>CM040124.1:339202231-339822893 GCA_022559845.1 Amorphophallus konjac | reverse complement strand
TCCGTCGCGCCAGAGACCTTCGCCGGCACGGCCCTGCCTCCCTCTCCCTACCCTCGTGCTCTCTCTCCTCTCCTCTCTCTCTCTCTCTCTCCTCTCTGTGATCCAGAAGCGATCACAGGGCACTCCTCCTCTCTCCCAAACAAATTTATATAAATTTAAAAATTAAGATACTTTTACTAAACAGATAATATCATTTTTTTAATTTTAAAATTGAAGTTTAAAAATTGACACAACACAATTTTTTAGGTAGAAATAGTTTCTTTAAAAAAATTGTTCCCAAACACCCTATAAATTTTTTAGGTAGAAAATGATTTTTTTTAAAGTTCTCTTTCAATTTCTCGTTCCCCAATGTTGAGAAAATATTTTTTTAAATTCATTATTTTAGATTATGACAAAATAAATAATTATTCATCTCAATCTTGCAAAATAAGTTTACATATTTAACCTAATTCAAGTCTCAATAAATTTAAATCAAAATTAATTAAATATCTTAGATATAATTAAATAAATGAAATGTCGTCTTAATAAACAAAAGGTTAAATGATAGATGATACATCATCTAATCAAACTCAACATATACGATATTTCGTCTAATGAGCAAAATGACAAGAAATAAAATTAGACGATCCTTCGTCTAAGTCTCTAGGATAGACGAAGGGTTAGACGATACTTAGTCAAGTCTCTATCTAGACGAAGAGTTAGACGATATATCATCTAAGTGAAAAATAATATTAAACAATACATCTTCTAAGTCAGATAAGATAGGCGATACGAGAGCTGATAAACGAATCCTAGTCAAAGAGGGAAAACGACAAAAATTGAGAACAAATGATACATTGTCTACTTGAAAAAGGGTTAGACGATACTTCGTCTGACTCATGGTAGGCAATGAGTTAGACAATACTTCGTCTAAATGGAAAAGTGTAAAAGTTCAGGATAGATAATACATCGTCTAATTGAAGATGAGTTAGATGATACTTTGTCTAAAAAAAAATGACAAAAGTTTAGATAAACATACACCATCTAATTGAAGAAGAGTTAGACGACATTTCATCTAAGAGAACAATAAAAAACTATGAATAGACAATACGTATTGAAGATGCGTTAGATGAAACGTCGTCTAACTCATGACAAACGATAAGTTCGACGATATCTGTCTAAGTAAAAAAATGACAAAACTTGAGATACATGAAACTTCATATAATCTATCAAGTTGAATGCATTAAGCGAATAAAACATATGATAGGCGAAGCATTGGACAATACTTCATCTAGTGAAAAATGATAAAAATCAAAGATAAATGATATTTTCATCTAATATAAAAAGTAAAATAGAATGCTTAGACGAAGAGGTAGACTATACTTCGTTACTTTCATAAATGACAAAGTCTCATCACCTTAATTTTATCTTTCATTCAAATAAGATGATATATATATATATTACACTTTTAACTTAGTCAAAAATATATCTCTCCTGACTGCGTTAAATGACAAACTATATAATAAAGTGCATACGCAACACTTAAACCTCACAGCGTCATGCACGTAAACTATATATACATTATTTGAAATCATACTAAAGGCTTTTTTTTGGCGCTGATGTCGTCAGAAAAACGACGTTGAATATTCAACTCATAATACGTATGCATTAAATGCATAATATTCGTTGACATATTCTTTCATTTTTAAAAACGTATAAAATACATCTTATATCTTCTTATACACCACTCAATATCGTAAGATATATTTTTTATATGTAAAATTAGCATTACTTTTTGAACACTTTACTTATTGCGTTTGTAATTTGAATTTGTCTACCTTATCTCACGACCTTGCACGGGAGAAATATTTTTAACATTGCTTCAGATGTACATACAACAACAACCAGGAGGGCATATTGCACAAATGAAGAAAGAAGATAGACAAACGTATATTTGGCATCAGCAGATTTGATTCACCTACTATCTCGAGAACGACGTATGCTCACTCACGAAGCTGGTGGAAGCATAGGAATCAATCTGATCTGCCGAACATTGTGACTGGGATCTGACAGTTAAGAGGCTAATGTATCTGACAGATACAATGAAGTCTAGAGCTATAAATAACCTGGACTTGCAAAGGAGAAAAGAGCACCGAGGAAACTAAATAAGAGATAATCTTCGAAGCGCCTTCATTTTATTCAAAACGATCCTAGAGCTCCGCTTCCTACACACTCACGTGAAGAGAGGACTTCGTCGTGCTGAAAGCTTCTTCCTCGAAATCCTTCATCCTATAAAGCAATGAAGAGGAGGATATTATCTTCAACGACATTCTATTGTCCGCCTCCTCCATCTATCACTGCATTTATTCCAGTTGTACTCTATAGAACCACTATCCGCTCATTTAGGAGCATAATTGGAGAACTTTGTATCTTTCCATCCGACAATAAGATGAAAAATATTTGTTGCTCTTGGGTAATTAACACTGAGTGTGCTAGTTTGGTCTATTGATATTGTGAAAATCAGTTAGGTGACTAGCTCTTGAAAAGTTAGCAAGTACGAGATCACCGAAAAAACTAAGTCACTAGATGTGACTGATTGGTTTACTGAGACTTGATCAAAATTAGCTGAACTTGTGATTCTTGAAAAACTACTAGGAAATGATCTGTTGAGTTTTTTTAAGATTAGCTGGGAAGGTGGCCTTACAAAACAGTGGGTGTAACCTTTGGTAAAAGGTTAATGAAAATCCCACAAGTTGTAGGGGACTGGACGTAAGGATGCCAAGGAGGGCTGACCAAATCAGTATAAAAGTCGCTATATTCTTGTGGTTGCTTGCAATTTTATATTTTTTATTTTCGTTATATTTTAACGTTTAATTTTAATATGCGAGTAGTTTCATTGACATACCTATTCTCCCTCCTCTTGGATATGTCTAACTACTAACACCCGGGTATAAATTTCACATCTTCGGAAAACAAAGAGTGTGAGCATTTACCCAGGAGAGCATGCTATGTAAGCCATTCTATTTTTTCAATCCCCACAGCCCTTAACACTCATCTCTGAGCAAAAAAATGCTGGAATCACAGTCGCCATGCAATTCACATATCGAACTATTTTAAACTACGGGTTCAAGAAAGAAACTAATGAGTAATATTTATTGCAAATCTAGCTTGTAACAAATGTTGTGAACCCTTCACCTGTTGATTCATATTTCTCTTCTTGTTTCTCTCATCATGTTGATCTTATGTAGACTAATAGAAAGAGAATCTGCAACAACACTGCAAATTCTGATTTGCAGCCAGTAATATTACTTAATGAAAAAAATTGAAGTGTTACCAAAAACGACGGCCCATTAGCGTTATCAGCTAAGGATACCCATCACAAGTTGTGGGCCCTCTAAGAGCCCATGGAAAACGTCGGCTAGAGGCCCATTAAATACTGTCCTTTCGTCCGCCACTTTTCGCACTTCCGAACGTGGCACGTAGATCACGTGACCACTCTCTGCACACCCTTTTCTCCCCCGGACAAAAACCCCAGCGCCCCCGACTGCACCAGTCCATTACACAGCCCGACTGCGCCGGTGGATGCGGCGGCGCCGGCCGGGAAAAATCCGGAGCACGCCGGAAGAGGAGCGGGCTCCCCTTTCTGGCTCTGGTTCCCGGCAACCCCCGTTGGACTAGGGTTTGGTTCTAGCTCTTTGTCGTCACTTCGGAACCACCTCGTCGGAGATGAAGAACTTACAGCTTTCCCTGGAGCTCTCCTCGCAACTGGAACTCCAGTTCGAGGGGGAAACCCTCCTCTTATCTGCTTCGACGTCGAACAGAATCGTGTGTTCTTCGCCTCCTCTGCTAATGTTATCTACGCCGTCTGCCTGCCTTCCTCACATGTAAGTTGCAGATGCTTCGTCCTCCCGTGCAGGGTTACCCGGTTGGTTTTGGGGTTTTTGGAGGATTGCCATGCTGTTAATTCTTGCGTTCGTTATTCCAGTAAATCTCCGTTTTGCCACAAAAATGGCAAGTGTGTTTTTTTTTTTTTGGGGTGCCCCGCCTGAATGCATGGTAGCCACAGTGCCCCGATTAAATGCCAACTGATCGGGGTTTCTATGAGTTCCGGCAACATTGACTCAACCAAGTGAATTGGAACTGGTGGGTGCTGTTGCTCTCCTTTCCTACCCGAATGAATAAAATGTATAAATAAGAAAGTAAATTATGCTCCTACAACAGCGTTAGCTGTCTGAAAGTGCAAAATAACGGGGTTTTATGGGGAACCCTTTGGTGGTACTTCATATGTGCAAAGTAGGAGCATGATACCACGTGACATGCCTCTACGAATACGCTATAACAAGAAAGACCCTCAGGAGTTGTTTGGTTGGACAGCATGACCATGATTATGGTTATTGTAACTTTTGAAAACTTTTCTTTAAAATTAAAAAAAGAGAGTCGTGCTTTATCATAAATTGTAGTCGTGATAACCTCAAAGAGCTCATAGATTGAGCTTTCTTTGAACAAACTCCAAGTCAGTTTACATTAAAAGGAGTCTCCATAACCATGGTTGTGGTTATGATAATCTAAAAGATAAAAACAAGTTATTTTTGCATCGACTGGAACCAAACGACCTATTAAAGGACATCTATCTTACATAAAATTTTGTAAAATGGAAGGAATGGGGTCTCCAATCTCAATGCTCATGAAGATGATGTGTATCTTTTAACTCTAATCGGGGGAAGATGGCATGCTAAAGGGATTAGCTGACCACCATCTGAACCAAAAGGAGATTGAGCATCTATAACCAGCACAAAAGGAGGGTATTTAATGGATGCTCTAGATGATACTATCGTGTAGATTCTCGGCATCACAAATAAGAACAGAACATCTTTCTCAACAGTTATCAAAACAATGACTATGTCCTTGCTGATAGCTCTGAAGTCTAATGAGTTGATGAAACAATATCATCTTAGTTTAGTAACAAGGATCTTGGTCAACATGTCTAAGAGCTTCGATAACCCCTAGATGCTCGACCATTATGTACATTAGGAATGGCCAGTGTGCTTCAGCTGACATTGATGGGAGCAACCAATGGCCTGAATGACTCAACCAAATGTTTAGACGTAGATAAATGTCAAGTGCACAGATATGCAAGATCATCTTCTCACTGCATAAGATCAATGCTTCAGATGGATGTCAAGGGCTGTTTGTGTATTAAAAGTGCTTAAGTTTGTCAATGTTGTCTGTGACTTGTTTTTGTTTCTAATTGTGATCTGGAATCCAACTGAGGTCATGAAAAAGGTGCTTAATGTTGAAAATGGCTTGCATCTGCACATGGTCTTTACTGGATAAATGCCTTCTGCATCCCCCCCCCCATTTAATCACATTCTTTTAGCTAATCGATTTTGTGGTATCATGGCTTCTATTACATGTACTATGCCTTCTTCCTCTCCATCTTTTGTCAATGTATGTCAGGATCAAATGCTCACATTAAACTTGGAAGCCTTCTTTCTTACTACTACTTTATGGTCTATGGAACTGATTCATTTTTAACAGAAGGAATTGTGACAAATCACTTTTTAAATGTAGTGCCTTGTAATACTTATTAACTCACTGTAACAAGCTGGACGATAGGCTATATGGTACAAGTCGCTTAGAATGATGTGAGTCATCCACAATCAAGTTGGCCATTCTATGGACCAAAATGAAGAGAATTAGAGATTTTGTAGAGGCGAGGGTAATAGAGTGGGGTAAAATTCTATGTAAAGCAGAGAGAGGAAACTAATCTCTTTTGACATTGTTGGGGGGCAAGGGGAAAACACATCTACTTGATGTGACCTTTTTGTATAGGAAGTTTTGGGATATTTTGAGATTTCACAATTCATACTTTTAATTCCCTCTTTTCTTATTAATATATTTGGTGGCACCAACCACCTTCCCCCCAAAAAAAGACCAAAATGATGAGTTGAGTAGATCCACACCATAGGCTATTGGTATTAGTTGAATAGGTCAATACCATTAAGGAAACGTATGTGAATCCTATTTATTTGTAATAACCCCAGATAGCAGACTCACTTTCAAAAAAAAAAAAACACACAGATAACAGACTTTCTTCTGAGTGGGTATCGACAATTTATGTAATTCATAGTCATTAACTATTGATTAACTTAATATGTGCACGTTGTCTGATTTCTGACTTATTTTTGCCTTTGGCTCCTATAGTTTATTGTCAATATTTTCAGGTTTTGAGCTTCCGTTGATGGCTTTAACATTATTAATGACTAATGTGAAGCTGAATTGCCTTGTGCATTATTTCTTGATTTCCATCTGTGATAAATTGATAGTGCACGGACCACCTCCAATAACAAAAACCAAGGTTTCCCATCAAATGTTTAATATTCCATGACAGTGGCCTAGCATATTGAAAAGAAATGACCGATTTGAGTTTCCCTTGCAATTTTTTTACTATTCGATTGTGATCTAGCATATTGAAATGAAGAGACAGATTATGACTTGTAAGGTGTAACAAAGGGGAGTAGCAAGATTATCAAAACATGGAAGGATGCATGTCTTTCTTAATGGACAAAGTGTGATATCACTGGAGCTACATCAATTTACTTGTTGCATTCCGGCATATACTTTGCTAGTAAATGCATTCTTTCTTAATTATCATGTCATATACAGCACATTTCAATATTTTATTTCAAGGAAAAATCATTTGCGTCCCCCGCCGGTGGCGGAGTGGACACCCTCCCCCTTTCCAAGCGGGAGGTCCCGGGTTCGATCCCGGGCTCCCCCCTCTTTGTCTAAAAAAAAAGGTACCTACCAAAAAAAAATCATTTGCTATCATTTGACAAAATGATTATGTTCCCTAAAAGGAAGGAAGATTTTTACACGTGAAGCCTGTCTCAATGCTGTATTATCCAGATTTTAAAAATATGTTTTCAATGATATTGCCATGAAATTATTAAGAAAGTGCAGTTTTCTTTTAATGGATCTTTCATGGGTGTAAGCTTGTCAATGTCTCTTGCTTCTAATGGGTTTTATTGTTTATCACCTTGTACTGTTTATGCCAGCAAGAAAGATCTCTGTCCGGTAAGCCTGAGCTACCCTCACAAGGTGAGCCACTAGCTTTGGAACGTGAAGATTGTATTACTGCACTTGACTATCAGATGGAAAAGGAGGCATTGATCGTGGGAACATCCAATGGCTACCTGGTACTTCATAGTGTGTATAGTAATATAACTGATGTCGTTGGTAAGGTGGAAGGAGGTGTCAAATGCATTGCTTCTAGCCCAGATGGAGCTCTTCTAACCGTGACATCTGGTCTGGGACAATTGCTGGTTATGACTCATGACTGGGAAATACTATATGAAACAGAACTTGATCCTCATCTCATCGATGTACGTTATCTTTTCTTCGTCTGTGTTTACTCATTGATATATAATTCCTTCTTATTTCTGGACATTTCTAACTAAGTTTAAGTCTTTCATTCATCTGTAGAATATTAAAATGTAATCAGCACATATTCATCATCATCCCAAAAGCCAGCCTTGTGTGGAATAGCTTCTATTCTCATCTAGTCTCCTTCTCCTCATGTGCAGCAGATTATGATAGTTGTTTATTTAATATATGAATGACAAGTGTACCTGTAGATATGTTTAAAATCAAAGATGTCATCTCTCCTGAACAATTGCATATAATAGCCTATGCTCTTATCCTCTGCTTGTTCAAAGCAATTAATGATGGGATTTTTTTTTCAGGATATACATTGCCAAAATTCACTTGTTGATAGGATGGATGGTTCCTACAACTATGATGTACAAAGTTGTGTTTCTTGGAGGGGTGATGGGAAGTACTTTGCTACTCTAAGTGGACTCCAGAATTCGTCATCCTTGAGAAAACTCAGGATTTGGGAGCGAGATTCTGGGACTTTGCATGCTTCCACAGATTCCAAGGTATTCATGGGTTCATCGTTGGATTGGATGCCTAGTGGAGCTAAGGTGGCATGTACTTATGATAGGAAGGCTGACAAGAAGTGCCCTTCAGTTGTGTTCTTTGAGAAAAATGGGTTGGAAAGAAGTTCCTTCTGCATCAATGAAGACATGGAAACACAGGTTAAGGCTTTAAGGTGGAATTGCAGCTCGGATCTTCTTGCCGCATGTATCACTTGTCAAGAATATGATGCAATTAAGATCTGGTCTTTTAGCAACAACCATTGGTATTTAAAGCAAGAGATGAGATATTCAAAGGAGGATGGAGTAAAGTTTTTATGGAATCCAACCAAGCCATTGCATTTGATCTGTTGGACCCAAGGTGGCAAGATAAGAATCTACAGCTTTGTTTGGATAACAGCTGTAACAGATTCTTCAATAGCACTTGTTGTTGATAACTCAAAAATTCTAATTTCTCCTCTTGCTTTGGCACTGATGCCGCCTCCCATGTCTTTGTTCAACTTGAAGTTTTCTAATGCTATTCAGGACATTTCTTTTCATGCTAAGAATTCTGAGAACCATTTAGCTGCCGTCCTTTCTGATGGCAGTCTCTGTGTTATGAAGCTGTCATCAACAGATATGTGGGAGCAATTTGAAGATGAAACATTCAGCGTGCAGACTTCTCTCCCTAACATGACGTTTAGTCCATTTTGGCACCTCACCTGGTTAGATTCACATATTCTTCTTGGAGTTTCTCACTGTGAATACAGTGAGTATGATAATGGGTCTGCACATGAAGACTCTATGATACCCCATGGCTATTACTTGCAGGAGGTTGATCTTGTCTATCCTGATGATTGTCAAGGATCTGTGACTTCTTCAGGTTGGTGTGTGAAAAATTCAAAAAAAATGTCTGTGGAGGGTCCAATTCTATCTATCGTCCCGAATCCTGCCAAAAGTTGTTCTGCATTTGTCCAGTTAGATGGAGGATCTATTTTTGAGTACTCATCAAGCTTGACCACTAAGGCTTCATCCAGAGAGCAGCATTTTCGTAGGCTTGATTACAATAATGCTTTTCCATCATCTTGCCCTTGGATGAAGGCTGTTCTTGTGTCTGATAGTGGCATTGCAAAACCTTTGGTCTTTGGTCTTGATGATAGTGGCAGGCTGTATCTTGGTAGAAGAATGCTATGCAGTAGTTGCAGCAGTTTCTCGTTTTACTCAGACTCTGAGGGGCTCAGGCATCAAATGACTACACATCTGATCCTTACCACTAAACAGGATTTTCTGTTCATTTACAGCATGGATGAAGTTTTGCATGGAAATCCTGAAATACAAATTGAGGATTGCAATCGTGGTGGTGTTAAAGCAAGAAAGGAGGAAAATAGAAACTTAATACGTATATGGGAAATAGGTGCGAGGCTAGCCGGTGTTATTCATGGAGATGAAGCTGCAGTCATTCTGCAAACTAAGCGAGGTAACCTGGAATGCATTTATCCCAGAAAGTTGGTTCTTGTGGCAATTGCTAATGCTTTGATCCAAAGACGGTTTAGAGATGCACTGCATATGGTAAGGCGACACAGGATAAATTTCAATGTGATTGTTGACTACTGCGGTTGGCAAGCCTTTACAAGATCAGCTGGGGAATTTGTCAGTCAAGTAAGAAATCTTAGCCACATTACTGATTTTGTTTGTGCCATGAAGAATGAAAATGTGATGGAGACAGTGTACAAGGGGGTCACTTCTTTACCTTGTTCAAAAAGCACCTTGGAGTTGGATTCCACAGATCCAGAGGACTCTCACATAAAGAACAAGGTCTTTCATGTTCTGCTGGCAATTAGGAAAGCCCTGAGGGAATTCATAGCAGAAAGTCCGGAAAGGGAGCTTTGTATACTGACCACATTGGCTCGTAGTGAACCACCGGCTTTAGAGGAAGCACTGGGCAGAATAAAAATGATACGTGAAATGGAATTAAGTGGAATTGATGATGCTCGGAGACAAACTTATCCATCTGCTGAAGAGGCTGCGAAACATCTATTATGGTTATCAGATCCGGAGGCTGTTTTTGGGGCAGCACTAGGACTTTATGATCTTAATCTTGCTGCAATTGTAGCTTTGAACTCTCAGAAGGATCCTAAGGAATTTCTTCCTTTTCTGCAGGCACTTGAACAGTTGCCACCACTTGTTTTGAGGTATAAGATTGATCTTAGATTACATAGGTATGAAAGTGCACTTAGACACATTGCTTCAGCAGGTGAAACTTATTATGAAGATAGCATGAAGTTATTGCAGAGCAATCCTGAACTTTTCCCACTTGGTCTTCAATTGTTTACTGAACCTGTTAAGAGAAAGCAAGTACTAGAGGCTTGGGGCGATCACCTTTATAGTGAACGGTGCTTCGAAATGTCTGCAACTGCCTATATATGCTGTTCCTCCTTTCAGAAAGCTTTGAAGGCACATCGTGCTTGTGGTGATTGGAAAGGTGCACTTACGGTAGCTGGGCTTCTCAAGCAAGGAAACGTAGAAGTGCTCCAGCTTG
Organism: Amorphophallus konjac; assembly: GCA_022559845.1. Classification (NCBI taxonomy): domain Eukaryota; kingdom Viridiplantae; phylum Streptophyta; class Magnoliopsida; order Alismatales; family Araceae; genus Amorphophallus; species Amorphophallus konjac. Next base: position 339,812,459 of record CM040124.1, on the reverse strand, counting down.
CAAATGAGCTCTGTGAGGAACTTCAAGCGTTAGGAAAGCCAGCAGATGCTGCAAAAATTGCATTGGAGTATTGTGAAGATGTTGCTCGTTGTGTGGGATATTTCATAATGGCAAGGGAATGGGAAGAGGCTCTTAGGATTGGTTTTCTTCACGACAGAGATGATTTGGTCTCCGAGGTAACAACTGCAGCTACAGATTGTGCTAGTACATTGGTATCTGAATACAATGAGGGATCAGAGAAAGTAGGGAAGTACTTGGCACGTTATTTAGCTGTTCGCCAGAGAAGGTTACTTCTTTCTGCTAGACTGCAAATGGAAGATAGGACAGTAAATGATTTGGAAGATGATAATGTTTCAGAAGCCAGCAGCACAGTCAGTGGAATGAGTGCTTACACCACAGGGTATGCCTCTTATTTGTCAAACACCTCATTTTGATCTCAACATCTCTCTCTCTCTCTCTCTTGTGCGCGCATGTGCGCGGGGTTTGTGTGTGGGTGGGGGGGGGGCGTTCATGTGTATGTGTCTGTATATATATATATAGCACACAGAAGGCACCCAGAAATTCACAGGGAAAAAGGCCTGAGACAGTTGGATGGCTTTATTTTAGGGAAGAAAATTGAAATGGTGGCTGTCATTGCTCAGATGAGCAATCACAGGAGTATGTGTGTGTATATATTAAATCCATCTCAAGCACTTCTTTGTTTCTTTCCTAGCAGCACCCTGAAGGGCTCACGTGTTTCTGTCACCCCAAGTACAGCCAGCAAAGAAAGGGGGACCAGGCGTCAGAGAAACAGAGGAAAGATCCGTGCTGGCAGGTATTCATTTTATGGCTTCTGTTCTTTATGTTGACCAAGGTATTTGTCAACCAAAATATTTCTAGGTTCTTACACATTTTCCTTTTTTGCCAGCCCCGGAGAAGAGAAGGCCCTGGTAGAACATTTGAAGGGCATGCCATTAACGCCCACTGCACAATGTGAGCTTAAATCTTTGGTTCTTGCTCTTGCTATGCTTGGCAAGGTGGAGATAGCTCGGCAGGTGCAACGTGCTGCAGACAACTTCCACTTGTCTCAGCAAGCTGCTGTGAAACTGTGCGATGACACAAGTTCTAGTGAGATCATAGATGAAAATGCTCATACGTTGGAGAATTATGTGAACAAGGTTAAGGGTGTTGGCTCTTTCTTCAGTTCTGTCTTGGTGGTATGAAGCGATGCTTGCTCCACAGAGTGTAATGCACCTTGTTTAACCATTAAGAGTACCTGCGCCAACTGTCTTCAAGGGCACCGTGGAACAGTTTTGTAAGCACATTTGCTGAGACATTCGTGGGCTTGGTTGGGTTGGCAAGCGGGTTATGTCTCCACTGATGACCAATCATGTAGTGAGAAGCAGAGCTAGATGATAGATCCGAGTAGGTGCCCTGTAATTTATTCTTTAATTTGTATCTTGTATACGTAATTGGTTCCTACATAATGGTTGTATCATTCAGTTTTCTCTGGGTTATCTTTAGCCAATTAACTCGTTACATTTTCTTTTTACAAAAAAATCATCCAGGGATAGTCGGGGGAGAGCGCAGACCTCTTCGGGGAAGAGGAATGTTCCTGCTCCACCAAGACATGTCCCGAGGGAAATTTTCTATTGATAGAATGAATTATTACAATATCTGCGGGGCATCCCCCTGAAAACCAAAACAGTTGCAGAAAATTTAAGTGGGATCTCTAATCAAACGAACAGAAGACAGGCCTGGAGCATCGGTCACTGCTCCTCCACGAGCTATGCGAGGCATAGATCTCCAGCTGCTGTAAGCTGTGTTAGATTGATCTCGGCGGGCATGACTGGCCGGCGCGTCCCCCGCCGTGTTGTTCTCCCGATGGGTGTGAGAGATCAGACAAGCACACATCTGCACCAACTTCAGCAGGTCTTCCCACCATGGCACTACAGTCACAAGGTGGAGTCCCTCTTTTATTCAAAAGATGAACAAGAAGAACTGAAGAGTCAGAATATATGGTAGTAGCTAACAGAAGGTGATTAGCTTGCGCCCACCTCAGACCAAGGAAAGCACAGGTTTCAGCTACCAAATTTGTTCCTCTCCCATGAAAAGTGTGATTAGCTCGGTACCAGCACCATCAATGCAGTTGGTCTTGGATTCAGTTTGAGCGCCTGATATCTTGAGTTCAAGACTTAGTAGGATCTTGGAGGATGTAGAAAAACAAGCGAGCACGTAAACAGGTAGTAGAAGTCTTGCTTATGGACGACGTGGGTGGCATTTATTGGGCCCCTGTGAGTTGTGACAAACAAAGGGGAACGTGATGAAGAACTCACCAACTTATCGTCTCTACTCTTATTGGCAGTAGAGAAATAATTCTTGCACATCGTAGGCATCAACGACAACGCTCTTCGTCCTCACCACTGCAACTCGATCAGATATCTACACTTAGATGTGGTACCTTGTTTGCTACTTGTGTTTATCTTGGCTTTGACGTCTGTTGCCTGTTGGTTGTTTTGAGCATGGTTTGCCGATTCGGTTCGACTCGGGTATGCTGTACCGTATCTGGAAAAATCCGATACAGTGCGGATCATCCCGAGTCGGGTCGAGTCACAGTGAGAGAGAGAATATTTTTGAGAGAGGAGAGATGTACCGTACCGGATCAGAGATGATCCAATCCGATACGGATCATCGAGTCGGTGAACCCTGATTTTGAGTGTCTAAACATGAGTTGTTCTCGATAAAAATGCAGGAGATGGGCACTTAATGCAGGTCTCTCCCGCATTAATTTTGTCTCAAAGTGGGTTCCCCTGCAGAGGCCCGCCGAGGCCACCTGCAAAGCCCAGGCCCCCCACAAGGAGCCATCGCCATCTCTCACATTCATTTCTGCAACTACTACTACTACGTGCTACTACTCAGATCAAGAGCAATACTCGCTGCAAAGCCAGGTCTGCTTCGCAACGAGCCATGGTTTGCAGCAAGCGTTCCCTCCTCAGATCGATCCCCCCCGTCCTCCGATGGCGAGAACATAATAACTTCGTATCGTGGGTTGGTAGAAATCTGGCTTTTCTGGTGGTGCCTAAGCCAAGGAAGCGACCTTATTTCTGTGTGTGTGTAGAACTGTGTGAACGTGGGGCCAACCGCTACAAAAGGTTTTACGGGTGAGGAAGGCATTGAATAAAATTCGAAAGGATTTTTTTTCATATATATTCCTATAAAGATTGATTTTATCAAATAAATCTCTCATTTAAATCTATTATCAAAAAAATCTTCAAAATAGCTCAAATAATTGTAGTTACACTCTTGCGGTTCTCGTGATATATGAGATATTCAAAATACCCCTGTTGGTAGAGAGAGAGAAAAGTACATCTAGAAAGCCCCTCTTTTCCTCACCCCCGGTGACCCCAATTCCCCCCTCTTCCCCCATTCCGGCAAGCCCTCCTCTCCCACACCTCGGCGGCCCCCCCTTCCCCTCTCCCTCCAGGCGGAACGACGCTCTCACCTTCACCCCGACAGGCGACCACTCTCTCTCCCGCTTTCCTTCCTGATGCCCCCCACCCCCACCTAGGGCCGGCGACAACCCTCCCTCTCCCCTCTGGTGCCCCCTACCCTGGCCAGTGACCCAAAGCCGAATGTCGTCGGAGGTTGCCACTGCGACTTGCGCCGGATTACGGCATGGGAGGGAGGGGAGAACAGAGTAGAGGACGGAGATGGTAGGGTGGAGAAGGCAACAGTCGGGCATTACGGTGTCGGGGTGTAGGACCTTGTGCTTGCACTAGTAAGCCTTGGCCCGTCTGCATCTCTAGGAATGTAAATGGATCGGGTTCGACTTGGGTAGATCAATATCATATCCTATCCGTGAAATTTTTATAAATATCATATTCGAATAATATCTTATTATTTTCGCGGGTATGAATACGGGTATATCCATCACAGGTATGGATATGTCCGTAGATATCTGTATCCGTCTATAAAGCACGAGTCCACGTCCATATCTAAAGAAATGTGAGATTTATGAGAATTGAGAAAATAGAAATCTGGTCAATTCTTTCCTTTCTAAAGTAATTTTTATGTTTATAAAAATATCCTTACAATTTTAGCAAGAAATTCAAACTCACAAACCCAACAAGACGGGTAACGGATAGAGTTCATCTCAAAATCATAGGCCTAACGTGCACAATGAATTATTAAGAACGTGCTCAGATCGGGTATGGATTCGAGTTCACTAAATACATATCATATCCGAATATGAAACGGATAATTTAAACATATTGGAACCGAAATCCATATCCGTTTACAGGTATTTTTGACATCCCTATGCATCCCTCCACCTCACACCTCGATCGTGGCGGCTCCCCCGTCGCCGCCCCCTTTTCTTATTTCTCTGGCATAGCAGTTTTTGTTGGACAAAGCATGAGATTTATCAGTGCATATATGCTTTCTTTTTTCCCTTTTTTTGGATCTTTAGAAATTCAGCCAGGTTTACGTTGTTTGACAGATGCCTTCCATTCCTCATCCAAAATATTTCACCTATTTAGATTTTTTTTTTTGCTCTACATTCCAATTGAGGAACTTTTTTGTACTCTTCAACTCATCAAATGAGGAATACCATATCTAGTTATATTGACCTTGTGTTGAAAGATTAACTGACTGGTTGTAAGTGTTGACAGCTTTTTGATAGGCTCTAAGCATGAACATACTCGGTAGAGGTGGTGGTGCTTTTTCACAGCTGGCTTCTGACAGCCCACTGTCACCATTTGAGGTAGTGAAGTAAACTTTGGAAAAGGGCTACAAGCATTGAAGATTTGTTCACTTCATTGTTCATCTTAATTTTAGTATGAATGTGCACAGTATTTTCTAGTGAGCATGGTTGTCCAATTTCTAATATGTTTGTGCTAATTTGGTTAGAGATGTCCTGCCCCAGATAGCATAGATTATTCATTTTTACATGTTGTCTAATTAAAGAAAGGTGAATAAACATCTGAAGGTAATGAGCCTGTCAAGATTTCTCATAAATGGTAGGGTCTTGTGAGCCAGTGGAGTTAAATTATAGGCATCAATATTTCTCAGACATATCTGCTTAAATTAGCTGGGAGCCATGAGTATTTATTACAATCCTTGGACTTGCCATTAATTTAGTCTGCTTTCTTTTCCAGCATGAAGTGGATATGCTGCATGAGACTGGTGGCAGTGTGATTGGTGCTGGAGTTGTTCATGCTTCCTGTATGAATATTGGCATACTGACAGATAATTTGAAGGGAGTGGAAGTGTTTGCCACTTTTGTATGATTTTTTTTCATGGCTTTTGTGAGACCTATCAGAAATGGGGGAATCATTTTCTACAAGGTGATTGCTCTCTCAGGCATATAAGCATGTAAACTGTGTGGTAACTACAATCTTTAAATAAAGCATACAAATCTGTGTCTGTGTACAACTATTTATTTGAACGAAAATTTGTGTACAGCTATTTATTGGATGGAAAGTTTGTGTACATATATTTATTTGAATGAGAATTTGTGTACAACTACGTATTTGACGGAAAGTTTGTGTACATGTATTTATTTTAAAGAAACATATGTACAACTATTAATTTTATTAATAATGTGTACGAATATTTTTCAACGAGATAGTTTGTGTACAATTATTTATTTTAATTTGTGTACGACTATTTATTTGAATGAAAGTTCATGTATGGTTATTTATCTTAAGAAAAATTTATATAAATTTATTAATTGTATTAATAACTTGTGAACATTTTTAGCATAAGAGTGTAATTACACATGAAATATAAAAAATAATAAGCCTAAATATTTACATAATTATACGTGAAATATAAAAAAATAATACATTTGAACATTTAAGTAATTACTTATGTGTGGTTGGAGACCACAAGGATCATGCTGAAAAGCGAGTGGAGATAGGGCATGCGGGGTGAGGGTTTTAGCTTTGTTGCAGGGGAGAGCTTCTCCATTTAAGGTGTTAATCAGTCGTTTGTTGACCCCCAATTTGTTATTAACACTTAAAAATAAGATTTAAAAATACTTTTTATATTTATTTATATATAAATTATTATAATATATAATATTAAATTTATAAAATAATTTATTATAACAAGGAAGATTTAAACATGAAGATTAAAAATTATATTTATGTAAATTTTGAATGCAGAAAAAAAGACGATGAAGATTGGGATGGGAGGGGCCCGCACGATGCGACGGTCGTCCAACGCCATCCGCATTTTCGCCCTAATAAAACGCTGGTGTCGGGGGCAGCCCAGCTGCCGCCGCGACCTGAATCAATGCTCTGCCCGTCTCCTCCGGCGAAGTGGATATGGGTGTTGCAGGAGGGCAAGGATTGCCTGGGCCATCTGTGTATGGCCATGGGATTTATGTGGTGGAGGGGTTGTTTCCTGTTCCTTGCTTATTGGTGCAATTTTTGTTTAGAACACATAAAAAATTTACTTTCTTCGACTGCGAATGGTAGATGGATGGGGATGGGGGGCAGGGGCGAAGAAATGGCGAGCCGCGGAGGTAGACTTGTCAGTTGTCTCTGTTCACCGCCACCACCCCGTTCGGCGCATTTATTACTTGGAGGCTTGGAGCACCACATCCCGCTCTCTCTCTTTCTCTCATCCAAATAGCCATCCACCTCCCCGCCATAAATTGATCCGAACGCTCTTCTCTCCTCTCCCCTGTCTCCTCACTCACTCTCTTCTCTCTCTCTCTCTGAGGCGTTCTGCTGCTGCTGCTGTTATAGAAGAAAAAGACAAGCGAGGAAGAGAGAGGAGGGTGGAGATAGAGTATGGGAGAGATGGGCCTCATCTCACTGATGACGGGACGGCCGGGGCCGAGTGGGTTCGGATCCGCCTCCACTGCGGAGCAGGTTACAGAGGGCATAGACGCGACCAACCTCACTGCCATTGTCACTGGTATGCTCTCTCTCCCTCTCTCCAACCCGCCTGCTTTTGGTGTTATTTAATAGCACCTGTAATCTCTATTTCTGGAGAAAAGTGGGCATTTTTAGTCGTGTATCACCCACATGTACATTCCTTTTGTTTCCCGCTTTCACTATGATCATATTTCTAATTCTGAGGGGGACTTTGCTACCCAAGCTTTTACTTTTTTTTTCTCGATGATGATGGGTTAGTTGCTACTTTCTACTTCCCTCTTTCTACACAGGGCGTGTGAGTCCTGGTGTTGGCCCTTTTCCTTTGTATACCTTGTAAGGACTTCGGTATCATATTCTTGGGTTTATACTCTCTTTGATTCTTATGCCTGACCACTTGGATACATTAGATTTCCATTTGTCTTCAAACTTTCAAAGTGTCTGGCTCAAGCGTTAATCTTATGATCGACTGCGCGGTTTACGTGCCATCGCCACTTCACTTTATTGTGTTGTAATGGACCTGTCTTCCATTTTCCTGATCTGCATTTGTTCTGCAACCAAGTATTTGCTTTCGGTTGCCTAACAGTGAATCACTCTTCATGAACGTTTGATCCTCACTACTCGAGGTTTTTTATCGTTATTTTTTCTTTGAAGCCTTGAAGGTAATGTTGGAGTGAGGATCTTCATATACATGAATTGTGAAGTATGAGTATCTTGGGCTCTGGATTTTCAACTGGCCAAGTCCTTCTGCATATTGAAGTTCTAGCTTTTGTTTTTTCGCTCTCTTCTTCCTTCAATTCATATTAGTTTTGTCAGAAAGATACTCGAGTCTAGCTACTCGATTTTATTGCATTTATTATTGGAAGACTCCACCCGTACTTGTAGATGGTTAATAAGGACCATGTAATTGTTGGGCCGTTCCTTAGAAGAGTTTCAGGGTGATACTTTGGCCGATGATTCAATGACTCCAATTAATATGCCATGTTTCCACTGACACTTCTAGCCAAGCGGAGAAAGTTGCCGAGGAACTGTCAAGGTCATGCAACCACTCGAACGTTTGGTCTTGTGGGCCTCGAGCAGCTAAATTATTCTGCAGTAGATCAATTTGGACTGCCAAGTCTCTGTCCTTTTCTTGATCACTCTTGTCCTTCAATCAGGGACGGACGCAGGATTTTTCTTTAGGGTTGCCAACAAAACTACAAAGTTCATTAAATATTTTTAAGTAAAAGAATAATAAAAGTGGTGCTTGTCATTCATTCATACAAACAAATTAACTCATCAGTTATTGAGTTTATGTTGACATTTTATGTAATTTATTTCTCAACATATACTTTGACAAATGTATAAATAGTATGCCCACATCAAATGGATAGAAAAAATTCAAAGAAGTTAAAATTAATTTAAATTTAAATTAATACAATTAAAATGAAATTAGCACACATTATTATGTTTTTATAAAACAGAGAAAAAGATACTGTTCACTTTTTGAAAAGGATTAAGGAGGACTGCTTTCAGTAAAACAGTGAGAAAAATGGACAAGGAGCATGTTGATGAGAAAGCACTGTGAAACAGAGAATGTTGATGAGAAAGCTCTGAGGACATGAAAGGACACATAATAAAAGAGGAAGTCTCCTCTCAAAATAAAATTCTGATTACAAAAGGGACACAAAATAAGAAGCACATTGAAAATCTGATTAGGACTTAGTCACAGAAATAAGAACTCCATAACCCATTGAAATTTTCGTGGGCTCATCATAAAATTGTATAATACTTTAGCGTAAACTTCTTTACCATAACAAAAACTATTTTAGAAACTTGTTAGAAAACTCGGGCTGGCAAAAACGGATCACGTACTGGACAAGCAATGCAATGTAATAAAGGTAAGGGACTCAGGGAGGTACCCCTGTGCATGCAATTCGGGGGGGGAGGGGGGGGCTTAAGGTGGGAGTTAGTTTCCATGGAAGGTTTGGGAATCGCCTCAGTGGGATTCTGAAATTTCAGGGACGGCCATGTCCCCCTTGACCTCTTCCTGGGTCCACCCCTGGCTTCAATTGAGAACCTCCAGTTGGAGAATAGTTTCATGTTGATTAAAGGCAAGATAAAAAATATGCTTAATATGTGGTCTTTTTTTTCCATTCAGTCAATTTGTTTGAAGTTAGCTGGTCCAATTATTTCAATGAGGTAGAGCTTGAGTTGGCTTGCACATGAAGGAGCACGATAGAAAACAGTTTTACATTGATCAGGAACAAGATATAATAAATGCTTCTAATTGGTCTTATCCAATGATTGTCTTTGAGATGGATGGTCCAAATTTTACCACATGCAGCACAGACATGATTCTGTGGAGATCAATTTTCCTGTCATCTTATCCTTCTGGATGAATGATACTTGCAACAATATATCACTTTTCTTTTGGGGTGGGTTGGGGGGAGGAATTTGGTACAAATCCTGTATCTTGCTTCCAGGAATATCTGCCGTATAGTTCCCATACTCGGCCTTAGAAATCCCATTTATCATGTTTTTTATTGTGATTTAACTATGAAGTAAATCGCCTTTATCATGTTTTGGATTTCAATTTAACTGATGAACAATGAATATAGATGAGAGCCCATCATCATGCCTCCTCTTTGTTGGTACTACTTCAAGATTTGAAAATCCATTGTGCAACTTTGCGCTACGAATGTGCTTAAACTAGTTGGTATGAAAGCAGGCTTACATATTGTAGATGTGACTGGAAACATTTATAAACTGTGTACCTCATAACTTCTTGGACAATTCAAAGCACCAGCATGAGCTAAATAACATCCTAAATACTCAAATAATTCCATCCAGGTGGAGCGAGCGGGATTGGTGAGGAAACTGTTAGAGTCTTAGCACTTCGAGGGGCTCATGTCATCATTGCAGCAAGGAACATGGAAGCTGCAGATAATTCAAAGCAGTGCATTCTGGAAACTAATGCTTCAGCACGTGTGGATGTTATGAAGCTGGATCTGTGCTCCATGAAGTCTATAAGGGCCTTTGCAGATAGTTTTAATGCTACGGGCCTTCCTCTTAACATATTAATGTAACCATCCTATCCATACTAAACCATGTGTTTCCTCTCTCTTCTTTTGCTCTTTCCTAGTCATATAATTGATTATCGAGATTGTCATCAGATAATGGGAGCATGAGTTCTTGTTCATTTTTCTGATCATAGGCCCTATGGTTTTGCATTATTGGTATTACAGCTCTCTTTCAGTTTTCCTGCTAGTTTGATTCTAAATAAGTCAGATGATTTATATGTCTTTTCAGAAACAATGCTGGCATTATGTTCTGCCCCTATCAACTTTCAGAGGATGGAATAGAAATGCAGTTTGCCACCAACCATCTTGGTACATAAGTCTCCTTTCAGTTTCTTTTTCCAACATTATATAAAAATCTAAATTAGGATCTTAGTTGGTAAACCATATAAAATTCTGCATCGTGTAAACTGAAATGGCTGCTTGTGCTTTCACTAAGCTTTTCCAGTTGATCACTTTTATTCATAAACTCGAATTTATCCAAAAAAGTTTGCATTTGCTTTATTGATTGGTATACATTTCTTCAATACTAGGTCATTTTCTATTGACCAACCTTCTGCTGGAGAAGATGAAAATCACAGCAAGGAAGACTGGTATTGAGGGTCGAATTGTTAATTTGTCCTCCATAGCACATCTTCATCCTTACTCAGAAGGGATACTATTTGATGCAATCAACGAAAAATCTAGGTATTTGTCCTTGCAAATTGAGTTCTTGTACATGTTAACAATGTTCCTTTCCTGATTAAAAATGAACTGACTTTATGCAATTAAATTGTGTTTGTCATACTTTCAAGTTTCAAATTAGATAGATATGCTATCAGAAACTTGTCAGATTGAACTTCAAGTTTGATGTTGCTTGTGTAGATATTCTGATAAAATGGCATATGGGCAATCAAAGTTAGCGAACATCCTGCATGCAAATGAGCTGTCCCACCGTCTGCAGGTTCTGATGCAACCTTTTTATTTTCTTGTAGAAATTTCATATTGTACCAACTAAAAGGAATTGGCTGTGCTTACATCATTTCATATGCATTTTAATTATCTCCAAACCATTTAACAGGAATGCACAATGTTTTAATTTATTTTTGTTGACAACATTATACCACCAAGAATCGATTAAAAAAAGAGTCTGTCATAGCTCTTCAGACACATCTTATGAATATAGACCATCAAACAGAAAGCCAGCATCTTTTTAACAAAATGCCAAAAGAACTATTGCTGTTTGAACTTTCATGTCAGGAATTTGCTAAATAGCTTTCTTATTTTCTCTCATGCATCTTTAACTCTATCCTCGAAGAATATACTTCGTCTAAACATCTTTTTTCTTGGTGACGAGGAATTTGGCGAATCAGAAAACCCCGGACCACACACCCCTCAAGGATTGACGTCTAAACATCATACTTATTCAACAGTAGGAATAAATAGTTCCATAGTTCTGCTTGTATAGAAACATCTGATGACTTCCTTAATGTCATGAGCTGTTAAAAATGATGCAGTATACATTCTAAAGAGACAAATACTCATCATGATCTTCAAGTGCATGACCTGGAGTATAATCTATATTCATCTACAAACAAATTATATCCCTTTACTGCAATCTAGCCTCCTGTCTAGTTGATGTATGAAAGGATTTGTATTCATAAATTATTTCAATAATCTACTAAACAGCATTCTGCCGTTTCATCCACTTAGCGAACTCTTTGATGTATTGAACAGGAAGAAGGTGCAAACATTACAGTAAATTCTGTTCACCCGGGGCTAATCATGACAAATCTGATGAGGCATTCTGCTCTGTTAATGAGTATGCCCTCTAGCTGAGATTTTTCTTTTTGAAGGACACTATCTCATTTTGCTAAGACAAATCACTTCTATAGGGTTCCTGCAAGCATTTACCTTTATGTTTTGGAAGAATGTGCCGCAGGTATGTCACCAATGTCATATCAAAATCACCTGATCCCCATGCACTTTCTTTAAGATTTCTATGTATCAATCCTTTTTGAATGTCCAAGCAACATCAGAGATTGAACTGGCATAATTTCGAGCTATCCGCTTTCTGGTAAAAGTGATATTTGGAGAAAACCCAAAACCATCTGCTCGGAGACTGAATGCTGAATTTGGGTATATGAATTGATCAAAGCAAAATAATATCTTTGGGATGAATAAAGATTTGCACATGCAATTACCTGAACCCACGCAAAAGATAGATTCTTATGGCCATTTATGCATGCTATAGGGCCAGTTCATGCAGGATATAGCTAATTAATGGCATCCCAACATGGGCTTTCATGTGAATTTATTCTTAGTTGCCATTTTGCACTTTCATGCGTATTTACTTAGCTTCCTGTACATGTTTGATTTGGGTGATGGGCCAGGGGAGTGGTGTACAAAAGCTCGAGAGTGAAACAGGTTTCAAAACTAGTATGCACCTCTTGAGAAAATTCACATCCCCTGAAACCTTCCTTGCATGGAGATAGATACCTCCACACCCTCCCCCCCTCTTCACACATACACAAAAAAAAAAGCAACCCCAGCCGAAAGGATTCTGTCAGCCTATTCTGTTGTTGCTGCCGATATGACAGGGAACATCATTTCATTATCATAGAAACTCAATTATCTTCTTAGTTTCAAGCAAATACGATTTCCTCAATACTTGGTGCATTTTGCTTATCTTGCAGGGAGCAGCTACCACATGCTACGTCGCGCTTCACCCAGCCCTTAAAGGTGTGACAGGGAAGTACTTCCTCGACTGCAATGAGATGGCACCGAGTCCCCTTGCCAGAGATGAAGCCCTGGCAAAGAAGCTGTGGGACTTCAGCAACAAGTTGGTCTCATCAGCGCAGTGAGGTTTCGAGCAGGACCAAACTGCAGTGAGGCGAAAGGGCTCCCTCCGGAAACGGTGAAGGTTTGTCGCAGTAGTGAACGGGTAGTCCCCTGTACTCGTAAACTCTTACCTCCTGGAAATCGCTCCCACCTTCAATATCTCAATTGGCCGAAGTTAATAGCACCTGTTTGCTTCCTATATAGCTTTACATCAGTCAATGTTTTTAAAACCCAGACGGAATGAAGTTACCAGGTGATGAACTGATATGTCAACTGGCCATACAACTTGATTAACAGTCAACAAGATAGACGTAATACCGCTTAGTATTTCACAAAGTTCTTGTTGTAGTCTGACTAGTTTGATGTTAAACTTTGAATCGAAAATGCAAATGCTCAAACTAAAATCCGGTCTGGTTCACAATTCACTTAAAGAACTGTAACGGTTATTTTAGCAACTATGCCGAGCGACTACGTTAACAGTAATCATCATGTGTAATATTTGGAGAGGGGTATTTCTGTAGTTCATCTAAGAGCGGCCGAATCAGGTCTAGTAAGATCAAACGAGGTCTAGTTCATCTAAGTGACCGTCTCGTATGGCTCATTTAGCATAAAAGTTTAATAAGTTCATTTGGGATCAAACATTTCTTCGACGGCTATTAGACTCGGAAGGCCCGAGCGTCGGTCCGATCGGAGAAAGACACACGTCCGACTCATCCCCCTCGTTGGGATAAGGGTTGGCATCCGCGTCCACTCCGGTGGAGTCTCACTCGAGTTATGCCCTTCGCTCGGACATGGTTGACACTCTTCATGCTTGGGTCGATCGATGATTGTTTATCTACGCTGCCGTTGAGAGTCCTTTAGGAGTAGGAGTTTACAAGGTTATAAAGATCTCATGATAAGGACGTAAAGAGTCCACGACGAGGACGTAACTCTTGTCTAAAACTCCTCAACTTACGGGACTCATGAGGCCGGCGCGTTATTTAAACTTGGGACTCCCTTCAACAAAAGGTAAGGTCAATACACGCTTAAAACTCCCTGAGCAGGAACCACTTTACCATCTTGATGGAGAGGGATCTCGTGTATCTCCTTCCTCCTCCCTTCATAGCTTTCACCACTGCTCTACTGACTTAGGCATCGGAGAGTTTTCCCCATGGAACCATCCCTGAGCCCCCTGATCCGTTTCCTTTCCTTGCAGCTCATTGTTCGGTGATCATCTTCTCCACCTCAAGACCAGCGTGAGATCGTTCCTCTTCATCTGGCGTCGTCTGTGGGAAACGATCAAAGAGCCAGTATGGTGCGAAGGAGTTCAGGGAGGAGATCCGCCGGCGGTAGGGGGAAAGCCATGGTGGTGGGGGGCGAGGGCCCCTCTCAGGCCACACAGAACCCCCCCTCCAACGCCAACACCCCAGCCGACGATCCGCCTCCGCCCGCGGAAGTGGAGCTACCATCCAACGGGGGCGTTGACGCTTTCCAAGCCCTCAACGTAAAACTGGACGTCCTCGTGGAACTCATGAGGACCCAGGCGGCCAGTGAAGGAAGGTCACGCGCCCCTCCCGAGAGCCCCCCCCCCCCCCCCCCCCCCCCCACGAGAACGCATCCCAACACATTGTTGGAGGTCGCTTCACCCTCCGAGGACGGCGACTTATTCGCAATAGGTCAAGAGGACCTTCGCAAGCCCCTCCTCCGGAGCAAGAGGTATCCTCCACACCAAGGAGGGGCAAACCAGGGGCACGCCGCCCGCACCCAGAGATCGAAGTCCCTAGGGAACGCCAGGGCAGCCCGCCATCGCGCCCCCCTAGCCCCACGACACAACGGCAGCCAGAGTTATCCCTCCGACTGCGAGAGTTCAAGAGGCGCTTCACAGATCAAGAACGCGCCTTGCGCGCCTTGCATAAGTCCTCCCCAGCAGAGGACGAGGAGAAATCCCCATTCTCCGACTACATCTTGAAGGCTGAGATGTCTCCCAGAATCTCCAATCCGACCTTCAAGCCTTACGATGGCCAGGGCGACCCGGCCGACCACTTCGACAGCTTCGACGCCCTAATGACCCTTCACGGGGCGTCCGACGCCATCAAATGTTGAGCCTTCGTGACCACCCTGGTCCAAGGCGCCCAAGCATGGTTCCGGGTGACGCGGCGGCGACGTGGAAATAGATCGACGGCACTCCGGGACGGGAACAGGACGGGAACGGATAACTGCTATCTCACACAGCTCGGCCTCACGCCGGACGGTCTCACACCGGGCGACACTCAAACTCACAAGGAGAAAGAGGGAAGGAAATGAAAGAGGGGAAACTCTCTCGTGCACAAACCAAAGCCTTCATTCTATTCATCATATCATCTCGTAACACACCTTAGCCTCCTTATATAGGAAAGAAAGCTATAACAATAAGACCCTCAATCTTTCCCAATTGTGTTTATACCCTAGCCTAATAAGACAAAGCCCACCAACCAATATTTGACTTGGACCCTAATAAAATACAAATCTTTGACTTAGGTAAAAATAAAATAAGATATGGTGATTTAATAATACAAATACCACCGTACACACAGATACACAAATACGTATAAATACGTATTCAGGATGCCTGGTCTTCAATCGAGTCTCCGAGCCATAAGCTCGGTGCAATGGTGGTGCGGCGTCGGCTCCGAGTAGTGGGCCCGGTAGTGGACCCGGTGTCCCCACCAACCCTCCCGGGGCGGCTGGAACTCGACTCCGTCGAGTAAGGGGGGAGACGGTTGTGGTAGTGCTCCAGCAGATCTGGATCGAGGCGCTGGAGATCTTCCCGGCTGATCCAGGAATCATCTGATGGTGGACGGTCACGCCAGCAGACAAGGTAGCGCTGGTACACCCTGCTCCGTGTAGTGGTCACCTGCTCATCCAGTATCCTCTCAATATGCTCGCGCGGTACTCTCGAGGCTGTGGGACGCACAGGGGTGGGCTCACTCTCAATGGGGGGAGAAGGCTCGAAAGGGTCACTAGGAATCGCTGTGGGTTCCTTGTAGGCCACTAGGTCTGCCACATTAAAAGTTGAGCTAATCCCATATTCGGGAGGTAAGTCCACAACATAAGCATTGGAGCCAATCTTCCGCAGAATTGGGAAAGGTCCATCACTACGGGCTTGCAACTTTTTAACGGCTCCCGAGGGGAGTCGTTCGGGTCGAACCCGTACCATAACCATGTCACCTTCTTGGAATTCATGGTGACGCCAATGCGAATCAGCCAATTGTTTATAAGTCTCATTACTGAGGTTGATTTACTTACTAATTGACTCATGTAGACTCTTGACATGCTGTGCAAATTCCTCAGCTGACTTGGATGTTCTAGACTCGAGGGGAAGAGGAATGAGATCCACATGTTTCCTAGGTTTGTAGCCATGCACGACCTCAAATGGACTCATACCGATGGACCTATTGATGGAGCTGTTGTATGCAAATTCGGCTCTGGGTAAAAGAAGATCCCAAGTGCCGGAATGTTCCCCTACGAGACACCTCAACAGATTCCCTAAACTCCTATTGACGACCTCAATTTGCCCATCAGTTTGGGGGTGATAGGCGGTGGAAAACTTCAGTTTGGTGCCAACTAGGTGCCAAAGTGTCTTCCAAAAATAGCTAGTGAACCGGACATCCCGGTCAGACACAATGGTTTGGGGGAGACCATGCAGACGCACGACTTCATCAAAGAACAAATGGGCTACTCTAGATGCATCAGATGTTTTGGAACATGCAATGAAGTGGGCCATCTTAGAGAACCTATCAACGACAACAAAGATGGAATCATGCTTATGAGCAGTGCGAGGTAAGCCAAGGATAAAATCCATGCTCACATCAACCCATGGTCGATCAGGAACGGGGAGAGGAGTGTAGAGACCAGTGTTCTGTTTGACCTGTTTGGCCATCGTGCATGTCCTACACTGGGCTACAATCTTGGCCACATCTCTTTTCAGGCCAGGCCAATAGAAGTGCTCCTCCACAGAATGGATGGTCTTGTTGCGGCCAAAGTGACCAACAAGACCTCCAGCATGCATTTCCCAAATCAGAAAGTCCCGAACAGAAGCCTTTGGGACACAGAGTTGCTGCCCTCGAAATAAAAAACCATCCTGGAGTAGATAGTCAGAAAAGGCTATCGAGGGTCCAGCAGATAGAGCAGAGTAGGCAGGGCCAAAATCAGGACACTCTCCATAGAGTTCCTTCATGCGGTCAAATCCTGTGACCTCTACCTGAATAGTGGAAAGAAGGGAGACCCTTCGACTCAAGGCGTTGGCCACCTTATTGTCCTTTCCAGCCTTATGCCTTAGGACAAATGTGAAAGACTGGAGGAATTCTACCCACCGACCATGCCTAGGGTTTAAACCCTTCTGAGAGCTAAGGAATTTCAAAGCCTCGTGGTCCGAGTATAAGACAAACTTTTATGGTAAGAGATAGTGTCTCTAGTGTTTGAGGGCTTGGACCACGCCATAAAACTCCTTATCATATGTGGAGTATTGAAGCTTTGCATCAGAAAGCTTCTCACTGAAATAAGCCACAGGGTGGCTCTCCTGGCTAAGCACTCCACCTATTCCTACGCCAGATGCATCACATGAAACCTCAAAGACTTTGGAAAAGTCTGGTAGGCGGAGGACATAGGCTTTGGTCATAAGCTCCTTTATGGCAAGAAAAGCCTGGGAGGCGGCTTTGGTCCACTCAAAATTCCCCTTACAGATGCAATCCGTAATGGGTGCCATAATAGTGCTAAATCCCTGGATGAAGCGTCTGTAGAAGGTGGCTAGCCCATGGAAACTACGAACGTCATGGACATTCTGGGGCTTCGGCCAGTCTACTATAGCTCGGACCTTTGATGGGTCCACAGACACTCATTGACTAGAAATCACAAATCCAAGGAAAGTGACCCGGTCTGTCATGAATTCACATTTCTTGAGATTGGCAAACAGGGTTTCTCTCCTCAAAGTCTCGCAGACTTCCCTCAAATGATAGATGTGGTCCTGAGGGTTGTGGCTATAGATGAGAATGTCGTCAAAGTAGACGACAACAAAGCAACCAATGAGAGGTCGAAGGATTTCCGTCATAAACCGCATGAATGTGCTGGGGGCATTGGATAGCCCAAACGGCATGACGAGCCACTCATACAGATCTTCTTTGGTTTTGAAGGCTGTCTTCCACTCGTCCCCTGATCGAATCCGGACCTGGTGGTAGTCACTTTTCAAGTCAATCTTGGAAAAGATAGTGGCTCCACTCATCATGTCAAGCATGTCATCAAGACGGGGAATGGGAAACCTATACTTGACAGTGATCTTATTGATGACGCGGCTGTCAACACACATCCACCAGGTGCCATCCTTCTTGGGTGTAAGCAAGACAGGGACCGCACATGGGCTCTTGCTCACTCTGAGGAAACCTTTGTGGATAAGGTCCTCGATAATCCTTTGGAGCTCAGCATGCTCCTTGGGGTTCAACCTGTAGTGGGGAAGGTTGGGTAGGGTGGACCCAAGGACAAGATCAATGGCGTGTTGAACATCACGCATGGGAGGGAGTGTTGAAGGCAAGTCTTCCTGGAAGATATCTTGGAAGTCCCGCAGGGTTGCCTGGACTTCAGGTGGGATGGAGACTTGGGACTCCTCAGGGGTAATGGTGACGACAACAGCCCAAACAGGGGCACCCTCGGTAACATCTCTATTCATCTCACAAACACCTATGACGTTCAGGCGTCTAATCGGGTCATGGTCAACCTTAGGGGCCTTAGGGATGGATATGACAGGTGTAGGAGAGGAGGGAATGGGAAGCTTCCCTTTGGTGGGGGTTGCGGCATTCTCCTGAATTTTGGGGGATGCAGTGGGTGTGGAGGTAGGACTCTTTCCCGTGGCCACCTTTGGGGGTGTTGGGAGCAACTGAATCCTCTTCCCATTGTGGGAGAAGGAACACTCATTGGACC
Source organism: Amorphophallus konjac (assembly GCA_022559845.1). Lineage (NCBI taxonomy): Eukaryota > Viridiplantae > Streptophyta > Magnoliopsida > Alismatales > Araceae > Amorphophallus > Amorphophallus konjac. The sequence continues at coordinate 339,793,789 of CM040124.1, read as the reverse complement.
GACCGAATGTAGTAAGGTCTACATCGTAAATCCATGGCCGTCCTAGGATGATGATCCCGACCTTCATAGGCACTACATCGCATAGGATTTGTCCTTGGTAGGACTGGAACTGGATGGGAATGACACATGTAGTGGTGACTGGGATAGACGTGTCGTCAACCCAAGCCACGTTGTATGGTCTTGGATGAGGATGGGTAGGTAGACCTAGACGGGATACAAAGTCTGAAGAGGCTGCATTGATACAGCTCCCGTTGTCAAAGATCACCTTACATGGTTGAGTTTTGACCATGATATAGGTTTGGAAGATGGAGGTTCGACGCCAGTCGTCCTCCTGTGGGTGTGCGAGGATGCAACGAACTATACCTAGTCTTCCCTGATTTGAACTTTCGGTAATTTCCCCCACTTGCATGTACTCGACATGCGTTCCATCATACCCTGCATCTAATTCCTCAAACTGGGCAACGAGATCAGGGTCAGGCTCATATCTCTCAAGGGTTTCTCCTTCCTGAGGTGGAAGCTCCATGGACTGGGGGTCGGTGATGACCAAGGCTCGGGTGGGGTAATTGTGGCAATATGCCCTAGGTTATGACACCTGAAGCATCGAACTCCCGAGATAGGGGCTGGTTGGGAGGTGCTAGGGATGACCCCTTTTCCCTTGTCATCTCTCCTCTCAACTGGTGCAGTATACTCCAGTCTAGGCACAACAGCGGGTGCAGGTAAAGGGTTCCTTGGGAAAGGAGCAGTAGGGGCAACGGCCCTAAGTAGGGTAGCAGTAGGGACGTAGGAGGTGGAGGGGCCAGGCCTCTCAGAGTAGCGGACCATGGGGTTTCGGGACTCGGGTTGGCGGTAGGTGGGGACCCGAGGTGGGACCACCTTTTGAAATCGCTCGACGTCCCGAGCAACCTGATAGGCGTGCTCGAGGGTGTTAACCTCCCGCAAGAATAATTCCCGCTGAATACTCTCGTGTAGGGCAGCCCTAAACCGTGAGAGGGTGACGGAGGCATCCTCCATGACTCGGCTCCGAAGGAAGAAGTCATCAAATTTGGCGATGTACTCATCCACGGACTTTCCATCTTGGGTGAGTTTCTGCCATTGGTCTAAAAGACGCTGATGGTAGAAAGGTGGCAGATACTTCTCCCTCAATTTCTCCTTCATTTCTTCCCACGTGCCTATAGGCTCCTCTCGTCTCCGTGCTAGGAGATTCTCGATGTTGCACCAGTAGATTTTGGCTTGACCCAGGAGTTTCATTTTGGCAAACCTCACCCTTGTAGCAGGGGTCATGCGGCGATGCCAATCAAAATATTGGTCCATCCCGATCTCCCAATCAAGATATGTAGCGGGGTTGAGGGACCCATCAAAACTCGGAGCGTCAATCTTGACGTTCCGTAGGATAATATCCTCATCATCGTGGTCCCTCTCTCGAGACGTACGGGCCTCTTGCTCTCTACCTTGGGGAGCCTGATTCGGGCTGGCTTGCTCTCTCTCCTCCCTAGGATTGGCTACGGGATCGCCAAGGCCATTCACTCGTCCTTCCTCTCCCTTCAGTCGATCCTCTAAGGCTCGGATCCTCTCATCTAGCTCGGCTCGAAGTTGGCCTATGGATTCTTCAAAATGGGTTAGAAGATTATGCTCGAGCTGAGCCAACATAGCACTCACGCTCTTCTGATCCATGTGAGATTGTAGAGTTGAAGGGCGCTCTAGACGGCCGGATGAATTCCTAAACCAACGTGACATGCACGACTTCGGATCTAAATGATGCAGTCCTAGGACCGATAATTAGCAAGCTATAGACCCGAATTTTATTGGCTAAATAGGCAAAGGGCCAAGTTGAAGGGACCGGTCAGGGAGAGTTACTTGTCCATAGGCAAAGTAGTTGTGGAACTATCTCCTGACAATTAGGGTGTCCTAATGTGACAGCCTAGGGCCTTAAAGGATAGGTGCATACAAGCTCTCTCTCACCGTCCACAGCGGTGCACTCAGAAGACTGGTTGCATGGATTGGGCTCTCTCTCACTTCGCGCGGCAAGTGAAAAGATACTAAACGAGCGAGTGAGGGGAGCACGTACCTAGCTATACTGAAAAGTCTAACTCCGACCGGAGACGAAGGCGAGCGGGGACGTGCGGGCCCGCACGGTGTCGACGAAGCTTGAGCAAAGCATTCACTCCACGCAGGGAGGATTTAATTATTACAAATTGCTTAAAATTTCTCGCGCATGAGAACAAATCAGTCCAAATTCTCTGCGCATGGAGACTCAGAGGTACCCTCGTCCCGTAAATTACGGCCTGTGTGTCAGCTACCCGGCGACTCGGATACCGGACAACCGTTGTTGCGGACTTCGGATGCCACGATCAATAAGTCAAAAAGATATATATATATATATAGGATTAAAATAATATATATATATATATATATTATTATATATATTCCACATATATATTATATATATTTAACATATTTTTTTTTTCAAATCTCCTTTTTTTGACTTTCAACCCTTTCTTTTTTTTTTCAAACTTGAGCCTCCTTCTTTTGACTTTTTTTTCACTCTTTTCAAACTTTTCTTTCAAACCCTCAACCACTCTACCTACTCTTTTGTTTTCTTTTTTTTTTTTGACTTTGACTTCACGCAGGCATCCGGGACGCTCGCAGACGGTGGCAGGGCACGTCGGGCCCAGGCCGGGAGCCGGCCAGGCGGTACGCACGGCGCGGGCGCAGGGGCGCCCGGGCGTAGGGGCGCGGGCGGGCGGCGAGCTGGGCGCGGGGGGCGCGAGCTGGGGCCGGGTGCGGACGCGGCCTGGCGAGCCACGCGGGCGAGCGCGGTGCGGGAGCGACCGGCGAGGTGGGCGCAGGTGGGTGCCTACGCTGGCGATGGCGGCCACGGTGGGCGCGGTGGTGGTGCGCGTTCGGGCGGCAGCGGCCGGGCGTCGAAGCCACGCGGCGCGCAGGGCGGAGGTAGCAGCGGGCGGGGCTCCCTCGGCGACGGTGGCCGCGGGCTCGCCGGTGACGGGGACGACGACCGGCGGAGATGGCGTGGGCCGTAGGTGGAGGAGGAGGCCGGTAGCGGGGGGCTTGCCGTAGCCTGGGGGGGTCACAGGGGCTGCGCGGGGCGAACGCGCGCGGCGGCCGCGCACGGGTGGGGGCCGAGCGGACTGGGCCGGCAGGCGCGGAGGTGCTGGTGCCCTGGGCGGCCTTCGGGCGGTCGCGGCGGCGGTCGGCTGGGGGCGGCAGAGTGCGGCCACGGGTGGCGTCCGGGGGCGCTGCAGCAGGCGGCGGCCGGGGGTGACGGGAGCCGGCGGTCGCGCGGGTGGGCTCCTGCGACGTGAGAGAGAAAGAGAACAGGGAGAGAGAGGGAGAGAGAGAGTGAGAGAGAGAACGGTCGGAGAGAGAGAGATTAAACAGAGAGATATAAATTTTTTTTTCTTTTCCTTTCTTCCTCTCAACCGTAAGCCTCTTCTGATATTTTTTTTCTATATTTTTTTTTCAAAATCCCTCTCAACCAAGTTCTTTTCTGCTACTCTTCTTTTCTTTTCTTTTTTTGTTTTTTTTCACTCTAGCAACCTAAGGAGAGAAAGGGAGACGACGGAGATGTCGGGTCGACGGAGACGCCGTTTGTTGGGCTCTGATACCAAATATGACGCGGCGGCGACGTGGAAATAGATCGACGGCACTCCGGGATGCGAACAGGACGGGAACAGATAACTGCTATCTCACACAGCTCGGCCTCACGCCGGACGGTCTCACACCGGGCGACACTCAAACTCACAAGGAGAAAGATGGAAGGAAATGAAAGAGGGGAAACTCTCTCATGAACAAACCAAAGCCTTCATTCTATTCATCATATCATCTCGTAACACACCTTAGCCTCCTTATATAGGAAATAAAACTATAACAACAAGACCCTCAATCTTGAGATTCAGCACTCACACCGGAGCGGTTATACCCTGGCCTAACAAGACAAAGCCCACCAACCAATATTTGACTTGGACCCTAATAAAATATAATTCTTTGACTTAGGTAAAAATAAAATAAGATAGGGTGGTTTAATAATACAAATACCACCGTACACACAGATACACAAATACGTATAAATACGTATTCAGGATGCCGAGTCTTCAATCGAGTCTCCGAGCCATAAGCTCGGTGCAATGGCGGTGCGGCGTCGGCTCCGAGTAGTGGGCCCGGTGTCCCCAGGCAGCGGCCCCCCGAGGTCGGTAATGGGGCTATTGGCTCTAAAACAGGCGCATTGGGAGAAACTCCGGGCTTATATCAACCGATTCAAGTCGGAAGCCCTGAGAATCCCCTGCCTTGATGTAGCCTCGGCCATAACCGCGCTAACCGGAGGCACCCGAGATGAGAACCTCCGCCGTGAACGTGTCCTCCACCCTCCCTCGACCCTTGCCGAGCTAGTGACTCTGGCTTTGCGCCATGCTGAGTGCGAAGAAGTACTCAGCGCATGCCGAGGCGCAACCGGCTCGGGTCGGGAGGGGGACAAGAAGCGGGCACCCGAGTCAAGCTCGGGCCAAGGAAAAAGGTGGAACCGAGACGGGGAGCACAAAGAACCATCCCGGAAGTACGAGCGGTACAGTCCCTTAACCGCTCCGGTGTACGAGATCTATGAAGACATCAAAGGCTCGGGCCTCCTCCGCCAACCCGAGCCAATGAGGTCGAAGAGCCGCAATCGCAGTAAGCACTGCCTGTTTCACAGCGATCACGGGCATCATACCGGCGATTGCCACCAGCTCCAGGATGAGATCGAGCGCCTCGTCCGCCAGGGACACCTCTCCCGGTTCGTGGTCGGACATAAGGAAGACTGAGACGCCCCGGAGGAGATCGACAACACCCCTCGATGGGGTCCACATCAATGTCATCGCTGGAGGAGCTGCATCAGGAGGAGACAATGGCCGAGGAAGGAAGCGTCATGCTGAGCGGGCGAGCTGAGCCATCGAGCCTCCCAAGGCCCCGCCAAGTGAGCCCCAGGTCATAGTCTTCTCCGACCAAGACCTGGAAGGGCTGACCACCCCGTATGACGACGCCCTAGTGATATCGGCTACGATAAACCATTGTAACGTAGATATGATTCTAGTTGACAATGGAAGCACCCTTGATGTATTGTCTTATGAGTGTTTTCTTAAGATGGGGGAGAATCCGTCTAAACTCCGCCCGATCCGAACCCCCCTTTGCGGGTTCAATGGCCAGACCACTTATCCCGAGGGAGCCCTAAGCCTGCTAGTTACTCTCGGCACCCCACCTAAAACCGTTACGGTTATGGTGGACTTCATAGTGATCAAGGGTATGATAGCATACAACGCAATCTTCAGTCGGGGGATCCTCAGCCGAATGAAAGCTGTGCCCTCTACCTATCACCAAAAGATGAAGTTCCTCACTAAACATGGGGTGAGGGAAGTCCGGGACAACCAGGCGATGGCCAGAAGGTGCTATAATATCTCGGTTGAAGCCACAAGGCCGGACGGGAAGAACAAGGGCCCCCGGGAAGTCGAGGAAAAACCTGTAACATCCGAGCATGGAGGCGAGTTGTTAACGATTTTCCTAAACGATGACCCGACCCTAGGAGTAAGGATTGGAGTCGACCTACCATCCGAGGTTCAGCAGCAATACAAAGAATTCATTTCTGGGTACATCCGAGTCTTTGCATGGTCTGATGATCAACTCCCTGGAATACCGGGAGAGACAGTAGTGCATAAACTCAACCTTGACCCGACCGTGAAGCCCGTACAACAACGCAGAAGGAAGCATGCGCTAGAGAAACAGATGGTCATCAAGGAGCAAGTCACCAAGGGACAAAAGACTGGTCTTTTTAGATCGATCCTATACCCGACGTGGCTGGCTAACGTCGTCCTGGTGTCAAAAGCTTCGGGAAAGTGGCGAATGTGCGTGGACTTCACCGACTTGAACAAAGCTACACCGAAAGATTGCTATCCGTTGCCGAGCATCGACCAACTGGTTGACTCAACCTCGGGCAACGAGATACTCAACTTCATGGGCGCCTACTCAGGTTACCACCAGATCAGGATGGATCCAGAAGACATCGAGAAGACCGCCTTCATCACTGACTTCGGCGTACACTGCTACACCCGGATGCCTTTCGGGTTGAAGAACGCTAGAGCCACGTACCAGAGGCTGGTCAACCATATGTTCGAGGGACAGCTCGGTCGGAACGTCGATGCCTATATTGACGACATGCTCGTCAAGACCCCCAAGGCCGAGGACCACTTCGCCGACCTAGCAGAGACCTTCGACACTCTCCTGAGGTACAATATGAAGCTCAACCCCACCAAGTGTGCCTTCGGAGTAAGGTCCGAGAAATTCCTGGGTTTCTTAGTCACCCAGCGTGGGATCGAGGCCAACCCCGACAAGGTCCAGGCCACCTTGGACATGTGGCCCCCCACCTGCACCAAGGACGTCCAACGCCTTATCGAACGCATTGTTGCGCTCAACCGATTCCTGTCTTGTGCGGCCGAACGATGCTTACCCTTCTTCAAACTGTTGAGGGGGCCCAAAATGGCATCTGCTACGTTCGCATGGGACGAGGAATGCCAAAAGGCATTTGCTGAGCTTAAAGAGTTCCTGGCTTCGCCTCCGGTGCTGTCCAAGCCCGTTCCAAGTGAAGCCTTACATCTCTACCTTTCGGCGACTCCATCCACGGTTAGCTCGGTCCTGGTCAGAAATGACTCAGGAGTCGAAAGACCGGTCTACTACACCAGCAAGGTGCTCAATGAGGCTGAAAGAAGGTATCCCGCAACCGAGAAACTCGTGCTAGCGTTGGTTACCTCAGCCAAGCGCCTTCGACCCTATTTTCAAGGTCACTCCATCATTGTGTTGACCGGCGAACCACTGAAGAGGATCCTCGCTCACCCTGAAGCCTCGGGACGCCTAGTCAAATGGGCCATTATGCTCGGGGCCTACGATATATCGTATCGGCCCCGCTCGGCTATCAAAGGACATGCGCTTGCTGACTTCATCGCCGAGAGCACCATCCCGACCGAAGAAAAATCTCCATCCGCACCCGGGCCAACCTGGGAATTGTTCATCAACGGATCCTCCAACTTGACCGAGAGCGACGTCGGGATCCTCCTGAAGTCTCCCGAAGGAGCAGAGCTGCAATACGCCTTGAAGTTCAACTTCCAGGCATCTAACAACGCCTCAGAGTACGAAGCCCTTATCTCGAGAGCCCGCATGGCCCGGCGGTTGGGGGTTGAGCGAGTCAGAATCCACACTGACTCCCAATTAGTCGCTAGCCAGGTCAACGGTAATTACGAAGCTCGGGAAGAACCGATGGTCAAATACCTCCAGCTAGTCAAAACTGTGGCGCAACAGTTCGAGAGTTTTGAGGTAGTCCGAATAGCTCGGGAGGAAAACTCCCGAGCGGACGCCCTCTCTCGACTGGCCTCCTCTCTTGACCCCGAGGGTACCCGATCGGTCCTTCTCGAAGAGCTAGAGCGACCGAGCATTGATTCAGAGCTCATGACTATTGACTCGACCTCCAAGCGACTGGCGGGCCCCCTACCTGTCGTGGCTCCAAGACTCTCAGGAGCCTCCCGACCCTCGAGAAGTCCAAAGATTGAAATACCAAGCTCGGCGCTTCGTCATTCTGGACGGCACTTTGTATCGCAGATCTTTCTTCGGTCCCCTCCTGAAGTGCATCAGTTCTGACGAAGCCAGCCGAGCGATTCAAGAGCTTCACGAAGGCCTGTGCGGAGCGCATCTGGGAGGAATGTCGCTCGCCAGGATCTTGCTTCGGCAGGGTTATTGGTGGCCCACTCTGCAGCGTGACTGCTCGACCTACGTGCAACAGTGTGACCGATGCCAGCGATTTGACCACTTGGTCCATCAGCCGGCAACGGAGCTCGTCACCCTAGCCGAGCCTTATCCTTTCACTCGGTGGGGGATCGACATCCTTGGGCCGTTCCCTACGGCTCAGGCACAGAAGAAGTTCGTCATCGTCGCCATCGACTACTTCACCAAGTGGATCGAGGCTGAAGCCACAGCTAGGATCACCGAGACAGTCGTCTGGAGTTTCGTCTGGAAATGGATCATCTGTCGCTACGGCATCCCCCGGGTGATAGTGAGCGATAATGGCCGGTAATTTGATTCTCGCAATTTTCGAGATAGATGTGCCGATCTGAACATTCGCAATCACTTCACTTCGGTCGCCCACCCTCAGGCTAACGGGCTGGTCGAAAATGCCAATAAGACTATCTTAAAAGGCATTAAAACTAGGCTCGGCAAAGCCAAGAGCAGCTGGCTCGAGGAATTGTCGAACGTACTTTGGTCGCACAGAACGACTCCCAGAATAGCAACCGATGAGAGTCCTTTTTAGCTAGTGTACGGCACCGAGGCCGTGATCCTGTTGGAGATTGTCAATCCCTCCCTCTGAGTCATCTGCTTCTCGCCCGAGACAAACGACCAGAAATTACTCGAAAACCTAGATGAAGTCCGAGAGATTGCCAGCATCCGAGCAACGGAATATCAACGCCGTCTCACTCGATACTACAACGCCAAAGTCCGGGACAGGCACTTCCAGTCGGGAGACTTCGTTCTCAGGAAAGTCGAAGCCTATCGACCACTTGAGATGGCGGGCAAGTTATCCCCTAATTGGGAAGGCCCCTACCGAGTAGTCGAGACACTCAGGAAAGGAGCGTACCGGTTATCTACTATGGAAGGAGAACTCATCCCTTGGACGTGGAACGCGACTACACTATGCAAGTTCTATTTTTGAACATTTGGCAAGCATACACATGCAAGCAAAATAGAATAAATACCATTCTTCTCTTCTTATTAAACTGTAATGTACATCAAGTAGGTCGTAGCCGATACAGTATGCATGTACAGAAAAGAAAAAATCACATCCCCTGATGCGAGCAGAACGCTCGACCGACCCAATAGGCGCTCCCACGTTCAGCCACTGACTCTGCCTCGTGTAGAAACTGGCTCGGATAAGGGACCACCGACTTCGTTGGTTTGAGAAAGCTCGGAAGAAAAAAGAAAAGAGGGGAAACAAGAAGAAGAAGAGGAAGGGATACAAGAGACGGCCTCCTCTCTGCCAACTCTTTGGAAGGCAGAGAGCGCAGGCACCCCCCAAAGAGTGAAAGAGAAAAAGAAACCAGCAGAACTGGACGAGGAGGCAAGGGAAAGCCCGGAAAGGAGGGAGCTTAATTTGCTTCTTCCTCCGCTCGGGATGGAGTCGGCGGGTCTGGGACAGGAGTTCGACATGCCCCAGCATGTCGAACCTTCTACCCGAGTAACCTCCCCACAAGCGCCGCCGGAACTGATAAAAGAAGGCGACGTGCTACCACACGTCGAACCCCCTTCTAACCTGTCCGTCGGCCGTCGAACTCCCTTCAAACCCGAAGCGGAAAAGATTCTCTGCCCTCCGTCGTCGGCAGCTTCGTCTTCCAGAGCGTCTTTCATGCTTCAAATTTCACAGCACAACGCTTTGTGAAGAAGGAGGGAGGAAAGACTGTCGGAGAAGACCCTAAGCGATGGAGAGGAAGAGACGCCCTTCAGACCTTTTATAGGCGAAGGGAGGCTACTTACCTTAAATGATTCTCCCCTCGAAAACACGCTAAAGGGACCTCTCCCTGCGAATGGTCACCTCAGACTCCTCGGTTCCATCCCAACGGGACACACGAAGCGGCCAGGCATTTAAAGCATGAGAAAACGGAAAGACACCCTGTCAGACGCTCGCCCAACCATCATGCGAGATCCACGCAGAAAGTATCGGCACTTTTCAATTACTGCGATACGCTGGTCAAACCACGACAACGGCGGTACGAAATAGTTAAGTCTTTTTCATAACGCTACTGCCTTACCTTTTCGACCTTCCTTTACACAAAAGAGAAGTTTCTTCTTCAAAAAAGAAAAACATACAAGGAGAAAAGGCAAAATAGATACATCAGGCCTCTGGCCCATCCTGAGGCTCGGAAGAGGAAGGCTCGGGCGGTCTGCCCCCGACACCCTCGGCGACGGCCGACCCTGGCACTGACCCCACCGGCATGGGAACTGCCTCGGTTGCGCGCCCTCCCGAGGCATCCGGAGCTGGCGACCCCTCGGACGAAGAGTCCCCCTCATCTCCTTCTTCCGACGACGCCGAACCAGAGGAATCGGAGGATGACAAATCCGAGTCATAGCATTGCCCGGACGGGAAATTGATGGTCTCGGATGCCTGCCCCTCCGTGTAGGAGATGGCACGGTCGTAGCCTTGCTTGAATCCCTTGCGGATGCCCCGGCGAAGTGCTGACTCGTAGTAGGGGAGGGCAGCCTCCTTAAGGTCGACCCGGTAGGCCTCCGAGCATTTATACTGTTCGAGTGCCTCCGCACCGGTCGATCCCACCCTACCTGCGAGCTCGGACTTCTCCCGCTCCGCCTCGGCTAACCTCTGCTCGGCCTCAGCCATCTAGTTCTCCGCCACGGCCCGATCAGCCTCGACCTCCATTCGAAGACGCGCGGCTTCCTCCTCCCGGTCCACCAGCTCGACGCGCTCAGCCTCCCACCGGCCATCTAGCTCGACGCGGGCCAAGCGCTCCTCCTCCAGAGGCTTGCCCTTCCTCTCGAGCGACTCGTGGGCCCGAGCCAGTTGTTCGGACAGCGTCCGGGCTTCCACCTGGCTCGCCCTCGCCAGCTCTCTAGCCGAGGAGAGCTCCCGCCGAAGCCCGTTAGGCTCCTCGGTAAGCCGAGCTACCTTCCTGTCGGACGCGCCCAGGGCCCAAGCAAGGTCTGCCCGTTCTGACTCCGATCGAGCGTAAGCCTCAGCTAGAGAGGCCCCAATCTGGGCCAGGACCAAGCCGCCCTCCATCACCAGCTCGAGGGCCGCGGGCGGGGAGCACTGCCTGTCTCCTCCCTTCACCACCTTCGCAGCTATGCTGCGACATCTCCGGTACAGAGGGCCCTGGATGCCCAGCCTCTCTAGAGCCGTCGGAATAGGGGCCTCCCCTCCGAGCGGCATTGATGGGGACATCAGAGCAAGAGCACTAACATTTTATTTGCATTTGTATCCTTTAGTTTATTTTTATATCCTTGGGAAAGTATATGTGCAATTGTAAGGCTTTATAAGTCAATTTGTCATTCCCTAGGATTCTTTGGGTTTTTGTGCAAAAGTCCAGTATGACCAGCAATGGGCCCCCATCTCCTTTCTTATTGGTCCACCTAAGTCTTAGGGCCCATGTGGGGTCAGTCAAAGGTCCAAGGTGGGCTTCTAGATGGCTTGACCATTCAAGGGGACAATTGGATTAAAAAGTCCAATATTCCAACCCTTAAAGTCTAAGATGCTTCCCCTTATAATATAGTTTATCCCATGTTATATTTTTTATTTAATTTGGTCATTTGACCACACGGGGAAGAAAATTCCATCTCTCCCACGAAATTCTCAGCCCCCCCACCCCTTGCCATTCTTTATATAAGCCTATGTATAGTGTCATTAGAGATTTTAATGAAGAATTAAGCATTTTTGCCAAGAGCAAGCCCAAGGGCATCCCTTGTCTCTCCCCCTCTCCCCCTTTGCAGATGGATTTCTGCTGAATCTTGGGTGTGAAGCCCTCTCCTACATTCTCCTTAGCCCCTCTGAGTTCTTCTATGCCGCCGCCGCCGCCGTTCGAGCCACCATCGCGCCGCCACCGCCACTCGTCGGAGTTCTGTCTCCATCAGGATGGAACCTCACCTACGAAATTTTATCTTTTTTTATGGTTGTCTGTTCGAGCCCTAATTTTGAGGGTTTGTTATGTCCATCTCCCTTAACCTCCAGTTCAAATTTCGTGTCATTTGGAAGTCATTAGGTATTTTTTCCATATTTTTGTTTGTCCTCTCAGTAATCTGCCCTTTTACAGATCTACGGGACAGAGTCACCTTGTCGCATTTTCCCCACCCCCTTACAAATTTTCAGAAAATCCCAAAAAATTACTCAGTGTTCCACACATATATCTTCTTCCACCATAATTTTCGTGGAGTCTATAAAAATCATTTTCCCTTTGGTCAAAGGTCAGTTTCAAGCAGATCCCTTACTGCCCTATGTGTCTGTCAGTCCGAGTTAGAAACAAAAACAGTGTTACAATCATATTCATTTTCAATCCATTCGGTGGATGGAGCTTTCAAAATTATATGTTGTAGATCTGTGAGTGCTCTTTCCAACGGTACCAGCCACGCCTCGATCGGCGTCCGGATCTGAGCATCGTAATTCATGTCGTCGAGACCTACAGATCTGTTCCCTGTGCAGGTCCGAAATTGCAGTCCAGAAGATATTCAGAAATAAATATCAAAAATCAACTTCAGGAGCCGCCCCTTCAGGGAGTCGTTCAGGGATGCCCTGCCATCGTCCCAGCCAAGCGGCGTCTCCGGAAGATCTCAGGAAGGCGACGTTCCTTTGGAAACCGTTGCTTGCTGTCCAGTGAGTCAGCAACCGAGTTGGCGCAGCACCGAGTTGGAATAGTACCGAGTCGGACCAGCAGGCCGAGTTCGTGCCGTACGCACCTCCAGATTGCTGCCCGTCAACCCATGATCAATCCTCCCGGGCCCCACTTATAGCCCTTTACCTCCCTGCGTGGAGTGGGCAATAAAATTCACTGTTGTAATTAACTTTTACCGTTGTTACCGGGAGTTACCGTACTTGGCCGGGAACGTCTTCCCCACGCCCGGAGCGTGGAGGTACACTCGCCACCCTTCTCGTTGGCATTGCTTTACTCGTATATTTTTGTATATGCCGCTACATGAGTGATAGATTATCTAGCTTGTTATCATTTTATCACCGCTGCGAGAGCGAGAGTGAGTGACCGTCCCGTGACTCGACCCGAGTTAACGCGGAAAGGCCGATACCCGAGACTCACTGCCGGTTTCTCAACCGCGCACGGTCTAACGTTTCCCTCGCTTAGGGACGATCGTGAGCTAGAGTCCCAGGTCGCGTGTCCGTCCCGCATCAATTTGGTATCAGAGAGCCAGTTCAGTCTAGGGTGTTTAAAAATTAAAAAAAAGAGTCGTTTAAGTCGAGTCTAAGTTTAAGTCAGTCTAAGGGTGCATTGACATCCCATTAATTGATATATCAAAAGGTGTTGTCCGAACGTTAGGCTACGCCTATCGGGAAGGCCGCACACTTGCGCGAGCGATCTTCGGATCGGTTAACTCCGCCACGTACCGAGTCTTGGTTTAAGTTTAGGGTCCTTAGTGTGCATGCATTCCAACCTTGCATAGTCGGTCTAGTGTCTTGTCCAAGTGTCGACATGTCCATCCACTAGTGTCCCCGTGTCCCATGGATGACCAAGGGGCCGCATCTTCTGCATGGTGACGATACTATCTAAAATGGAAGGATCACCCGGACCACCCCAAAAGGCCCGTAGCCCGGGACTTCTACGGCTCCGATAATCCGAGTGACTACCTAGAGTGGGAAGTCATTATGGATGACTACTTTGAGTGTTATCTTATGTCCGATCCCGCGCAAGTCGACTTTGCCAAAAGGTGACTTTTCTATGAAGCCGCCGAAACATGGAGGGACATCAAGTACTTTCGGGAAGATAGGAGGCTAATTAAGGCCCATCGAGTCACGGTGGGATATGAAGAGAGCGCTTAGGAGGGTCTACCTTCTCCGTCCACCTGCCTCCAACCACGTGGGTTATACCACTAGCCAACCCCACCAACTCACCCGCAATCAAGTGGGCCACACCTCCAACCAACCCCGCCCCTTCACCCCCATCCAAGCCCTCCAAAGCAACCCCAATCAAGTGGTCCGCCCATTCACCTCCCACCAAGTGGAAGCCCCACTTCTAGCCGAGCCTAGGTCCACACTCGAGCCGAGAGACGAGGAGCGGGTCCACCACGAGGTTCCTACTCCAACCCACACCTTTGATGAAATCGAGAAAATATTTTCGGATTGGTTGGAAAGGACACGTGCTTCTTCACCACCCATGAGTGCTCCATTGCTACCCTCTACTTCCGAACCTTATTCGGAACCCTCTCATTTGGAGCCACCAAAGCCAGAGCCACCCGTGTTTCTAACGGGTACACTTTTCATAGCCGAGCCGCTTCTTAGTTGGCTCAAGGATGGCTTGGTCCCACCTCCTTACCCATCCATGGACCCCACCCTACCATTGGTGCCCGTCAACTCCTTCCACACTACATTCCGGTCTAGTCACCATGTTGATACCTTGGATGACCTTATTATGGGATTAGACTCGCAATGGCAGTTGACGCACTCCTTGGCCCGAAGCTTCGACCAACCCACTAGTCTGAGCTTCACCCATCCGACCTTAGGGTCCATTACCTCCGTGTGCACCGTGAGTTGTGTCACCACGGAGATCCTCTTATTCCTCCCCATGCCGGTCGAGCCCAACTTCATACCCTTTCGCCGAGGGAGGAACCATACATCCTACCTATGACCACCGTCCCACCTACAACAATGCATGAGGGTGACCATCCACACCTTCAAGACTTCTACACGTGGGACCGTGACTTGTGGGAGCCCACCGTAAGGGGTCATACCTTCTTTGATCCCTTTGACCCATTCCTTAGTGGACCCCTAGACCCACCATATATACTTCACTTCTTCGAGGGAGTCTACTACCACACCCCTACCCCACGGGCTGGGTCATTTATACCCACCAAGCCCGTTCTCGATACACCTACACCCAGTTCTCCTAGCCCTCTCAAGTCTCCCAAATCCAAAGGGGCGTCCATACATGATTGGGTCATACTAGGGCGTCTAGGTGTTTCCCATTCCGCCAACCACCGATTACGTCAAATGCATGCATGGCACATATTCAGGTGTCCTGGTCCGCCGTCGCCTATGCGTAGGTCGGACTAACATTAGGTTTGTTTAGGGTCTTTATCTTTATGAGTCTTTGTTTCGTTTGTCTGTCGTGTGTCTGTGCATACATCGAGTCGCGTCGGTTTTGTACGCTCACGTTGTTGTCCCTTTCGAGTATGAGACTTGTCGGACTTCGGGATCGGTTCTACTTTACATATCGGATCTAGTCACATAAGGGACAAGCGGTGATTCCTAGTGAGCCTTTGAGCCGCTTCCTTCATTTGAGAGTGACCCCATCCCGGAGTGTCCACCTCTAGCCTCCTCCCCAACAGCGTGTGCATATCGAATCTATACGGGATGAGCAGGTGTCGATTACTTGGAGTGGAGCATACTCTGCGCTTCCAGGTTCGGTGACGCATCCGCCGGAGCTACTCGAGCAGCCACACCCCTTACTCGACGACGGGGTCGAGTTCTTCCCACCCGGGGAGAATTGATGGGGACATCAGAGCAAGAGCACTAACATTTTATTTACATTTGTGTCCTTTAATTTATTTTTATATCCTTGGGAAAGTATATGTGCAATTGTAAGGCTTTATAAGCCAATGTGTCATTCCCTAGGATTCTTTGGATTTTTGTGCAAAAGTCCAGTAGGACCAGCAAGGGGCCCCCATCTCATTTCCTATTGGTTCACCTAAGTCTTAGGGCCCATGTGGGGTCAGTCAAAGGTCCAAGGTGGGCTTCTAGATGGCTTGACCATTCAATGGGACAATTGGATTAAAAAGTCCAATATTCCAACCCTTAAAGTCCAAGATGCTTCCCCCTTATAATATAGTTTATCCCATGTTGTATTTTTTATTTAATTTGGTCATTTGATCACATGGGGAAGAAAATCCCCTCTCTCCCACGAAATTCCCAGCCCCCCACCCCTTGCCATTCTCTATATAAGCCGATGTATAGTGTCATTAGAGATTTTAATGAAAAATTAAGCATTATTGCCAAGAGCAAGCCCAAGGGTACCCCTTGTCTCTCCCCCTCTCCCCCTTTGCAGATGGATTTCTGCTGAATCTTGGGTGTGAAGCCCTCTCCTACATTCTCCTTACCCCCTCTGAGTTCTTCTTTGCCGCCGCCGTTCGAGCCGCCATCGCGTCGCCACCGCCACTCGTCGGAGTTCTGTCTCCATCAGGACAGAACCTCACCTACGAAATTTTATCTTTTTTTATGGTTGTCTGTTCGAGCCCTAATTTTGAGGGTTTGTTCTGTCCATCTCCCTTAACATCCAGTTCAAATTTCGTGTCCTTTAAAGTCATTAGGTATTTTTCCCATATTTTTGTTTGTCCTCTCAGTAATCTGCCCTTTTACAGATCTACGGGACAGAGTCACCTTGTCGCATTTTCTCCACCCCCTTACAAATTTTCAGAAAATCCCAAAAAATTACTCAGTGTTCCACACATATATCCCCTTCCACCATAATTTTCGTGGAGTCTATAAAATTATTTTCCCTTTGGTCAAAGGTCAGTTTCAGGCAGATCCCTTGCTGCCCTGTGTGTCTGTTAGTCCGAGTCAGAAACAAAAATAGTGTTACAGTCATATTCATTTTCAATCCGTTCGGTAGATGGATCTTTCAAAATTATATGTTGTAGATCTATGAGTGCTCTTTCCAACGGTACCAGCCACGCTCGATCGGCGTCCGGATCTGAGCGTCGTAATTCGTGTCGTCGTGACCTGCAGATCTGTTCCCTGTGCAGGTCTGAAATTGCAGTCTAGAAGATATTCAGAAATAAATATCAAAAATCAACTTCCGGAGCCACCCCTTCAGGGAGTCGTTCAGGGACGCCCTGCCATCGTCCCAGCCAAGCGGCGCTTCCGGAAGATCTCAGGAAGGCGACGTTCCTTTGGAAACCGTTGCTTGCTGTCCAGTGAGTCAGCAACCGAGTTGGCGCAGCACCGAGTTGGAATAGTGCCGAGTCGGACCAGCAGGCCGAGTTCATGCCATACGCACCTCCAGATTGCTGCCCGTCAACGCAGGATCGATCCTCCCGGGCCCCACTTGTAGCCCTTTACCTCCCTGCATGGAGTGGGCAATAAAATTCACTGTTGTAATTAATTTTTACCGTTGTTACCGAGAGTTACCGTACTTGGCCGGGAACGTCTTCCCCACGCCCAGAGCGTGGAGGTACACTCGCCACCCTCCTCATAGGCATTGCTTTACTCGTATATTTTTGTATATGCCGCTGCACGAGTGATAGATTATCTAGCTTGTTATCATTTTATCACCGCTGCGAGAGCGAGTGTGAGTGACCGTCCCGTGACTCGACCCAAGTTAATGCGGAAAGGCCGGTACCCGAGACTCACTGTCGGTTTCTCAACCGCACACGGTCCAACGTTTCCCTCGCTTAGGGACGATCGCGAGCTAGAGTCCCAGGTCGCGTGTCCGTCCCGCATCAGTCATCCCCTCGAGAGCCCCGTCGGCCGGTCCGGATCGAGCCGCTGCTTCATCTGCCCCTCTTGCCTCGGTGGGTTGGGGCTGCGTCGCCGCTCCTCGCGACCCCCCGGCCTCGACCGGCTTGGCCCCGACGTCGCCACCCAGAGCGCCGCCTGCCTCGATCGATGCTCCAGTCTCGGCCGCGGCCCTGGAGTCGCCCGCTTCATCCCCGGCCCCCTCGACTCCTGCTGAGGGGAGAGCCAAGCCAGCGCCGCCGCCAACCGCAGAAACGACCTTGGCCTCCTCGGCCCCCTCTTGCTCAGCGGATGGGAGAGCCGGCCCGAAAGGGTCGGCCTTATCACGCTCGGAAGAGGAGAGAGCCGAGCCAGAGTCACCTTCAACCGCGGGGTCGGCCCCGGCCTTCTTAGCCCGCTTCCTGGCCTTCACGGCGTCCCGTATCAGGCCCTCCACGGGATCTTTGCGCTTGGGCCCCCGCGGCCTAGACGACCCTCCCCGGGTCACCCCCTTGCCCTTATCTCGGGCTCAGGAACGACCCTCGGGAGCTCGCGACTCATCGGCAGCCGAATCGTCGCCCAGATCGATCACCTCCCGCTCGATCGTAAGCTCCTCCTCCACAGCCGGCCGCCTAACGTCTGCACGAAAGACGATATGGTCAAGAAAAGGAGAAATGTGGCTTCATCAACCGGCGATAAGGCTGATTCACGGTGTCCGTACCTATCGGCCGTAGCCGCTGGAGAAGCCACCGCTCGATGTTCTCCGGGGTCACCAGCTCCTCCGTAGATTGGCGACGCTTCAGCAGAATGACCGCATACTCCTCCACATCCGAAGAGAAGTCGTCCTGCCTCGGAGGGATGTTCGGGTGAAAATTGGGGATTACGGGGCACCTCCAAGACTCCTCCACCGAAAAAATCTCCACCTAGAAGAACTGAGTCTTCCACCCCTTGTGGTAAGAGTCCTTCACAGCCAAGGAGACGCAGCTCCTGTTCCGCCTCGTCTGGATGAAATAGAAGCCCTTCCCGACCGAAGAATGCGCCTTCAACTCAAAAAAGTAATGGAAGAGCTCCAAGGAAGGAGGGACCCCGCACTGAAGGTAGAGGATGCGGAAGGCGGAGAGAAGAAGATAAGAGTTGGCCACCAACTATATGAGAGCCAACCGGAAAAAATCGAGAAGCTTAAGAACAAAAGAGTCGAAGGGAAGGCGGAATCCTCCCTTCCACGACAGAAGGAAAGAACAGAAATGACCCGTATAAGAATCCAAGCTCGTCTCGTTCGGGGTGGCCGCGACAAAGTAATACTGATAGGGCAGGCGAAACTGGTGCTCTAGCCACTTCACATCCGCCTCCCCCAGTTCGCTGCAGTTCGGAGCCGGCGGTATCACCATCGCCCTCGTCTCAGGCTCGCCCTCAAACTCTTCGATCGCCGAACGAAGGTCCGCCATGAAATCCAAAGGGAAACTTGCAGAAGAAGGCGCCTCAGATTCTGAAGACTCTGGAGGAAGGGGAAGCTGTCGGACCGCCTCCGCGGTTTTCTCCGCCAACTCTACGAACGCCGATGCAAGCCTCTGCTCTTCCGCCGTGTCTCTGCGGTGCATCAGAGAGCTCCGAAAGCAAGCACGAAGGAGAGCAAAACCCTAAAACAGAGGGAGTCTAGAACGACAGCAAGCGCACAACACCTATATCCCCACGCGGAAGGCGACGCGTCGTTCCGACCTCCGAGAAAGGGGGGCCCCTTCAGTTCAAATCTGCCAGGATTATCATCATTACGGGCACAGATGACCACGGCACGTGGCTTCATAACATCGCCAGATCTCCACCCGCCTGAGCCACGCTGGTCCAAAACCCTAACGGCTACTCTTCCGAGCCTGCCAAGGCTCGGGAGTAGGAGGAGGACAAGTGAAGAGGGGGATTTCTGTAGCCCATCTAAGAGCGGCCGAACCAGGTCCAGCAAGACCAAACGAGGTCCAGCTCATCTAAGTGACCGCCCCGTAGGGCCCACTTAGCATAAGAGCCCAATAAGTTCACTAGGGATCAAGCACTTCCTCGGCGACCATTAGGTTCGGAAGGCCCGAGCGTCGGTCCGATCGGAGGAAGACCCACGCCCGACTCATCCCCCTCGCCGGGATAAGGGCTGGCGTCCCGCGCCCACTCCGACCGAGCCTCACCCGAGCTATGCCCCTCGCCCGGACAGGGCTGACACTCTTCATACTTGGGTCGACCGACGATTGCTTATCCACGCTGTCGTTGAGAGCCCTTTATGAGCAGGAGTTTACAAGGTTATAAAGATCTCACGATGAGGACGTAAAGAGCCCACGACGAGGACGTAACTCCCGCATGAAACTCCTCAACTTACGGGACTCATGAGGCCGACGCGCTATTTAAATCTGGGACTCCCTCCAACGAAAGGTAAGGCCAACACACGCCTAAAACTCCATGAGCAGAAACCACTTCACCACTTTGGTGGAGAGGGATCTCGTGCATCTCCTTCCTCCTCCCTTCATAGCTTCCACCACTGCTCTACTGACTTAGGCATCGGAGGATTTTTCCCAGGGATCCTAATCGGAGGATTTTTCCCAGGGAACCATCCCTGGGCCCCTTGATCCGTTTCCCTTCCTTGCAGCTCACTGTTCGGTGATCATTTTCTCCCGTTCAAGACCAACGCGAGATCGCCCCTCTTCAGTATTAGTATCAGTGTGCCTATGTTTGGAGATCTTCTATGGCGTGAAAAAAAAGAAGAAAAGTGTTGTGATTAGAGGGAAAATAATAGTTCCTTGATCGGCGTACGAGTAGTACAAATTTACATGTTTGGTGACTCAGTAAAAAAAAATGGTGAAGGAATGTCCAATGTGAGAGAGGAGCTCCATGGAGATTTATTGAAGTCCATAGTTTTACAGCTCTCTGCAAACTCCTTCGTGGTCGTCGTCTGGGAAGGTCTGTGTGGAGTACAAAATGCCGCATGATTTCGAAATCCCAAGCCTGGTAAACAGAGGCGGTTAGACGATAACACCCCGCCTCCGTTAACTCCTCTCTTCGTCGTCGTCGTCGTCCTCCTCCCACAACCCGATGGCTCGGACCAGCAAGGCGGAGGCGGCGACCACCATGGCGGCGAAGACGGGGGGCACCAGGAGGTCGAGCTTGGAGCGGCCGAACAGCCGGGCCGGCAGGCACAGCGCCTCCCCCGGCACGTCCAGCGGGACCCTGACGTGGTCCCCGGCGCCGAACCCGCAGGCGCGGGAGAACGAAGAGGATGGCGACACCGCCCACACGAAGGCGACCTCCGGGAGGGCGGACGTCACGGCCACGGCCACCGTCAGGAGGGCGGTCCACGCGGCGGCGTAGGCGAGCAGCGGGCGGCGCTCGAGGAGCATCCCCCACAGGAAGGGGAAGGCCATGGGGCGAGTGGAAGGGCCTAGTCGCAGGGATGCTGATCAAGAGGGGAATGCTGGTCCAGCGGGTTGTGGCGGCTTGGCGCGGGTGGCGCTTTTGAGTCCTCCAGTGGTGGCGGGCAGAGGTAGACGGTTTTTATTGTGTGTGTGTGTGTGTGGAGTGGGGGGGGGGGGAGGGGAGCCAAGCTCGCCATGACCAACTCCGGCAGGGGCTTCTCCGGGGAAGTTGAGTAGGTGAGCGGAGACGCAGTCTGAAGAGAAGGGGGGAGGGAACGTGTGTGAGAGTCTGACCGGAACGACTCCTCGTCTCCTCCTGCTTCCCCGGTGCGGGGTGACGACAGAGCCGCAGACTTCACG
The DNA here is from genome assembly GCA_022559845.1 of Amorphophallus konjac. Lineage (NCBI taxonomy): Eukaryota > Viridiplantae > Streptophyta > Magnoliopsida > Alismatales > Araceae > Amorphophallus > Amorphophallus konjac. The sequence continues at coordinate 339,772,867 of CM040124.1, read as the reverse complement.
TTTCGGGTCAGGGCGACGTTGTAGCAGATGTTGACCCTGCCGGCTTCTCGCTGCGAGAAATATCGGAAGGTCAAATCGGTGAGTGGCCGGGCCACCGCTTACTATAAGACAAACACGGCGGTGCAGTAGTTGTCTTTTTTTTTTTCGTTTTTTCCAAAGAAATCACGGATATAAATGGAATTGTAGATTATTGTTTTTAAAAAGATATTTTTATTTTTAATATTTTTTTAAATATATCATCATCGCAACTTAATTATAGTTACTTTTAACGAGATACGGAAAAGATAACAATATCTCTTTCTCCGACCGAAAAGCTCCCCTCTGCCCCCCTCCCCCCATAGAAGTATAGAGCCCTCTGTGCAACCACCCTCCTAGCAGTGCAACCCAACCCCTTGCAACCCCCCTTGCTCCCATTGCAACCCCCTGCAGCTCCCACCCTCGCCTGCTAGCCCGCCAGTCTGCAACCCCAACCCCCTCCGTCCATGCAACCCCATTGTTCCCTTCTCCCTCTCCTCAGTCTGCAACTCCCCTCCCCTTTCCCCCTTCCCATGTCGCTATGCAAACTCCCCTCCCTTGTGCATCCTCGTTGCCCCCTTCCCCTCGTCAGTTTGTAATCCCGCTCCCCTTGTGCAAACTCTCTCTCTCTCTCTCTCTCTCTCTCTCTCTCTCGGGTGAGGAGAGGAGAGATATTTTGATCATTTTACGCCTAATTAATTGGAATATTTAAATCTTTGTAGAATATGCATGTCCCGGTAGAGGTTAGAAAGTGTTGTCTTGACTCCGTATTATACTTCTAAAATTTATTTGGAGTGAACGAGTGTTTGGTTATCTTCGGGAAATCTGTAAACATTAAACAACGTTTTAAAAGAATCTTGGGTGTGATCTCAAGAGACAACCTTCTTATTCTTAAGTCAAAGATGTGTACGATATTAAAATAAGAGATCAGGGAGAGAAACGGATGAGAGTTGTGGAAAAAAAATGAGTGTTCAACTGGGCGTCGAGTGCTCGGAGACGTAATTGGGACCTGAAGGCAATGGAGGATTTTAGCCTATTTTGAATTGTTAAGAGTATTCATGACATTACAATTCCCAAGTATTTTAACATAAAAAATTATCAGAATTACTTGTGTAATTAAAAAGAATAATATTTTGTGCACTTAATTCAGTGTACAAAGTCAACTTAAATTGTAACTTACTATCTCATTGGCTCAAAAAAAAGATGAAATGACCAGTTTTGTGCAGAAAAATATGTCTCGCGTTAGACCCGTACAATCTATTTTTTGTCTATTAAATACAGAATGTATTTAATGGGAATGAAATATTTTGTTACAGGAATGAAATATTTTATTTGACTACAGAAATGAACCGATGAAATATTTTATAAAAATAAAACATTTATTATAGGAGCGGAATATGTTGTTATAAGAGTGAAGTATTTGTTATGATGATAAAATATTATAAAAATAAAATATTTTATTATTAGAAGATAATAAAAATAAAATGTTTCAATTCTATATCAAATATTTTATTCACATAATAGATTATTTTAATATTACATAATATTTCACTCTTGTATTTTTTCGACGAATAAAAAATGGACGGTACGACTCTGACGTGAGATATTTTTTTATGTAAAAATAATTATTTTACTTCTTTTAAATCAACGAGAGAATAAGTTACCATTTGAGATAGACTTTATGCACCTCATCCCGTGTATAAAATATTACTCAATTACAAATTTTGAAGATAATTTCCAAATACGGCAGTACTAAAATATCACAGAAGGACCTTTTCAGAGACTTCCATGAACATGTCGGTAGTCCATGCACATCAAAGATACGCACGTCATCTTGGTGCCTGCTCTGCAGGAAGAGGATTCAAGTAGATTCAAACAAGAAGACCGTAGAAAGGCATTCGTAAGTAGGACGATATATACATATATGCGCAGGGAAAGAAGTGTTTTAAAGTTATGGGTCTCTTCTCTCGATTTTGAAGAAGTTTGGAGATACAATATTTTCCTCTCGTATCCAATCGGATATCGGCCTCCTGAATATGCTCTTCTCACCGTTTCATACAAGATCAGTTCGACAGCCGTGCATGTCTCGAGGAAGAACTTGGCCACTCTCAGTATTGGTTTGCTCTTCTTCGATTTCCCTGAAACTCTCGCTCTTGGTGATCACCTTTGTTCCACAGTATTCCCCGTTATCCTCTATGTATGTACGTCGCTACGATGATAACATGGGTCAAGTATGATTTATCTGTACGATTTAAACTTTTTTTACTTTCTCACGTAATCTGCAGATTGATATGAATGAAATTTGAGTTGATATGTATTCAAAAAACTTAGAGGCTTCGAGAACGCATAAGCGCAGATGAGACATGCGGGCACAATATTCGAACAAAGTTCAAGTGCAAATGCAACGAATCGAGTCCAGATCTTCCACTTGTTTTAAAAGATTTCAAGTTACACGTGCATCGGTGCTCCACAGTTCACACAGTATTTTGTTTGAAATTTTGCATATATATATCATTGTAAAGTTTAATTTTATCAAATATATCTTTCGTCGAAATATATTATCATAAATATTCTTAAAATATGAATAATGTCACGTTACGTCGTCGTCATAACTCCGGTGTCTTTAATCCGAGTTAAATGTGAGTTAAAGTGTAATATTTTTGTATATATATCTATGTAAAATTTGATTTTGTCAAATATATCTTACATCTAACGCTCGTAAATGACATGTTTCACGGAATATTCTCTTCCGTCGATGATAATAAATTAAAGAGTTATAATCGTAATATTTCTATTTAAATGAATTATATTCGTAATAAAATGTTCAGATGAAAAATATATTTGATAAAATCAAATTTTATAAAAATATATATGTAAATTTTTTTAAAAAAAATGACTAACAAAACGGCCACAGATTGGAGGGGATAACGGGGAGGGGAACGAACCCCACGAGATCCCCAGAACCCCACGAGATCCCCAGAGAACAAATGACTAACAAAACGGCCACAGATTGGAGGGGATAACGGGGAGGGGAACGAACCCCACGAGATCCCCAGAACCCCACGAGATCCCCAGAGAACAAATGACTAACAAAACGGCCACAGATTGGAGGGGATAACGGGGAGGGGAACGAACCCCACGAGATCCCCGGAGAACATCTTCCCAACGTCTGGAGGCAGGCAGTTGACCATGCATCCATGCATGCAGTAGATGCTAGCTGACAAGCGATGGGTTTATGAGAGAGGATACCTAGAAGTTCAGAAGGTCATTTCCCACGTTGACAGTCTGACATGATACCTACGTCCACAGGGGTTGTCTGTTCAAAGTTTTACCGTGTGATGGTTGCATTTATTCGTGATAAAGCAGTGTTATCAGAATCGGACCGGACCGGTCGGTCGGACCGGTTCGATCGTGAACCGGTCCGATTAGGCCCGGTCCGGTCAAATGGTAAAAAATCGTCTGAACCGCGGTTCGACCCGTCAAATAAATAAATAAATATATATATATATTATTTACTTATATTCTATGAAACCATTTAATTCGACACACAACTCAAGCCCACATCTTATGCCCACCCAAGGGTGAGCTCTCCAACATATAAAGTTAAGTAAGTCTTTCTAACTTCCAATATGGGACTAAACATAAAAACTCTATTTCCAACATATAAATGAAGATATTTAAATCAATATAAAGGTTCTATTTCCAACAAATAGTTACAAGTTATTCTCTATATACATGTATGTTTATTTATTTTGATCATTGTATCTTATTTGAGTTATTTCTTATTGTATTAGGTTATAGAATCGGGTCGGACCATATATCAATATTATAATGACATCACGGTTCAAATCGGTTCGAACTAACGGTCAAACCGGTTCGAACCGAACCAACTCATTGTCCGATTCATGCACCGATCCGATTCTGATAACATTGTGATAAAGTGATTAAAGTAACACGAATGTGATGGTTGCATTTATTCGATCACATGGTGCATGTGACAAGAGAGAAATGTGCAAGAACGAAACATATGTTGTAATATAAGAATGAAATATGTCTATATTGCCTATGATACATGTATTAATTTTATACCATTCATATATACATATATGTGTGTGTTTTTTATTTTATAAGGTTTTCGGACTTTTTTTTTCCTGGGATACACGTGTCTCAAAGGAAGAGCAAAGGAGATTTTCAATAAACATGTAATTGTGGGAGACTAAAACTAGACATTGGAGTTCAAGGGGGTAATCCTTAAATTCCATAAATTTATGTATGTTGAAAACTAAAAATCCGATGATCCAACTTACTTGTTGTAAGAGGAAATAATAGAAAAAAGGGAAAATGGAAAGAATAGTGAAAATAATAGTAAAAATCCAAGATGTTCCAGTTTTTGAAAACTTCTTTCTTTGGTTTCAAAAATTGAGCCAAGCCCGCGTGGGGCTCGGAAGGGGTCAAGGCCCAACTTGGGATAGACCAGATGGGAAGAGTTAAAAAAAAAAAAAAGGAAGAGAGAGGGGAGGAAGTTACCATCACCTTGCCCATTGCTCTTGTTGCCATCGGTAATGTCTTACTTGTTGCTCCTCCTCCTGTTATTAAATATTAGACATGTAAATAGATCGGATACTGAGCGGATAGTGCGATATCCGAATTTATATCCGATTAATAATCGAATTATCTAATATTTGATTAAATTATTCGTCAGATATTTTATTCAGATAATTATTCGATTAAGACGAATTTAAATTCGGTTCGAATTTTAAACATATAATTATCCGATCTAATTAGAGGTGAGCCGTGCGAGCCATGTGAGAGCATCATGTGTTGTTTTCTAAAAAAAAAGAAAGGGTGAAAATTGTTTTATTTTGAAAGAGGTTATCACAAAGTTAGATTTTATTTTAAAAAATAAGAGAGGACTTATCAAATAGGTGTAAGTGGAGTTCTTATTTTAAAATTATATTCTAAGATGAAAAAAGATAAAAAGAATAACCAAATAATATATTAAGATTTGAGTTAATTATGTATAGAGTACGTGGATCAGTGGATATTAATCTAACGGTTTATATTCAATATCGGATTAATAATTAAACTATCTAGTATCCGATTAAATTATTTATTAAATATTTTATTTAAATAATAATATGATTAAATAAATATAAATATAAATTTAATCAAAATGTTAAACAATTGATTATCACACCTAACTACGTACTGCTTGTCACTCCTCTTGCCGCCATTGCCATTGTAAATTGTTACTCGTTGCCTTTGCTTGCTTGCAGGTCTTTATTTTTTTTTTTTGGAAAGTGGATAGAACCTCATATTATAAAAGAAAAAGATGAGAATATACAAGTGAGGGAGTGCTCCCACAAAACTCCCAAATATAAACAAGGCGCCAGGATGCCCACTGCTCCCAAATAACCTGGCCACCAAAAGACCCCCCCACCCAAAGCAAACGGAACGCCATGACCAAACAAATAACCGAACTATCTACTCTGCCAGTTTACCTTGTCAAGAGACCCACACACACCATAAACCTCCCCTGCACAACTGTCCACACCACAAAATCACTCTCGCCCCCCTCCATAAACAGTTGAGATCACCCTCCTCCCAAACTATTAGCTCAGCCCCTCTCTCCTCCTAGCTCTCCGACAGTTCCTTTCCTCTTCTCTCTCCACATCTCCTCTTCTATACCTGCCTTAGACTTCCTTGCTCTATCCGCTTGTCATGTCCTCTGGATTCTACAAAAAACAGATCTCACATCCTTATCAACAACTACAGTAGAACTTCGACTGACTCTACATCTTAGAATTATAATTTGGAGGGAATCATCCTAAGAGATGATGCAGACCATGCAACACAGGAACATTTTGTTTTTTTACAAAACTTGTTAGCAGGCTTGACCAGTCCAGCTATGTTGCAATAAGAACATTGTCAGTGAGATATGGATGCTTGTGGTATCCAGAGAACGAAGTTTTTCCCCATGGGGCACAGCAGAGAGCGCAACATGAGTTCGGATTAACGTCCCACTACATGAGTTCGGATAAAAATGGAATATATTGCCTTTTCTGGGGGAGTTTGGAATTGTTACATGTATACCCCAATTACAACTTTACTTACATAAAATTATCTTTTAGAATGACAATATCTAAAAATACTTTTTGTAGAGAAGAAACACCCTAAATTACATATTTTTGATGTCATGATCAGTGCCCTATATATAAGAATCATTGATATATAAAACAAAAGGCGATGATATTTTCTTGGGATCGGTGTTCACATATGGCTCCCTAAAAGTTTGTGTATTCCTGGAAAACTCCCGGACAATGAGTATTAATATGTAAATAACATGTTCATTGCACAAGTTAATAGCCCCCATGATTTGGTGAACCGGCAGGGGTATATGCTCCTATCCAAAGCATATGATGGAGCTTTTTTTTACACATAATCGTCATATATTCATTGTATATATAGGTAATTTTCCATAAATATACTACACCTTAGGAGCTTATTTGCAAAAAAAAAACTTTATCTTTTTCCCCGAAGAAGATATTCGTGGACACCTCTACACGTAGAAAATGTTACGAAGGATACTCACGTAAAAATCCTGAAAAAAAAAACCACTTGCAACTGAAGGAAATAATACACCAAAGTTTGACAGTCGGTTCTACCGATTGTATCGATATTTTATTAATTTGATACGATACGGTGTAACATCGTATCGTATTATATTATAATGTATCAATAATATAATAAATATTTAGTGTAGTAAATTATGTGTTAAAATTATTTGTGACTTAATTAGTTGGAGAGTAACACGTGTGCAACCGTAGGGATTCACGGTTTGAATCTCATAAAATTTGAAAAAAAAAAATATGCCCCCGCGATGAGTTTTGAACCCGGGATAAATTGTTACAAAGAAACACTTCAACTAATTTACCTATCAAAATTAATTGAATATGAAATAAAATATATAATATTTAAATAAATATAGATATTGTGTCGATTATGTATCACGCGTAAGTCGTATCGATCTTCGACTGATACGATTTAATACGTGTGATACTTAACGTATCCTACAGATTTGACAAATGTTACGGTGCACGTTAGCTTTGAGAGGATCAGTCGGGACTCGGGAGACGCCAGCAAACAAACGGCGAGAAGGAAGAGCTGGAACCCACTTTGCGAAACTCCCACGGCCGGGCACTCGAACCCACCGGGCACTGCCACCAGACCATCCGTGGCGTAGACGCACCGGTACACCGGACGGGCTGGAGGCCTTAATTAATTTCGCCGGCCACCGGCCGCCGCTCTCTTCCGCCTTAATTAACAGTACTGTAGACCTCCATCGTCTTCCTTCATACACTCTACGTACTAGACAGGCATATCTGATGTCCACTAAAGTTTATTAAAGGTATAATTCCGTCATATTCCCAAAGTTTATGTTGCTCTACTGCATATCTCTATAGTATATATATAGTATTATTATGTATACCCTCTTAACAAAAAGCCGTATTTATACCACGTATAACTTCGTCATCATCTGCCTTACCTTTTTTTCCGGGGAGGGGGGGGAGTTCAGCCTTAAGAGAGAAAGAAAAAAAGACCAATTCACTTACCCCATCCAGTGAACTTGCTCTTATATTTCATATTACGTTTTTAATAGAATACTTCTTCGATTCTAATGGTATTAAAACTAAAGGATATAAAGGGCGTAGTATTATTTATTACGACCGTATAGACGATGACATGAAGAGGTTTTTAGTTTTAGACCCTATAATCTTTCATATTTACGGAGTAAACCCTCCAATCTAGACATTTGTTTATAAGCCGTCACAATTATACATTTATTTTTTTGGATACCCTTCTTAGGGGCTTTTTCATAAATATGTGATGGCTTTTTTGTAATGATATGAGCATTTTAAATATCTGGATTGGATTGGAGGGGCTAAATGAAAGATAAGGGTTAAAACTAAAAATTCATAATATAGAAAAGTATGAGAGTATAAAATAAAATATACAAAATCTGAGAGCAATATATATAAGTATTTTTTGTATTCGAACTCTACTCATTTCCAATACCCTAGGAAAGTTGTGGTACCACATGCGATAAGCCCTAAAATCCGGTGAAGGAGACCTATACAGTGTATATTAAGCGAAAAAGGAACAGCTGATCATGCATGGTATCACATAAGGTTCCATGGTTCCATAACGATTAAATCAGAAGAAATAGTTGATTAACATATCTACCTAACACATTCACGTAAATGCAAAGAATTTTTGGGTCCACAATCTTAATGGCCACAGTTGCAGCTGCAAGCCTGTAATCCCCAAGGTGAGCCCTATAGTACAACCTAATCTTGGCCACTGTAGAGTCGAGTTCCATCAAGGGTGATGTACATCAACAAATGCCCAGTTTCTTTCTCTATGGTTTGACTAAAGAGGATGGGGGTTATCAGTACTTGAAAAGTCAGACCCCCCCAACACCATCCAATGTCAAGCCAACAATGAAGACCAGGTCGTAATCGTTGGATTGACAGGACATTGTCACAATGCACCAGGCCCCACAGGCGACAAACATACAAGAGCATCTCAGGTTCAGATGATCTCCATGGATTCAAGATTGGATATTATGGAGGAATTAATGATGCGTGAAGAAAATGATCAGACCTTGATCTTCTCAAGAAATTTCACAAATTGAAACGAGAGCAATATCATAATCTTTGCCGGTCTCAAGGATCAAGATCCAACAGCAAATGCATTCTCAACTTCGCAAGAAGAAAAGAATGATGTGTGAGCCAGAAACCTTCAACATTCCAGGAAGCGCGTCTCCAATTCAGATGATTCCATCACAGTCCGTACCTGGATGCTATGAACAGCTAACTCATAATGAATTAGTCATGTGTGATGAAAATAATGGACTTAAATATTTGCGAGAAATGCCACAAATAAAACAATATACAGATATTGTCACTGAACAGTTGCTGGCTTGCTGGTCTCAACGTCCAAGACCAAACACATTCTCAACATGGAGAGTAAGAAGCAGAAAACCCAACATCGAGACAAGCAGGGTGACGACCAACAACATAGACATGGCCTGGAACGCGATGTGTGGGCTCAGGAAGAAGACCACGGCGGTTGAAGCACTCTGCCAAACCTTCAGCTGTGCAAAAGCTGCTTCCTGTTCAACATTTAAACTAGCCTTAGTAGGCATCTAATCTACACAGAAAAGCTTTTCTAAGGGCATGTGATTGAGTTTACAATATAAGATTGCATCAAGAAATTTCACCATGAATATGGCTTAAACTGATATAATTATGCACGATGCTTGCTTTCATTCACTGTCTTCAAAACAGCCATCATTTGGTTTTTTAGATTTCAAGTTGCACACTTGTGTTGCTAAATGTCCTTGAAAGAGTACATATCGGCTTTTAAAAGATTCAACTTACACGTGCATAGGTGCATCCACCCAAGTCAAACACCACATAGAAACATGAAATGACTTAATGACTTACTATTGTCCAAGGGTATTGACCATACAGTAGGTACTAATCTAAGAGCCGAGCAATGGAATATGAAAATGGCTACCTAGAACTCCACATGGTCATTCACACATTGACATTCGAGACAATATCTATGCTCCATAGGGATCATCTGTTTAATGTTTTACCGTGTGATGCCTGAAAAGCATGCCAAGTAATGCATTCAACTGTGTGTTGAACACGCCATCACCTATACCCCATAGTGCAGCCATAAGCAGTGGGTACACATAACCAAGTACCCCATTAGTTAAACTGCAATTTCAGGAAAACCAAAAAATTAGCATATTTAAAACCATAAAGAATGACCGAAGTGTCAAGTTTTAGACCAACCAGAGGGTTTCAAAAACACATGACAGTAATGGCACCCTTCAAGGAGGATGTAAGCTCAAATCATGAATGCATGACTAAAAGATGACTTGCATACTTATGATACCTGTATTTCAGCAAAAGCCATAAAAGAACAAAGATCTGAAGAAATGCTCCACCAGAAACAGTCAGAGTGATTGAAGATAAGCCAGATGTAAATCGTCCAGCAACTAGTGAACACTGAACAATAAAAGAAGAAGTATAAAAAATTGCATGTAAAAAAGAGAATGGATCATCAGACACAATTCCACATTAAAATGACTTTAAATCTGCATTACCCTAGAGGCCGAAAAATACAAGAAGAGATAAGTCTAATCTAGACTTCGAAAGGCTTACATATGAGATATTTTCAAATAAAGGAAACAATGATTACTTGAATTGTAAACTATCAAATACAATAAAATTAGATCAGAAATCTAGCATCTCAACTTCTACTATCCCCTTTTAATCACAAAAGAGGATAGGAGCACATACAGTACATAAGAAAAAAAGATGTATAGATATATAGCTCCCTGCCCTTTCAGAAACGATAATTTACCCAGACTCCCTTGTTTCTACGCTAATGATAAACCAGCAAAGTCGTTCTACATCATACTTACCACTGCATCAGAAACCCCATAAATTGCCATTGCCCCACCAACACCTGACACACCAAGAGCTGGTGTTATGATATGCTTCGTAAATTCAGACCTGGTAATTGAAGTGTGAAAAAGATTAGTCAAGCAATACAAGGATAGCTGCAACTCAAGTACACTACACTGTAAAGCATGTTCATATTACCATACATATGCTTGTTGCAAGCCTGAATATGCTAGAAGGGGAATAATTAATAACATTCGTTTGTCCAATAAAGGGGCTATGACAGACTGCATTAGCGTTTTGGCAGCAGAATAAATATCTGTCGAGGGCTTTGAAAGACACTCTTCTCTATCATCTCTTTTGTGCAAGAAACACATGAGTACAGTCCCCAATGTTGCACTTGCAAGGAAGATGGTGAATAACAGAGTTATGCCAGTAAAGCTTTCTCCATCCTGCAGTACTGTAAGAAGCACATCATCTCAAACAGACAAAGAAGACATTTTATGAATGACAAAAGAAAACTTAATGGATCAGATGCGAAATGTACAACCAAGAATGAAAGATGAAGCAGCACTTTTGAAATAACTAGAGGGCTTAAGATAATATGACAGAGTATATTTTCAAGTGGAACAAATTTCTGATCCTTTCACATAAGAATAGCACGTACAGACCTGTCTTTTCTATCAAGAAACTTATTATCATTGTGTGCCCACATATTATATAAAAGCTTTTTTTCCACACAAATCATTGTTACAGGAAAAATTATAGAAATATCACCCTTGATCCAACAGCACGATGGACCAAACCTGATTGGCATGACGCTATTCAAGGCTGACTTCTTACCTCAGCAGTCAAACAATCGAAGCCAATAAACAGGCCAGACAAAAAGAGGCAGCTGAACCAGATTCTCATGTCCAAACAACGACCGTCATGCATGTCCCCAAGGAACCAAAGCCACTAACTCAATTTAGGCTCGTGGAAGCTTAAATCACCTCTAGCCTGAGCCTATAGAACTCGGCACTTGCCAATTGTGAAGCCCAATCAGCGAAGTTCCAAAGCACAAAAAGAAATATGACAGATTGATTAATCAGGGCCGTTCCCCTCTGTTGGACCCGTGATTTTCTCGAACCAATCGAGAGAAGATAAAAAGTTAATTAGTCCTCCGGATGCTAAAAGATGGCACAAAGCCGAAGCCGCATTGGACCCATACTTTTCTCGAACCAATCGAGAGAAGATAAAAAGTAAATCCATCCCCCGGAGGCTAAAAGATAGTACAAAGCTGAAGCCGCCGGGAGAATAGGTCCAATATGAGTCCTGGGAACCCTCGCCGTATTCACGGCACACGAAAATACAAGTTCGCAGCAAGCGGGCAATCAAAACGATGTCCCACCACACTTACGGACTGGTCAAGCTAGGAGCGGAAACAATCCCTGAAGTGCGGAGCCCTCCCCAGCAAAAAGTGGCGCGGAAGAAGTCAAGAAGACAAAGCACCCCGAAGCGTCGTTCTCTCCTCCACATGGCTAAAACATGAAAAAAAACACCAAAGAAATAAAAAGGGAGCTTTTATAGCCCCCCCCCCCTCTCCCAACTGCACCCGGCCATCCTGGACTGGGTGGATCCCAAAAAGGGCCCACCCGGACCGGGTGGGCTTTCGCGGTAGCCACTCGGTCCCGGTGGGCTCTAACATGCTTCCACCCAGTCCGGGTGGGCCTCCAATAACCTACACCCGGTCCGGGGGAGGCCCTTCCCCAATCCCAACTCCATAAATACCCCCAAGGGGGTTCAAAAAAAAAGAGGAGGAAAAAGAGACAACAAGATAGAGGAGCACAGCAAGCACGGGAGCAACCCTTGGAGCACTTGGAGATTCCTTGTCTTAACTCTCTCGTGTCGCAATCGAGGGTATGTTACAAAAACGCCCCTATAACGGCGCTTAGGCAATTGAGGCCTCCATCTATGTAATTTTCTGGGAAAAATCTATGTAATTCTCTAAGTCAATCAGAAATTACGAAAATACCCATGAGTTTGAAAGAAAGCACTTGTAAGAGTATGTAATTGCATAAATCCCATGCAACTTTGGAAAATTGTAGAGATACCCTGCATTTTTGCAGGCAAGTCCTGTAAAAGTCTACAATTCGTCGAGAGAGGTCATGTAAAGTCCTATAAAGGTGTATGCAAGAATTGTCTAAGATTAAATAATACCCTGAGTTTTCTATAATTGTGTAAATGTCTCTCTTACATGTGGAGTCCCGCATATGTATTCTATCTCCTGACAAAGGGGTTCAAGGTGCACCCACAACGGCTCGACTGCGATCACCTCGGCGGGCCGACAGTTCGGTGGCAATAAAGCTCAGAACTGAGTCCCCGACGATGGCCCGACAACTTGACAGAGATAACCCCGGGCTACCGAGCTACTGATTGGGACCAAAGCCGGTGTCTGGGCTACCAATAAACCCTCGCCAGTGCCAAACTGCCAATAAACCCTCGCCAGAGCCAAACTGCCAAAAAACCTTTGCCAATGCCAAACTATAGATAAACACTCGCAAATACCAAATGGCGGCCTAAATCCCAGCCAATGCTAAACTGCAAGTCAGCAACCGCACCAAACCCCTCTCAACATGAAGCTACAAACAAACCTAGAATCTCCACAAAGTTACAAATATACCCCTACTCTTGCCAAATTGCAATTAAACCCTTGAACAACACCAAGTCACGAGAAGGGCTTCCACTCATCTAAATTCAAACAGTCGGACTACCCCAAACCCTAAAAGCCAGTCCTAACTTATCCAGACCAAACCACTTGCATACCTTCACTACGGCATAAGCACCCTCATCCCTTCATGCTCTTGCAATCGCAAATATGCCCTCAATATCACGACTAATAACGTTAAGATGGAGAACTTCTTTGACAGTCAAAAAAGGGTATTCAGACTTTACACCGATGTAAATAAACACTGATTGCGGTCGCTGAGGAAATGTCCAGTACCTGAATCCTAATCGTCTGAAAAAAAAAAAACTCGCAGAATTAATAATGTGTATGCTATCTAAATAGCTAACAAACGCGCATTTCACGTTCAACAAATGAACACGCGAACGAATTATTATCATCCCTCTCCGCGTCACGAAAACACCCTCCTATATCTAAATTATGATAAAAACCCATATTGCAAAGGCTTAATAATTATTTGACAACTCCTAAACTACCAAATTCATGAAGTAGCTGGATATAATGTTGTGATTAGAGATTTTTCACTTAAAAATTGATACTATCACAGGCACATGAGAACTGCATTTTTGTTGTCTCAATATTGCTCTATTTGCAACTCAGTACACTTTCTCCCTTCCTTTAATCACATTACTCTTATACATTCCCATTTTTCATAAAGAAAGCCACCGAGCAAATATGTTTGCATTGGGTCAAAAGAAATTCAAACACTAATGTTTGAAAAAGTTTTCACTGAACATATTCGAGACTGAAGCAAGATCTACCATGTATTCTTCTCAACCAATAGTAACTCAGAAATAGATGCATGGTCAATCACAATAACAAATCTTCAACATAAGTATTGAGTACATTTTAATTTAGGATTTTTACAAATAAATCATTGTTAAAAGTGAATTTGTAAAAAAACCATTCTTAAAAATACATTAGCAGGCATACCACTGCGTAAAATCAGATAGTGCAAAAATGCCATCGTAGTTAATTTCTGTCAATAAGAGAGCGAATATTCTTAGAAGATTCATATATTCCCGTTATCTGAGTGTTAAATGACCAGTATACTCTCGATTCACTGTTGAGAGAGAGAGAGAGAGAGATGATCATGGGCAAGATGAACCCCCATAGACCAAGTTTAGCCACCGGCGCCGGCTCCCACTATTGCACCTCTACCGGTGGGACCTTTGCCGGCTCTCTCACCTGCACCCGCAGCAAGTGGCTCTGCTTTTTCGCCAGATGTGGGAGGGGTGGTGGCGGGGGAGGGGTTCGACGGAGGTGGGAGGGGGGTGGGGGCAGAGAAGCAGGGATGGGGGGGGGCGAAGCAGCAGGGATTGGGGGGCGTTGTCGGAGCAATAGGGAGGGGGGGTTTCACCGGACATGGGAGGGGGGTGGGCGGTGGGGGCCGGAGCAAAAGGGAGGGGGGGTTTCACCAGACGTGGGAGGGGGGTAGGGAGGGCACTTCGCCAATGTAGGAAGGGGGGTTTCACCGCAGCTCTAGGATGGGGAGGGAGCTTCACCACTGTAGGGGGGGGGGGGGGGCGACGGTAGGGGAAGGGGGAGGGAGCTTCATGGTGGCTCCAGGAAGGAGGGGGCGCAGCAAGGGGAGGAGGAAGGGGGTGGCGGCGGCAGGGGATGGGGGGTTCTGACAGAGGGAGGGAGGGGGCCGGGGGCCAATGCAATATATTTTTATTTTTTTATTTGTTTAACTAAGGGTACTTTGGTCTTTTCAGAGGTCTAGTTAAAATTAACCACGGTTAACCTCAGGTGGTAACTGGTGGTTACAGTGATGGCATTTGCGCACTATTTGATTTTACGTATTGGTATGCCTGCTAATGTATTTCCATGAATATTTTTTTACAAATTCACTTCTAACAATGGTTTCTTTGTAAAAATCCCTTTTAATTTTTATGTAAACAACATACAGAGGGAGAGGACTGCTCAGTGACAACTGACCTTTCCACCTCCCAACAAGGCAAGTGAGACCAAGTTACCTATGACCTGGAAATAGACATTCCAAATAAAGGTGCATCAGTCTTTCAATACTGAAAATAAAGTTCATGACATGGATCAAACACAAATAATATTGCATCTCAAGAATATATATATATATATATATATATATATGGAAATTGAAAAGACACCATGTGCCTGCAGTTAGGCTTGATGCCAGCCATCATTGAAACAGGATCCTTTACCTGGGTACTAGCGAACATTCCCCAGAATTCTCCATTGAAATTACCAATAACTGTTCCCTCATGCAAATGCCAATCCTTCGCATGACTAAGTGCAGCAGAAGTGAGATATGTCCCCTGATTTTCCATTTACAATAAACCTGTCAATATCTCAGAAAATATGAAGGAGCAGATGAAGCTTTTAATCTAACAGATATGCCATCTAACCTGCCCAACCCAGATTATCGATGCAGTATAACCAAGATACAGAGAAGCCGGCACCATAGCATACCTACAGCCAACAGTAAGATTAAAAAAAAGTGAAATGAGGCAAACTAGTCATGTCCTGAAAGAAGCTGATTCAACCATCTTGATATATACGAATGCATATTAATGAGAATTATAATACAAAGATGTGATGAAATCATGTTATTAGTAAACATAAGGTTAAAGAAGATCTACAGATTCAGAAGGTTCTCCAACTATCCACTAATAGTAGACATGTGTCCTGACGTGATTACATGGATAAAGGGCTAATACTGGAAAAGAAGTTGATGGACTGTGGCCCAGGATATGGAAAATCATATACTAGATTTCCACAGAATAGAAATTCTATTATACATAAAGATAAACAGAAGATCATGTAATATCCTTGAAGCTAAAAATATTTAGTTGGCTCCTAGTTAACTGAATTCTATTGCAACACCCACAAAGGTCACATCACACATGAAAAGACTGCCAAAGGCCTGAAAGAAAGAGAAAGTTATAATCAACAGATTAACATGTGCATGCAGACTTGCTCTGTGGACCTTGCAAATTGCCTGCAACATGAATCAGGAAAAAGGAAAAAACTTTGATGAATGGGAAACACAGGCAACCCAGAAAACATGTAAAATAGGGCACAACCTTTAGTTTGTACCCCATTGGCACAAGCTCCACCCTCAGGAAGAGAGGCTAGGTGACATGTGTTCCAACCAGCCCCGGGAGAGGGGTGGATGGCATGGGTCATGTATGCATAGGAGTGCGAACGAGCCAAGTATCACCTTGCTCAAGCTCCGCTCAGTCAATTAAATCCCTGCTCGAACTTGGCTCATGTTCGTTCAAGTACTAAAGACGGCTGCTCGAGCCCAGCTCGATTAAATACTCGTGAGCTCGAGCCTAGCTCATCACAGCCCAAAAACTTCTGTTTTTAAACCTTTATATTGGACATCCAAACTCAGCAAAAATGTCCCAAACCATGAGCACAGATCAGCTCAGCCAACGGTGCATTGGTAAGCTGCATGTGGGAGTGCTATGCTTAATGACACTGCCCTCTTGGGAGTTTTCACAACTCCAAATATGGGGCCAACTGTTCTCAGACCCCTCACAACTCCAAACTCGATATTTAAAAAGTTTAATATGTACATATGTACATAATACTTAAAAATATATTTATAATCTTAAATAAGTAAAAGTGTTAATTGAGTTTGTTCGCAAGCTTAAATAAGTCAAGTAGATCCATGTTCATACTCAGCTCGTTCATAAACCAAGCTTAAAATTTTGTTTGAACTTGGTTCCTTAAAACTTATTGAACATGCCAAAATCGAGTAGTAGTCGAGCCAATCTAGAGCTCCTTGTCAAGTGTATCGGTTCGTTTGCAGCCCTATCAGTATGCATGTCCTCCCCAGGAGTTTAGTTAACAATATCCAGGTTTCTCATCATCATCAAAAACAGGGGGAAAAAGGGACAGAGACAAAAATTTGGAATTAGCAGTTAAAATGCAGGACTGGTACAAACCATGAGGGCTTCAAATTCGACGCAATGAACAGCCAGTAACCAGTAGTGCCAAGAACCAGGGCATTCTTTGACCCCAAAACCCGAACCATGGGTGATGCCACCACCGAAAATACAGTGAAGGAGAGGTACAATATTCCCAATGATGTCGTGCCCAAGTCATTTTCCTAACAAGGGAAACTTATCAGCCAGCCAGCCACTAACAGGTCAAGATGTAAGCAAAACCAGCACAAAATCTCGAAGGAAATTCGCCAACGAAATACGCCAACCAAACAACAGTAAGGTATTATGGAAGCAGTATCAGGTAAAACTTATAAAAGGATGAGCTCAGATCAAAAATAAACTCAGATCATCAGATACATATGATGGAGGAACACAAGCCGAAGAGAAACACGAAAAAAGGCAACAAAAAAAAAGAGGGGGTGGGGGGGGTGAGGGGGGGACAAGCAGCAAGTACACAGAGCGAAAGGTGGGAGGATCACGAATCCTCCTAGGAAACACACCAAAAATGGGTTCGAACAAAACCACGGCTGAGGCTGACGCAAAAGAACATACCGTATTCACAGTGCTCTCCAAATTCTGAGCGGCTCCGTACGCCGAGAAGACCAACAGGAAGGCCACGCTGAGGATGTGAACATCCCGGGCATGATTCTTGGGCGATGAAACCTCACACGGAGACCCATCCTCCACAGCCGCAGGCACGGAAACAACCAAGGGAGCCTCCTCTTCTCCACCTCCAGCGTCCATAGAACGCGCTCCTTGTTGGAATCCTTGGCTTCGCAAGATCAAGAGCGGACGCTAGGCCAAGTTAAGATGAAGAGCCGAAACCCATTGCAAGAGCGCAGGCCGGGCTGTTCACCACAACAAGACGCGCAGAAGCTTCAAAACTCAATTTAACAACACCAGCCAGTGCGAAAGAGGCCAGAATCCCGATCACAGCAAAGTCCAGATACCGACCCGGGGATTAAAGAGCAATTAACGTGTGTTTTAATACATATGAATTAATCCAGTGGCATGTCTTCTAATATATATTTAGAAATATAAAACCCCAATATTTAGTACCAAATGAAAAGTATTCGTGATAATAAATTTAAATTAAAAATATATTTGACAAAATCAATATTTAGAAGAGTATATATACAAAAAAAATCCATTAACTTCTCCTTCGGCCCCACCCATCATCAGATCAAGATAGGGCGAACGAGGACATCCAGTGAGTTTACTCTGTTATCGATGCCGAGGGCCAACTCCCTAACGTGCACCGAAGGTATATCTTCCGCGGGCCAATATTGATGACGTGCGGAAGGTTACCGACTCGCAGACTCCAAAGAGCTACCACTACCAACCACCGTGAACGAAACGCCAACGCCGCCTGATTCTAATATCTTAATATTATAGGTCTTTTACATTTCACTTTTCCATATTGACATAAGAACAAAGATGCATGGTTTGACCACTTTGACAATGCAAAATGAAAGTGTTGATGCCATTTCACTTCATTCTGGATCAATTAGCCTATATTTTAGAAAGAAAAATACATTATCTTATGATGTTTTATAATATTTTAAAAAGGTATTATAATTTTTCTTTAAGAAGTAACTTGAGCTTCTTATTTTTTTCTCGAGTTCTTCAAGAAAAATAAGTCCTCACATTTTTAAATTTTCATATACCCGTACCACTAGAAGTCGGATATATTTATTGAATCCATCAAATCACAACGTTGAGATACAAAGACCTAGAGTCGTAAATACATGAACCACAACTCAATTAACCAATACGGGACTATTGCTAAAGGACTATGCCCAAATTTCAACACTCCCCCTCACGGTCAAGATAGACTGTAAATATTAATTAGGTGGAGATGACAAGAAGAGTTGAATCATTTGACGTGCTCTGATACCATGTTGAATCTACAAAACCGCGGTGTTGAGATACAAGAACCCAGAGTCAAACACATGAACCACAACTCAATTAACCAATACAGGACTATTACCCATGGACTATGCCAAAATTTCAACAATATTGAGATATAGATAACTCATTTACATTTAGCCTTACCCACTAACAACCAACCTTCGTTGGCCCATCGTTCTTAATGGCCTGCGTTAGATATAATTCACGTGTTTTTTTTTGTTGGCATAAATCAGCTCAAGAATATTTGCATATCTTCTTAAAAAAAAATCCATGTTAGTAGTTGCACTCACTCTTCACCTTGATGTCCCCGCGCAAGGCCACTCCAAACATGTTGCAATAGACCCTATATTGAAGAATGTTGGACCAACAAAGTTACGTGTAGGACATTTTGGCTTACAATTGAAAATTTTGAAATTACAACTTCTCACCTTAAAGAGAAACAATCAAATCAGAAGAAATAGTTGTTTAACATCTGCCTCACACACATACATGCAAATACACACACACAAAAGAAGGCTCCACAATCTTAATGGCCTCAGTTGGATTGAAAAGCATGCCGACTAACGCTATGGCTGAAAAGCATGCCAACTAACGCATTGAGCTGTGTTGTTGAACACGCCGTAACCCGTGCCCCAAACTGCAGCCATAGGGAGTGGGGACACATAACTAGCATATTCATAAATATGAAGAGTGGCCAAAATGTCCAAGTTTTAGACCAACTAGAACGTCTTGGAGAATTGAAAGTAATGACACCCTTCAAGAAGAATGCGAGCTCAAGTCATGAATCAATTCATACCTGTATCTCAGCAGAAGCCATCAAAGAGCAAAGGATCTGAAGAACTGCTCCACCAGAAACAACCAGAGTGATTGAAGATAGGCCAGATGTAAACCGCCCAGAAACCAATGAGCACTGAAACAAAATACATGCCTCAAGAACCAAATGTGAGATGATTGCATCATTGAAAGGTATGATCAAACCTACATCATATTAGCAGCTGTAAGCCACACAAGAGGCAATTCGAGTCATGACTCTAAAAGCTTAATGTGTCGGATATCTTCAACTATCGACTTTATCTTCTCTCTACACACATAAGAACTTATGAATAAGTTATTGTTGTGCATTTAGGCTTTGGCCCTTCATCATCGCTGCCATTCTGTACATCCAGCCAATTGCGGCAGGGTGTTGAAAATATACTAGGTATATTCTCAGAAGACTGTAAAACAGCATCTTATGTAACTGCGAGAGCAAAAAAGATATTTTTGCCTCTTTCAATGGTTAAAAAATGATTGTTTAAAGACAATTATTTGCAGGTCCATAAAAAGTTTTGAAACGATAAAGAAGTCTCCTACTCCAACAGCCAGAACAAATGATTGTTGGATCCCGCTCCATCATAAACAGCTCCCCCTCTTCTTCACAACCCATCTTCTGTACCTTTCACTCTCACTTGTCACTTGTGCTTCCCATCCTTTATTTCCACTTTTTTCCTTGTGGTGGTGTGGGAGGGGGGAGGTGTAGAGGACCTCACCCTCATCAGTTGGGACTAATGGTAGAGAGGTCATTTATCACTTAGGTTAACATTAAAGATGGTTAAGTTGTTAAGATCCAACAGAAGTTGACAGCGGAGACAACAAAAAAAAGATAACACCATACAAGGACTAGTTCCAAAACATACAAAGATACAGGAATTATTCATAATTCCTCGTTATGGCGATTTAATTATTGAAATAGAGTTTTTTGCATGGAAACCATTGTTAAAAGTGAATTTGCAAAAAAACCATTCCTAAAAATGTATTAACAGGTATAACACTGTGTAATCTGAATTGTGCAAAAATACCATATTTATTTACATGCATATCACTTCTTTTTACCAACAACTGGCAAGAAAACCACACTTAAATGGCCTTAAATAGAATTTATGCACTATTTGAATTAACGCAGTGATATATCTGTTAATATATTTTTAGGAATGATTTTTTTACAAATTCACTTTTAACAATAATTTTCATGCAAAAAACCTATTAAAATATGACAAAAGTAGATGGCAGGGACTACCCAACAAGGAAAAGTATGCAGGGACTGATTCCCAAGTATGTAAGACACAGGACTCACCCACTGAACTTATGTTTGCAACAATTTAAGGTGAAAAAACTTTTGATCAGAAGGAAATAGCCAGCGAGATCTTGAATAATCATTATCGTCATCATCAGAGCCTTATCCCAATTAATTGGGGTCGGCTACATGAATCCTGTTCCGCCAAAGATTTCTATCAAGTGCAATATTCATATTTAAACTCAAAGAACTAATGTCCTTCCTAATAACATCGCACCATCTCATTTTAGGCCTTCCTCGAACTCTTTTACTAGCATCCACTAAGATTTGGTCACATCTTTTAACCGGCGCTGAGTTAGGGCGACGAAACACATGGCCAAACCACCTGAGTCTATTTTCTCTCATTTTACTATCAATTGGAGCTATCCCTAAGTCCTTACGGATGCGCTCATTCCTGATCCTGTCTTTCTTATTCTTGCCACACATCCATCTCAACATCCTCATCTCTGCTACACACATTTTGTGGATGTGTTCCTTTCGTACTGCCCAACACTCGGTACCATACAACAAAGCAGGTCTCGCAGCCGTTCTATAAAACCTCCCTTTGAGTTTCACAGACATACGACGATCACAAAGGACACCTGATGCACTTCTCCATCTTAACCAGCCTGCCTTAATCCTATGTGTAACGTCATCATAAATCTCCCCATTCTCTTGTATGATAGACCCTAAGTATCAAAAGCTACTACTCTTCGGAATGTTATGTCCATCAATTAGAACCATGTCTTCATGAACCACTCTCCCATTACTAAAATTACAGTGCATAAACTCTGACTTGCTCCTACTAATTTTAAAACCTTTAGACTTCAAGGCAAGTCTCCAACGCTCTAACTTAGCATTTAGAGCATCAATACTCTCATCAATTAAAACAATATCGTCTGCAAATAGCATACACCAAGTGATATCCCCATACAATTGTTTAGTTACTTCATCCATAACTAAGGCAAAGAGATACGGACTTAGTGCAGAACCTTGATGCAAACCTATAGAAACGGGAAATTCACCAGTCTCCCCAGCAATAGTTCGAACACTAGTAATAACACCGCCGTACATATCCTTAATCAAATCAACATATCCTTGAGAGATTCCTTTCTTTCTTAATGTCCACCAAATCAATTCTCTCGGTACTCGATCGTACGCCTTCTCTAAATCAAGAAAAACTATATACAAATCTTTTCCCATCTCTCTATACTTCTCCATTAACTGCCGTAGTAAGAAAATAAATTCTATAGTAGATCTGTTTGGCATAAAATCAAACTGATTTTCCGATACAGTAGTCATACAACAGAGACGTTTTTCAATTACTCTTTCCCAAAGTTTCATAGTATGACTCATAAGCTTAATTCCACGATAATTATTACAACTTTGAATATCTCCTTTATTTTTATAGAAAGGAACTACATCATTTTTTCTCCAAACGTCTGGCATTCTCCGTTCCTTTAAAATTTTATTAAAAAATTTAGTTAGCCACTGAATACCAATATCTCCTAGGCCTTTCCATACTTCAATAGGTAAGCCATCTAGTCCTAAGGCCTTGCCCACTTTCATTTTCCTTAAAGCATCCTCCACTTCTGACATCTTAATACGTCTGAAATATTGATATTTATCAAATATTGTGGACTCTTGGGTACCTTCTAAAGATAAATCCTCGACGGAATCTCAATTAAGTAACTTCTGAAAATAACTATGCCACCTCCCTTTAATCTCAAGATCATTAGTTAAAACCCTTTGATCTTCACCTTTAATGCACCGAACATGATCTAAATCTCTAATTTTCCTCTCTCTTAATTTAGCAAGTTTAAATATGTCCTTTTCACCCTCTCGGGTTCCTAATTTATTATATAAATCTTCAAAATTTAGCTTCGCTAACTATTTTCTTAGCTCTCTTTTTAGCGATTTTATAAGCTTCTAGGGTTTGAGCATTTTTGTTAGTTTGCCAAACTTTAAAGCATTCCTTTTTTACTCTAATGGTATTTTGGATTTCCTCACTCCACCACCAAGTCTCTTTTTCTAAGTTCTTTTTACCTTTAGATTCGCCTAAGAGTTGTTTTGCAACCCTCGTTATACAATTCGTAACATTATTCCACATTACACTAGTTTCTTGTTCTAAATTCCAAATATTTTCCTTTAATAGATGATTTTTAAATGTGTCTAAACTTTTACCTTTTAAATTCCACCATTTAATCTTGGAATAATTATTTATAATAATCTTTCTTTTGAATTTAAGGATAGTGACATCCATTATTAACAACCTATGTTGAGGGGCTAGACTCTCACCAGGAATAACTTTACAATCTTTACATAAAACTCTATCGACCTTCCTAATGAGAAAATAGTCAATTTGGCTTATATGTGTTCCACTCTTGTATGTTATTAAGTGTTCGTCCCGCTTCTTAAAGAAGGTATTAATAATTGCTAGATCATAGGCCATAGCAAAATCAAGAATAGTGTTACCCATGTCATTTCTATTGCCAAAACCAAGCCCTCCATGAATCCTCTCATAGCCTCTATTATCTATACCCATACGACCATTAAGATCCCCTCCAATAAAGATTCTCTCTTCACTAGAGATATTTTGGATCAAACTATCAATAGCCTCCCAAAATTGCTTTTGAATGCTCTCTTCTAATCCTACTTGAGGTGCATATGCACTAATTATATTCAAAATATCATCACCTAAAATAAGTTATGGTCAGGAACCCACCATCATGTCAACATCTACTTTACATTTCCCCCCCTAAAACTGGTCAAAACCGCATGTGTATGATATGAAAGAAATGAAAGAAGGATGTGCATACAGTGCCTCACAGCCATTTAGCAAATGATACTTATACCCTAGATTCTTTCATGATGCCCATAATAATATCATTCACCAGAAAGGCCACGCTTGTGACTTACCATTGCACCAAATGCTCCATAAACTGCCATTGCTCCACCAACACCTGAAACCCCAAGGGCTGATGTTACAATATGCTTCGTAAATCCAAACCTGGGAATGTAATGTTTGAAAAAGACAAGTTTAGAACACCAAGAACTAAGTGCATAAATAATACAACTGCAACTCAACTACATGAGACTGTAGCACATGCTTTTATTACCATACATATGCCTGTTGCAACCCTGAAAATGCCAGGAGGAGAATAATCAACCACATTCTTTTGTCCAATAAAGGGTCTATGACTGACTTCATTAGGGATGTGGCAGGAAGACAAGTATCTGTAAAAAGTTTTGGAAGAGACTCCTCTCTGTCACCTCTTTTGCGCAAGAAACACATTAAGCATGGTCTCGTTTCACGCGGAAAATTGTTTGAAAAAAATATGCACATAAATTTAGGCCCTTGAGCTTGCATATTATAATTTTCGCGTGCGTGATTTTTCAGGCGATTTAGAGTTCGTGTACGAGACCTTTCCCCACCAAATCCGATAACAGACGATGTTAATTAATATCGGGCTGAATCCGAACACCTTTGATTAACTGTCTAAGATCTCTTTTGCCTTTACAGTATCCGTTATGACAAGGAATTTACCCCTAGAAAAGAATTCCTTGGCCATAAGACAGGAGTATCATTGCAATTATCCCATCATATGAGACCTTATTTGCAATTTCTCCTTTTAGAAGGGCTTATTTGCAATTTCTCCCTCAAATTAGGGTTTTTATGTAATTCATCTAATTATGCAATTTACCCCTAAATTAAGACTTATATGCAATTTACTTTTAAATTATGACTTATATGTAATTTTCCTTCAACCCAGAGTTTTTATGCAAGGAATAGGCACTTTTCTGAAATTTCATAGCTTTGCATAAATTTTCCAAACGTTTACACAATTTTGTGAACTTCGAAGAGGGTAAAATTACAAACTCTTGCATTTTTAATGACTGGGCCATGATATCTTGCCCACTTAGGCTATATTTGAAAAACTTCCATAATTTTTGTAGCTCCTTAAGGATATTTACGTAATTTCTCAAAGTATGAGGGTTAAAACATAATTTCACAGGTTGGGAGTCTCCCACATGGTCTTGAACATGAACAAAATTATCTTGATACTCGCATGATCAGAATTGATCAATCCCATGGCTTAAATCCATTTGATTTCACAAAATACATCGTCAACTCACATAGGGGTACTTCGATAAAGTTCCCTTTAAGTGAGTGTTTTATACACATGATAGGGTTTAAACAAGAGAAAACATCCAAGAGAGGGCCGCCACCTTGCTCCATGCGCATTGCTCCTTGCTGCTGCTCCAAGTCTTCTCCTCTGGCTGCTATGCAGATCGTCAAGTGTCACTTCTTCATAAGGGCGCCCGAAGAAGGACCAGAAATTCTGTGAAAACTCAATAAATCCATAGTTGTTCCCCCCTCAACTATGACAAAAGTGTTCCACCGACAGTTGAATCTTTCCGCCAAAGCCTGAAGTAGCCCAATATGACAAAGGTAATCATACAAAGCAGCATTGACCGCATACCGGATCCCGATGAGGTTCAGGGCCTCACTATTGTGATGCAAAATGCCAAAGAGCCACTCAATGGCTCCCAAATGGAATTGATGAGAAGAAATAACATACTACTTCCCATACCAACAGGGAGAAGATCCACTCATGATCTGGTCCAATAAGCACGACTTCTCATACCCCTCTCCTGCATACTGTGAGCCCGAAGGGGTCAAAAACAACCCTGCAACACCAGTGGGGCCAGGCCTGTGCTGGTCGAATAACTCCCACATGGAGGGTGTTAGACTACGCGACCGCGTATGACAACTAACATCAGAATTGAAGAACCCAAACTGATCAACCGTCGAAAACAGAATCTGGCAGGTAAAGCCAATAGGAAAGCTCAAAAACGAGACAGTGCAAGTGCCAAGCATATTGTCTTGGCGCTCCATAATGGCCCTCTCTAAGTGGCAGCGCTCAGCCGATAAGTAGGGGTCGTCCTCGTCCATATGCTCCAGGACATAACTCTGGATAAATGCAAACAAATATTTGTCTGAGGGAAAATGTCGAGGATAGTCACCAACCCACTGATACTGATAAATTCCCTTGTATCTCACAATCAAAGAAAGATCAATGTCTCCTCTTTCAAAAGCATCTTCAAGGAGAGGCCCTTCAACAATCATCTCTAAACCCCGATCAAGGGAGAAGATATTATACTTTGTCGTGCGGGGAGGACCCAGTGGCGACATTAAAACTTTCAATAAGGAAGGGGCTGAATCCCTATCTCTTCTGACACATCCCTGTGCACGACTCTCCCGGATGCAAGACATGTTGAAAACCTAAAAAATAAAAATAGGGCAATCGGTTATCACATATGCAAAAATAAACAATCAGCTTATCAAGGCTAAAATATAAGTTCCCAGACGCCGAACAAGTTAACAAGGCGCACGAGTCACCCGCCGTCACCTTCGGCTCCGACGGACACTCTGTGAGGAGCATTTGTTGAACCTTACAATGGTCATGTCATAGGTTTTTGATTAATTTCAGAACTAAGAAATTCAATCCTCTCGACGGCACAAAGTGATGTTTTCCACGACCGTCACACGTGGATTAAGTTCAAACGCCCTTGGCATTCCATTGGGCAATGTTCTACACAAAAAAAGGTGTGTTTTTAACACAGTCATTTCAACAAACATCTGGCAAGCCGAGTCAAAGTCATGTACTAACGCGGCAAAAACACAAAGGATGCCAGTCCGTCCGAGAAACTTTGTCAATGTGTCGCGGAGTTATTCCTCTGCTGTAGACACCTAAGACAGCAAGACAGGGTCCGAGGAAGCCAAGAAAAACCAAAAGAAAGCCACGTGCTACTGCCTCCAAGTGAGCAAGAAAAGAAATCCACAAAGACTGCTGGAAAAGGACAGCCCTGGGGGTATTTATAGTTTTTTTTTAATTGGAGAGACAAGGGGAGACCACCCCTCTCTCTTTTTTCCCCTTCCCCTTTTTGGCGCGGCAGTAAACCCGGTAGGCCTACCTCCGGGTTTTGCAAACCCGGAGGTGGTACCTCCAGGTGTTGCAGATCGGGGGCCCACCCCGGGTGCTGCAGACCCGGAGGTGGTCCCCTCCGGGTTCTGCACACCCGGAGGTGGCACCTCCGGGTCTGCAGACCAAGAGGTCCACCCTCCGGTCTAAGTGTGCCTAGGTGGGGGCCCACTGGCCTCTCCCTTTTCGTTTGCTGTGCTGCGGCCTGAACAGACAAAAAAAGTAGGAAAAAGGAAGAAAGAGGAATAACATGAGGGACCCCCCCCCAATCTGCAGACCTGGTGGTGCGTCCTCCGCCCATGTTATTCCCTCTCTCACGTATATGCAGCAAGGAAGGAAAAAATATATAACAAAAAAAAGGAGATGAAGGGGCAGGAAATACCTGGATTCTTACCTCCGGGTTTGCTGCTCCCACTCTTATAAATAGGAGCCAAAGCCAAGAAGAAAGGAGACTTCTTCTGAGAAAAAGCTTGGACTGCAAGAAGAGAAGACTTGGAGCAACAGCAAGAAGCAACGTCCAGGAGCAAGGTGGCGGCCCCTCTCTTGCATGTTTTCTCTTGTTTAAACCCTATCCTATGTATAAAACACTCATTTAAAGGGGAACTTTACCGAACTACCCATATGTAAGTTGACGATGTATTTTGTGAAATCAAAGGGATTTAAGCCATGAGATTGATCAATTCTGATCATACAAGCATCAAGATAATTTTATTCATGCTCAAGACCATGTGGGAGACCCCAACATGTGTGAGATTATATTTTAACCCCCATACTTCGGGAAATTACATAAATATCCTTAAGTTACAAAAATTACAGAATACAATTATTCCTTGGAGATGGCATAAATTTTCCAAATATAGTCTAAGTGGGCAAGAGCAGGGTTTGCCGACCCGTTTGTACCGCCCGTCCTGATCTTTCATTGGAACGGTCCAGTACGGGTTGGGAACGGTCCAGTACGGGTTGGTACCGTTGCGTACCGACACCAAAAATAAATTATACATATATGTTACAGAATAATATAACTCAAAAGTGTTTCTATCTTAGTTGGCTACGGGCGTGGTGATTTAAACGGACATCTCCGGTTCGAATCCCACCTCTGCCACCGTTTTAAACATTTTTTCTTTAAAAAAACTTTCCAAAAAATCGAATTTAAACGCATCAAAAGCGTGTTTCGAACCGGGGACCTCACGTTTGAACGTGAGGTCCTCAACCAACCAACCTACAAAAGACATTTATTATAAAAAATTTAAAATAATATAAGTAGTGTACCGATTGCGTCCCACGGTCCGAGACGGACGGTTCGGGCCGTCCCGTCCCGATTTGAACCTTGGGCAAGATATCATGACCTAGTCATTAAAAATCCAAGGTTTTGCAATTTTACCGTCCTCGAAGTTCACAAAATTACGTAAACGTCCAAAAAATTTATGCAAAGCTCTAAAATTTCAGAAAAGTGCATAATACTTGCATAAAAACCCCGAGTTGAAGGAAAATTGCATATAAGTTCTAATTTAGGGGTAAATTGCATAAGTCCTAATTCCAGGGTAAATTGCATAAAAACCCTAATTTAAGGATAAATTACATAAAAACGCTAATTTGAGAGAGAAATTGCCAATAAGCCTTTCCAAAAATAGAAATTACAAATAAGCCCTCATGTGAAGGGACAATTGCACTGATGCCCTTGCCTTACGACAAGGGAATTCTTTCCAAAGGATAAATTCCTCGTCATAGCATATATCGCAAAGGCAAAAGAGACCTTAGGCAGTTAATCAAAAATGTTTGGACTTAATCCGATGTAAATTAACACCGATTGCCATCGGTGGGAAAAGATCTCGTACACAAACCCTAAATTGTCTGATAAATCACGCACGCGAAAATTATAATATGCAATCTCAAGGGCCTAAATTTATGTGCATACTTTTTCCAAACAATTTTTTCGCGTGAAAATAATTACAAGGCAAGCCTATATAATGTTGACTACTCTGAGAATTCTGCTCTGGTGACTAAGTTCAAATCTGCGTATACTATTCTTTCCCTGGCCATCCAGTTTAGCTGGGATCTTCATCAACTTGATGTCAAAAATGCCTTCATCAATGGCTATCAGCAAGAGAGTTTATATGAAACCATCTCTTAGGTTTGCAACCAGGGGGAGAGTGTGCTGCCTAAAGAAAGCGTTGTATGGCCTCGT
Source organism: Amorphophallus konjac (assembly GCA_022559845.1). Classification (NCBI taxonomy): domain Eukaryota; kingdom Viridiplantae; phylum Streptophyta; class Magnoliopsida; order Alismatales; family Araceae; genus Amorphophallus; species Amorphophallus konjac. The sequence goes on along the minus strand of CM040124.1, from coordinate 339,743,539 downwards.
ACAATCTCCTCAACCTTGGTAACCAATTTCGGGCTGCTATGGTGCAATTTGGCTATGTCCAAGGCAACGCTCATCACACTCTGTTTACTAAATGGGTGGAAGGACAGGTTGTCATGCTACTTGTTTACGTTGAAGACATAATCATTATTAGTGATCACAAGCTTGAAATCGGTAAGCTGAAAACTGACCTTAGGGAATGTGGGATCAAAGATCTTGGTGAGTTGAAATACTTCCTTGGTATTGAGGTGGCCAAGTCTCAACGGGGTCTCTACATCAGCCAAGTCTCAATGGGGTCTCTACATCAACCAAAAGAAGTATGTCTTGCATTTGCTCAAAAAAAAAAATGGCAAATTGGGCAGAAAACCTGCTCATACTCCTATTGAAGCCAATCATGATTTATCTGACTCACTTGGGGACTTCCTATGGGAAACTGACAAAGGAATGTATCAACGCCTTGTAGGGAGACCGCCCTATTTATCTCTTATGCAGTAATGTTGGGAGTATTGTAAGTTAATTTATGCATGCTCCTCGGAAGTCTCATATGAACTCTGTAGAGCATTCCGTGGTTTGTTAAATCTTGTCCCGGGAAAGGTTTGCTAATGCAGGAGCAAGATCAACGTCATCAACAAGGGGTTATCGACAGATTTCATGATGGTGACACAACAAAAGAGGATCGGCGAGCGGATAGTGTCATTTTTTATTTTATATATTTTGACTTTTATTTGGGTCAGGTGTTAGAGTAAAAAAAATGTCTATTATCTTTATATATTGTGTTTTCTTTTTCTTTGCAATTTGTGGCTTAATGGGCCTCATAAATTTGGGCCTTTTCTTTATGCCGGTCATTTGGGTCATTTTTGTAATTCACTTTTGTTTGGGGTCAATTAGTCATAGGGCCTTGGTTCCCCATAAATGTCTCTACAGCATGATTTTTGATAATAGAATAGAATGGCCTTTCGACCGTTTCCTCCTTGTAAATCTTAGAGAGAGAGAGAGAGTGCCTCATGAGGAGCAAACCCTACGAGAGGGAGGTCGAGAGGGCCACCGTACATCCCACCTTCTTTCTCCTCCCACCTCTACCCGTCACTCTCTTCCCCATCGACAGTCAATGCTCCCCCCCCCCCCCAATCCAACTGTCTGCATAGCTGCCGGCCCTACCTTTTCCCCATAGTTGTCAAGGCGACCAAGGCGAGTTTGGGGTCCTCGAGTGCCCAAGCACTTAGGCACCCTGCCTAAGCGGCGCTTAGGCGTCAAGTTCATAAATAAATGTGATCATTAATATATATGTAATTTTCTATATAAAAATTAATCATGATCATTACAAATATAGATAATAATAATAGTATGGACAAAAATAAAAACTAATAGAAATGACATTGCAATAACATATAAAAATGAATTTTGAGATAAAATTAACAACAAAAATTAGACTTTTAGAATGAAGAATCAAATACTAACATGATATTTGCCAATTTCTTCCAAACATCTGCAAATCATATTTAAAACAGCATACAAATAATATAATTCTTATACCAAAAAAAAACAAACATCACCAATTATCACCACATGGACAAGCATATATTTGGACAAACAAACGAGGAATTAAGAAAGTAGCATAGACAATAGTAAATAAAAAAGTCATACAATATCCTGCAAAAAAATAACATATCTAACTTTTAAAACCAAACATTACATTCTCAAGTGCTCTCTCATTTGAAGCTTCAAGATCCTCATCTCCATCTTTATCACCACTTTCATCATTTGACTCCCATGATGCATCATCATCATCTGTCTCTTCTTCCTCATTCTCCAATTCATCTTGTTCATCATCACCCTCTTCCATAGAATGTGAAGTGCTTCCTCTTGAGAGTGTCTCTCTTCTAGCCCTTTGTTCTGATGTGCCCATTGCTATATCCACCATTTCCCAGGTAAGGTCATCTCCTTCATGAACTTACATCATCGTCATCTTTAGTCATCCACTCACTTCCCCAATTTAAATCTCTTAAACATATTGGATCATATCTCTCCGGATGTTTCTTCCTTTCTAAGAATCTTTCACGAAGGCGCCGATTGTATTGAACATAGACTAAATCATTAAGTCTTTTATACTCTAATCTATTCCTCTTTTTTGTATGAATCTGTAAAAACACAAAGATAAGATCAATGACTTTAACACAAATAGATTTCTTATTTTAAAAGACTACTTACAAATTCAAATATGCTCCAATTACGTTCACAACCAGAAGAACTGCAAGTCAATCTTAAAATCCTCAAAGCAATATTCATGAGTTCCGATGTATCACCATATTACATCCACCAATCAGCTAGAGTAACATTTAACAAGGAAAATTTAATTAAAATCACACATTCTCATGAAATCAAAAATAATACACAAAATAATAATTTAATCAAATTACTCACTTGGCAATCTCCTATCACGAGCTCTGATTGACATTGAAGTTCCAAAAGCACCTCTTACATTCATATATAATACCATCTGATCATTGATCTTGTCTTGTATATCAATATTTGGCTCCATCCTTCCAACACATGCTAAGAAAGAATTTGAAAATTTTGTAACTGCAACCGGACCATCTCTCGTACGGGTTTCATAATATAATTTTGGGTTCAAGAAAAATCCTGCTTTATGTAGAGGACGATTCATTTGATCCTTCCAACGTTGCTCTACAATTTTCAACACAGGTTGATACTTAATTTCCTTAGAACCAAAGTTCTCAATTATTTGCTTCTTTGCATGTTCCATTGCAGCATAAATGTATCCCATTGCAGGTTTCTCATCTGCATCAACCAACCTTAAAACCTGCAAAATGGGTTGAGATGCTCTCAATATCTCTTCAATGACATGCCAAAACTTCACTTGAAAAACAATTGAAGAAACATTTTTTCCTTATTTGTCTTTGTCCTTACACTGTTATGCTATGCATCTGAAATGAACAATCTTCGTAAACCTTTCTTTACGGCATCGTCATGCACCTTTCCAACATGAGAAAGACTGTGGCAAATTTTGTCACTCCAAACCTTACAAGTTCTCTTGCTTTTGTCTCCTTCCTCATGAGGTCAAGCAAACGAGTGTGGGTGTATATATATGTTGTCAACTTTTTAACTTTTGAGATGGTACCTGCATAAGCTTTCAATTTGCCAATGTCTTCTAGCATGAGATCAAGACAATGGGCAACACAAGGCGTCCAAAATAATTGTTTCCTTTTCTCCATCAACATTCTACCTGCTGCAATGTTATAAGATGCATTATCTGTCACAATTTGAACAACATTCCTCTCTCCAACTCTTTCAACCATCCTATCCAACAATTCATACAACAATCCTGCATATTCTCTCTAATGAGAAACATTAAATGATTCCATAAAGTAAGTGCCTTCAGGACAATTTATCAAGAAATTGATTAACTTTCTTTGCCTTTTGTCTGTCCACCCATCACACATGATAGTGCACCCATAAGTCTTCCAATGTTGCATATATTCAACATGCATAACTTTTTGTTTCGTCTACCATTTCTTTGAGGAGAGGCACTCTCAACTTATGATAACTAGGTGACTTAAATCCTGGTACAAATCGCCCTACAAGTTCAAACATTATCTCAAAACTTCTTAATTTGGCCACATTAAAAGGCACTCCACCTTCATAAAACCATGTTGCTATAACTTTCTCAACTATCTTTTTTTCTTCTTTTTTCATTCTAGACTCCAACGTACTTTGCACTCTTTTCTCACTCCTCCTTGCATCTACAAAATCTTCAGCACTCGTTCTTGCAAAAACATCCATTGAACCTTTGACAACCTTTTTACTTGAACTTGACAGTGGCACTGACACATTGGAGCCCTTCTTTGATCTTTCAATTGTCTCATCCTCAGAAGAATCATCATCTACAGTTATACTCTCACAACATGGCATCTTTCTTTTCTTATTTTTGTTTAGCCAACTAAACATCTCATCAGCAATCTCCTTTGTAGTTTTTGGGCATTTCTTCACATCACTAAACTCTCCTATTAAATGCTCCTTCTGTCTTTTGATTCCTTCATTTGTTATCAAACCACATAACTCACATTTTATTTTGTTTTTATCATGCTCATTTGGCCAATATGCGTACTTCCACCCAGGATCATTAGATTTGGCCTTCTTCTTCACTTCTGTACCTCATGTTGAACCAGACTCTTCCATTATGACCACTACAAAAAAAAAATAATCAGAACATACAGAACTTAGCTAGTAGCTACACCCTATAGATTACTGTATGACTATTGACTGTGTGTGTGAGAGAGAGAGCAAGGGCGGGGGAGACTATAGATGAAGGGAGAAAGAGTCGGTGAAAGGAATGAAAGGGAGAGAGAGCCAGCAGCCCCTCTCTCTGTCAGTATGTCTCCCTCCTCTCTCTCAGTCTCTCTCCCTCTCTGTCTCCCTACTCTCTATCTCTCTCTCGACTCTCCCCCCGCCCCCTCACTGTCTCCCACCTCTCAGTCTCTCTCCCTCTGTCTAACAGAGAGGGAGAGAGACTGAGAGAGAGGAGGGAGACAGAGAGGGAGAGAGACAGAGAGAGAGACAGAGAGAGAGGGGGGAGACAGAGAGAGGGGGCAGGGGGAGAGCCGAGAGAGAGATAAGAGAGTAGGGAGATAGAGAGGGAAAGAGACTGAGAGAGAGGAGGGAGACAGAGAGGGGGGCGGGGGGGGGAGAGCCGAGAGAGAGATAGAGAGTAGGGAGACAGAGGGAGAGACTGAGAGAGACTGAGAGGAGGGAGACAGAGAGAAGGAGAAGAGGAGCCGAGGGGAGTCGGGATCGGGTGACAGAGGAGCCGAGGGGAGAGGCAGGGGGAGACAGAGAGGAGGAGGTGAGGGAGACAGAGAGAGGAGGAGGGGGGCGGAGGCGGAGGGCCGGAGGGGCCGAAGGCACAGTCGCACAGAGAGAGGAGGTGGGGGAGACAGACAGAGTGAGGAGGAGGGGGCCAGAGGCGGAGGGCCGGAGGGGCTGGAGGGGCCGGAGGGCCTGTGGGACATACCGGAGGCGGAGAATGGAGATGACATGGGGGGGAGACACCGGCCGGAGGCGGAGGCCCTGTGAGACTTACCGGAGGCCGACCGAAGCTGTGCTGTGCTGCTGCCGACGAAGGGAGACACCGCCGAGGCTGTGCTGCTACCGACGGAGGGAGACACCGCCGAGGCTGTGCTGCTGCCAATGACGCACGGGCCGCACCGGAGACACCGGAGCTCTGAGCGGGGGAACTAGGGCTGGGAGGGGAGAGGAGGAGCGAGAGGAGCCGAGGGGGATCGAGAGAGAGATTGGAGAGGGGTCGGGCGGGTTAGTGGCGGGTTTCGCGGATCGGGTGGTAGCGGGTTAGCGGGGGAACCGTCAACGGGTTAGCGGGTTAGCGGGTTAGCGGGTGAGGCGATCGGGCGGTCGCCTAGGCGCCCAGCCCGCCTAGGCGACCGCTCAGGCCGCCTTTTCGTCGGGTAATAAGGCGGGCCGGCGCCTTGCACTATCACAACCGCCCGGACGCCTAGGCGGCGCTTAGGCGTCCACCTTGACAACTATGCTTTCCCCTATGACCCCATCGCCCCTACCTTAACCCCACGCTTCCTGCACACAGCCGCCCTCCTGCCACACATCTCCATCTTCTCCTTCCTCCCACTGCTATCCCCCCTTCTCACAGACAGAATCACCGGCCACGCCTTCAGCCCGGTCCACATCCGACACCGCAGATTCGCACCCCAACTGTGGTAGCAGGCCGATGCGCCCCTCCCTGCCCCGACATCGCCCAGCAGCACTCCCCCTCCAGGACGCCACCTCCTCAATCCCCCACGCCACGCCGAGGACCACAGCGGCAGCGTCCCAGGTCCACCGACTACCCCTTCACCCACGCGGCAGTCTCATCCTGCCCGCCGGTCCCACCGTCCGCCCCCACCCCCCTCCACGAGGCACCATCGGCCCTTGCCGCCTCTTTCTCCCGTCTTCTTCCACCCATGCCTTCTATGTTCCTCTCTCGAACACACCGTACAGCAGCAGCAACAGCGACCCCACTCTCTCTCTCTCTCTCTCCCCCCCCCCATCTCTCGCTAGCCTCCCTCCTCTTGCTAATCTCTCTCCCTCCACCGTTCTCTCTGCCTCTCCCCGTAAGGTGCCCCGTCTCCAGTACGATGTGGCCATGGAGACACCATCCCACCGTGCCATCCCTCGGCCCCCTCTACCTCTTTCTTCTCTCTCCTTACTTTCTCATTCTCATCAAGTACACCGCACCCCGGGCCTAACAGCTGTAAAGGCCCTCCAACTGTCATGAGGGAGGACTGGTTCTGTACACGAGGACTCTGGCATTCCCGTATTGCATCACTTGCTCTATACTAAGTCCTGTCATTTGAATGTTGAAGGTTTCTCTAATGTTGATTGGGCAAATTCTCGTGATAACCAACGGTCAACTACGGGCTATTGTACGTTTCTTGGTGGCCATTTAGCAGCTTGACGTAGCAAGAAGCAAACTGTTTATGCTCGATCTAGTGCTAACATAGAGTATTGACCCATGGCGCATGGCCTTACTAAGATGTTGTGGCTCAAACTCTTCTCTAAGGCCTCAGGGTTTAGGTTCATCTTCCGTTGAAGCTCTATTGTGACAAGAAACCCACTATTAACATTGCCAATAATCCAGTCCATGATCAGACAAAGGACATTGAAATTGATCACCATTTCATTCAAGAGAAGCTTCATTTTAGGGAGCTTTGTTTGCCGTACATTCAATCTGCACCAACTTTCTGATGTCTTCACCAAAGGGTTGACACGAGATCAATTCATTTTTGTCCTGTGCATGATTGATGGCTCAGCTTGAAGGGGAGTGTAGACAGAACTAAGGGCATTTCTATAATTGTCTGTTTTTTCAAGGTTTATGTTTATTCTGACCAGGATTTGCAATCCCGGTCCGAGACGGCCCGACCAGCACGACCCGACCTGACCCAGACGGTGGGCGGGACACCCGGGCCGTGGGTCGTGACCAAGACGCTCTATATATTTAATATTTTGTTTTAAATATAAAATATTTTATAGGTAAGATGGTCAAGTGTCTTCATCAGTTCAGGGGTGATTTGGGTTCGAAACTCACCAATTACATGTGTTATTTTGTTATTTTGATTTCTTTTTAAGATTTTCATACAAAAAACTCAAAATCTTAAGGGCGTTCAACAGATTCGAAGCCAAGACGTCTTAAACGAAGCGCACAAATCACTTAACCAACTGAACTAAGAATTTTGTTGTATTATTATATATATATATTATATATAAAGAGTCTTTTTTATTTTGACATTTGACGGGATGGACCGAGGCGGAACGGGACGGTACCATCCCGTCCCGAGCCGTGACCGGGACGGCCGAGACACCCGGGACGGCAAACCTTGATTCTGACTGGTGTCCCTCACTGGAGAGTATTTTAATCATTCATATAAACCTGGTTGAACAAGTTCAGAGGGATCAGCCTGATTGTTTGGGGGTTTCTCCCTTGCGGTCACGTCCTTCCTCCCTCTCCTTCTCTTCTTGCCTTTTTCCCATGATGCTATACAATTACTCCTTCAACACAGTGCAACAAGAGCCAAATTGTGTATTTAACTTTTGCTGTCTTATGTAGCAGGTTATGTTTGTGGTTTGTTATTCTCAAAGTGGTATTAAGGTAATTTATATTTGCTTCTTGTTAAAGTTTGCTTAACGTAAAAGTTTACAACATTAACTGATTAGAGTGGCATTCAAAGTCTGAGTCTTGTGATGAGTGCAATTGGGAAAGATAACTAAGGAAAAGTTTTTATTTATACATAAGGAATGAGTACTGTTGGAATGCCAAGGGGCGTGTTTTTTTTCTTTTTTCTTTTTTGGGGGTTGGTGGGTGGTGATTTCCGGTGCCCTGCATATTTGAAGCTGTTCTCACTCTCTTCTCAGGATGTGAAACCAACCATTCCCATCCGCCTTCTTTTTTTTACTCTCCCCCCTTTTTTCCCATCCTTTCTTCCATCATTACTCTTTGCATCCTACTTATTATGACATAACCCATGTCCCAACTTTATACAAATCTATAAAGGCATACCCACAAGCAGAGCTGTGGCATTTCCTGGTTATGTCTTCTTCTTTTGCTACTGGGAACCACCAGCATCCAGTGACATCTATCACTGGCTCACACAGCTGCTGCTCCAACACCATTAATGACAACCACCAAATCAAGCCAACAATCACATCATAGTTGCTCCACAAACCTAATCAGCAACCCTCAACTCCAACATTCCCCCATGCACTGGAATGTGACTCCCAGTTGCAACACAAGACCGGACTTCACCAACAATGGCTAAGGCTCCATGCCAACTGTAGGAGGCCACAGGAACTCACTAGACCAACAATAACCAACCACAGTAAGGCCCCTAAATCCTTCAAAGGATCGAAGGAGAGAGAGCAACAATTGGATGCTAATCACTAATGTGCCTTGTCGCGGGCCATTCTGACATTCCTTTGAGCACCTGGGCACCATCCACTGGGCCACCAGATCTCCACTATTAGCACTGCTGCCTCCTTTCATTTTCTTCTCCATCATCTTTGTTTTCTTCTCCGGTTGCCAATGGAAATGAAAGTCATAATTTTCCTTTCCCTATATTATGCTGCAAAAAAGACAGAACTGGAAAAAGCAATAAGCAGCGATCCTTTTTCTTGCAAAAAAGATGAATGTGGAAGAAAATGCCTCTTCACAACCTTAACCCACATTCCTGTTCGCCTCCTTCCTTTCCTTTAAACTTCAAACAATACCCGACACCTGTTACCTTTCTAAACCTTGTTAACTTGACACTCCCACCCTTAATTCAGCACAACCGACTCAACCTGACTGTCCTGATACAAAACATGTCATTTCATAGGATAGATGCCATACGAAAACTAGGACAAGCACAAAGGGTAGCTAACTCACATCCTAGAGCTTAAAGAACATTCATTTTCCATCCCCCACCAACCCAAGTCACTCGTGCATGAAAAATAGGCCTAGGTATGTTTCAGCTACCTTTAACCCAAAAACATACCGCCCAAAATCTGTCTTGTTGTCAAGCCCAAGATTCAAGCAGAAAAATGACCGAATGATTAATCAAGTCCAGTCCTGTCCTAAACAAAAATGTCAACCAAAACTCGTCATCTCAGAAAAGATTTATAACCAATTGAGCATGTTACATGCCCAAATTCATGAACTATAGCTCAATTTAGTGTTGTGACACTAGATTTTTCATCAGAATGCATTTCAACTGACAATCTTACAGGCACGAGAACTGCAACCTCCTTTACTTCAATGTTCTGTAATATTCATCACACTTATCAATCTTCCTTTCCTTTTAAACACATGTATTAGTTACAACCACACTAAAATTTCTTAGACAAAAGACAACAGAGAAATTTTTGCATTTGAGCAAAAAAATCAGACCCAAACATTTGGAGCATTTTTCTAAAGCAGGGTGGAGTGGCTAAACCAGCAAATGGAGGCAACAAATACCAAAGGGGTCCTTAATGCATTGATTCAAAGAAAGATGGGACAGTCATAGTAATGTTTATGCAACCAGTAAACACGAAGGAAAGCAATTGGTACCCAGAAGGAAAATGACTATCTGGTGACAACTGACCTTTCCACCTCTTAACAAGGCAAGTGAGACCAAACTGCCTATGACCGGTAAAGAGATATTTGAAATTAGAGGATAAGCATCATTGTTTTGAACGTGGAAACTAAGAATCATTGCCTATATATTTCACATAAAAGAATCATGTATTTCACATAAATGATGTCGCAAGTTCAAAAAATGCATGCATAAAATTTGTACCTGAAAAGGCAACATAAAAATGCACCCAGACTCGTAGGATGCCAGCTATTATAAAGATAGCAAAGAGTTTTTACCTGAGTACAAGAGTGCATTCCCCAAATTCTCCACTGAAGAGACTAATAACAGTTCCCTCATGCAAATAGCAATCTTTTGCATGACTCTGCAGCAGAAGTGAGATATGTTCCCTGATTTGTCATTTACAATTAGACTCTCAATCTCAGAAAACATGAAAGAACGGAATAAATTTGTGACCAAATGGACATGCAAGCCAACCTGTCCAACCCAAATTAGTGATGCAGTAAAACCCAGATAAAATGAAGCTGGAACCATGGTGTACCTACAGCCAATGATTAAAAGTCAAACCAGCAAAAAGAGCATTAAGATCAGGTGAACTGCAGGCAGTTGATGTAACCATCTTAATATTTACAAGTGCTTGTTGAAGGTAATCACAATATAGAAGAGAAATGAAATCAAATCATTACTAAAATGAAACTAAAGAATATTTTTAAATTAAGAGCTCTCCAACTATCCATCAGTAGGAGACAAACATGATGGCAGCCAAAAACATTGGTCTTGGTGCGATTACATACATTAAGGGCAAAACCAGAAATAAAGTTAACAAAACTTGGACTAGGATATAGGGCATTGTCTACAAGTTTTTTGGCTATTAGCAGTTTTATCATTATATGGAGCTAAGAAAACATCCTTGAAGAAGATGAGAGAAAAAAAGGGAAATCCATATTTGCATCCAATTTCTGAAATGTGGGCATGTACTACATACCATGAGGGTTCCAAATTTGCTGCAATGAACAGCCAGTAGCCAATACTGCCAAGAACTAGGGCATTCTTTGACCCTAAAACTCTAAGCATAGATGACACCACCAATGAAAAGAGAGTGAAGAACAGGCACAATATCCCCAGTGAAGTCGTGCCCATATCATTTTCCTAAAAATAGAACTTGATCAGTTGGCCACTAACAAATATAAAGGTGTAAGCAAAGCTAGCACAAAATGTAGCAAGAACAACACCGATGATATACACCAAGAAAGTAACAGCACAGTGTTACAAAAGCAATAACAAATAAACCTTACACAAAAATAAACCCAGAACAAAGCTAAACTCAGCTCAAGCACAAAAAATCAATGCAGGAACTGAAGAAAACCAGAGCTTACTATTAGATAAAATTGTTCAGAAAGTTACTTCCTTGCCAAAGGACTTAGAAGTGAGAAAATAATGATCTTTCTGAACAATAATAGTCTAACACATCTCCTTCCTCAAATACCAGCACATAAGAGAAGCACAATAGAAAGTATACAGAACAGAAAGGACTGTGATTAATCAAAGAAAAACACGGGAAAAACAGGCCAATGGGAACAAACGTACAGCATCAAAATACCTTCCAAAATGTGAACAGCTCCATAGGCTGAGAAAATAAGCAGGAACGCAAAGCTAAGGATGCAGACATCCCTGGCATTGCTCTTGGGCGGTGAAACCTCAGATAGATATCCATCCACAGTCACAGAAGCAGAAACGATAAAGGGAGCCTTCCCTTCTCCATCCCAGATATCCATAGATATCACACTTATCGTAACCCTACACCAAATGTAAATAGATGCCCAGATCAAGGCTGCTCGTTGCAGTAATATCAAGACCACATTGGAACTCCATCACAAGAACACGCTCAAAAGCTTCAGTATTTCCAACAATTCAATCTCCATCACAAGAAGACAAACTTTTCAATAGATAATTCTCCAACACAAGATGCACAAGAATTTCAGAACCCTTCATTAGTGTTACCACAACATTGGCACAGACATCACCAGCGTCAACGCTCTGATACCATGTGCAGTTCTGGGAAACAGGAGTTGGAACGAAGGTTTCTTGCGCACGCCTCAACGCGAGATATACACATACATGTGACCACTGACATGAGATATATACATATATAAGAACAGAATTATTTGCATCTGAATAAATAACAACTTGTGAGAGGCCGGCGGGGTGAGAAGTCCCGATCATGCAGGTCTCTTGATAACAACACAACAGTGATAAGAAATCGATACACTACAACTGCAACAAGCGGAGAATCGAGAAAGGCGCATGGTTAACCTCGGAAGGCAAACGGCGCCTGCGCCGCATAAGGCTACAGCCGGCTTGCCGTCGTACTAAAGGTGGACCTGCCGGGCGCCGACATTGCTAACAACAGAAAGGCCGCCCACTCCGACAAACACAAGAACCATAAACTAGACTACAGAACTGGTCGAGAAGACGAAATCCGCAGGGATCCTGCAGAAATTTGCATCCTTTTTCAGAAACGTTATATTACAACGATAATTTGCACCGAAGGGATCGAATCACCTCGGCGAGTGTAAACAAAAGGGAAAAATCTGCGGAAACTACGAAACCCTACTTCTTGCTTCATGTTACGAAACCCTAACTATAGTTTCACGTCCACATCAGACACACAGAGGGCCGCCGTGGCAATTCCCAACGCTCAGGAGCTGGTGAACTTGGTGACGGCCTTGGTGCCCTCGGAGACGGCGTGCTTGGCGAGCTCGCCGGGGAGGACGAGGCGGACGGAGGTCTGGATCTCCCGGGAGGTAATGGTGGGCTTCTTGTTGTAGCGGGCCAGGCGGGAGGCCTCCTGGGCGAGCTTCTCGAAGATGTCGTTGATGAAACTGTTCATGATGCCCATGGCCTTGCTGGAGATGCCAATGTCCGGATGCACCTGCTTCAGCACCTTGAAGATGTACATCTTGTAGGTCTCGGTGCCCCGCTTCATCTTCTTCTTCTTCTTGTCGCCGGTCGCGGCGGCATCCTTGGAGGGCAGCTTCTTCTCCGCCCTGGGCTTCTTCTCGGCGGGGGTCTTCTCCGCCACCGTCTTCTTCTCCTCCGTCGCCTTCTCGGAGGCAGCGGGCTTCTTCTCCGCGGGCTTCTTCTCGGCCTTGGGCGCCATGGAAAGTGATCGGGGCAGCGAGTGGGAGAGAAGGAAGGGGGTTCTGCACGCTTGAAAGTTTCGGATGGCGTTAAACAGAAGAGGGTCGCACTTTTTTATAAGAAAAGGGTTTCGAATGCTATTGGCTTATATGCGGACGAGGATCAATGAGTTGGAGCAATATCGACTGTTCGATAGCTATCGGAATGGTTTGGAAATCGACGGTAAGAAATTTGTTACGTGTTCGTTTTTTAGTGGTTGTTAGATGGTCTCGTGGATCGACCCGGTCCCCAGGATTCGAAAAGCGAGAAAAGCCAGAAAATGGGGTGGGCGGGGGACGAAATCAAGCTGAAATGGGTCGCGAGGGAGTAGAGATTTCTGGGAGATGACACATTAGTTGGCGAGGGAATGTTGGCGTTTGGATAATCTTAAATAACTTTTGAGTGAAAATTGTAAAAAGAGTGGAATGGATAGAATTTAGAAAATCATAAATGCCTTTTTTTAGAGGCCTTTTGCTAGGCTGCACAACATCATAAGAATATCGTAAAATGTAGGCAATGTTAAATACAGTGGCGGAGCCACGAGGGAGCAATTGCCCTCCTTTGACTTGGGGTAAATCCCTTTCTCTCTTTACATTTGTCCCCCACTCTCTATTAAATTTTTTGGGTCTATTAGATGTATATCGATGGTGAATATCTAAATTTTACGATTAAGTTAAAATGTCTACTGATGGTGGATATTTATCACCCACATTCATTGGTTGGTTGTTTAACCGTAAATCGACGATGGAGATTTTATTTTATAAGATAGAAACTTAAAAGAGGCAAAAGAGGATAAAAACAACACAGTAGAACCGTAAAAAGGTATTGCGGTTGCCGGCTGATAAATTTTGTCTGTAACTATGTAAGGTTGTTTTTTGATGGTTGAACATAAAAACAACACGATTATCGGGTTGTGCGCAAGGTTGATTTATAGGATTGTAATAGGTCTCTCCGATCCGCACGTCTATCCCCTCACACCTCACTCCACTCTGAGAGGCTTCTCTGTCAATACGGTGAGTTTTTCCCCTTGCTCAATTCTCTTGTTATTTATTTGGTGGCTTTTGCTGGAATCATAGGATTTTACTATGGGATTTTACCTGGGGAAGACATTTTATTCAGGACTTTGATTTTATCTTTATTTTTAATTCTTACTTCATGTATTTTCAATCACGGTGATTTTACATGTCTCATTAGTTTAACTTGGTTCTTCTTCTCAGTTATTCTTATTTGTGATTCATTATCTTGATTATATAAGTCAGCTCCCACTCGTCGAAAACATTGCACCTGATTTTGAAGCTGAAGTAATTTTTGTGGTGATCAATAGATGAATGATAATTTTGTGACATATATTGAGAAAGAGGTATTCGAGAGTATTGACCATGAGATAATAATGTAACGCTTTCAGAATATGAAGACCCGTCGTGGACAACTCACTTGTAAAATATCTTCTACTTGAATGAAAATAAATAGTTTTTATTATAATAGTTATATTTTGTCCCCCTTTTCAAATATTTCTAGCTCCGCCACTGGTTAAATATCATATCAACAATTTGAAAAAGAGTTTCTTAGCTTTTAGCCCCTACAAAATAAAAATTAGTAAAAGGCCCCCTAATCTATCTATTTAGCTAAAAGTTCTCAAATTATTCTCCGTTATATGAAAAAGCCCTACCGTCAATCACTAATAGAAAAGATAGTTAACTTAACTCAACTATGATTTAACTTAACATAGAAGGAGGAAATGACTATGAAACCCTTATCTAATAGAGAGAGAGAGAGAGAGAGAGGGTGTCCGAGTACATCATACTGGTGGAGGAGTATAGTTCCCCCTCAAAGCATGTCGATGCGATAGGCTTCCTTGCTGATGCAACAAGCTTCCCTGTTGTAGGCATCCCCTAACTCCGACTTGGAGTTGCCTCATCGTCCATGGCGGGCTAGAACATGGCCACAAACTCTAGAGAAGAGAACAACAGCGAGTCAGCGTCGTCGGACGATAGCAATATCCAGAATCCAAGGGTCTTCGGTTCCCCCACGACCAGCCTGAACGAAGATCGGAACTCGGCGGAGGGCTCATCAAAGAAGAGTGAGTGTGTGTGTGAGAGAGAGAGAGAGAAGGGTGAAGGTGCCTCCATAGTAGAGAGAGGGGGGAGGGCACCCTGGTAGAGAGAGAGAGGGAGACAAAGAGAGATAATGGGATGAAAGAGAGAGAGAGTGACAGAGGAGGCAGGTGCCAGAGGGGGTCTCCCCCTCTAACATTGGCACATGTGTAGAGAGAGAGGGAGAGGGAGTGCGAGTGGGAGAAAGGGCGAGAAAGAAGGGGGAGGGAGTCGGAGTAGAGATAGAGAGGGAGAGAACGCCTTGGAGAGCACCAGCCTTGTCACCTTTGCCATGTCCACCCTTCCTCTCTCCACCATCCACTCGAAGCACTGCAACATGGCGACAAGAACTAGGGAGCACCACTTGCAGCGCCAGCAACGCCTCAGGGCTAGAAGATCAGCTCCGCCATTGCCCACTCCACACCATGCTATACAAGTTAGCATCTAGCGTGACCACCCTCTAGTAGCTGGACCTCTGGTGATCGCCCCTCTGCGATGACGATCAAGAGGAAGACGAGGAGGAAGGAGGCCCTACACATCACCTCGCCTGAGCTGACGAGGAGGAGGCCCTGCACACACACACACATTATGTGTATGTCACACCCCTCTAAAACGGAAACACGAAGCGTGGCACATACATGTACATGTCCGAGAGTATTAGCACATGGATTACATAAATGTTAACATTCCACGACATAAAATCATCCATGCTTAACTACACATTATGAAGAGAAATTTACATTGACTATTTTCCGTTCATAATCCATAATTAATACATAAGTGTCATGATACATAATCCCACTCAAAACACCTCCATTCTACAAGGAAAATCACTTGTACAACATGTGTGCATAACTGAGCTTCACACTTTCAAGCACCACGCTCCATGTTGCACTACTCTGATTGCCTGCCTCCAAGTCTAGCCAACACTTGCCCTCACTGATCGGCACATAAAAATAAATTAAGAAGCTAGATGAGTATGATGACTCAGTAGACTCCTAACACCACCACAACACTTCACCCCATCGCTACCTTATTTGTACATTTTCATGCTCATAAAACTGTAACAATCTTGCATGTAAATTTTATCCTATCAAGTTATACATACATAATTAACTTCAACTACGTGATTCAAGACTTTAGGTAGAAAGATCTAGTAAACTAATTAATTAAAATAAGTTTGAGTGAAACATCACTGCAAGCGTCTCATACTACCGCCCAAGGATGCTAAGACCAAGGGTGAAAATATGTAACTTAGACATGATAAATAGGAATATCATGGCAGAATTTAAACTTGCAACATGATCTATCAACATAAATAGGTATCATGAACTTGTAACATGGACTTGCACTCACGAAGAAACTTAACAGTAAGGATTTCTTAACATATCTGTTATTCACTTTCGCGAAAAAATACTTTCAATATAACATGCATGGATTGAAGATTATACATAACATACTCTCTTATCAAGATAGTCAACATGTGGAATCGGTGGGTCAACATATTTATATAACATTCATGTAACGCGCACATACTTGTATTCTTTCATAATATATTCACAATATATAGCTCGTACCCACATTCTCAACATATTAACTAGAGTAATCAGAGCATAAAACATGAATCGTAAGCTAAGTACAGTTAGAACATGCACTGGCGGCTTCACCCCTGGGCAATTTCGCCTCTAGGTGGCTCTACCTCGGAACTCCCCTCCAAACTCTTGATCCGGATAGCCCCTTCCCTGAGTAGCCCTCTCCTCCAACACATTAAAGTTAGATTTCTAAGGAAATAAGCATGACTCTAGCTATGTATTCAGATTGAGATTTTGGGAGTTTCATGAGATAGCATTAGACATCCGATCTAGACTTGACATAGTCTCATGAAATCAGATTTAAGTGTAAGTGTCAAATAATATTATGGCATATATGCATTGCTAATTTTCTTGTAAAACGGATACATGCATAACTTGCTTATTACACACACATGCATAATTAGCCTTTGCTCATTTATATGTGTAATTTACCTTCTCCATAATCCTTAAGCCTTGTTCATTAGACTTACAGCATTAACTCATACTTAACTTGTCTTGATCATTAACTTATAGAACTTATCTTAAATTGAAATCCCTCGTAAATCACAACTAGAAAGGTCCCACCATGATGGGGAACATGGTCTCACCGAGTGGATCACGGTTTCTATTTAAGGTCATCTAGTAGAGTTTGAACATAAAACATAGATCAGTAAAACATAGGCTTAAGGATAACGTGCATGATTCACATTTAGAAATCCTACCTCAATGAGAAACATATTATTCTCATCCTTCAACTCTTTTCCAAGCCTTTAGATCCACCTCCCTCAAACTTATGGGCTCACTTACACAAGTACTACTCCTAGAGAAGAACAAGGTAAGGTCGTAAAAAATGCAGATAGAGCTTATATGACTATAGAGAATGTTGAGGTCAAAGAATTAGAATGTAATCTAGAGGTCTACATGGGACTTACTAGTGTGGAACAACCTTACTGAGATGAGGAACCCTCAGGAGCTCTCAAGAAGTCAGAAGGAACCCAAAAATGATTGGAATGAAGACGCTTTGGAGGGTAAGAGAACGAGAGGAATAAGAGAGGTAGAAGGAAAGAGAGAAAGAAAGAGAACTCTATATAGGATCCTCACTTCCATGCTAATACCTTTATTCTACATGTCAGACACGTGTCATCCTTCCTTCTCACATAGGGTACCCTTTACATGCAATGGGCATACCCATCGGCACGCTTCATGTAATTATCAAACTTTCTTACATTTGGTTCATTGGAAACCCACTGAACACCATTGACAATCCCCTCTGACAAGTCTTCCACACCCTGTCATAGCACTTGAAACTCTCAGTCACATTGCTTGGATCTCCTTACACTACAAGAAAAAGCGATATTTCACACGAAAATTTCAGACGGATTAATTTTCGTCGCAGTTCCATCTGCAAATTCAGACGGACATATTTCGTCTGGTGTTCCTAAAATATTTGGGACAGAATCATTCCGTCTGAATATCTGTCTAAATTTGCACCGTTATTCAGACGCAATTTGTGAAGTTGAAAATTTGAGACGGAATATTTTTCCGTCCGACGTTCCGTCTCAAAATTTCCCTCCCCCGCCACATTCGAGTCTTTCGAGACTCTCATTTCTCCATTTCCCCCACCCTCCCTCTCACTCTTACTCTTTCTCCTCCATCGTCCCCGTCGGAGCCGCCGCCCCCCTCCTCCCCCTCGACGTCGCCGCCGCCGTCCGCCCCGTCTCCGCCGGCCTCCGTCGTCGCCGCCGCCGCCGTCCTCCTCCCTCTTGTCGTCTACGCCCTCGCCTCCTCCCTCTCGTCGTCGTCGCCACCTCTTGTCATCGCCACCGCTGCCAGCCTCTCCGGTAAGTCCCATCCCCCTTCCCCTCCCTCGCCGACGCAAGTGCCATTTTTTTTTTGGATCATTGGAGGGGTTCAGGAAGGGTACGTGGGGGGGGGGGGGGGGGGGGGGAGCTCGGAGGGGGTGGAGGAGGTCGCCGGTGGGAGGGGAGGGGGGGTTTAGGGAGGGTGGGGGGGAGGGGGAGGTTGCCGGTGGGAGGGGAGGAGGGGTTCAGGGAGGGGCGACCCGTGGCAGGGCGACCCGAGGCGGGGAGGGGGAGCTCAGAGGGGGAGGGGGGGACCTCAGAGGGGGAGGGGGGATTCAGGGAGGGGCGACCGGTGGCAGTGCGACTGGTGGTAGGGAGGGGGAGCTCGGAGGGGGAGGGGAGGTCGTTGGAGGGAGTGGGTTCAGGGAGGGGGGAGGTCGCCGGTGGGAGGGGAAGGGGGGTTCAGGGAGGGTGGGGGGGAGGGGGAGCTCGGAGGAGGAGGAGGATGTAAGGTTCCACACAGCACCATCGGGTAACGCAGCGGATAATAAATTTTCATTTGCCCGAACCCGGCTGCATGGAATCCGAGATCCATGCTCTGATCGACATTTTAATCGCCCCAACCCCTAACTACGGGTTGCGTATTTATACCTTGCGCGGAACGACGTTGTCCGCAAAGCCCGATGCAGAAAATCGAGCCGCACAGATGCACGGCCTCTAGAGCTAATCCACACGGATCCTTGCGCGGAACGACGTTGTCCGCAAAGCCCGATGCAGAAAATCGAGCTGCACAGATGCACGGCCTCTAGAGCTAATCCACACGGATCCTTGCGCAGTGACGGTATCCCCCCGGCACGACCTTCCCCGACCCTTTCACCTTCTGGAGAGAGAGAGCAAGAGGGAGGAAAGGGGGGAGAAGCTAA
Organism: Amorphophallus konjac; assembly: GCA_022559845.1. NCBI lineage: Eukaryota > Viridiplantae > Streptophyta > Magnoliopsida > Alismatales > Araceae > Amorphophallus > Amorphophallus konjac. The sequence goes on along the minus strand of CM040124.1, from coordinate 339,724,338 downwards.
TCCTCCTCTCTTAAGCCTTAATGTTTGGTTAGCCAAAGAGAGAGGGGAGAAGCTCTCGTAAGGCCCATATATATAGGATTTGGATTTTTTTTTCTAAAGACCTCCAAAGGACCAAAATTATATATATGACCTTTCCATTATTATATATATGTATTAAGCTCCATTTACACTCCTTTCCAAAAGGAATTAAAGAGAATTAATATATACATGTGTATAATAATATTCCGTCACCCAAGAATCCATTGTGTGTGATCCTCTAGGCCCATAGTCACTCCAGTTTAAGGCCCATTAACTTCTAATTCCCAATTAGAAGTAAATTAAACTTATTCTTCGCTTCTACTAGAGCCGAATAATAGTTTAATTTATTCTGAACCTTTGATCACGTTGGGTCAAGCAAATCCGCGTGATCCTAGAGGACGTCGGGTTTAAACCAGACTGTCTGGTACATGTAAGTCCATAGTTACCGCATCGATATAATCCATCGCTCCTTCTATGAGTCTGGTACGATCGAGGGTATGGTTTCTGTCAAACCCCATGATCATGTCATTTGACCATGACCTCCTCAAAGTGTATGACGTCCGTTCTAAACGAACTCACATGACCTTTGCCAGGGATTTAACAAAGTGTCAATGTCATGACCCATTAACTGTCTGATATATACCCGACAGTGAGCGATCCCCTCTCGACCATTGATGATCTTCACACGTATCCTGGAGTGGTTAATGACTCGGCAACTCATGACTTATGGTTAAAGTCACTTAGCCAAGTAATTAAACCATTACAGTCCTCGTGTAAGATCCGATCAATGTCTCAGGTCAAAGGACCAACGATGCTACTGAGACAGTTGGATCTTCAGTTGACATTAGGTATAATCAACCATCTGAAGATCCAATAGCGGATCAGTTCAGTGTACATCCTCCAAAGACATACACCTACACATATGTGTTGATGCCCTGCACCAATGACCATGAGACTGGTCAATCACACATCATGTGTACTGGTTTAATAGGTAATCAAAGTCCCCGAGTGATTACCCTCCAACCAGGAACAGTTTAAGGTATGTGTACATGTAAAGTCAGTCTCATAATCGAGATCCCATCTCGAGTTAACTTCACAACCACATATCCTAGGGACATCGTAAAATAATACACAATCGCATATTTACGCTCAAATACCACTTTATTAATAATGAATAAGATCGTACATCTATCGGGTCTACCTGTCCCAAAATTGGCCTGTAGCACACTAACACTAACAATCTCCCACTTGAACTACAGTCAATTGCCCACAACTTTGAGGCCCATCTTATCCCGATGGCGCTCAAATACACTCTGTGTCAAAGGCTTAGTCAGTGGATCTGCTATGTTATCTTCTGACGGTACACGCTCTACCGCCACATCTCCACGATCAACAATCTTCGAATAAGGTGGAAGCGCCTCAGAATATGCTTCGACCTTTGGTGAGATCGCGGTTCCTTTGCCTGGGCGACAGTCCCATTATTATCACAAAATAATGAGATGGGAGTTGATATCTCGAGAACTACGCCAAGTTCCAAGATGAATTTCTTCATCCAGACGGCTTCCTTAGCAGCTTCAGCTGCAGCAATATATTCTGCCTCCGTCGTCGAATCTGCAGTCGTATCTTGTTTGGAGCTTCTCCAACTGACTGCCCCTCCATTTAACATAAATACAAACCCAGATATGAATTTGCAGTCATCTGGATCTGACTGGAAACTAGAGTCTGTGTAAGCACTAAGTTGTAGGTCCTCTCCTACATAAAGCAGAAAAAGATCCTTAGCCCTTCGCAAGTACTTAAGGATGCCCTTTACTGCCTTCCAGTGCTCTACGCCTGGATTTGCATGATATCTACTGACAATGCTCAAAGCATTGGCAACATTAGGACGGGCACATAGCATTGCATACATGATTGACTCTATCGCCGAAGCATAGGGTACCTTATTCATGTGTGTCACCTCCTCAGAAGTTTTAGCACTCATCCCCTTGGATAGGCAAATTTCATGTCTCATGGGAATGAGACCTCTCTTAGGATTTTCTATCCTAAACCTTTTGAGGATAGTGTCTATGTACATGGATTGGGATAATCCTAACATCCTTTTAGATCTATCTCGATAGATCCTTATGCCCAGCACATAGGATGCTTCTCCCAAATCCTTCATGGAGAAGGTCTTGGATAATCAAGACTTAGTTGATGTTAACATCTCTACATCATTCCCAATGAGTTAGATGACATCAACATATAGGACTAAGAAGGTCACCGAGCTCCCACTGACCTTCTTGTAAACACAGGGTTCATCTTCATTCCGAATGAAGTTGAAAGATTTGACAGCCTCATCAAATCTTAAATTATAGCTTCTAGATGTCTACTTTAATCCATAAATAGACCTTTGAAGTTTACATACCTTATTAGGATGTAGCTTGGAGGTGAATCCTTCAGGCTATACTATGTACACCTTTTCTGACATATTTCTATTAAGAAAAGTTATCTTTACATCCATTTGCCAGATCTCATAATCCAGATATGCAGCAATGGCAAGTAGGATTCTGATTGACTTAACCATGGCTACCGGTGAAAAAGTCTCGTCATAGTCATTGCCTTGCCTTTGACGATATCATTTCGCCACTAGTCTAGCCTTATATGTGTCAATCTGTCCATCTGCACCGATTTTCCTTTTAAAAATCTATTTACAGTCGATATGGACTTTCCCTTCGGGTACATCAACGAAGTTCCAAACTTTGTTGGTGTACATGGACTGGATCTCTGAATCCATTGCCTCTTGCCATTTCTCGAAGTCCGCACTACGGATTACATCCTGATATGGTTGAGGATCTTCATCCACATCGATACATACCTTAGAGGACCTCTCTGAGACATGTCCAACATATCTCTCAGGTTCTCTTGGTAGTCTACCAGATCTCCATAGTGTCTATGTTTCACTCTGAATAGAATCAACCGATACAGTCTCATCTAATGAGTCTGTGTCTGTGGGTTGTGGCTCTTGGACCTCGTCCAGTTCTATCTAGCTCCCACTATTTTTCTGGAGAAGATATTCCCTTTCTAGAAATATAACTCTCTTAGCCACTGAGACCCTTTGCTTAGAAGGGTGATAGAAGTAATATCCAAATGTCTCCTTTGGATATCCCACAAACCTACACTTATCGGTTCTCGACTCAAGCTTATCACTATCGTTCTTATTTACATGAGCAGGACACCCCCAAATTTTAATGTGATTAAAATTTAGTTTCATGCCCTTCCATATCTCATATGGTATAGAAGGAACATATTTACTTGAGATCATATTCAATAAATAAGCCACAGTCTCTAATGCATAGCCCCATAGAGATAAGGGTAGTCCTGACATAGACATCATGGATCGGACCATGTCTAACAAGGTCATGTTTCTCCTTTCGGATACATCATTGTGTTATGGTGTATACGGTGGAGTCCACTGAGAAATAATTCCATTGTCTTTAAGATAATAAGTGAGTTCATGGCTAAAGTATTCACATCCTCGATCCGATCGAAGAGCTTTAATACTCTTGACAGTTGGTTTCTCTACTTCATTCTTGTATTCTTTAAACTTCTCAAAGGCATGTGATTTATGTCTCATTAAATACACATAGCCATATCTCGAGTAGTCGTCAATAAAAGAAATGAAATAGAGATGACCCCCTTTTACCTCCATGGACATGGGTCCACATACATCTGAGTATATGAGTTCGAGAAGATCAACAGCCCTCTCACCATGTCCACTAATGAGAGCATTGGTCATCTTCCCTATGAGACACGACTCACAGGTATCAAATGGCATGTAATCGAATGTATTCAAATATCCATTTGAGTGTAGGTGAGATACTCTTTTCTCACCTACATGACCAAGCCTACAATGCCATAGATATGCAGAATTCACTTCATCAGCATTGGAAACTTGCATAACATTAGAACGTGTATCTAATACATAAAGACCATTGACTAATGAACCATTGGCTATAACCAAAACATTATTCATTATAGAGCACCCAGTGCTATTAAAAGCTAATGTATATCTAATGTTATACAAATCAGAGATTGAAATAATGTTCTTAATAATATTAGGAACATAATAACAGTCATTCAGTTCCAGAATCACTCCTGAAGGTAAACTGAGACGTGCTGTCCCGACAACTTTGACAGCAACTAAAGCTCCATTGTCCATCCTTAGTTTAATCTCCTTTTTACTCAGCCGCCTTCTATTTGCTAGAACATGCACAGAGTTGCAGATATGAGATGCACATCCAGTATCCAATACCATGATGTAGATTCCATATATAACAAATTAAGGTCTATGACAAAAATACCTTTATTTAGAATTACTTTGCAATTCCTTTTCCAATGCCCTGTTTCCCGGCATCGAAAATATTTGTCTTCTTTTTCATTCTTCTTGTCCTTCCCTTTGTCAACTTTGGCGAGTTACTTACCCATGACCTTCTTCTTTCCCTTCTCTTTGTCACATTTGGTGGATATCTGGATGACCTTCCTTTTCTTGTTGGCCCGACCAACAATCATTACAAAAGAAGATGATTTATCTTTCTGCATAGTTCCTTCAGCACTCTTTAACATGTTGAGCAACTCCGGGAGAGTTGTATCAATTCTATTCATGTTAAAATTTATGATGAAGGAAGAAAAGGAATCGGGCAATGACTGGAGTATAAGATCAATGCACAGTTCAAGATCCAACTTGAACCCCAGTGCATTGAGTCTCTCTATCCACTCCATCATTTTCAGTACATGAGCCTGTACTGAAGCACCCTCTGACATCCGTGTCCTGAAAAACCTTTTGGAGATGTCATACCTCTCAATCCTACCCTGCTCCCCGAAGAGCTGGCGTAGATTGAGAAGTATACTTGTACAACCAGTCTTTTCGAATTGCCTCAGCAGCTCGGGAGCCATAGATGCCAACATGTAACATTGGGCAAGGGATGAGTCTTCAAACCATTTGGCATAAGCTAGTAACTCGCCCTCGTCGGCATCAGGAGCTGGCTCAGAATGAACCGTGTCCAACGCGTAAGCTATCTTTTCGACGGTGAGGACTATACGTAGATTACGCAGTCAATCCGAGTAGTTCGGTCCAGTTAATCTGTTGGCATCCAAGATGTCGCAGAGGGGGTTGGATGACGACATTATAATCTGGATAAGAAATAAAAGATAACTTAGCATGTGTTCATATTCTAACTTAGATGTGGTTTTCTATCTTGGTTAGTCCCACTATTTTTTGATCGAACTATATAACCCTCAGTATATAGAACGGGAGATCAGCAAGATCAACCTAGTGGGTCGGAATCCCAACGAGACTGATGTACGACCTTGTGGAAAGCACAACAAACCATACACCATCTCAAGGGCTATGAACATGCACTTGCATCTAATGTAACATCCGATATTCGGCCCCCGAGAAATCATCCCCTTGTGGAAAGCACAACAAAGGATATTCTTGGTTAGATCTAACCATCATTACCACATAGCAATGAGTTCATGACCCGACCCTTGTGGAAATCACAACAAGGCCGAGTTCAATTCCTCACCCTATTGAGGCCGAGTCTTGGAGTTTAATCACGCCCCCAAACTCATGGACCTTGTGGAAAGTACAACAAATCCATGAAATGAAGACGTTCATTCACTCCATAATGATGGAGGGCCACGACGACTCCTAGAGCCACGCTTACCAAATCTAAATTTTAAATCGCGAGGGAATTTGATTTTATCTTGATCTCACCCTAGGTGGTAATATAAATATATCCAATATATTTACCGCACCTAGTAGTTTGCACAAAGTAAATGCATCCAATGTAAAATTAAAACGCAAGCGATCATGGACTTTAACTCTAATATAACCAAGACAACCGGCCCGCTTCCGAAGCAGCTGGATCATCCTCGTCGGGTGTGTTCCGCGCTTTCAAACTCCGATGTCGCATTAATTACAACTTTTACACGGCACGCAGGCCGGAAAAATTTAACTTACATGTGACTCAAATTCCAGCAGCCCTTAGGGCGAGTACAATTGTAAAGGGAGATAAAAGTACATAGGAATTTTAACAGAGAGAGAAAGGAGGTTCGCAGACCCCAATTAATTACATTAACCAATTCCATGATCACTTGCCAACCCATTCATTCATAATCAATCAAGGGTTATTTTCTGAAAATAATCCTTACTTTTGGATTTAAAAATGGGATGTGCAAACAAAAATAGGCTAACTTTGTTTAATTTGAAAAATCAAAGCATGATTAACTAAAATTAAACATATAAGCAAGCCAATGCAAGGTAAATAAAGCAAAGTATGCAAAGAACCATCATTTTCAATAGGGGCATGCATATTTGAATCTGATTCAAATAAGTTAGATAATTAAGATAATTATTTAAATTTAAATTTAAATTTAATTATCTAATAATCAAATTTAAATTACAAATTTAAACATGACAATCATTTAAATTTAAATTCCAACTAATTATATAATACTTTTATTTGAAAGTAAATTTAAATAATGTAATTATCCTCAATTATCAATATTCTAAAATTTAAATATTAAATTTAACAATTATCTAATAATTAAAAATTCAAATATTTAATTTTTATACATCTAATCTTCAATAAAAGTCAAATTCTGATTTTACTAATTATCTAATAATTAAAAAGTCAAAATTAAATTTTTACTGAAGTAACTTCAATTATTACCAATTTATCTCAAGGTAAATAGTAATTATCTCAACTCAGTAAATTCAAAAGGGTTAAATAAAATTTAACATTTGACATTTAATATTGAGATAACATAATTAATAATTGAGATAAAAATTAATTTGATTTACTGTATATATATATATATCAGAAATATATATAAATATTAACATAATTAAATTAAATAAGCAAATTTTTTTTATTTAAAAAAAATAAGCGCCGGCGGGTCAAACCCGCGTGCGCACCGAGGGCGACGCACGCGGGCTGGTGCAGTGCGCCTAAATCGTAAAAAAAAAATTACTCCAGCGATGCCTCGCATCCTGGAAGAATAGAGATGCCCATCATCCTCTTTCTTCAAATAATAATTAAAGATTTTATTTGCCCCCAAATTATGGTTCTATACGACGATAAAACTCCGACCAGAGCGCGAACCTGGCTCTGATACCACTGTAAGGTTCCACACAGCACCATCAGACAACGCAGCGGATAACAAAATTTCATTTGCCCGAACCCGGCTGCATGGAATCCCAGATCCATGTTCTGATTGACGTTTTAATCGCCCCAACCCCTAACTATGGGTTGCATATTTATACCTTGCGCGGAACGACGTTGTCCGCAAAGCCCGATGCAGAAAACTGAGCCCCACAGATGCACGGCCTCTAGAGCTCATCCACACGGATCCTTGCACAGCGACGGTACCCCCCGGCACGACCTTCCCCGACCCTTTCACCTTCTGGAGAGAGAGAGCAAGAGGGAGGAAAGGGGGGAGGAGCTAATCCTCCTCTCTTAAGCCTTAATGTTTTGTTAGCCAAAGAGAGAGGGGAGAAGCTCTCGTAAGGCCCATATATATAAGATTTGGACCTTTTTCTAAAGACCTCCAAAGGACCAAAATTATATATATGACATTTCCATTATTATATATATGTATTAAGCTCTATTTACACTCCTTTCCAAAAGGAATTAAAGGGAATTAATATATACATTTGTACAATAATATTCTGTCACCCAAGAATTCATTGTGTGTGATCATCTAGGCCCATAGTCACTCCAGTTTAAGGCACATTAACTTCTAATTCTCACTTAGAAGTAAATTAAACTTATTCTTCGCTTCTACTAGAGCCGAATAATAGTTTAATTTATTCTGAACCTTTGATCACGTTGGGTCAAGCAAATCCGCGTGATCCTAGAGGACGTCGGGTTTAAACCAGACTGTCTGGTACCTGTAAGTCCACAGTTACCGCATCGATATAATCTCTCGCTCCTTCTATGAGTCTGGTACGATCGAGGGTACGGTTTCTGTCAAACCCCATGATCGTGCCATTTGACCATGACCTCCTTAAAGTGTATGACGTCCGTTCTAAACGAACTCACACGACCCTGGCCAGAGATTTAACGGAGTGTCAATGTCATGACCCATTAACTGTCTGATATATACCCGACAGTGAGCGATCCCCTCTTGACCATTGATGATCTTCACAAGTTTCCTAGAGTGGTTAATGACTCGGCAACTCATGACTTATGGTTAAAGTCACTTAGCCAAGTAATTAAAACATTCCAGTCCTCGTGTAAGATCCGATCAATGTCTCAGGTCAAAGGACCAACGATGCTACTGAGACAGTTGGATCTTCAGTTGACATTAGGTATAATCAACCATCTGAAGATCCAATAGCGGATCAGTTCAGTGTACATCCTCCAAGGACATACACCTACACATATGTGTTGATGCCCCGCACCAATGACCATGAGACTGGTCAATCACACATCATGTGTACTGGTTTAATAGGTAATCAAAGTCCCCGAGTGACTACCCTCCAACCAGGAACAGTTTAAGGTATGTGTCCATGTAAAGTCAGTCTCATAATCGAGATCCCATCTCGAGTTGACTTTACAACCACATATCCTAGGGACATCGTAAAATAATACACAATCGCATATTTACGCTCAAATACCACTTTGTTAATAATGAACAAGATCGTACATCTATCGGGTCTACCCGTCCCAAAATTGGCATGTAGCACACCAACACTAACAGAGGAGGCCTCCTCTGATCTCATCATGCCCTTGTTTCTCAACTGAATCTTTTACAGAATGGGTAGGATTTCCAGCAGAGGTAGATTGCTTGTCGATTGAAATAATATGAAGGCATGATTTTGTTAGCCAATCAGATTCCTGATTTTTGGAACCATATTATAGTGATGTTTTTTTTCCTTATGCGTCTACATGTTTGTGAAATATATTATGAATTATTCAATGACATCTGACATCCTTCATATGGACTATGGTGTATTCTGAGAATCATCTCAAAACCCTGTGACGAGGGTTCACGGGTGTTCTGTCAAAGAACAAAATCTGAACACAGGGTGAAAGTGTCGACTCTCACAATCGACACATTTCATCGAGAGTTCTGTTTCGAGCAAAGAAACAAAAAATCCAGTCGAAAGTGTCGACTCTCAGAGTCGACCATTGTTTAAAAAGGTGATGCTTCAAGGCACTAATTAAGGCTTAAGCCTCAAGGTGAGGCACTAGAAAAATGTCTTGAGGCATGCGCCTCATGTCTTTACTTGAGGCTTACGCCTTTTTTTTATTGAGGTGGTACGCCTCACCGCCTTCACCGCCTCAAGGTATTTAATTGAGACGTGTGCATCACTTGAGAAGATGATGTAATGAGGTGTTGTAGGGTACTCCCAAAATTTATGTTTCTTTTGTTGTCCTTCAAACATAATTCAATTTTTTTCTTGGTAGGTACTTTTTTTTAACATGGAGGAGATAATCGAGCTCGAACTCGAGCCTTCCCCCATATGGGGAAGGGTGACAAACCAACTACACTAGACAACTGGCTCATAATTTATAACTTTTAAAATTTCATGAATTTATCATTGAGTTGATATAACATTAACACATGAAAATCACTTTTTTTTAGCATTTTATGGTTTTAAGATTATTTTCTTCTCTATTAAGGCTTACGCCTCGTTGTGCCTTAAGACTTACGCCTTATGAGGATTAAATAAAGTGTCTTACAACCGCCTCAAGACCTTTTAAACTATGGAGTCAACACATTTTTGAGGGGGTTCTGTCTGCAGTAGAAAGTGCTCTCTGGACTGTAAGTGTCGACTCTTGCAGCCTGCTGCATCCAGGCAGCAAGTTGGGCTACAAGTGTCGACTCTAAGAGTCGACACTTGCAGTGCCAGAACTGAAAAATGCCTTAAGCAATTCTCTTAAACTTGTCATATTTCCCGAAGTATCCTAGAAGTTTAGTCTATCTGGGACTCAGACACAATAGCACAGTGAAATCAATGTGTCCTGGCAACTCATCCAAGAATTCGCCTTTGTAGTAATGCAAGATATCTCCGGTCATCTCCCGAAGGTCCTTTATGATAGAAATTCTCCTTTTACAATGATCTTCATTTTGTAATGTTTCTTCCACTATATCAAAGAAAGCTGCCTCTGCATCAACTTTTTGGTGCCTCCTACTGCCACCTGATATACATGCTCTACTCATGATACTTTCGTCTCATGGCATCTCATGATGTGTCTTATGGCATCTCGTGATGGTAGGGAGCTACACATTGGCAAGTAAAAGAACTTCCTTTGTATGACTTCTACTCTGTTAAAGCTGACAATAGATCTCACCAACTTGATGTTCTCAAAAATGGGAGGAGAACATGGGTATTCTTTTCTTGGGCTATAAGTAGTTTTCTAGAATTGTGTGCGATGTAAGAGACGAGATAGGGGCTGCATGTCAAGAGAGGTTACTAAAGGTCCATAGCCTTCTCATTTTAGATGAAGGACATACTCCCACAAATGAAGACACAAATATTCTTTCTACGCTAGAAAAGGTGCAAACTCCTCGTAAGGTGGTCCTTTCAGGGATACTATTTTAGAATCATGTCAAAGAAGTTTTTAATATATATTGAATCTAGTGCGTCGCAAGTTTTCTTAAATATGGACTCATCATGACAAGTACGTGTGGAGTCCATGTTCTCAAACTTACGACGCACTAGATACAATATATATTAAAAGCTTCTTTGATATGATTCTGAAATAGTGTCCCTGAAAGGACCACCTTATGGGTAGTTTGCACCTTTTCTAGCGTAGAAAGAATATTTGTGTCTTCTTTTCTGGGAGTATGGCCTTCATCTAAAATGAGAAGGCTAGGGACCTTTAGTAATCTCTCCTGACATGCAGCCCCTATCTCGTCTCTTACATCGCACATAATTCTAGAAAATTGTTTATAGTCCAAGAAAAGAATACTCATGTTCTCCTCCCATTTTTGAAGAACATCAAGCTGCTGAGATCTATTGTTAGCCTTAACAGAGTAGAAGTCATACAGAGGAAGTTCTTCTACTTGCCAATGATGGAACTCTCTTTCACGTTGGCAGAATTTCTTTAGGAAGAATGATATTTAGTCAAAAAACTCTGAAGAAAGCTAATGAGCATGAAAGTATTTCGTGACCCTGGTGCATGTGCCAAAATGTAGCCTCCAGGATTATCACCCACTTGGTATCTCACCAAGAAATTGAAGCCCTCTATCTGATATAGCTTCATTTGTTTATTTTATCTTATTTATCTTATTTATCTTTGATGTTGATTTGACTCAAAAATGTGGATTATTTCGCTTTGATGTTCTTCATTTGAAAATTTTTAACAATTGGATGTTATTTAACTTGTTATATGCATAATGATAATTGTCTTGCTATTTAAATTTATGTTATATAAATACATGAGATATTCACGCTGAGCTGAGGTGCGTGGGTGCGACCTAACATTACACGCACCTCAGGAGAGCGTGTTAAAATTATGTCAATGAACCTTCCCGTTCAAGACTTTGGGATTGATGTGTATGTTCTCATTTTTTTACGAGAATGTATATATCTACCTCAAAGTCTTGAATTGTCCCGTTAAGACAGTCTGTGAATGTTTGATCGCACTTAGGCAGTCATTTACTATATGTGTTTGTATGGTTTGTTGAGAATTTCGGTTGCGTCTCCTCACTCTTCTCTGATATACCATTATTGATTTTGAGTATTTTCTTAACCACTTACTTGTAAGTGTTTAAGAAAATTTCAAAATCAATAAATATTTTTTATATATCGGAGAAGTGTAGGGAGATGCTGTCGTAATTTTTAGCAAATCGTGCAACATATATAGTAAGTGATTGTGCGATCAAACCTTCATGGATGGGTTAAAAAGTGATAGTCTAATTAATAGTACTCTTCCAACTGCAAATGGTCTAGGGCGAACAATGTGAGGAAATGGTTGTGAATATTTTCAGGGGTAATGATTTCAAAATTAGGATGTGTATTAACATTTATTGGGTGCAGGCAAAATGATGACAGATCGTTCATGAATGTATCGTATAATAGTTGACCGAGTGGTGTCGGATAACTTTAAGCATGGAGTTGAGAGTTTCATTGAATTTGCATTGGGGAATCCCAATGCAGCAACAGACCGTGAAGGTCACATTCGATGCCCTTGTTCAAACTATAGAAACTTGAGGTGGCATTCACCATGGGATGTGTAACATCATTTGTACACGAAAGGGTTCGTGGATGGTTATACGAATTGGACGTGTCATGGTGTGGAATACTTCAGGTATGAGCCCGACAATATTACAGGCACAAGTGGGTACGTGGATATGGTTGTAGATGGTGCTGGTCCTAGTTTTAATATTGATGAGAAACATGCATACATGGAAGAAGCGCTGAATAAGACAGTCGGAAGATTTTATCAACTACTTAGGGATGCTGATGAGCCGCTGTGGGATGGTTGTGAAAAGCACACTCGGTTGTCTGCAGTGTCACAATTGTTGAATTTGAAATCTGAATTTTACATCAGTGAGACTTATTTTGACCGTCTCCTCCTCTTGATCAAGAGTATGTTGCCTCGAGACGAGAAGTTGCTAGAAACTTATTACCGTGCTAAAAAGATGGTCAATGAGCTAGGGCTTGGATATGTGAAAATAGATGTATGCCCGAATCACTGTATGTTATATTACAAAGACGATGCAGATAAGATATCATGTTCTATTTGTCACCATGACATATTCAAACTTAAGAGAGGGGGCAATTCAAAGTAAAAAGATGTACCTTACAAAGTATTGTGATACTTCCCTCTTGTGTCTAGACTGCAGCGGCTGTATATGTCCTTAAAGACGACTCGACATATGACATGGCACACCGAAAGAGTACGCCGTGTCGATGATATAATCAGTCATCCTGTCGATGGTGAAGCTTGGACGCACTTCAGTCGTACTCATCTTACTTTCTCAAAGGAGCCACGTAATATTCGATTGGGTTTATGCACAGATGGTTTTAATCCATTCGGTGGTTCAGTGACATCTTATTCTTGTTGGCCAGTGTTCATGACACTGTACAACCTTCCGTCGGACATGTGCATGAAGCGAGAAAATCTGTTTTTATCCTTAATAATTCTTGGTCCAAAAATTCCTAGAAAAAATTTGGACATATATCTCAGGCCATTGATTGATGAGCTCAATTTATTATGGACTGATTGAGTTGTTACTTATGATGCATGTAGGAAGTAAAATTTTATTATGAAGGCTGCACTAATGTGGACAATAAGTGACTTCCCTGCATATGGAATGCTATCTGGTTGGAGCACACATGGGAGGTTAGCATATCCTTACTGTATGGAAGATACCAAATCATTTGTATTGAAACATGGTGGGAAAGCATGCTGGTTTGATTGCCATCGGTGGTTGCTACCAAGTGACCATCCTTTTCAAAGGCAAAAAGACTCGTTTTAAAAAAATACAGTTGAAATGGATGAAGCATACTTGCAAAGGGTGTCGGGTCGACATATGGCGACACGGGTGCAAAATTATCAGATGCAGTACAATTATCTGGTAGCACACACCAACTCTCTGTCTTTGGAAAGGATCACAACTGGAATAAGAAAAGTATTTTCTAGGAATTATCTTATTGGTCAACTCTTCTTGTAGGACACAATATGGATGTTATGCATACCGAGAAGAATTTTTTGGATAATGTGTTCAATATGATCATGAATGTTAAAGGCAAAATAAATGACAACGCCAAAGCGCGTATGGACTTAAAGATGCTTTGTAAATGTCCAGAATTGAAATTACAGAACGTAAATGGAAAAACTGTACAGCCTAAAACAACTTACGTGCTTAATGATACACAGATTAAGGAAGTGTGCCAGTGGTTGAAACAGTTGAGATTCCCAGATGGATATGCATCCAACATATCCCGTTGTGTGAATGTTAGAGAGGAGAAAATATATGGTATGAAAAGTCACGACTGTCATGTGTTCATGGAGAGGCTAGTGCACATTGCATTTCGTGATTTGTTGCCAAAGCCTATATGGGGAGCACTGACCTAGCTGAGTCAGTTTTTCAAGATTTTATGTGCATTAGAACTCAGACTGAGGGATGTACAAACTATCGAAGAAAATGTGGTCACAACCGTTTGCGAGCTTGAGAAGATATTTCCTCCGACATTCTTTGATTCGATGGAGCACTTGGTCGTCCATTTGCCATACGAGGCTATTGTCGGAGGACCAATACAATTTTGATGGATGTATCCATTTAAGAGGTATGTCAGAATTTTTGTTAAGTTACATGTCATCCATGGTTGGTACATTTCATTACTATCTAACTTGTTCTTGTAGGTGCATGCATGAATTAAAAATAAAAGTTCGCAACAAGGCGAAGGTGGAGGGGTCGATTGTTGAGGCATATATTCTTGAAGAAATATCGAACTTCTGTTCCATGTACTTTGAGTCAGAGATTCTAACTCGTTGTACTCGACCTCCACGTAATGATGATGGGGGAGTTGATGATTCGTCCGACCGGCTCTCTATATTTAAGCATCCTGGACGTGCGTTCGGACGTTGCTCGACGTGCACGCTCAAAGATAGAGAGTTGTATGCCGCTGAGATATATATTCTTCTGGATTGTATCGAGATTGAACCTTATGTTGAGTAAGTTCTTAACTCACATTTCTAGCGATGTCCATAAGTTGTTCATTATTGTTCTGCAGTTTATTTAAAGTAGTAGTGTATTTATATTGCAGACAATTTGATTCAGAATTAGCACAAAAATGTCCAAATATCCAGGACGTGGAGATTGAAAAAGAACGCGAGAATTTTTTTGCCAAATGGCTGAGACATCGGGTTAGTGTCGATCGTTGAATATGTATGTTTGTATTTATGTATGTTGAGGAGATTGAACCTTATTACAACTAATCAGAATTTACATATAGGTTGAACAATACCTCATTACTGATCAAAGAGTATAACAGATAAGTTATGGCCCCTCGACGGTTGCACGTGCCTATCCAGGATATATTGTGAATGGATATAGATTTCATACGAGGGATTATGGACGAAGTAAGTTTACGATGAACAGCGGCGTATCTGTTAAGGGAAGTTTATACAATGAAGTGGAATTGGACTACTACGGCCTTCTTGACGAAGTCTTAGAACTTCAATATTTGGGACGAGACAATCACGTATACATATTTAAGTGTCATTGGTTTGATCTTAATTCTGTTCGACATGACACAACTTATGAGATTGTTGATGTCAAACATAGGTCTAAACTTAATACCTATGAACCGTTCATTTTAGCCGCACAAGTCCAGCAAGTGTATTATTCAAGCTACCCATCATCCAAGAATAAAGATTGGTGGGTAATTTACAGGGTTAAATCAAAACTCTTTCTCACTTATGAGTTAAATATGAGTGAAAACCCCTCAAAAGTTACCAGTGCTGAATATTTTCAATCAGACGAAGTTGGTTTTATCGGTCGCACACATATTAATCTGGACGAATCTGATGAGCCACTATCATTACGTAACGGAGATGAAGTGGAAGAAGTCGATCCGGTGGAGCTAAATGTTGATGTTAGAGGGGAGGAGGAATCGGATGAAGAGGATGAGTTCGAATCTGATGAGGTAAGTATGGATGACGAAGATGATGATGAGTTAGATATATCATCAGCATGATCGAGGGAGGCACATTTTGATAATTCTGTAAGATAACTGTTCATTTTTACATAATTTTTAATAACATTGGTCTAGCCTTATCTAATTGAGTATTAATATGTATTAATTGTTTTGTTAGTAATAAAGAAATGGTTCGAGGAGGTCGTACTAGGAGTGGGAGGAGACAGGACAGCGACAGGGGCTCTACTCCCTCCTCTTTGGCGTCTTCTTCGGGTACATGTATATCTATTAAAATAGTTAGCTACATAAATTTTATAATCATTTACTAGCTTAAAAGAATGTTCTTATAGGTCCAAGTGTCGGCTCACGACCACCTGTTGTGTTGTGACCCCACTGTGTTGATGATGTTGACAATAAGTTTTACTTCATTGGCAACAGCTTG
This sequence comes from Amorphophallus konjac, assembly GCA_022559845.1. NCBI lineage: Eukaryota > Viridiplantae > Streptophyta > Magnoliopsida > Alismatales > Araceae > Amorphophallus > Amorphophallus konjac. Next base: position 339,708,238 of record CM040124.1, on the reverse strand, counting down.
TTTTGATTGATTGGCAGCTGTTCTTATTTTGATGAAATTGTTTGTATCAGGTTGTCTGTGTATATAATGCAGTCAGAGTCTATATATTGTTATGCACACACTCACAGGTCTACACAGTGCATTGCAGCATGAACACAAAGTCTATACTTTTCCTTGTTTAGTCTGGACAGTAGTGGGTCGAACCCCTTCTCAGGTGGGTCGACACCCCCAGAGTACAAGTCTATACACTGTCTGTCTGTCTTGTGTCTCATGCAGCGTCTTAGGCATTTTGTTAAAGTCTATACAGTGCAGCTCACACGAACACTCAAGTCCATACATCGTGAAGTCTGCACATTGTGGCACCCAATGTCTATACATTGCTCATTCGTTCATTCAGCATTGTCAAGTCTATACATTGGTCGGTGCCAAGTCTGTACAGTGAGCGTCTCATTGGTGAAGTCTGTACACTCGCCAGTTGAACTTCAAAGTCCATACATTGGACTGTAGCTTGCACGAAGCTAAGCCCATACATCGCTCAAGTCTGTACAGAGTCCAACGTCTTAGTTAGCATCTCATGCATACGAGCAAAGTCTGTACATCGGTCTTTCAGCAAGTCTGAACATCGTCCTTCTCTGTTAGCGTCTCAGGCATTGGGCAAAGTCTATACATCGGACTATTACAGCAAGTCTGTACATTGTCCGTCTCAGTTAGCGTCTTATGCATTGGGGCGAAGTCTATACAACCGACTGTTCAGCTTGTGACCAAGTCTGTACAGCCAGGGCGACTGTTAAGTCTATACATTGATCATTACCTACGTTCTGAACTGAACTGAGTAAGTCTATACATTCCTCATATCTTTTACCTACGCTCAGTTCAGTAAGTCTGTACATTGGTTGCTTTACCGACGTTGCCTTGCCAAAGTCTTCACATTGGAAGTCTGTACATCATTCGTGAAGACTGAACAACCAGCAAGTGTATACATTGGACGAGTCTGCATCGTGCATCAGTCCTGAAGTCTATACATCGTCTGTCTTCATTAGAGTCTCATGAAGTCTGTACATCGTGCATCACTCCTGAAGTCTATACATAGTCTGTCTTCATTAGAGTCTCACGGAGTCTGTACATTGCACTCGCCTTCACAAAGTCTATACACTGAAGTCTATACATTGCATTTCCATTCACGAAGTCTATACATTGCATTCACGTTTCACAAAGTCAATACATCATGAAGTCTACACAAGGCATTTCATCTTACAAAATCTGTACAGAGTTCTTCACTTAACCTGATAATTCGATACTCTGTCTGACAGGGATTTGTTACTGAGATTGCTGACATGGCTCGTGATCCCAGGAGGACGAGGTGACCAGATGCTGCCACATGGATGAAAGCACCTCGGATCTGGCGAATTCCTTGGGCGGGAAAACGTGGAAGCCACGCGCCCTTATCCAATCTGCTGCTGATATATATAGAAGTCTTCATCTTCTGTTGAAGGAAGATCGACCAGTGGCAAGTCTATACAGTGAGACAAACCTGAGGCAGCAGAGAGCCACCGAGATCTAAAGAGAAGAAAAGCAGAGAAGAAGAAAAGGAGAGAAGAAGAAAGTAAGAGAGATGAGTTGAGAGAGTTATATGAGAGCTTGTGAATCAGTCTCTTGGTTCAGATACCAGAGCTGATATTGCTCAATTTAAGCTACAGTCGTTTTGGTTTTCATTCCATTCGATTCTGCGTTTCTTGCTTTTCAGTCTTTGTTATTTTTCTTTTGAAAACTCTTGTTCGATCAAGCTGTTAGTCAGTGGTGTCAAGCTGTGAGGCAGCGGTGTGCAGAGGTGTTACCTCTGGTCGACTAAGCTGTAGAGCCCAGCAGAGCAAGCTGTGAAGCTCAGCTGTTGCAGAGGAGGTTCCTCTAGTCGGGATAAGCTGTAAGCCCCAGTCGTTGTTGGCAAGCTGTAGTGCCCAGCAGATTGAAGCTGTGTATCAGCAGTAATCCACATTCGAGTTGAATGTGGGGTGGACGTAGGTCGGATTGACTGAACCACCTAAAATTCTTTGTGCCTCTCGTGTGGTTGATTGTCTGTCTAGCAGATCTTATCTCTATTATCCGGTGCATTGACTGTATTTGATCAGTGTTCTTTTAATTCCGCATCTGAATCTAGGCATAATTTTTTATTTGCCAGCTGATCTATTCACCCCCCCCTCTAGATCCACATTCTGTGGTGAAAGAGACTTCCATCTAATTTCAACATTTGGTATCAGAGCCTAACTCTTCTGCAGGGACTTACAGCCCGAAGAGGAAGGTACAGATGGACGGAAGAGGGATGATAGCTGAAGGACACTCCACATCCAAGCCCCCGTACTTCGATGGATCCAACTACGCATACTGGAAGAATTGTATGCAGGTTTTTTTGAGGGCTAAAGATTATGAGATCTGGAAGGTAGTTAGCAAGGGACCTTTCGAGCTGTCCCCTAATGAAGATGTATGGACCAAGGAGGAAATTAGAAGGTCCACACTCAACTGGAGTGCAATCAATGCAATCCAGTGTTCTCTGCATCCCACCGAGTTCTCACGAGTATCTGCCTGCTCTTCAGCGAAGGAAATGTGGGATGCACTTAAAGTTATCTACGATGGGACTTCACAAGTTAGAGAGACCAAGACTAATCTACTGGTTTCAGAATACGAGGCCTTCAAGATGAAGCCAAACGAGACAATCAAAGAAATGTATGCTCGATTGACTATTATCACAAATAGTCTCAGAGGTTTTGGGAAGAAGTATTCTGAGTATGATATAGTCAGAAAGATCTTGCGATCCTTGACTCCAATTTGGCACACCAAGGCCACTGTTATGGAAGAGTCAAGAGATCTGCACAATACAAGGGCAGATGAGCTTATCGGATCTCTAATGGCATATGAGATGAATCTGCCGAAGATAGAGGAGGCTGATAGAAAGAGGAAGCCAATAGCTCTGAAGGCTGGTGCTAGCAAATCCAGTCGATCCAGCCCCAACGGATCATCAATTGAAGAGATCTTGTCTGAAGAAGAAATGGCAGATGATGATATCGCTATGATTACTAGGGAATTCCGGCGTTTTCTCAAGAAAGAAGGAAGAAGATTCGGCCGAAGAAATTCCAGTGGTGGTCGCCGAGACACAAGGTACAAATCAAACCCTGTAAAGAAAGCTGAGACTAATGTTTGCTATCAATGAAGGAAGGCTGGTCACTTTAAAGCTGAATGTCCGACAAATCAGAACCTCAAGGACAAGTCCAAGAAAAAGAACACAAGAGGGAAAGCTATGGTGAGTACCTGGAGTGATGAGGACGAGGGGTCCTTGAGCAACACTTCGGACAGTGAAGTTGAAGCTGAGAAGCCAATCTGTCTCATGGCAACCAGCTCAGAAGATAGAGAGGAAGAATCTGATGAGGTATCCTCTCGTTTTGAAAACTTTACTATTGCTGATTGGATGGATGCTTATAATGAACTTGCTGATAAAGTAGATGATGTCAGAAAAGAAAATAGGCATCTACGAAGAAAAATTAACATCATGCAAAATGATACTTCATTGATGCGGGACGAGACCACAGACACGACAACAGTCCTCGGACTCTAGGTGAGCTCGTGATTGCCCCTTAACGAGGGAAGCGTCGGACGTGCACGGTTGAGAAACCGGCGAGAGCTAGGGTGGTCAATTCTCACTTTCGTGCCCCGATCGGGTCACAGGACGGTAACGCTCTCTCTCGCAGCAGCGATGATATAAATATAAAGCGAGCTAATTGTCCCTACACATGCTCTCTAGCAACGGCATAAGCATATATATATGAAGTAAGCAAAATGTCGAGAAGGGAGCGAAAACGATACCTCCACGCGCTCGGCGTGGGGACGACGGACCCGGTCGAAACCCGTACTCCCGGAATAATATTACACACTTGTTACAGCAATGAAGCACTGCCCACTCCACGCAGGGAGGTAAAGGGTGACACAATGGGGTCCAGGAGGACCGAATTCGGGTTGATGGGCGGCTTCTCGCGTCTCTTCGGCAGCACCCAAACTTGTGACTGTGGGGTCCACGTGCTGTCCGAAGGGGCCGTGCGGGACCCGGTGGCACCACTGTGGTGGGGACACTTGAGGAAGCGTTCCCTGGGCTGGCGGTATGCTGGACCGGCGGCCGGAGGCCGGGCGGCTCCGTTCGGCACCGGTCAGAATAACCCGCCACGGATCTGTTGGTTCTATTTTCCGGCGCGCGCTCCGGCGAGAACGGACGCTGCGATCAGCCCCGATGTCGGATCGACACGAAACCGACGCCGTTGGATCGTCCGGGTCAGTCTAATGATCGACCCTGTGTCCCTCGCCACCGACCAACGCCTCGCGATTGGTATGAGGCCGGGATGGAGTAGTGCGCCTCTCCCGATGCCTGGGAGGTACATATAGCTCCAGATCTGCATTTAGAAGTCGAGTCAGTCGCATCATTGCATAAATCATTGCATAAATCATTTGCATAAATCATAGCATCAATATTCATGGTATAATAGAACACATATGAAGTACATTTACCTGTAGGAAAGGCGAGAAGCCGCCCAGCATCGTCTGCCGGTCTGTAGTGCTGAGGGACTCGAACAAGAATGCGAGTACTGCTGCTCCCCAGGCGTATCTCCTGACTCTGCCCAAATCCTCTATCATCGGCAGCAGTCTGCAGCTGATGACATCCGCCCGGGTCGCGAAGAGGAGCTTCCCGAATAGCAGCATCAGGAAGCGTCTGAGCACCCTGTCTCCCTCTGGTCCAGCCTCCGCCGCCACGCGAGGGAGCACCTGGTCTATCACTCTGCCCAGATGCTCCTCGGGTAGCTCTCCCACGGTGATCGCCGCTCCTCTCAAGCCTAAGCTCTCCTGCAGCACTGACCTCGAAAGCTGAGAGGAGGACTGTCCTGGCCTGATCAAATCCAGCCCGAGCAGCTGCTGCGCCATCTCTCGGTAGTCGCCGTATGTCCACCCTGTCACCGCGGCTCCGTGGACTCTCAGTCCGGTAATCCTTGCTATGTCTTCTAGCGTGGGGATCATGTGGCCCCACAGGAAGATGAACGCCCTGCTGATCGGGTCCCATCTCTCGTGCAAGGCATACAGCAGCGGTGTGTCCATCCGGATCACATCGATGCTGAGCACCTCGGTGAATCCCATGCCGGCTAATCTCTCTCTCTGGTAGTCGGGCAATGCCTGGTACACTGCCCAGATCTGTAGCCAGGAGATCCGCGACCGTCTCTTCCCCTGCATTACATATTAGATCATTCATTAGTCCAATTGCATCATATAATCATTGCATAATCATTCATAATTGAAAACAAAACAAAAATTTGAAAATTGAAAGCCCTAAAAAAATAGTTTAATTCCCTGGCTAATGTGACGGCCCTGGGGTGGGGCGTCGTTTGACTCTGACGGACGCAGCCTGATGTGTCGGGTGTGTGACGGTCGCTGGCAGGACCGTCACATTATCTGCATTTGGGAATTTTTCCCTTGCATCCCCGTGGTCTCCCACTATGGCCAAATGGCCTACAATTGATCCTAGTGGGTTCGTAGACCCATTTCTACCCCTTTCCCTCACATGCATCCATAAATAAACACAAAAAAAATCAAAAATTGGAAAATTAGGGCGGGGGGCCTACCTCACGGTCCATGTCTCTCCTCCTCTTTTTCTCTGGTTTTTTGGGCTCCTCTGCACCCAGTGAGGTTTCCCCTTGGTCCTCCTCAGCCGTGGGGACTGCTTCTTCTTCTGTTGGGTTTCTTCTCGCCGGCCGTTCTTCTTCCACCGGCGGGATCGCCTCCCGTTCGAGACGGCGGTGGAACCGCCATATTGCCATCCTCTTCCCTCTCTCTCTCTTCTTTGGTGGCGGCTGGGGTGCCTCGTCGCCGGCCATTGGAGTGGTGGGGGTGGAATCACCGGAGCTCTCGATTTTGAGGTTTTTTGGGCGTTGAGTGTTGGAATGAACGGGCCGTGACCGTTCGGTTGTTTTTTTGAACACTCAGGAAATGTGACGGTCTATCGACCGACCGTCACATCATTCTGACGTGTCTGGATTGGACCGTTACATGTGTTGGCACTGTTTTATTGAAGAATGTGAACCGCCTGGTTTATGACGGACTAGGGATGGTCCGTTACTTTATGTAACGCACGTACATGAGACCGTTACAAACTTGCAAGTTTCTTGATGAATTAAATGGTCTAATTAATGTCAAAATGGTTCCATTTTCTTCCATGTTGTTCCTTATTGATGCCTCTCGCATGTACAAATGGTTACGACTTGGTACATGATCATTTTTATTGTTGGCTAACTTATCTTTCATGAAGGAATTATGAGTGAAGTCGTGCTTTATCGTCCGTCAGACAGGTAAGTCAGGTATTGTATCTTGTTCGCTCACTCTCTTAATGCATTACTATATGTTACCTATGATATATTACCTCGAGAACCGGCTGGTCATTCATGTGTCCTGGGATCTGATGTTCCCCTTAAACAAAAATGATGATGATCTAAGTTCACACGATTAATCGTTGGATAGGCCATTAGATTGGAAAATTTGGGGACGATGGTTCTGTCTTGCACGCCGTGGTTGCAGATAGTGTCCTGACTCCGATTTCTCCAAACTAGCAATACTATTCTCGAGTATTTTTCTATTTTATCTTTCTTTGCATTCGTTTTGATGATTTCTTTTCCTTTAGCCCAGCATGCATCATGCGCATTCTTTGAGCATCCATGAGTTTCATTTGTTCAAGGTATCTCAGTGGTGGTGAATAGCTGTGTTCTTAATCTTGAATAAGGAGAATTCCACTCTGAATTAGAAGGTTTCCTTCGATCTGCTCGCGTGATCTGGTTTGCTGAAGATTCCTGTCTGGAGTTTAGTCTTTTTCCTTTCCGTTGCCTCCGGCGGCTAGCCGTGTTTCCTTTCCTTAGTTAATTAGTTCCTCCAGACTCGCGTCCTTTGGCTGGCTATGTCCTTGTGATCAATTTGAGATTTTCCAGAAAATTCCTATTGCTTGTTGGTACAGAACGGGTGTCGTTTACCTTAACGCCCTTTTTTTTGATACACTCCGCTTCATTTCCGCTTCATCTCCATGTTCCATTTCACTTCCGCGTCACCTCCGCTCGCTCCCCTGCAAAGAGGACGTTAAGGAGGGACATATGTTGACAACCGTTTTGTACCCAATAAGTCGGGTCATCTCCTTATTTCATTTTATATGATGCTCCGAGTTGTTCATTCTTTGATTAGTCTCTTGATCAGTTGAAGCCTGTTTCTTGGGTCTTAATTCCTGGATTAAGATGTGGCTCCCGGTGGCATTTCGTTGGATGAAGTTCAGCAAAACCCTTCACTCTATTTTTTGGAACCTCAATAATAATAACGGTCTCAGTCAGGCGCGTTGCTTCCTTCTGACGGATAGAACCTGGGCCGTTACTTTTTGAAGAGTCTTAAGGCTTGAGGCCTCGTTTTCAGTGCTTATCCCTTAATTTCCACGTTGATGATGACGGTCTGTCGCGCAGCCGTCGTTTCATTCTGACGCCCTATGCCTGGGCCGTCTCTTCCTTGAAGAGTCCTATTGTCTGGATCTTCTTCCCGTTGATCTTATCTCTTTGGGATAGGGTTGAAAATGGCGATCGTTCCTTGATGCGTTACTTCCAAGTGGCGGTCTGTCGTGCAGCCGTTACTTCCTTCCGAGAGTCCTGGCAGTTCAGGCCTTTTCTCTGCTACTCCGTGGTTGAGATAAGAACTTGGATTGACGTTATCTCTTTCAAATCTGATCCTCAGGACCCCCCGTTTGTTTCTATGGACTCTTGGTGATATTATCTTTGAGGATTTGCTAAGACTTATCCCTCTTTCCTGCTGAAATTATCCTTTGCTCGACCTAAGAGTTTGAGGGTCTATAAATAGAACCCTTGACTTCATGGCCAAAAAGGGAGGAGATTTGAATTCGCGACAAAGTGCTGCCGAACTCAGGAGCCATCTTCATCCAGGAGGAGCTGCTTCCCACGTCCATCCATCTTCTAATCAAGGGAGTACTTTAGTTTTATCTTTCAAGTTCATCCTTGCATGCTTGAGTTCTTCCTTGGTTTTCCTCAAACAAAGCATTGTCCCTCCTCTTCCTCCACGTTTTTCACTGTTCTTTAAGCATACAAACATCCTCCCAAACTTTTAAAAACACCCAGAGGGGTTAAAAAACCAAAAACTCCCCGGTAATTCCCTCTCCTTTTGATGTTCTTAAACTCTTTAAGAATTGATGCTATGCTTGTGAAGAGGGCTAATTGAGGTTGTCTTGTCTTGTCTTTCTACATCTTTGGCAGGTTTACAGGTTCATTAGCACGAGGCCCAAGTCTTCTAGCCGGCTGGAAGAGTTGGAGTTAAAAGGATTCAAGCTTTACTACTGCAGGTTACCTGACGGTCTGGTGCAGGCGCGTCACTATCTTCCGGCGGTCTATCGTACGGTCGTCGCTTCTAAGCGACGCACGGGGTTCTGGCCGTTACTCCCAAGTTGATCTGCAGGCTTTCCTTGGTTTTCTCTCCCGTGGGCGGGTGTTTCATCCACCTATTTCCAAGGTACGTTCGAGTCTTTGACTCGTGTTTACTTTGGTGGCGATCACATCTTTCCTTGGTATTGGGCATTAGCTGTCTTCTTCATCACATCTTTATTTCCCTTGCTTGTTCCACCCCTAGCGGTGTGTTTTTATTTATTCCTTGCTCCACGCCCCGGCGTGTGTTTTTTTCCTTTTCCTTAGCGTAATTTGATTGAGATAGCATGCCCATGCTAGAGCTAGCTATGATTGCCTAGGTTCATGTTCACATGTTCATAGGTTTGAGTAGATCTTTGATTGCTTGTTTGTCATCTTGCCATATTACTTTGCAAACCTCAAAAGTAAGATAAAAGATAGGCAAATAAATATCAACAGATAATTTTTTGGCGATCACGGTGGGACAACTTGTGCCAATCGTGCTTCTGATTCTTGTCTAAACCTGCCATCATCTGTTTGTTCAAATTGTCTTTTGTTTCCTTCGTATTCATTGCTCATTCTGGTTTTCTGAGTCCTCTGACGGTCCTGTGTCCCCGCGTCAAAGTCGTCTGACGCAGGGGCATTAGGCCGCCGCTTTGGTTCTGCTGTGTGAGCTTTCACGGGCTTTCCGGTTGCTTCGGTTAGTTTTTGGTTCCCTGGCTCATCTGACGGTCTCATCCCCCCGCGTTATATATTATCCGGCAGTCTGGCATTCGACCGTTATTGTTCTCTGACACAGGGGCCTTCGACCGTTACTCTCCTGGCAGGTACGCATCCGAGGTGCATTTATTTCCGCAGTTTTTGCTGTGATTTATTGCTTGGGTGACACTTGACCCTCCTCTTGCTTTGCTCATATCTGCATATCATGGTGTGCACTATTGATTGTTAGATTGTTAGGTTAGACTTTGCATGCACTCCGGTGCACATAGGGTCATTCATCTTGTCATATCTTAGCTTGCATTTTCCTACCTTGTTGTGAGGACCTCTCGTCTCCATATTCCTTGGGGCCGACTAGGAAATCACAGCAGGGACCTCCATAAGTCCCCGCGAGCCGTGGATTCCCACACGGACGCCGGGCTGGTTGTACCTTTCCCACCCCGTGTCTAGGGTTGCATAAGTGATTGAGTGGTTACACTTAGAGTCGAACCAAGTCCCATATCCATCTCCTATTAGGAACCCATTGTTGAGAGCACATATCGATCAATTCACTAAAGTTCCAAAGGAGAAATCATAAGAATCTTGTCGCATCATTCTAAACAACTTGCTTGATTTTTTTTTTCTTTTATCACTTGCATCTTGTCAGAATCACCTAAGTTTGATTGCTTATTGGGTGTTTTGTGTTGGTTGTTTTTGCATTTTGTCAAGGTTGTCCGTTGCATGTGGAGTTGTTTTCGTCCGTCTGAATCGTCTCCTCGAGTCACTCCCTCCTTCACGTTCTATTCTAATCCCCTCTTCGAATCTACCATGGCATCCTTCAATCCTCCGCGCTCCCAAGAGGACTCTCTTCCTCAAGGGCTCCTTGAGAACCCCCCTAGGGTTGCCACCTTTCCCTCCGGAGAAGGGACTGCCCCTCTCCCGTCCTCCACATCTGTGGGAGGTAGTCAAGGTACCCCTTCTCTTTCTACTCCTTCCGCGGGCTCCGTCCTTCACATGATGGCCCAATTGGACCCGACCCAACTTCAAGTCCTATATCAAGCTATGCAAGGGTCCAACGCTTCTCCCTCCGCCGCTGTTCAAGGTCAATCTAATCCTTCCATTATCGGGCCGTCCGTTCAGCCCACTCCGATTGACCTCACTCCGGTCCAACCCTGGACCATCACTTTCGCCGGCATGGAGATGGGCCAATCTTCCAATTTAGCCCATCAGTCTTTTGATAAAGGGAAATCGCCTATCCCTGCTTTTGTCCAGGTGGATCATCACAATTCTGGTTCGGTGGCTTCACAGCTTCTCATGAACTCTTCTGATTTCTTACACCCTCAGCAAGGGGTGGCCCAAACTCACTCCCATCCGGGCATATCTCAGGCCCAATATCCTTCCTACGGGCCCCCTATCTCCACTGTCTATGGGCCTCCCCCTTCTGCTACAGTCATTCCATCCGCTCCTCAAATACAATCGGCGTCCTTCACTACCCCTGCTCCCTCCCAAGAGCAGGACTTGCTTAACAAGTGGGCCGCCATACAGCAACAACTCGACTTCTTCCAGAAAAGGGTTGGCCCACAATCCTTGGCCGATATTCCTATTCCGAGCTTCCAGAACATTCGGTTCCCTCCGCAATCAGAGCTCCCCAACTATCGCAAGTATGATGGGAACATCAATCCCTTTATCCATGTGAGGGATTTTCTATATGAATCGGCGCAGTTCCAGTATGATGATTGCCTCATGGCGTATTTATTCCGCCGATCCTTAGATGGAGTTGCTCTGGAATGGTTCTATTCTCTGCCGCTGGAAGAGGCCGAGAGTTTCAAGGTAGTTAAGGACAAATTCATTCAGCGGTTTCAGGACAGGGTCGGGCCAGAATATTCATTTACAGATCTAGTAGCAGAGAAGATGAAGCCAGAGGAAGACTTCGCCACCTATGCAGACAGGTGGAGACAAATGGCCGCTAGAGTGCCCGGCCATATTCCAGAGGAAGAAAAGGTCAAACTGCTAATTTCCAATGCCACCCCGACCTTCCGCAACATCCTGGCAATGAATGATATAGCTAATATGCATCAACTCTACAGCCGGGCGCGCTTCATACAGACTCAATTCAAGGACTCCCCTATCCATTCTCTTTTCGAAAACCAAAAGCCCAAGTACCATAAGAAACCGCAAGGGCCGGTTACCGAAGGAGTTCAAACAAACGAGCAAGTACAGGCCGTTGCTTTTCCCTTTTAAGCCGCACCCTTCCGCTACAACCAAAACCCCCGCAATCCACAAAACACCTCTCCACAAAACTTCCAGGCCACTCCACAAAACCCTCCCCCCGCCTTCACCATTCCACAAAACACCTTCGCCGCACCACAACAACCACCGTCACCATCACAATATCATAACGTCCCTCCACCCAACGGCTACAACAACAACAACCCTAATAGCAAGCGCCCGGCTCCCAGGAGAGCCCAGTATCCTCCATTGCTAGAGACACTTACATATATTTTCTCGGCACTTATGTCAGTAAATGCAATCCAACTTCCTCCGGAACGGCCTGTTTGGAACCCGGTGGTTGATCAGACTAAATATTGTATGTTCCATAGGCAGCCAGGCCATACCATAGAAGGATGTTTTCAGTTCCGAGATCTGGTATATGACCTTCATGAAGGGCAGAGAATCAACTGGGCCGAAATGCATAGGGCCATTGTGGAGATTAAAGAGAAGAGAAGGCAGCCGCAGGGGCAGCAAGTGCAGCAGCATCAAGCACTGCAGCCGCAGCAGCCGCCACAACAGTAGCAACCACAGCAAGTACAAGACCTGGGCATCCACCAGAACCCGATGCCGAATCATCCACCCGCTCCTCCGCAGCAGCCGCCGGCACCAGCGCAAGTAAACGTGGTTCAACCACCGGCACCCAACGCCGGGTGGTCTTTTGATGATGATGGCGCCACACCGCAAGTAATGGCCTTCTACCACAACCCCCGCAACCCTTCCTTCATCCTCCCTACACAACCAACACCCCCTCCGCTCGTCCTGCCATCCACACCCGCTCCAGCGAACCCTCTACCGCTCTCCACCCCATCATACCCTCCAACACTTACTCCCCTCGCCATCATCACACCACCACCTAATCCTTCGCCCATTCCCAAACATCCGCTAGCCTTCCCTCCACCCGCATCTACATCCATCACCACCCTGCCTTCCACCAATCCTTCATCCATCATCCGCGCACCGCCCATTAAACTCACCAACCCTACGCTCCACCAAACCGCCTCCCCCACACCACCAGTTCCATTCACCCATCCCGTAGGGCCCATCATACTATCTTCAGATACCGCAACAAGCTGTGCTTTGAGGAGCGGGAAGATGTTCCATCGAAATTACGTTACTTCTAATCCCCAGTCCTCTCAGCCGGTGGCCGAGCAAGAAGAAACTGGACCTTTGCCGGGTACTCAATATGACTTGCTGCATCATCTCGAGTGCCCGCCAAAATATCTGTGCTGGAGCTGATCAAAAGGTCTACCCTTCATCAAGATGCACTGAGGGATTTTCTACAGAAGGTAATGGTTAGCGAAGACATGGCAGTTGATAGCCTACCGATGGCACTGGCAACCATCTCCAAAGGGCCGGCAATCACGTTCTCTGAAACCGAGCTTGCACCTCCGGGGGCTCGGCAAATGCCGCTTTGCATAACAATTACTCTGAACAAAGTCGACATTGAGGCAGCACTGGTTGACACAGGGGCCTCAATTAATGTTTGCCCACTCAGCACCCTCCGGGCATGCAACATATCTGAAGAGTTACTGCGGCCTACCCCCACCACTATAGCGGCATATGACAACTCAAGGCGGGCATGTCACGGGGAAGTCACCATTCAGGCAGAGCTCGGGCCCCTTACTATGGCCGTGGAATTCTATGTTCTTGATATCGACCCTACGTTCAAGGCTATCTTGGGTCGTCCCTGGATTAACACACTCGGCGCCGTGCCCTCCACCGCACACCGGTGCATTAAGTTCCCCTTTCAAGGGAGGGTCGTCAAAGTTAAGAGCTTATCCACAGTACAGTCAGTAAAGGCTATTTCAGAGCAAGTTCTTCCCACACTTTGGCCAAGCAGCCGGCCCGTTCTGTCAGTGCTGGATTTGAACTTTCCTTGGGTTTATACATCCCCTAAGCCTGTCGCCACTCCAGTTAATGTCAAAGTGAAGCCGCAGATTCGGGATTCAAAGGGGTGGAACATTATATTGAAACTAGACTATCAACCGGGGAGAGGCCTCGGTGCGCAACTGCAAGGGATGACTAAGCCTATACCTAAGGGAAGGAAAATGGGTAGGAGAGGTCTCGGCTACAAGGAGACAGCATTATCTATGATAAGTGATTCTGGGCCGCTCACCTGGGATTATCATCAGCATTTTGTCAAAGGGCCTCTCCAGCCTGGCACATTAGCTCCAAAGCCGGTTCAACAAGAGAGGAATACAGTTTGTCCAATTGCCAGTCCGCCTCCCTTGCCAAGAGGGTCAGATGATGACATGCTCGACTACAGTCAGGCCTTGCAGGGGCTCTTTTATGAGGAAGAATCTCAGAGGAAGCGACAAGAAGTTCGGCTTATGCAGTGGAGGCCGAAGAAGCAGCTTATTGTTAATCTACAGAAGGAGGAGAGCTCTCCAGTTATCTGTTCTTGGTCTCTCTCACGCTTCCAATCTATCTTTCAACAAAAGGAATTCGTACCCCGCCTTCCTCCTGTCATGGTAAATTCATCTTTCATTGATCCACCGGAGATTCTATTCATTCCGTGTACTGGCAGGAAGTGTCCATGCATTGATCTATCCACTCTGTTTACTCCTCCTCCTCCCAACGCTCAGCTCCACGAGATGTGGTTCTCTTCTTCTGATCCCTTCTTTGATTGCATCTTCCCCGAGCTGTTCCCTATGCAGCTCCCACCTCCTCCATCTTGCTGTGTAGTCTCTGCTGATCTCCAAAAAAAAACGTCAAACTTAAAACGGAGATTTCAGTGGAAGATTACGCTATCCTGTCTCCATCCTCCCAAGGGCACGAGTCCCCTGCTCCTCCCCTTCCACTAGGTCTTCTGTCCCCTAGGTTAGGATTAGGGTCCGTCGAGTCTAGAGAAGTAGAGTCAGTTAGGTCTAGAGAAGTAGGGTCTTGTTCTGGGTCGTCCAACCCTTCCCATTCTAAACCGCGCTCGCTTGCGCATCCGTCCCGATCTGTTCCTGATAAGTTCTTGCAAGATATAGCTCAGCGGTGTCATGCTCTTTTGAAGTGTCCGGAATTCGTCGCTACAGCAATCGTGATTGAGGATGAAGAGGAAATAGAAGGGGAATGGAGCGACGACGGATTAGGCGTCTATGAGGTTTTTGATGAGAAGGATCCAGTAGATGAAGACAACAATGTAGATGACACTGCCGACTTATATGCATAAGGATTAAAAAGATTCGACCAGCCGTCGACGGCAGTGGATGAACCTACAAAGGAAATCAACTTGGGAACAGAAGAAGACCCAAGGCCCATCATTATTTCTGCTAATCTCCCTTCACAGGTAGAAGAAGATCTAATTAAGGTATTAAGGGAGTATAGCGATTCTTTCGCCTGGTCTTATGAGGACATGCCAGGTCTTGACCCCTCCTTAGTGGAACATCGACTCGTACTTAAACCAGGGGCAACACCTGTGAAACAACGGTCAAGAAGATTTCACCCCCACATGGCCTTAAGGATCAAAGAAGAGGTCGACAAGCTATATAAGGCCAGGTTCGTCAGAGTGGTTTTATATCCTCAGTGGGTGGCGAACATAGTCCCTGTTCTCAAGAAGGATGAAAAAGTACGCATATGCATTGATTTCAGGGATCTAAACAAAGCATGTCCCAAAGATGATTTCCCGCTACCTCATATAGACGTCCTAGTGGATAACACTGCCGGGTACGAAGCTCTGTCATTTATGGATGGGTACTCGGGCTACAATCAAATCTGTCTCGCTCCGGAAGATCAAGAGAAAACTTCCTTCACCACGCCCTAGGGCACGTATTGTTATGTGGTTATGCCATTTGGGTTGAAGAACGCAGGTGCCACCTATCAAAGGGCGATGATGGCCATTTTCCACGACATGATGCACATATATATGGAAGCTTACGTGGATGACATCTTGGTGAAGTCAAGAACAAAAGAAGAACACCCCTTTATCCTGGCTAAGGTGCTGCAGAGAGCCAGGGAGTACAAGCTTAAGATGAATCCGAAGAAGTGTGTATTCGGGGTCTCCTCAGGGAAGTTGTTAGGGTTCATAGTGAGCAAACGGGGGATCCAGATTGATCCTAATAAAGCACAGGCTGTCATGGACATGCCTCCGCCAAAGAACATTACAGAACTTCGAGGATTGATTGGTAGACTGCAATTCATTAGAAGATTTATATCTCAGCATTCTCAGAGGTGTCGCCCATTTTATGAATTGCTTAAGGCAGGGGTCAAGTTCGAATGGAATCAAGATTGTCAGAAGGCCTATGAGGACCTCAAAGAGTATCTGTCCAATCCCCCGGTTTTGCAACCTCCTGTCCCTGGGAAACCCCTAATCCTATATATCTCGGTTATTGAGGACTCCCTAGGGGCGGTCTTAGCACAAGTGGATGATGAAGGGAAAGAGCGGGCTGCGTACTACCTTTCTCGATTGTTTAATCCAGCTGAGTCCAAGTACACCGCTATGGAGAAAACTTGTGCCGCCTTAGTGTGGGTGGCTCAGAAGCTTAAACATTACTTTCTCGCCCACCCAGTCAGGTTGATCTCTAGAATAGACCCGGTCTGTTATCTCTTAGAAAAACCCATCCTTTCTAGTAGGTTAGCTCGTTGGCAGAGCTTCCTCTCTCAGTTTGACATCACCTTTGTCGTTCAGAAGGCAGTCAAAGGATATGCCATTGCTGAGCATCTTGCACATCTTCCCATTCCTCATACCGATTCCATTCAGGACGATTTCCCTGATGAGCATCTCTCTGTCATTTCTCATCATCCCTTCTGGTCTCTGCACTTCGACAGTGCACTCAACTCCCAAGGCCAAGGGATCGGGGCTGTCTTGCTTACTCCAGAGGGAGTAACCATCCCCTTCGCTTATCAACTTCGATTTCCTGCTACCAACAACATCGCTGAGTATGAGGCTCTCCTGGCCAGCTTGAAACACGCCTATCTCCTAGGCGCGCGCTATTTTAACATCATAGGAGACTCTCAGCTCGTCCTACGGCAAGTTCTGTCAACTTACCGTACTCGTGATCCTAAGCTCAAGTCTTATCAAGATTTGGTCACGCTCATTGCTAAGCGATTCCGTAAGCTGATCTATATTCATACTCCTCGTTCTCTGAACATTCTAGCTGATGCTTTGGCATCCCTTGCTTCCTCCTTATCTTTCCCTCTCAGTCGTAGTATTGAGACCATCGTCGTCCAGAGATTGGACGCACCCTCTATTCAAGATCCCTGGTTCGTCAACCTCAGGAAATCTGTAGAGGCGAGAGTTGAGAAGGAAGATCTCAAGGAAGTTTCATTAACAGAACTAGAGGAGATTCTGGACGAAGAAGAATTGCCTTGGTATTATGAAATCGAATTGTTTTGCAAAGAAGGGTCATTCCCAGAAGGGGCAAAGGCCGAGCAGCGTAAAGCAATAAGAAGAGCCGCCGCAAGGTACACTATCATTGCAGGAGAGCTGTATAGGCGTGCCACTAATGGAATGCTCATGAGATGCTTAGATGATGTAGAAGCTTGGAAAGTGGCTGAAGCGGCCCATTCTAGCGAGTGTGGAGGTCATGTCAATGGCCAGGCTCTAGCGAAGAAGATCCTTAGGCAGGGCTACTATTGGCCCACTCTAGAGGAAGATTGCTCTCTCTATGTCCGGAGGTGTCTTAAATGCCAACTCCATGCTGATAAAATTCACTCTCCAGCTTCGTCCCTCCATCCTATGACTGCTCCTTGGCCATTCTCTATGTGGGCTTTCGACGTTGTCGGCCCGCTCGGTGATCCTAATTCTCAGATCAAGCAAAAATCCTTCATCCTCACCGCTACTGAGTACTTCACTAAATGGGCCGAAGCCGAGGCGTACGCGGGGATCAAAGCTACAACGGTGTGCCGCTTTATCATGAAGAATATCATCTCGCGGTTCGGAGTGCCAAGCAGCATCATCACCGACAACGGACCCCAGTTCGTCTCCCAAGAGCTTAAGGACCTATGTAAGAAGTTCAATATTGCACTGCATCATTTGTCTCCATATTACCCTCAAGGCAACGGTCAAGCCGAGGCCACTAATAAAACCCTTCTTAAAATCATTAAGAAAACATGCGAAGCACATAAATTTTCTGATTGGCCTGAAAGATTGGTGGAAGTTCTGTGGGCTTACCGCACCTCCGTCCGTACCCCTACGGGGCAAACTCCCTACTCTTTAACTTACGGGATGGAGGCGGTGCTCCCATACGAGATCTTAATCCCTTCCCTTAGAGTGCAGCTCGATAAGGAACTTAATCTCGATGAACGTCGGGAGGCGTTGCTGGTCCAGTTGGAACTCTTGGATGAGAAGAGGATGAATGCGGCTGATCACGTTTCCGTTTATCAAAAGAGGGTTTCGCGTTATTTTCAAAAGAAGGTAATCGAACGAAAATTTTGTAAGGGTGAAATGGTTTTGAAACGTAAATTCATTCGGTCTGCAGGTCCTAGGTCCAAGTTGCAACATAACTGGGAAGGGCCGTTTGTAGTAAAGGAGGCTTATCCAGGGAATGCTTATCGTTTAGTAAATGCGAAAGGTGAGGAGCTCTCTCACCCGTGGAATGGGTTGTATCTTAAGCGTTTCTTTCCTTAAAAATCTAAACCATGTGCTTCTCCGGTAATAAGAACTTCCTCCCTATCTTCGAAAAGAGGGTCCCGAGTAAGGCAATCACACACTACACGGCATCCCTGGTCGGGTTCCTTGCTTATAAGACACCGTTTTCCTCGGCCATGCTTTAGGGGAAAGTCGAAGTCCCTGTCCGCTTCATTCTTCGGCTGAATCCAGGGGCAAGGAGTAAATAAGGAGGAGACAACCAATCCAAACTCCCTAACGAGAAGAGGTCTCAAACAGGGGCAAGTCCGTTATGACCTGACGCCACAAGAAAGAAAGGACAAGAAAAGAAAAGGAGTGCTCTTTACAAACAAAATCAAAAGCATCATCTCAAAGTCTCTGAATGAATTTTCAAAAGCTCCAAAGAAAAAAAAGAAAACTAGGCATGACAAGAGTGGCAGTACAGTTCCCCGTGGGACGTTATGAGCCCGGTCGCATGCATGCCTAAGTGGACAAGGGTTCGATGACGGACATAAAAGCCCCGGCACAACAGACCAAATCTCTAATAGGGTTGTACGGTGAGGGAATCAAGTTCTAAAACTCCCATATCTGGCCTAAGCTTACCCCCATGTTCATTTTTCCTTTTAGGACTGAGATGAGTACCCTAGGTATGGCATTGGTAAAAACATCGTCACAATGATTAGGTCTCGGCCAGGGGTTGTCACATTATTGCACGCCGGTCTCGAGACTCAACCTAAAACAAGGAAGGTCTCGTATTGCTAGAGAGGCACTGGTTTTTCAAAATCCAAAAATATCAAATATTTTTCAAAATCCAAGAAAACATCAAAATCCAAGAAAACATCAAATATTTTTCAAAATCCAAGAAAACATCAAATATTTTCAAAATCCAAAAACATTAAATATTTTCCAAAACTCCCAAAAATACCATCATATGCATAGCATGCATCGTATTTTTATTATATTTTCACCTATTTAATAAGGCTCCACCCCTTGACCAAACATCAAGAAACGGTCATTATCTAACTTGCTTCAAGGCAAGGGGTTGAGTCTAAGAACAGATCTAACTTGTTTCATGTTTGAGTATGTGCAGAATACAGGGACAAGTCCAAAAGCAAAAGCTCACAACTATGCAGGTTCAAAGTGTGTAACGCGCCAGCATCAGACCGTTACAGTCATATAACGGGCCCATCTTTGACCGTTATTTCCCTTCAGGCATGGGCCTTCTTCCTTTTCATTGAACCATCACTATAACGGTCTGGGATCTACCGTTACTTGAATATAACGGCTCAAGACCCATCCATCATATCCTTCAGAGACAGGGCTCTTGTTATTCTCATTATGACGGCCTGCCGTAGAACCGTTATTTCTTTATGGCGGCCCAGTGCATATCCGTCTCTTACTCCAGAAGCCCTATCTGCTCACCTCATTCTAGCCTTTTCAAACTATGGAACTCAAGATCATTCAAATATGGCAATCTCATCTCATTCAAGCAAAGATTAATGAAATATAATTCTTGATAAATTCAACTTCGATTGTCAATTACGTGATATCTCTCATGAACAAAAAGAAAAATCAAGATACATTCAATTTCTTATCCGCAAGAGGGCGGATTCTTCTCAACTCTTTCATGTAATCTCGGCGTGCTTCGTCGTTCTCTTCAACTTCTGCTTGCCACGGACGCACCTTGCTGATCTCCCACATGGTCAGCGCGTTCCGGACTGCTCGTTCATCTTCCTCGGTCCCCATCTTCCTAGGTAGAAGGGGAGGGTAGTGTGATAGTGCAGAAACGCTGATTCGAGGTAGTCCGATCTGAAGATGGCATCGATGCGGGTTGTAGATCGCCATGGTAGTTTTCCCTACTAGCTGGAGGTCCAGGCCTTGACGCCGCAGTATTTTGAGAAGAGTGCTTCGGAGGACTCTTGGTCGCATGATGAACTTGTCCATTGGAAGAATGTTAAGGAAGAGGCGCCATTCGTCCCGAGTTTTCTTATCCGCCGTCTTGCATTCAACCTGAGGAGAATATCTAAATACCCCTCCAATAAAGAAGAGAGGGTGGCTCCCGAAGATCCGGCTTGCTGAAATTATGTCTTCCTTAGGAAGGAATTTGATTCTTATTCCCATCCAACACTCAAGGAGTATCATGGAACCAAACAAGGGGCCCCCTATGCAAGCCGAGCTTAGTCCTTCGTAAAGGTATGAGAGGACCGCTTGAGAGATAGACATTCCCCGCCACAGCCCGCTAATAATGCCAAGATTTTGGATGTCTAAGAGGTGGTCGGTAGTAGTAAAAAGAAAGACTCCACACAAGCAAACCGCCACCGCCTTGGCTATTGCTTCATGTCTCTCCCACTTATTTTTACAATGAGACACTATCCATTGCGCCAAGGGTATCAAGTGAATGTGGTGTGGGCTGATCATGGTCCTCACGTCCTTTGGATTGTGAATGAAATCACTCAAGATCAAGGACGGGTCGATAGGCTCGATTGTGTAGCAAACCCGGTCTTCATCCCCCACCTTAGTCTTAGGAAGGGTTAGGTAGGTTTCTACCTCCTCCAATAGGACGGTTGCTTCGAAGGAAGGGAAGATGAAGGTATGAGTTTGTGGATGCCATAATTCCACAAGTGCTGAAAGGCTTGGCCAATCAAAGGACAATTTCTGGAAATTCTTGCCTAAAACCAAGAGAGGTTGGAGGTGCCATGCTTTAAGGATTGATGTGACCTCTATGGGGAGTGCCTTTACCATGGGAGCCACCCACTTCAGATTGGAATAACACCTTGGGCCAGGGAGGGGCTTGAAGAGGGAAAGGAAGAAAGAAGGAAGTCATAAAAAGAATAAGTGCAGTAAAATTCTGAACTTTGGATGAGTTGTGAGAACTTACCACTCTTTGGACGTTGGAACTTAGGTGTTTGGGAATTGAGGTTAGCCGTTGAAGCTCTCCATGTTCCCTCCTAGCAGCCTTGGGGCCGGTGTAAACCTTCTCTTCCATAGCCATCATCTCGAAGCTCCTCTTCATCTTGCTTTCTGCTCTTTGGAAGAGCTCTTCAAACCCTAGAACAGAGGTTTCAGCAAAACTGCGATTTTGATTAAGGTTCCAAGTTGCTAAGGCTTATATTTAACTTTGGAAAAATAAGATTCAGACTAG
The DNA here is from genome assembly GCA_022559845.1 of Amorphophallus konjac. NCBI lineage: Eukaryota > Viridiplantae > Streptophyta > Magnoliopsida > Alismatales > Araceae > Amorphophallus > Amorphophallus konjac. Next base: position 339,687,156 of record CM040124.1, on the reverse strand, counting down.
AAGGCTTTATCTTCAATCAGGATAAGTTCTAATGATGGACTAAGTGGCTAAACCTCGGGTTTTAGTTATCTCGGCTCAATCCGTTTCGGATTACAACCCAAATTCTAACGGTCCATCGTGCGGCCGTTACTTCATTCCGACGCGCCAGCCCTTGGCCGTCGCATTTTCTGTGGGTTTCAATTTCCCGAAATCATGTTCTGTGGAGAATGACGGTCTACGGGTCTACCGTCGCTTTCTGTAACGTGCAAACCCTGAGCCGTCGTATTCCCAGCACTCAGTTCCTTCTCTTCTGGGCTAAACGCTTCCTGACGGTCTTACTTATGACCGTCTCTTAAGTCTGACGCGTCTCCTTCAGACCGTCGCATTTCCTGCTAGTTGCCCTGACCAACTATCGTTCTGCCATGATCAACGGTCTGACCCTTGACCGTTACTTGTCTTTGACGCACCCTCGGTTGGCCGTCGTTTATCCTGATGCCCCACTGCCAGAGTGGGCCTCTGATGATTAACGGTCTCTCACCAGAGCGTCGTTTGATTATGACGGTCAGATCTTAGACCGTCACTTTCTCTGCTGCTGAGTTCGGGCTATTCCTTCTGCCCTTGCCTAGACCTGGCGGTCTTTCACATTGTACACCTCGTCCTCTTCCCATTTTCACACATTCCTACATACATCTCATTCATTCATTCACATTTCGTCCATCCTGCTTTTTTCACATTCATTCATTCACGCTCGCATAAAATTAAAACAAAACAGAAAACTAAAAAGAAGGGATCTCATTCCATTTTGCCAAAAGTTATATACAAAAGATAAGAAAAAAAAACATAAAAATACATCATTCGGTCGGCTTATCAGCCGGACCGCCCTCATCCTCTCTATCCTCGGGTCTCCTCACGGGTGGCGGTGCTATGGAAGCACTCTCCTCCTGCTGTCCTCTCTCTGCCCTCTCATTCCTCCGCTGGGCGGAGGAGCTGACAAGGAAATTTCCTACTGAGCCGCTCGGGGCGGCACTCCTATGTACCCCACTTTGGGAGGCACTCCGCTCCGGTCCCCGGCCCATCATCCGGACCGTCCGCTCCAGTGTCTGCAGCTCGATCTTCAGTGTAAAGATCTAACGCCGCGTCTCCCGTGCCTCGGTCCGGTAGCGATCCAAGTCGGCCGTCCCGATCCGAAGCTCCTCCACCTCAGCTCGTGCCCGTGCTAACTCCTTCCGGAGTTGTTCCATCTCTGCATCATCTGGGCGTCGCAGGGTCTCCGCTCTCAGTCGGGCCATCTCTGCCCGTACCAGCTCTGTCTCTGCTCAGGCTTGATCGGTCTCGGCCCGGCTTCTCTCTACCTCTGCTCTCGCCTGGCTGGCCTCGGCCACTGCTGCTGCTAGATCCCTCGCCCGTAGATTGCATTTTATATCATTAGTCATGAAGCATTTAATTAGGCATAGTCATAAGCATTTTTTTAGTCTCTTACCCGCTCCGCGAGGGTGGCCTCCGCCTCCTCGGCCCGGGCAACCGCCCGAGCAAAGTCGGCCTCCTGCTCAGCCCTGCCTCCCGCAGGCTGCGAGGAAGACGATGGGGCATCCGGCCCAGCGCGTTGGGCTCCCTCGGCCTGCTGCATTTAGAAGTCATGGTTAGTTGACATTGGCATTTGCATCATGAACATCATTGCGTAAATCATGAGCATTTAAGTTTTTAGTCTCACCAGGAGCTCCAGGGCAGACCGGTACCCGTCCCACTGCTGGATGGTGGAGTGGAGTAGCCCTTCCAGCTCGGCTATCCGTCCCTCGGGGTCTAGCTGTATTTTAGAAAGCATGAGTTAGCATATATCATATTGCACATTGCATAATAAAAGTTTAGAGTTTTAGAATTGTATACCGGTCGTCGGGTACCTCGGTACACCCGGTTGCCGTAGAGTCGAGCGAAGGCCTTCAGATATGCCTCGTCGCTCTCGTCTCGCTCCTTCACCGCTCGACCCCGCCTATTCCAATCATGGACGTACTTCGCCTTCCGGGCGCACCAATCCACATTGCCGCTGATGCCCCTTGCAGATTTGCCGGGGTGGTCATCGCTGTGGCGTGGAAAGGTCACCTCGGGCTTGTGTAGTCCCCGGGTCCGCACGATCAGCCTGTAGTGCAGAGGCTTGATGATATGGATGCAATGCAACCATATGTCTCACCCCCGGTACGATAAGGCCGCCTCTACCCACGGCTGTCCCGTGTAACCCTCGTCGCGGTATGGGGTCCATCTCACCTGAGAGCATTTAGTTCATTCATTAGCATATAAAAGCATTAAAGATATTAGAGATATGTAGAAAGCATTTAGAAAATATTTAGAAGCATTTTAAAAAGCATATAGAAATCATTTTTGAGTTCTGGACTTATCGATGTATGCGGGAAGGAGTCCAGGTCGTCCTGGATCGTCCGGGTCAGTCTAATGATCGACCCTGTGTCCCTCGCCACCGACCAATGCCTCACGATTGGTATGAGGCCGGGATGGAGTAGTGCGCCTCTCCCGATGCCTGGGAGGTACATATAGCTCCAGATCTGCATTTAGAAGTCAAGTCAGTCGCATCATTGCATAAATCATTGCATAAATCATTTGCATAAATCATAGCATCAATATTCATGGTATAATAGAACACATATGAAGTACATTTACCTGTAGGAAAGGTGAGAAGCCGCCCAGCATCGTCTGCCGGTCTGTAGTGCTGAGGGACTCGAACAAGAATGCGAGTACTGCTGCTCCCCAGGCGTATCTCCTGACTCTGCCCAAATCCTCTATCATCGGCAGCAGTCTGCAGCTGATGACATCCGCCCGGGTCGCGAAGAGGAGCTTCCCGAATAGCAGCATCAGGAAGCGTCTGAGCACCCTGTCTCCCTCTGGTCCAGCCTCCGCCGCCACGCGAGGGAGCACCTGGTCTATCACTCTGCCCAGATGCTCCTCGGGTAGCTCTCCCTCTGGTTCATCCATATCTTGGTCGCAGGTACGCCGTGTATGGTGATGATCACAACCATGTCACCGATGCTCATTATCGGACTCATAGTCATGCACCTCGGGGACTTCGTGCCTCCTAACAACTACCCCTTGAACCCTTGGAGCCGCGGGTTGTTGAACCGGCTCCGGTTAATCTTGTGTAGGTGGGACGGGTGCCTAGAAGGGGGCAATCGGATGTGTCTCGGCTGGGCCTCTCTCTAGTGCGGCAACTCTCCCGACCAATCCCTGAACGGACTGGTTCGACCCAGCGGCCCTATCGTCTACGGCTTTCATCCTCTCTTCTAGGTGGGTGCCTAGACCATTCACTCGGGTACTCACTCCTTCCATCCTATCCATCTGGGTACTTAAATCACCCATTTGCGTATCCAACCCATCAAGATGCGTATGCAGTCCTTGCACTTGTCCCATAAGATTTTGGAACATTTCGACCACAGCTGACGCATCGAGACTAGTGGCTCGGGGATCCGCCATAGGTGGTGGTGGGGGTGGGTACTGAGTACCCCTACGAGTGGGCATGCAAACACATTGACTAGAAGACGCCGACTAAAGCAAACACACTAATGCAAAATGATGCGCCTAGACTTAACCAAAACTCGGTACCTGGCGGAGCTAACCGATCCGAAGATCACTCGCACAAGTGTGCGGCCTTCCCGATAGGCGTAGCCTAACGTTCTGACAACACCTTTCGATATATCGAGTAAAGGGATGTAAATGCAAAAAGACACTTTTTTTATTTTAAAACAATGATGACCCTAAACACGACTTAGACAATGACTAATGACTATACGTAAATGACACTCTTTTTTTTCTGTGTTTTTAGACACCCTAGACTCAAACTCGCTCTGATACCAAATTGATGCGGGACGAGACCACGGACACGACAACAATCCTCGGACTCTAGGTGAGCTCGTGATTGCCCCTTAACGAGGGAAGCGTCGGACGTGCACGGTTGAGAAACCGGCGAGAGCTAGGGTGGTCAATTCGCACTTTCGTGCCCGGATCGGGTCACGGGACGGTAACGCTCTCTCTCGCAGCAGCGGTGATATAAATATAAAGCGAGCTAATTGTCCCTACACATGCTCTCTAGCAGCGGCATAAGCAAATATATATGAAGTAAGTAAAATGCCGAGAAGGGAGCGAAAACGATACCTCCACGTGCTCGGCGTGGGGACAACGGACCCGGCCGAAACCCGTACTCCCGAAATATTATTACACACTTGTTACAGCAATGAAGCACTGCCCACTCCACGCAGGGATGTAAAGGGCGACACAATGGGGTCCGGGAGGACCGAATTCGGGTTGACGGGCGACTTCTCGCGTCTCTTCGGCAACACCCGAACTTGTGACTGTGGGGTCCACGTGCTGTCCGGAGGGGCCGTGCAGGACCCGATGGCACCACTGTGGTTGGGACACTTGGGGAAGCGTTCCCTGGGCTGGCGGTATGCTGGAACGGTGGCCGGAGGCTGGGCGGCTCGGTTCGGCACCGGTCGGAATAACCGGCCACGGATCTGCTGGTTCTGTTTTTCGACGCGCGCTACGGCGAGAACGGACGCTGCGATCAGCCCCGATGTCGGATCGACACGAAACCGACGCCGTTGGAAAGCTAACTTATAATACTTCAATCCAAGCTTGAATATTGGACCTGGATCTACACGGATATGGGCTTGAGAGAATTTACAAATTCCTATTGTATAGTGCCGGAGCTCTCAGATCTACAGGGAACTTGTCTGAGAACTGCCATTGACCGCCTAGTAGACTTTCGATTCAGCTCCTGAGCTCTTCACAACAGTTATAGGATTTTGAACAATGAAAATGGAAATCTTTTTTGTGGACTGATCGGAGGTGGCTACGAATTGATATGAGTTTTTCACTGGACATAGGTCGGATCTGGAAATAGGTGGACAACACTGTAGCTAGCTTTGGGAACGAATTTTGACAAAAAGATGGAAGGATGATAAAAATTCAGGAAAATTCGTGGTAGGAGGGGTGGGTGGAAAGAACACCCAGTAAAATTGGGAGCCCTAGTAAAAATCAAAAGATGGGTCTAAGATGTGAAACTCAGGAAAAACTAAAATTCAGATGTGAAACTGGCAGAAGTGAATTTGGGATTTGAACAAAAATAGAAAATTAGCAAATGGAGGATTTATGACCCACCAATTTTTGTAGGATGTGGGGAACACCTCTAGAACATCCTCTCAAAATGCCAAGTCGATCTGAGCTCGTGGCTGACAGCAAGAATTCGTGGAAGTGGCTACTATTGGCTGAGGACAGAACTCCGACGGTGGCTCGATGGCGGCTCGATGGCGGCACGAACGGCGGCGGCGGCGGCACCGATGAAGATCAGAGGTTGAGAGGGGGAGATAGAAGGTAGATACACTCTAGAATTGCAGAGGGGCTAAGGGAAGAACTCCAGGAGAGAGGAAGGGGGCGCAAGCTTCAAGCTTTCCAAACAATTTTCTGAATTTTCATTAATTTCCACATGAAAATACACCATTTTATATGCTAGGTATCAAATCTAATGTAGACCCTTGGATCTAGGGATGGGGAATGAAGGGTATAGATCAAATGTGACTAACACATAAAAATTAATAAAAATAATCAAGGGGAGGGGGAGGCCTATTGACCAAGGGAGAGGTAGGTGGGGTGGGTGTAGAATGTTGACTTTCTTCACCCTTTGTCTCCCATGTGTCCATATGACTAGTCCAACCTTCTAGATGTCCACCTAGGATAGTTGACCCGCCCCACAAGGAGACATGGACCAATGGGAAGGGCTGAGGGCCCCCTAGCTGGACCTACTACACAATTGCACAAAAATCCACACAATCCAAGGGAATGACTCATTGGCTTATAAAGCCTTACATTTGCGTACATACTTTCCCTAGGATATAAACACAAACTAAAAGGACATAAATGTAAAAGAAAATGTACATGCTCGGCGTCGATTCCCATCAACTCTCCCCGGGTGGGAGGAACTCAACCCCGTCGAGTAGGGGTATGGATGCTCGAGTACTCCGGCGGATCCGTCACCGTGCCAAGTAGCGCGGGTATGCTCCACTCCAAGTGACCGTCACCTGCTCGTTCCATATATACTCGATATGCACAAGCTGCTATGGGCTAAAGGTGGACACTCCGGGTGGGGCACTCTCAAATGGGAAGGAAGCAGCTCGAAGACTCACTAGGAATCACCGCTGAGTCCCTGTAGGTGACTAGATCCGGGTATATATATAGAACCGATCCCATACTCATCGAGCGAGTCAACTCGCCTCTTACTCATAAGAGATTGACAACGAGCTCGCACAAGACACATGCAGACTCACCATGCAATACACACAAACAATCGACTCAAAACACACCACACAAACAAACCACACTAAGAAAACACACGGACTCATGCACGACTCTAGACTAAGGTGGTAGCATCAATCCCACTAGGTGGCTGCATCTTGGGCGGCAGGAGAGCTGTCTAGCTCTTCCCCCAAGGCATAGTACTCATCGGCTAGTGCTTGGTCGGCCTCATAATTGATAAGTTCAAGCTCAGATGGCAAGGCCTCCTCAACCCCTAGGGCTAATGTGGCACGAGTGGGACATTGGTTGGCGAAGTGGCCAAACCCATGACAATGGAAACATTACAGCCGGGACCAACTGCTCTCTCCGATAAGAGAGGCCTTACCCTTATCCTCCCGACGGGTAGGGGGCATAGGTAACAAGGGTGGAGGTGTAGGCGCCGTGGGCAACAGGGGAGGAAGTGTCGGAGCCAGGGGACGGGCTAGGTGTGCCGGGGGACGGGCAACGGGTGCCGGTGGATGGGGTGGAGGTAGATCCCGTGGTGGGGGAGGTCGAGGTCTAGGAGCGAAGTGCTCCTGACGGGCGGACTCCTGATGACGAACCATGGGTCCCCTCGGGTATGAACCTAAGGAGCCACGGGAATCACTACGGGGAGGAGCGGGGCTCCACCGAGGAATAGACTCGAACTCTCCCTCGAATTGCTCCATCTCGAGAACAACTTGATATGCATCCTCCAACTTGTCCACCTTGCGGCGGAGAAGCTCATACCGTAGGTGCGGGCGTAGGCCACGCCGAAACCGAGAGACGGTAAGGGAATCTTCCTCCGTGGCATCACATCGCAAGTAGTATTCATCAAATTCGGTGATGTAATCAGAGACGGACCGGTCTCCTTGGGTGAGGCTTTGCCACCTCTCTATAAGACGCTGGCGGTAGGAGGTAGGGAGGTACTTCTTCCTAAGCTTCTCCCTCATATCGGTCCACGTATCGATCGGGGGTTCTTGACGATGAAATAATAGGTTCTCCATGTTCCTCAAATAGGTTTGTGCTTGGCCTAAAAGTTTCATCCTGGCGTATTTGACTTTTCGTTGGTCCGACATCTCGAACCACTCAAATTATCGAACCATACCAGCCTCCCAATCAAGATAGACCTTTGGGTCTAAGGGCCCGTCAAAGGTGGGAGGGTCGGCCCGAACGGTCCTAAGGGCCCGTTCATCCATATCTTGGTCGCAGGTACGCCGTGTATGGCGATGATCACAACCATGTCACCGATGCTCATTATCGGACTTATAGTCATGCACCTCGGGGACTTCGTGCCTCCTAACAACTACCCCTTGAACCCTTGGAGTCGCTGGGTTGTTGAACCGGCTCCGGTTGACCTTGTGTAGGTGGGATGGGTGCCTAGACGGGGCAATCGGATGTGTCTCGACTGGGCCTCTCTCTAGTGCGGCAACTCTCCCGACCAATCCCTGAACGGACTGGTTCGACCCAGCGGCCCTATCCTCTACGGCTTTCATCCTCTCTTCTAGGTGGGTGCCTAGACCATTCACTCGGGTACTCACTCCTTCCATCCTATCCATCCGGGTACTTAAATCACCCATTTGCGTATCCAACCCATCAAGATGCGTATACAATCCTTGCACTTGTCCCATAAGATTTTGGAACATTTCGACCACAGCTGACGCATCGAGACTAGTGGCTCGGGGATCCGCCATAGGTGGTGGTGGGGGTGAGTACTGAGTACCCCTACGAGTGGGCATGCAAACACACCGACTAGAAGACGCCGACTAAAGCAAACACACTAATGCAAAATGATGCGCCTAGACTTAACCAAAACTCGGTACCTGGCGGAGCTAACCGATCTGAAGATCACTCGCACAAGTGTGCGGCCTTCCCGATAGGCGTAGCCTAACGTTCGGACAACACCTTTCGATATACCGAGTAAAGGGATGTAAATGCAAAAGGACACTTTTTTTTGTTTTAAAACAATGATGACCCTAAACATGACTTAGACAATGACTAATGACTATACATAAATGACACTCTTTTTTTGTGTGTTTTTAGACACCCTAGACTCAAACTCGCTCTGATACCAAATTGATGCAGGACGAGACCACGGACACGACAACAATCCTCGGACTCTAGATGAGCTCGTGATTGCCCCTTAACGAGGGAAGCGTCGGACGTGCACGGTTGAGAAACCGGCGAGAGCTAGGGTGGTCAATTCGCACTTTCGTGCCCGGATCGGGTCACGGGACGGTAACGCTCTCTCTCGCAGCAGCGGTGATATAAATATAAAGCGAGCTAATTATCCCTACACATGCTCTCTAGCAGCGGCATAAGCAAATATATATGAAGTAAGCAAAATGCCGAGAAGGGAGCGAAAACGATACCTCCACGCGCTCGGCGTGGGGACGACGGACCCGGCCGAAACCCGTACTCCCGGAATATTATTACACACTTGTTACAGCAATGAAGCACTGCCCACTCCATGCAGGGAGGTAAAGGGCGACACAATGGGGTCCGGGAGGACCGAATTCGGGTTGACGGGCGACTTCTCACGTCTCTTCGGCAGCACCCGAACTTGTGACTGTGGGGTCCACGTGCTGTCCGGAGGGGCCGTGCGGGACCCGGTGGCACCACTGTGGTGGGGACACTTGGGGAAGCATTCCCTGGGCTGGCGGTATGCTGGAATGGTCGCCGGAGGCCGGGCGGCTCCGTTCGGCACCGGTCGGAATAACCGGCCACGGATCTGCTGGTTCTATTTTCCGATGCGCGCTCCGGCGAGAACGGACGTTGCGATCAGCCCCGATGTCGGATCGACACGAAACTGATGCCGTTGGAAAGCTAACTTATAATACTTCAATCTAAGCTTGAATATTGGACCTGGATCTACACGGATATGGGCTTGAGTGAATTTACAAATTCCTATTGTACAGTGCCCGAGCTCTTAGATCTACAGGGAACTTGTCTGAGAACTGCCATTGACTGCCTAGTAGACTTTCGATTCAGCTCCTGAGCTCTTCACAACAGTTATAGGATTTTGAACAATGAAGATGGAAATCTTTTTTGTGGACTGATCGGAGGTGGCTACGAATTAATATGAGTTTTTCACTGGACAGAGGTCGGATCTGGAAATAGGTGGATAGCACTGTAGCTATCTCTGGGAACGAATTTTGAAAAAAAGATGGAAGGATGATAAAAATTCAGGAAAATTCGTGGTAGGAGGAGTGGGTGGACAGAACTCCCAGTAAAATTGGGAACCCTAGTAAAAATCAAAAGATGGGTCTAAGATGTTAAACTCAGGAAAAACTGAAATTCAGATGTGAAACTGGCAGAAGTGAATTTGGGAATTGAACAAAAATGGGAAATTAGCAAATGGAAGATTTATGACCCACCAATTTTTGTAGGACGTGGGAAACACCTATAGAACATACCCTCAAAATCCCAAGTCGATCTGAGCTCGTGGCTGATAGCAAGAATTTGTGGAAGTGGCTACTGTTGGCTGAGGACAGAACTCCGACGGTGGCTCGATGGCGGCTCGATGGCGGCACGAACGGCGGCGACGGCGGCACCGATGAAGATCAGAGGTTGAGAGGGGGAGATAGAAGGTAGATACACTCTAGAATTGCAGAGGGGCTGAGGGAAGAACTCCAGGAGAGAGGAAGGGGGTGCAAGCTTCAAGCTTTCCAAACAATTTTCTGAATTTTCATTAATTTCCACATGAAAATACACCCTTTTATATGCTAGATATCAAATCTAATGTAGACCCTTGGATCTAGGGATGGGGAATGAAAGCTCTAGATCAAATGTGACTAACACACAAAAATTAATAAAAATAATCAAGGGGAGGGGGGCGGCCTATTGACCAAGGGAGAGGTAGGTGGGGTGGGTGTAGAATGTTGACATTCTTCACCCTTTGTCTCCCATGTGTCCATATGACTAGTCCAACCTTCTAGATGTCCACCTAGGATAGTTGACCAGCCCCACAAGGTGATATGGACTAATGGGAAAGGGCTGAGGGCCCCCTAGCTTGACCTACTACATAATTGCACAAAAACCTATAAAGCCTTAAATTTGCGTACATACTTTCCCAAGGATATGAACACAAACTAAAAGGATATAAATGCAAAAGAAAATGTACATGCTCGGCGTCGATTCCCATCAACTCTCCCCGGGTGGGAGGAACTCGACCCCGTCGAGTAGGGGTATGGATGCTCGAGTACTCCGGCGGATCCGTCACCGTGCCAAGTAGCGCGGGTATGCTCCACTCCAAGTGACCGTCACCTGCTCGTTCCATATATACTCGATATGCACAAGCTGCTATGGGCTAAAGGTGGACACTCCGGGTGGGGCGCTCTCAAAAGGGAAGGAAGCAGCTCGAAGACTTACTAGGAATCACCGCTGAGTCCCTGTAGGTGACTAGATCCGGGTATATATATAGAACCGATCCTATATGTAGACACACCATTTTTAGCATTTCTGTGATTAAATTTCATATTATGCTACGATGCCCTAAAGTGGCTTACGCATTTGACTTATGTGGGTGATTAGTCATTTTTTTAGCTTTTATATAAAAATATAATAAAAAAATTCAGAAAAGGTTAGAAAAATACAAAAAAAATCAAGAAAAGTTTATAAAGAAGAAAAATACAAAAAATCGAGAAAAATTTATAAAGAAGAAAATACAAAAAAATGAGAAAATGTTATTTAAAAAATACAATAATTAATAAAGGGTCATAAAAATACAAAAAAATTTAAAAAGGTTATAAAAAAATACAAAAAATTGTGAAAAAATTAAAAATAATAAAAAATAATATAAAACTCATATATATATATATGGTTGTAAATATATATATGTTTAATATATAATATATATATATATACATAGTTGTAAAAATATATACATAGATATATAGATATATATATAGTTTTATTCTAATAAGCTTAAACAAAAGAAACAAAACATTCTAAATTAACTTAAATAAAATAATAGTAATCACTTACCCCACCCCCTATATTCTCGGATCTTATTTCTCTCTTGTATACTCATCTCTACCCCACCTTATCTCCCTCTCTCTCCATGCTTATCACACTCTCTCCCGACATGAGGAATCCCCCCCTCTCATCTTTGGCAGAACACACACACCCTCACTCTCACGGCACACACACGACACACACAGACACTCCCCTCTCCATCTCATCTCCTTCTCCTCCCACTCCTTGCCTCCGACACACGGCAGCCCCCATCGAAACCCACATCCACTCACCCACACGCTTCCTCTACATCCATCTCCGCCGTAGCCACCTCTGGATGCCACTCTGCTGCACCCATCGACCGCCTGCCAAGCCTCGCCGCTGAGTCCTGCGAGCCCGCCAACCCCCTCGCCGCTGCAACTCCCCGCCACCGCAGCCACCCCCGCGAGCCTCGCCGTCCTCCACTTCTGGCGCCATCTCCTCGCGACTACGCCCCACGACGCCCTCTCCGTCACCCCGTTGCAATGCCACTGCCGTCAGCCTCCCCGTCGCGAACCACCCGCATGCACGTCGCCACTGCCTCGTCTACCACTGCGTCCACCCATGTTCGTCGCCCGTGAGCACCGCCCACGTCCTCGACAGCCTCCACGCTGTTGCCGCCGTCGTCCCTTGCACCGGCACCGCTGTGAAGCACCGCCTCCGGACCCCCCGCCGCGGACGCCACTAACGCCGTCCACCAACGCCGTCCATGCCCGCTCCCCTGCGCCTCCGCCAGTGCAGCAGCCACCCCACGGCACCACGCCCGGCCGCTCGCGACCCCCGCCACCGCACCGGCCGCTCGCCCCCACCACGGCACAGGCCGCTCGCCCCCGCCACGGCACCGGCCGCCTCTCCCTGCCACGGCACCGGTCGCCTCTCCCCGTCGTGACCGTCTGCAAACCCCTACGGCCGCCTTCCGCGTCGACCCCAGCCGTCTCCTTTCCGCCGTGTCCCCCTCTCTCCCTCTCCCTTTCTCCCCCTCTATCTCCTCCTCTCTCCTCTCTCCCTCTCACTCTTTCTCCGCCCCTCTCACCCCCCTCTCGATCTCTCTCTTTTTCCCTTTTCATTTTATTTTTTTTCCTGCTTCTCTCTCCCCCCATCGCGACTCTCTCTTTCCCCCTCTCACACCCCCTCTCTCGCTGCTCTCTCATCCGATCTCTCTCTCTCTCTCTTTTTAATTTTATTTTAACATTTTCTCTCTCTCTCTCTTTTAATCTCTCTCATTCCTCTTCCCTCTCTCCCTCCGTCTCCACTCCCTCTCTATCTTTCTTCTCTCTCTCTCCTGTCTCACCCGCCCCTCTCTCTCTCTCTCTTATTTTTTTTATTTTATTCCTCTTTCTCTCTAGTTCTCTCTCTCTTCTTACTCCCCCTCTCTGCCTTCCCCCCCACTCTCTTCACCTTTTTTTTATTTTTCTATCCCTCCCTCTGTCTTCTCTCCCTCTATCTTTCCACCCCCCATTCGTTCACCCCAATCTCACCTTTCACGTGCATGTATAGTCATATTCACACACATTTTAATATTCACACATGCTGTTTCATTTTGTCATAATCACGTACACACACATGCACATACATGGGCATGTCTATTATACGTGCTTTATATATATTTAAGTTAAATTTGTTCTCTTTATTCTGCAGAAGGCCCAGGTGAACTCTCAGAGTCACCCTCATGTTGTATTTCCAAAAAGGCCCACGTTGGCATCCTACTGTGATTATCCAAGCTTTGTAAGCCCATCATGTTGTTATGTGTATGTTCATTGTGAAAGGGTGAGACTTTTATCAGGGAGAGGTCCAATAATTTCTAATACAATAAGAGTTGAGTCCATTGCAGAAGGGGTGATACCACTCATTATCTATGATACCTATATCTATATAAATATAGGTATATGGATATGTATATTTTTATATAAATATATACATACATATATTCATATGTATATGTCTATGTCTATTTAGATATATATGTATGTACACGTATGTATATTTTCATATAAATATATAAATATATATTTTCATATATATATATATATATATATATATATATATGATTAGTTATATATATGTATATATTGTTTCTGTTATTTCATATTAGTTTGTCATCGTTTTAGATGCAGAAATAAAAGCGAGGCCTTCGGCTCCGTTTCGTCCCACCGCTCGCTCGCCCCCCGTGCTTGCGTTGCCATTAGCGGCTTCTTTTCTCATTCTTATTTTATTGTATTTTTAGTCTATTCTTCAGTTATTAGTGTTTTATCTCATGAATTGTTATCATATCATATCACTATTCTGACTTTGTTATTTATGTGTTTGTTCATTTTACATGGTAACCACTCAAAAGCCCTCTTCTTCGACCAGTCGAACGGAGAGGAAGAAGGAACTCACGCAATTTCCGCGTCAAAGGCAAAAGCAATCAACCAGTTTGGGGCCCTCGGTCCCTGGCGATCACACATCCAAACGCGTGCTTGTAGTAATTTTTACTTTATGTCTATAATGTCCGCGGATAGCTAAATCCCGGGTCTGTTTGTACTATAATTGGCCGTGGTGAGTCATTTCACCGTGGCCATTTCCTTTCAGCATGCACTTTTCTTTTACGCTTTGTTATATTACTGTTGAGACCCCGCAAGGACCAATGTCCTGCGGCGGTTTGTTTACTTTTTACATTCTTGCTATTATAATTGTGTGAGGAGTGATATACCGTTCCGAAATCTGAGTCTACGTGTGTCTTTTCATTTACCAACGTCTACTACGTAGAGTCCCAGGCTCGCACCCGGTATATAGAAAACTACTCACGGAACGGTAGGCTACGCCTATCAGGAAGGAGTTTAGTTTGCGCGAGAGGATCTTCGGATCTCTATCTCCGCCCTGTATCGGAGTTCGGTCAGTCTAGGTTCTCTGCGTCCCCCTCTAGAGTGCCCTTTTCAGGTCGTACTCTCCACGTTTTGTTCTATTTCACCCTCCTTTATGCACGCATTTTTTTCGTCATTTTTTTTCCTTTCACTAAGAGAGGGAGAAGCCATATCTCTCTCTCTCAGTCCACCACGTGACGCGTTCACATCTCTGGCGATCCCGGTGGGACCTTCTTTTTGCTTTTTTGGTTACCCTTGAACTCTCGGCACTCACATGTGCCTCCCTCTTTTGACACCCACGTGTGTCCCTCCTTTCGGCACCCACGTGTGCCCTTCCCTATTGCGCCCACGTGCGCCCACTCCCCTCGTGTACCTCGTGCACTCCCCCCGGTCCTTTGTGGTTACTTGAGAGGTCGACGTTGTCTCGTGCACCTTGTGCACTCCTCCTCCATTTGGCACCCACGTGTGCCCCCACTATTTGGCACCCACGTGTGCTCCCTCCATTTGGCACCCTCGTGTGTCCCCCCTTCTTATTGCGCCCGCGTGCGCTACGTCACCCCTCTCGTGCACCGTGTGCACCCCCTTAGTCTACTCTTTTGTGATTTCTAGTCTGTGTCGGCTTGGAAAGAAGAACGGTTATATCCTACTCTATCTGTTTATTGTTTTTATATCTCTGTTATATCACTGTTATATCTGTTGTATTTTTGTGTATATCTCTGTTTTATTTGTGTTTATCTCTGTTCTATTTGTGCTATATATTTCAGCACTGCATTGCATATCATCTCCCTTTTATTTTTATTTTTTTGTTCCTTTTTTTTAGGATCACCCTTTTTTGGTGAAGGAAGGACTCTCCGTCGGGAATTCATCTCGACGGACTAGGATCTCCTTCATCGGGACCTCCGTAAGTCCCCGACATCGAAGGATTCCCTCTTCGTTCACTGGGCTGGTTGTACCACTGAAGTTCCCTGGAGATAGTCAACCCATTCGTGGTGAGTCGAGTGTCCCTAGTTCACACGGCGGTAAAATAAAGGTGTAACTAGGATTTTTGCAAATTTTGTGTGAATTTTTACAATTGTTAAAAAGAAAAAAAAGAGTTAAAACAAAAACAAAAAAAAAGGACGTAAAGCATTCACTTGTCTGTTAATCTCTGTTAATTGTTTGCTGGTGTTTGCTATTATGCTCTCAAAAGATTTTTATGGATGGCTGAACATGATCACAATGCTTTCAAGGCCGACGCCTATGAGTCCCAAATACGTGACCCAGGTCACGATTCCTATGGAGTCTATAACTCAGATCGGGGCTACCAGTGTGAGCCACACGTCCAGCCCATGGACGTTGGTCTATCATATGAGTCCTCTTATGGAGTACAGGCCACTGCCGGGGGAGCTTCCTCCTCCATTAGTGCTCCCTATGCCTTAGATGTCCTAGCTCCTCACATCGACTCCCTTACTCCTCAACAACTTGAAGCCATCCAGGCTATCATTAAGAGGGGTTCTACTTCTACCTCTCCCCTAGGTCATCCATGCGCTATAGGTGGACCTCGTGCTGCTCCTTTTGAGGACCACATGGGCCAACCACCTCCCTCATTTCAGCATCCCTCATGGCCCCAAAATCTGGCTATACCTCGTACCACGGTTCGGCCGGGTCATTCCATGGGCACACCTCACTCCCTTTCTCCTTCACGGCCTTCATGTCAAGCCGCCCCTCCAGAGTCTCAAAGTCGACTCTCAACTTCACAAGTCACACCTCTCCAACAAGATATCATTGATAAAATTGATCAAATGGAGGAACAATTAAAGAGGATCGCGAGTCTGCGGCCTCTTCCTACTCCTCCTCAAGTTAACCCCCATCACGCTAAAATCGCTGAAATAGATAAGGAGTGGAAGAAGGTAAGAGAGGAGTATGAGCAAGAGCTTCTTTCAAGTCGTTACGATCAAATGGATGACATCTACCCATCACCCATTTATCACGCTAATTCATACGGCCCTCCGTCTCCACATCCATATTCATATACGTAAAACCCTCTATACCAATACACGTCACCTCACCTCATCAATACGCCTCCATCACAGCATCCATTTGAACCTAATAATTATGAGGAATTGCAAATGGCACCTGATCACATCTACGAAAATTTTGAAGATTTACCCACTCTGAGGTTTCTTCGTTCCTTCCCTCTCCCACCACCACCAGAAGACTCCCCTGCTCAGGACAAAGTCACTGACCCAACCCCAACCTATGAAACATCATGGTATTATGACGATGGGTCCATGCTCCAGCAACCTACGTCAACGTACCATGAGTCTCCTACTGATTCTACCCCTATCTATGAGACATCATGGTATTATGACGATCGATTCATGCTCCAGCAACCTACGTCAACGTACTATGAGTCTCCTACTGATTCTACCCCTATCTATGAGACATCATGGCATTATGATGATGGGTCCATGCACCAGCAACCCACGTCAATATACCATGAGTCAACCACTGATTCTACCCTTACATATGAAACCACATGGTGTTACGATGATGGGTTTACACCCCAACAACCCGCATCAATGCACCATGAATCGCCTTCTATCCTTAACCCCCCACGTACCACCCATTTCCTATGTACCAAGCCTTCTACTGTTACCCATTCGATCGCACAATTAACCCTCGCACCATTGGCTTCCACTGAGCCTTCTGTTAATCCTTGTCCTCAACCGAGTAATCCTCCATTGTCTCCACCTAAAACCTCCACTAGCCTTGTATCACTAAACTCAACCACTCTTACTCCTCCACTCAACCCCTTACCTAAACCCGTGATTAACCCTGAGCAGGGCCCATTGATTTTTGCACCCGAGCTAACCTTGTCTCCTCCCGAGCAGGAGGAGAAGCTCGTCGTGTTTCAACCTCCACCTACTCTTTTTACAACCCATTCCATTGAACCTCTATTATCCGCTGAGCCTGTTGCCTCCATCTCACCTCCGCCACTTCAGGCTTCCACCATCCCTATAACTTCAAACCCAACCCCTCTTACTCCTCCATTTGGCTCCTCACCCAAATCCGTGGCTAATCCTGAGCAGGGCCCATCTATTTTTGCACTCGAGCCAACCTCGTCTGCTCCCGAGCAGGAGGAGAAACTCGTCGTGTTTCAATCTTCGCCTACCCTTTTTACAACCCCTTCCATTGAACCTCCATTACCCGTTGATCATGTTGTCTCCGACTCATCTCCTTCCATCACCTCTCGGAGTGGGTGTACTATTATAAATACACGTGCCAAAGATGATGATAAAGAACCAGACAAGAAGAATTCGGTTACGGCTATGCCATTTAAAATTCAAGATTTTATATGCCGAATGCCGATTCGCGTTCTTGTGCCGGTTATTGTTGAGCAGCCCGAATCTCCATCTCTATCAATGTCCATCAAGAAGGACTCTCAGGAATTGGTGCTAAGTAAATCAAGGGCCAAAACAATAATGATCACGTTACTCATTGGCCAACATGCTTTCAAGGCCCTTATTACCCCTTGTTCGGTCATAGTCCAAATGGCCAATCAAAAGAAGGGGTTCTCCTCATGCATAGTGATGACATGTTCTACTGCCGAGGAGATGATGAACTCTATGCTCAAGGGTGGGTCAGGCCGCTCCTTTTTGGAAGCTTTTGACGTTTTATCTACTCCTCACCAACTTCCATGTAAGGGGCGAACACCTGTGTTACCAAGTATATTCACACACGATATTCCAACGCCCTTGAGCAGTCCATCAAATAAGAAGCTCCTTATGTCGAAGGTCAAATTCCCAATGGTAGATACCATTTATTTATCAAGGGAGTTATTTCCTAAGGAGCTATTTCATGTCAAGATCCCTACTGCACAAGTAGAACTCTCAAATTTTTGCTATTTGCCAAGAGAGTTATTGTTCATTTTTGAAAACTCGAGGGGTCTTACTAAGAGTTCATGAAATGAGAGCCCGTGTGCGCTGATCATTAAGCCGGCTGGTCAGGGAAGGATCAGGCCGTCTTTTAGAGCACATAATTGGAGGGAGCGACATGCAAGGCCAAGACGCCAAGAAGTCATATTGAAGGTTGAGAGGTCACCCTGTGAGAGAGTATCCGCCAGGAAGAAGGGAAAGCATAAAGTGGAGCTTAAGAGTGATAAATCCCATGTGGAGAAGCCATCCTGTAGCTCATCTACTGCATACCCCATTCCATCACTGCTTGTGCTGTTATTCATCTTCTTTTTATGGGCAATCCATTGGCTGAGAGGACGCTTCTCATCATCTAGATCTACGCAATCAAGCTCCTCTTCTTCTCTAGGGTCTTTGGACCCTCACATTCATCCTCCTCCGGAGCCTCCGGATCCTTACATTCCACCTCGTCCAGAATCTCCGGACCCCTATATTTATCCCCGTCCGGAACCTCCAGACCCCTCCATGTTTAATTCCATATCTTTATCCATCTCTCATCCTCGTCCGGAGCCTCCGGACCCCTCTCTGCTTAGTTCTTTGTCTTCATCCATCCCCCATTCACCCCGTCCGAAATCTTTGGATCCCACTTTGTTTAATTCCCCATATTTATCCATCCTTCATCATCGTCCCCATCCGGAACCGCCGGACCCCGCTCTGTTTGGTTCCATGTTTTTATCCGACCCTCATATTCCAGCCCCTCCGGAATCTCCGGACCCTTACCTCCTACCTCGTCCGGAATCTCCGGACCCCTATATTCATCCCCTTCCAGAATCTCCGGACCCCTCCATGTTTAATTTCATATCTTTATCCACCTCTCATCCTCGTCCGGACCCTTCGGACCCCTCCATGTTTAATTCCATATCTTTATCCATCTCTCATCCTCGTCCGGAACCTCCGGACCCCACTCTGTTTAATTCATTGTCTTCCCGTCCGGAACCTCCGGACCCCTCTCTGTTTGGTTCCTTGTCTTTATCCTACCCTCACGTTCCACCCCGTCCGGAACCTCCGGACCCCTCCATGTTTAATTCCTTATCTTTATCCATCTCTCATCTCCCTCCGGAACCTCCGGATTTCTCATATCATTCTCCATCTCTCTCAGGGCATCGCACCCTTCCTTTTTATATCCCTCCGGAACCTCCGGATTTCTCATCTTGTTATCCATGCCTCCTAGGGCATCGCGCCCTTCCTTTTCATATTCGTCCGAAGTCTCCGGACCTTTCCTTCTTTCGATTTATCCTTTTGCTCTTATGTGGCATCGTGTCCTTCGTCATTTTCATCCCTTTAAATTACCTTTTTGCATACCTTTTCCCAGGGCATCGTGTCCCTCATCATTTTCTTCCTTCGGAACCTCCGGATCCATTCTCCTCTGATTCTCCTCCTTCACATCCGGACCCTCCGGATCCGCCTCTCTCAATTCATCAACTTCTAATTCCTCTCGATCTTGATCCCGAGTCTGACTCGATTCATGTCATATCAATTGTCTCGGGCATCTGCATGTTCTCATATTACTTTCGAGGCTTTAGTCCTCACCTTTTTCTTTGATTCCTTTCTTATCTTGTAAATTCTTCTAGGCATCTTCTGTCTAATCCTTTTTTTATCACCATTCCTTTACAATAAATTACAGCAGAAGACAGGAAAGCCATAAGGAGAGTTGCCCAGAGGTACACACTTGTTGGGGGATTGCTATACAAAAGAAGCCTCACTGGTGTTCTTCTAAGGTGTCTTGATGATGGTGAGTCCTGGAAGTGTGTAGAGGAAGCACACTCAGGAGTGTGCGGTGGCCATGTAAACAGCCAAATGCTTACTAAGAAGATCATTCGACAAGGCTTTTACTGGCCTACCATGGAGGAAAATTGTGTTGTCTATGTCTGTAGGTGTGTCAAGTGTCAACTTCACGCCGATAAGATATATTCCCCATCTTCCTCTCTCCATCCAGTGTCCTCCCCATGGCCTTTCTCCATGTGGGCATTCGACATCATTGGTCCTCTTGGTGATCCCAACTCCCTCATTAAGCAAAAATCATTCATCCTTACTGCAACGGAGTACTTCACCAAATGGGCCGAAGCTGAAGCTTACGCGGAAATCAAGGCATCAACTGTTTGCAAGTTCATTATGAAGAACATCATTGTCAGATTCGGCATTCCAAGAATTATCATCACCGACGAAGGGCCACAATTCATTTCTCAGGACCTTCAGGACCTCTGCAAAAGGTATAAGATTGCATTGCATCATTCATCACCATATTATCCACAAGGCAATGGCCAAGCAGAGGCTACTAATAAAACCTTGATTAAAATCATAAAAAAAAGACATGTGAGTCTAACAAGTTCTCAGATTGGCTAGAAAAGCTCATTGAGGCTCTATGGGCCTATCGCACCTCAATCCGTACCCCCACTGGGCAAACTCCGTTCGCCCTTACTAATGGGATGGAGGCGGTAGTTCCGTACGCAATTCTGGTTCCCTCTCTCAGGGTACAGTTGGACAAAGAGCTTCCCCTCGACGAACGTCGTGATTCACTCCTTACCCAATTGGAACTCTTAGATGAGAAACGGCTGGCCGCTACCGAGCATGCACGTGTATATCAGAATAGACTCACACGTTTTTATCAAAAGAAGGTCATTGAAAGGAAATTTCAAGTCAGTGAAATGGTAGTTAAAAGAATTTTTGTAAAACTTGGTGGGCCACGTTCTAAACTCCAACCCAATTGGGAAGGACCATACATGGTTCAGGCTGTGCATCCTGGCAATGCCTACAGGCTAGTAAATGCTGAGGGGATCGAATTATCCCACCCTTGGAATGGGCTTTATCTTAAGAAGTACTACCCTTAGATAGGTGTACATAATGTCAAAAATGAAAAATAACAACAAAAAAATAGAAAACAACAAAAACATGTATATACAATAACAAAAAAAGAGAAAAATGAAAAATGAAAAAAAATATAGAAAATTCAAAATGCTAATGTCTGGAGACCATCATGCAATCAAGTTATCGCATCTCATCTTCATGTTAGGATAGGGCCCACTAAGACTTGGTAGGTCTCAGGTCTTGGTTTGCCAGAACCGTGGAGATCCATGTCCGACTAGTTCGGCTTATGCCCCCTCAAGAGAATGCAACATGCATGTACACATGTGTTCTATAAAAGATCGGTAGCATCGCTTATGGTGAGGCCTCACCCAGAAGGTCTCCAGAAAGCTTAAATCTTTACTCTCTCTCTCTCTTCGACCGAATGAAACAATCGGCGCCCTTAAAACGCTGAGCATGGGAAACACGAACATAACCCCTAGGGTGGGAGTAGGGCCCAATTCCTCGAGCATGGGTCAGAGCACGAGAAGAGGGCAGTGTCCCCGCAGGCATCCAAGAGGGATTCCATAATGTCAAAATACTATGTGTAATGCCACGGGTTTTTTGGATCCTTCTTCTCGGGTCCCGGATCTGGTTTCTTGGAGTATTCAACTTCGTTGTGTCCGAAATTTCGTTTCGGACATCTTTCGTGTTCGGATCGGTGCGATCCGGAGTCGTTTCGGAGGCCGGAAGAGCTCCGCGGCTTTTTCGCGTGTGTTTTCCGATTCCCGGTGTGTGTTTCGAAAATTCCTTCGGAACCTCGTTGCGGGTGAATCGGGCCGTTCACCTGGGCGCGAGTGGTATCGTTGTGATTAGCGCGTCGCGAGGTTCGAGGAGGTGTATTTTTCTATTTTTTTGGAATTTTCCTAATTTTTTGGATTTTCCTATATAAACCCCCCACTCTCTCTCTTCCCCTCATTCTCTCTTCCTCACTCTCTCCCTTCTCACGCTCTCTCTTCTCTCCCTCTCTTCTCCGGCGGCCGACGAAGGTGGATGGGGGTGAGGTGGTGAGGCCCTTGGGACGAGGGATGGTGAGGACGGGTCGAGGGACGAGGCGGTGGCGCGTGGCGAGCCGGTTCGCAGGCGTGGAGGCACCGGCGGGGTTTCGGAGGCGTTTCTTCGTGGATCGGCATCCACGGTGCGTGAAATCTTCGGTGGAGGTAGGGAGATGGACCCCCAGCTCGTGCACTTCCTTTCCCGCGAGTTTCGTAGGCCGTGGTGAGCCGAGCGGGTGGAATCGGGGTTTTTTGGGCAAAACCCATGTTTTAGGGCTTGTGGGCCGATCTCTCGTTTTACGGCGTTTTTGGCCGATCCAGGGGTTTAGATGCATGCCTAGGGGTTTGGGGATGGATTCCCCTTTGTTTCCCCATCACTCGGGGGTGATCGGGGCGTGGATCGGTGTTTTGGATGGTTTCCCGCTGTAACGTTCTCGGGAGGGTGTGACGGTCATTCCAGTGACCGTTACATGCGTGTAACGCGCCTGGGGCAGGGGCGTTACATTCCCTTTGCTTTGGGCTTTGGCGTTCGTGGGTGTGACGGTCCCACGATAGACCGCCACAGCCATGTGACGCGCCTGGGTGGGTGCGTCACATCCCCTGTTACCCAGCTGAGGGCTGGGGGTGTAACGGCCCCCGACGAACCGTTACATGCGTGTAACGCGCCCGGGGTGGGCCGTCAGGGGCGTTTCAACCGTTGTCTTCCTGACCGTTGGGGGTCAGCGCGTGTAACGCGCCAGGGCGGTGTAGATCGGATTCAAAATCCTCTCTTAGGAGAAGTTAAAATAATAACAATGAATAAACAAAAATGCGTAAGATGTAATAAAAATACAATAAAAATAGCACGAGGTGCTAAAGTGGAGATGATGTGATCGCTAGAGGGGTTACCTCAATAAGAAGAAAAAGGAGATCGCGTGTACCTGGTGAAAATTGGGATGCAGGATGGATGTGGATTTCTTCCTCCAACTTTAATCGGCCGGCCGATGAAGTGGGTTTTCTTGGTTGATTACCTTGTAAAAAAAAGACAATGAAAAATAAACAAAAGAGAGAGGGATCTGCCAAAGTGCACTAGTATCAATCCAAAATTAACATAAAATGATGAAAAGACATCAACATGCGCACCTCTTTTTTTTGTTGTTTTAAAAACCCCTTAATAAGACTTAAGGGAGGGGGAGTATGATGATAAAAAAAATTGCAACAAGGTGGGAATAAATATGAAGGATGAGTGAATATGATGAATGGAGTGGTATAAGTGATGTAGAACAATCAGATGAAAAACTGAGAAGCCCTGCTGTCCCTGGCGACAGTAGAGGGAAACCAGATGAATATGACGGACGTAGATAGATGAAGCACTGGATGAAGCCCAACGAAGGATGCAGAAAACGAAGAAGGCTATGCTCGTGACGCTTAACCTCTTGAATGCTTAGAATGCTTAACCTTCTGAGTCATTAACCTCTCACACGATCGAATGATATTTTCTCTTATAGCTTCAATCGGATGTGATCAAACAAGGAAATGATAAGAATGGGTAATGAGGCATCCAGGGAAGGATCAAGATCGAGCAAGAGTCCCAAGGATGGTAGGGAACTGTGAGGGAAAGATGGAAAAAGGAAGGACTCTGGAGTGAAACACGACTTAGGATAGGGCGTCAAATCATGAATTGACGACCTTTACAGAGACGTTTCATGAAACACGACCTAGGAAAGGGCATTTCTTCTTGGATTTAAATTTGGAAATAAAACTTTCTTTGTTTAGAAATTAATGGAACACGCCTAAGATAACGGCGTTTCTTAAAAACACGCCCTGAGGTAGGACGTTACACAGAAAAAGCTTTTTATTTTGAAAGTAGATAATTCCAGAAATTAACGGATAATACCAGGAATTGACGCCCTCATACATGGTCATCCTTTCTTTTAAAACGCCCCATCACAGGTCGTTACTTTCTAAAGTAACGCCCTTCGTCAGGTCGTGAATCACGAAGGATGCATAAAAAATGCATAAAATTCTCAAAAAAAGAAAAACTTCATGTTATAGGGATATTGAAGTCCACTTGGGGCGTTTACATAATAACATGAGATTTGATCAACAAAACGTCAATTTTGGCGTGTCTACAGCTGCCCCGCCTTGGCGTCTGCTTTGCAAGGGAGTGAGACGGAAATGGAATGAAGTGTACTGAAAGAAATGAAGTGGAATGAACTGATAAGGAGACGCCAAGGTGTGATGTGACACGCCTCAGAACATTAAGCATTTGAAATCTTTCCAAGATTCTGAGTGAAACAACTCCGAGTGGTTCCAAGGAAACATCGATTTGTTGGATAAAAGGAGATTAAACTAAGTAAATAAAGGGTGTGCGCGTGGGCACGACAGGGAAAGACCATTGGAGAGCGATTACCAGCCAACGTGGACGTGCTACAACCAAGGTAAATTTTGCAGAAAAGTAAAGAGAATTGGGATAGAGATCCAACAAAAGGGATACTTTCAAGGAATCAGCCTGAAAGGCTCCAAATAGAACGAAGTACTTGATTTAAAGTGGAATATCTCATGTCAACTCAATCAAGAGCGAGTGAACTTCATTATTGCCATAATATGAAGATTTTCAGCATGAAACTCAAAGTCCTACATGATGCATGCTGGGCTAAAAGAAAAGATTAAAACAAACTAAAAATAGAAAATAGTCAAGGATAATATTGTTAAGCCATTTAGATCTGGTCAAGAATCCATATCTCTGAGCTAACACTAAGCCGAAGCCCGTTTATCCGCGCATCAACTCAGAAAGTGGAACCATCGTCCCAAACCTTTAACAACTTAACGGCCTATCCGTGTGATCAAGATTTTCCTAAAATCGTCATTGTTTTTGATGAAGGGGAACTCGAATTTCAGGTTCATCAGAACCACAAGGTCCTTGACATACTATAATAGTGTAAATATCATATAGTAACAATGCTTACAGGAAACAGATACAAGGTGATGATGCTGCCCCCACGGGTGGTCCAAATGCCTCGAATCCTGCGAACTTCTGCACTTGAAACTTATTAGCCTTCATCCATTAATTCAGAACATGACATGATCATAAGTGCTTAATCATAAACAATTTCACAAAAATAACAGCACTTAAGTTCATTAAAGCATCAAAGCATGGGAAGGTAAACTAAAACACGCCTAAGCATAGGGCGTTAACAGCATGAAAGACGCCTGGATGGTAGGTCGTTAAACACTTAAAACACGCCCTACTCAAAGGCGTAACCAATAACGAAAGCTTAGAAGAAGACGCCCCATGTTAGGGCGTTAAATATAACACGCCGTCAGTCAGGTCGTCAATTTAAGAATCGACGCCCTAACCAACGTCGTTAATTCAGCACGAACTTCCGTTTCCTAACAGCACAGCACAGTCCTTAACCTAATCAAACTTCTATCTTCGGGACTTCTTAGGACTCTTCAAATCCTTATAAAAAGGAAGGCTTTCTTTCACAAACCAAACGAAATCTCTCCTTGCAGCCGAACTGCTTCTTTTCCTTCTTTTTTCTGTTTCTGTTCTTCTTCATCTACAGACCTCTGTATGAGCTTCTCCTGCAAAATCAAGCAATGGACCGGGTGATGAAGAAACCTAGGCTTTCTACTCCCAGAATCACTGAAATACAAGGGCACATAAGCAATCGAATTGCTTTGAACCAGGTAAGCTATTCCTCTGTTATTTGTTTCTGTACTGTGCTTTTTCTTTTCTTTTGTTCCGCCGAACTCCCCTTTCATATGCTCATGTTTGTCACTGCATGTGTTATGTTCTCTTCTCACAGGATTACCCAACCCTTCCGGGAGCTAGAAGATACATAAAAGTCAAGTGGTTGCCCCTCATCCTCTCCAAATTCTCTTCAGATATGAGGGTATATGTAGCTAGATGGCATCTCTTAGGATTGATAACCCATGCCAAGCACTATAACCAAATCCATCTTGATTGGGGTGCCATGGGAGCATTGATTGAAACATGGCATCCTTCCACCCATACTTTCTTATTTTCCACATTTGAAGCCACCCTCTTGATGGAGGAAGTAGAGATGATCTTGGGTTTGAAAAGAATGAAACAAGGAGAAGAAGAGCACATGGCCAACATGCCAAGACCTATCTCATCTCATGAACTCTTAACCAGCCTTATACCTAGCCCAAACCTAGTGAATCAAATCAAAACCACCAAGGGAATCAACCTCTTGAAGCTAGCTTCATGGGTATACAAAAGAGCCGATCAAGCCAAGGAAGAGGAGGAGATAGAAAGAATAACAAAAGCCTTCGTGGTGTGCATAGCAGGCGCACTACTGTTTCCATCCACGGAGGACTTCCTTGAAGAGAGTCAAATAAGCGCAGTGGTGAGCTTATGGGAAGGCGAAAGAGTTGGGCCGGCCATACTAGCTTACCTTTATAGCGGGCTCACATCGGCGGCCATGGGGCGGCCCATATACGGCTGCATGCTAGCCTTCTCAAGTTGGGTGGACCTTCATTTTAAATTTGATCCATGCAATGAAGCCCAACAATCGTCACGGATCTTCTCCAAAAGTCCGCTTTCTTACATCGCCGGCTCGTTGGGAATAAGCAATAGGGTGACGAACCGCATTCCTCAAATCAAGAAAAGGGTGGAGTGGAGAGATCACCTCAAGGTAATGCCAAAAACCCTCTTTACTTGTGCTCCGGGAATACTCAAAATGCAGGGTCTTCGCGCAAGATTCTCCATTGGCACGGACCTTCGACTTATTGGCGCATCCGAGCTTGTCTTATACAATGCACACCGGTGCCTTCCTCAGCTCGGGCTCCCAAGGCAAATACTAGAAGACATCTCCCATCTTCCTCCAATCAAATCAAGGGATCTAGGCAGTAATGAAGATGGAGAAGAGACAATCACCATTCAAGCTCTGTGGAAACTAAGCACGCTCCATCAACCTGTAGAAGACTTGGATGAAGACAAGGAACAGTGGAAAAGTTATGTAATAGCATTGAGGAAGTTAAGGCCAAAAGTGGCTCATTAGTCATTGTAATCCTTTTTTTTCCAAAATAATGAAGATTGCTTTCTGATTGAGCCACTATTACTGTGATTATGAACAAAATTATCCAGAACCTATTTTTCTGTTGTAAATAACGCCTCAAAGAATGCCGTGAATTCAACAATACACGCCTTACCTCAAGGCGTCTCAATCGGCCCATCTTCCACAGTTAACGCCTGCATCAGTGGGCGTGACTTAAATAACGACTTCAGGAAAGGCGTGAATAGATTCAAACCCCAAAGAATATAATCGTTGACTCATCAAAAGTAACGCCATTTCCTTAGTCACTTCTTAAAAATAACACGCCCTCGACTGAGGCGTTATTCTAAGCCAGCAATGATGACTTTCATTACATCAATCAACGCCCATTCAATGCGTCTGACGACAGTTATCGTTCCCCATGAAAAACATATTAACGCCTTAATCATCGTCGTTTACCTTCAGGAGATGCCCAGAGCTTCGTCGTGAATTCCATTAGAAACGCCTTCCCTTAGGGCGTGTCTTCTTTTCGAAACCCAAAAGTCATGAAGCCCCTTCTTCTTCCTCCTTCCGTCCTCATTTCCCCCTTCTGCAAACCCTAACCGCAGCCCCCCCCCCCAAAGCTTCTCTCTCGTTCTCTTTCTCACTCTCTCAATCTCCCTCCCCCTTAGCCCTAGCCATGGCCGGTGGAGGACAGAAGCGCCAGAGGGTAGCCGCCCCAGAGGTCGTTGATCTGGAGGCCGCCCATGCCGAGGAGGAACTCGCCATCGAGGAGCTTTCCATGGTTGCGGTTGAAGAACCGGCGGTGGTTGCCGGTGGCGACGAGGCCGAAGGAGCATCAACAGAAGAAGGAAGAGAAGACGAAGGTGGAGAAGAAGAAGAAGAAAGAGAAGAAGATGAAGAAGAGGGAGATGGAGAAGAAGAAGAAGATGGTGGACCACCGCCCACGGCGGCGGTCGCTCCCCGGGGCCAACTCCGGCGGCCCAGACGGCCATTGCCTCGACCACAACCCCAGAAGCACAAAAAGGTAAGTTCCCCCTCCCCAAATCCAATTTTCTTATTTTATTTGCATTTTATTTTTATTTTCCCTGATTTTCCATAGCCTTCTAGCACGAACCTGCAACTCAGAAAAGACACGCCTCCTGTGGGGGCGTTACTCACAAACGAAACGCCCTGACCAAGGGCGTAAATTCCTTTTATTTTTTGAAAAACAATTAACCTTCATGACAAACGCCCTGCAGCATGTCGTTTCTTCAAAAAATTATGATTTTCCATTAATTCCATGCCCATTAAATGTTTTCATTAATTATTTCGCATGCTATCATTTTTATTTAAAATTTCTGAAAATCATGAAAGCCACGCCCCTCACCAGGGCGTTATTTAACAGGAAACGCCCAAACCAGAGGGCGTCTCTTCATTAATTCTCTTTTAAAACCGAACGGTCCTAAAGGGAAAACGCCCTAGCCGAGGGCGTGATTTGAAAAACATTTTAGGATTTTAGAAATTAACCACAAGTTCACGCCCTACCCAGAGGCGTTTTAGAGATGGAAAACGCCCTCACCCAGGACGTTACTTCAAACCACATTTAGAAAAACGCCCCCTTTAGGGGCGTGAATTTACCAAGAAACGACCTGAGGAGGGTCGTGACTTCCAAAATATTAAAATCAATGCCCAGGCAAAACATAGCGTAATTACACATGATTTAACCAAACAATTAAGCAAAATTCTTCTCTTTTAATGCGTGCAGGGGCTGATGAGGACCCGTATCTCATGGGTCATGGTCTGGGCAGCATACCAGGGTCTCCCCGACTTCCAGAGGGTTAGGGTAGATGCTATGGGGTTCGGGGCCTTCCTATCCATTGAGCCATTTAGACCCGACCTAGCACTTATCCAGGTTTTACGGGAGCGTTGGGATAGGGTGAGCCGGTCCTTCTTGATGCCCTGGGGGCACATGGTTCCTACCCTAGAGGATGTGACCAGGATTACGGGGTTGAGGGTGGATGGTGAGGCTGTGAGTGGGTTCACCTATCCTGACTACACAGAGATGGCCCAGAGACTGCTAGGGCTGGATATGGTCTATGAGGTACCTAGTGAGTGCAGGACCATCTTCCGTACCGACCTGACTACGGTGATGGGTTTAGGAGATGCCAGGCATAGGTCGGGGGAGACCTTAGGTGAGTTTGTACAGAGGCTGACGGACGGGGTGAGAGCGGTATGCTGCCAGGACCCGACTGACCATGAGAGAGCGGATCGAGACCTGAGGAGGTTCCTGCTGCTGCTGCTCGGGAGATTATTGCTGGGGACGAAAGCCGACGTCATCAACTGCCGCTTCTTGGCGATCCTCGAGGACCTGGAGACAGTTGGCACCTACGCCTGGGGAGCGGCGCTGCTGGCACACCTGCTGGCGGACCTGTCCACGGGTACAGGACGTGAGACGACCGTCAGTGGCTTCTCACCTTTTCTTCAGGTAGTTATCTTCCTTTTTCTTTTCTTTTATGCAAATGAATGCTTTACTAATGCAATGCATGGATGCAGGTGTGGAGCCACCTATACATGCCGATGGGGCGCGTCGACCCACGGCCCGGAGCTGAGGGATCCTTTCCTCTGGCGCGACGCTGGTTACCAGTCGTCTTCGGTGCCCCACTTGACTACGAGTTGTGGGTTCTACGGAGAGAGTTCCGCGACTTCCCTCCCTCGCTGGTATGTATGAATGAATGATATGAATTTCTTTTGAATTGATTTGAATTGATTATGATGAAATGATAATGCTATGTATGAATGCAGGTGCAGTGGAGGCCATACGAGGGGATGACAGATGAGGGCCAGCCTTGGGTCGTATCGGGGCGACCTCGCTTCGGGCGTGAGCTGTGGCTACACTGCTTGAGTGAGATCGAGCCGTTACGGCTCCGGTTGGTGATGAGGACCCTGGGTTTGCACCAGGAATGGATCGAGGTCGGGGAGCCTCGAGGCATAGGAAAGAAGACCCGCGGTCGCACCAAGACGACCGACTGGAGGGTACGTTTCGAGGAGCAGTACGCCGACTGGCAGCGAGGCGGGACCAGAGTCACTTCCCGAGCGACTGACAGCTCCGAGTACCTCCGGCGCTACTGGGAGGTACACGCCGGCCGACCCCAGATGAGGGTCTTAGGGGTATGTATGAATGCACTTATTTCTAAAATTGAATGCAAATGCTTATGTGACTATCATGTGACTAACATGCAATGGATGCAGGATGCGAGGGACATAGCGGCGATAGACGCCCAGGCCCACCTACACAGCCTGGAGGACCAGCTAGCCGCCACACGGGCCGACCTAGAGACCCTGGTGAGTGTTTAAATTACTTCTATATGCAAATGAATCTTTTTGTTGAATTATTGATGATTAGCCACTGACGATCTCAATGAATGCAGCGTGCTCAGCAGGGAGTAGTGAGGAGAGATCCAGGGGAGGCCTCCAGCTCGAGGGGACCTAGCGCGGAGGTGACCGCGCTATCAGAGCAGCTAGCTGGAGCGGTTGCACGGGCTGAGGCAGCAGAGCGCGACCTCGCCAGACGGGTAAATTCTGAACTCACACTCAGTCAATTCAATTATTAATTAAATATAGCATTGTGCACTGATAAAAAAAATGTTTTGCAGACCGAGGAGCTCCGAGCAGCTATTGCTTGCGTCTGTGAGGGACAGCAGGCGACGTCCTCGCAGGTGAGTGATTTACCTTCAACCATGTGTTGTTTATTTGCTTCATTGAATTGTGAAATTTGATGATTGGTTTGCCTGTTTTCAGAGTGCACAGCTGCGAGCGGCGCGTACCGAGTTGGCGATCCGCGAGCAGCGGATCACAGAGTTGGAGCGCTCTGCGAGGCGTCGGGAGGAGCTTCCCCAGGACGTGGCGGAGCTGCGGGTTGCCCTGGAGCTGGAGAGGCGGGAGCGTGCCCGAGAGCGAGAGGAGCACCAGACGGAGCGTGCCCAGTTCCTTGAGCTTCAGCAGGCGGAGCGTGCCCGGTTCCAGGAGCAGTTGGCGGCACGGGAGCGTGAGCTGGCGGACTCGAGGACCCAGTTGATCCTTTCCCAGGAGCGGCTGCGAGTGTCCGAGGAGCGGTTGCAGCGAGGCCGTGAGCGAGCACGGGCTGCGGGGTACTCCTTCACCAGCTCTACCTTCGTGGCGGGTTCTTCTCTTCGAGAGAGGAGTGAGGCAGGGGGCCAGGCTCGAGTTCCGGCTTCTTCACGGGGGCCTATGCCTCCTCCACCAGCACCAGCTCGGGATGGCGAGGAGGAGGTTGAGAGTAGGAGAGTAGAGGAGGGTGGAGGCGAGAGCTGAGAGACTTACTTGTACTCCTCCACCCTCACACCTGTACATGATAGACATGATGATATATATATATGTGAGATTGAGATTTCTTTTGTCACCTGAGCACTTTGTGTGGTTGTGGACTTGTGTTTGTGTACTTTTCCTTTCCACGTTCCTCGTGTTTGCTATACTTTGCCCTGTATCTGCAGCTGCGGTTTTCACTTTGAACAAAACAGGTTAATTCATCTGTTCGACTTGGCCCCTTGCCCAATGAGCAAGGGAGTGGCAATATTCTTACCTTAATAATGGGTCAAGGGGCCAAGCCTTTAATCAAATAAGGTAAAGTGAAATAACCAATAAAGGGGAGATGCATCATGCAAGCACACACATGCAAACAATAAATCAGAATATGCACAGGCAAAATGCAGGCATACGAATGAAGAAGGCATTATATATATTTTGTTATTTTCCTGAAAAACGCGCCTTAGATTAGGTCGTGACTCGGGTGAAAGACGCCCCCTCAGACGGCGTGCATTTTAAAAGGATTTTGGAATTTGGTGAAAAGACGACCTGAACAAGGGCGTTAATTTGATAAAGACGACCCTCAGAAGGGCGTGAGTTAAATTAAAAACGCCTTAGTGAGAGGCGTGAATTATATGAATTTTCAAAAAAGATTGACAAGGCTATCCAGATCGCGGGCCCTACACGGTCATCATCTAGGATTCATTAATCTTTCTTGAATAATTAAAAGGGAGTCGACGTGCTCAAAGTTGACTTAATATTCGAGATTTCGCACAGTGCAATTTCT
This sequence comes from Amorphophallus konjac, assembly GCA_022559845.1. NCBI lineage: Eukaryota > Viridiplantae > Streptophyta > Magnoliopsida > Alismatales > Araceae > Amorphophallus > Amorphophallus konjac. The sequence continues at coordinate 339,655,149 of CM040124.1, read as the reverse complement.
TAAGTTCGTCTTGACCATCCTGCCAGTTCGTGACTTTACCACATAGAGAGGATGGAAGAAAATATAAGGAAGCCCATAAGGGGTTCTGGGATGCTCAAAGTAAAGTTACCTCCCCTGCCCTATGCCTGTTGGGGTTCGGTCTTTGGCGTAGGAAATTGTTGCCTTTTTGCCCATTTATAATGCATGCATACGCCCAAGGTTTTCCTTGCGGGGACTTTGCCCTCTTGACATGCTTTTCTTTTCATAACTTGACTTTCACTTTGGAATTGATTTGCATTGATAAAAAAAATAAACATAATTGTACTTGGGCTTTTGTGACATTTGCTCCCTTTTGGGCCTTGACTTCCACCTACTAGGGCGGCGGATAGGCTTGGCGCCTCTGCCTCGAAGTCTCCCTTTCCCCCCTTATGGGCCGAAGAAGAAAAGAACGGGTATTATCTTTCACTTTTAGTCAGGTTTTTGACTTTCTATCAGATTTTGCACTGCTTGAGTTCAAGAATAAAGCGTGTAGTGTGTGCGGGTGTCAACCCCATTTTTAAGTTACCAAGACTGATAAATGAATTCTGAATTTTGACCTTTCAGGCCTTGATCTTTTGTGTGGCATGACAAAAGCCTTTTTGTTTGTTTGACATTTCTCTCTTTTCTTTTTTTGATTTTTGTTTGATTTTGGCAAATACTCTAATTTTTTTTGGATTTGGAAAATATTCATTTTTTTGTTTTGTGGGATTTTGGAAAATTTTCATTTTTTGTTGGATTTTGTTGGGAACTATTCATTTTTTTGTGGATTTTGGGAAAATCAGGGGTAGTATTTCTTAAGATATAAACCGTTCCAAGGGTGAGTTAACTCTTCACCTTCAGCATTAGTTAATTTATAAGCATTGCCAGGAAAAACTTCTTTTATAACGAACGGTCCCTCCCAATTTGGTTGGAGTTTTGAACGGGGGCCACCCGGCTTAACAAAAATTCTCTTGATTACCATTTCACCGACTTTAAATTTTCTCTCAATTACTTTCTTTTGGTAAAAACGTGAGAGCCTATTTTGATAAACGCGCGCATGCTCAGCGGCGACCAGACGCTTCTCATCTAGGAGTTCCAATTGGGCAAGGAGTGAATCACGACGTTCATCAATAGAAAGTTCCTCATCCAATTGTACTCGCAGAGAGGGAATAAGAATCTCATAAGGGACTACTGCCTCCATCCCATAAGTGAGGGCGAAAGGGGTTTGCCCAGTGGGAGTGCGAATGGAAGTGCGATAGGCCCAAAGAGCTTCAACCAGCTTGTCTGGCCAGTCCGAAAATTTATTAGCCTCACACGTCTTCTTAACGATCTTGATCAAAGTTTTGTTAGTTGCTTCTGCTTGGCCATTGCCCTGCGGATAGTAGGGAGAAGAATGATGCAATGCAATGTTATACCTGTTGCAGAGATCCTTGAGATCTTGAGAGATAAATTGAGGTCCATTGTCGGTGACGATGGTGCTCGGGATGCCGAACCTCGTGATGATGTTCTTCATGATAAATTTGCAAACGGTTGATGCTTTAATTTCCACGTAAGCTTCCGCTTCCGCCCACTTGGTGAAGTACTCCGTTGCCGTGAGAATGAATGATTTTTGCTTGGTCAGGAGGTTCGAGTCACCAAGAGGTCCAATGATGTCAAAAGCCCACATGGAAAAAGGCCATGGGGAGGACGTAGGATGGAGTGAAGAAGCAGGAGAATGAATCTTGTCGGCGTGCAGTTGGCACTTAACACACCTACGAACGTAGATAGAGCAATCCTCTTCTAGAGTTGGCCAATAGAAACCTAGTCTAAGGATTTTCTTAGCTAGCATCTGGCTGTTCACATGACCACCACACACACCAGAATGCGCCTCTTCCACGACTTTCCAAGATTCATCATCATCGAGGCATCTCAATAAAACACCGGTGAGCCCTCTTCTGTAGAGCACACCTCCAACCAAGGTATAACGTTGAGCCACTCTTCTAATTGCTTTCTTTTCTTCTGCTGTGGCTTCCTCGGGATAAGACTGATCATTACAGTATCTGGCAATCTCATAATACCAAGGCTTTTCTTCGTCAGCCAATTCTTCTTGCCAATCCAATAGCATGACCTCTTTGCCTTCAAGAGCTTCTTTCTGCTTGGCCTTCTCGAGCACCTGATCCCTAATATCAAGGAAAGCACGGTCCTTAATAGCTGGAGTGTCACGCTGATGAATCAGAGGGACATGGAAATCACGCTCAGGGGGGAAGACTAAAGCAGAAGCTAAAGAAGCAAGAGCGTCAGCTAGAATGTTCTGACTGCGAGGCACATGAACGAAGATTAATTTGGTGAAGAGTTTGGCATAAGCTGAAGCGAGTTCCTGGTAGGGTTTAAGCTTAGGATTGATAGTGCGGCACTTGACCAACACCTGGCGCAGAATGAGTTGACTATCACCGACGATCCTCAAGTGAGTGACACCATATCGATGAGCGGTTTGTAGACCGGCCAAAAGAGCTTCATACTCGGCTATGTTATTGGTGACGGGAAAAGTGAGCCGAGCAGCAAATGGAATGGTGACCCCTTCAGGTGTTAAAAGAACCATGCCGATCCCTCTTCCTTGAGAATTAAGAGCTCCATCAAAATGTAGCGTCCACATAGGATCAAGGGGTTGATTAATGGACATTAATTCTTCATCTGGGAACTCAGAATTGACAGGATCAAAATGAGGTAGAGGGTGATGAGCAAGATGTTCGGCGATGGCATAACCTTTGATAGCTTTTTGCTGAATGTAAGTGATATCAAACTGGGAGAGGAAGCTTTGCCAGCGTGCTAATCGATCAGTGAGGACAGATTTTTCAAGGAGGAATTTGATTGGATTCATGCGTGCAATGAGGTGAACCTCGTGGGCTAGGAAATAGTGTTTTAATTTCTGCACTACCCAAACCAAAGCTGCACAAGTCTTCTCCATGGCTGAGTACTTCTGCTCACAGGGGTTAAGAAGTTTAGACAAGTAGTATGCTGCCCTCTCCTTACCTTCTTCATCCACTTGAGCTAAGACAGCACCTACAGAGTCATCCAGGACTGAAACATACAGAATAAGTGGTTTGCCTGGAATTGGCGGCCTCAGGACAGGGGGATTGGCCAAATAATCCTTCAATCCGTCAAAGGCTGCCTGACACTTGTCATCCCAATTAAACTTGACTCCCGGCTTGGTAAGTTCGTAAAACGGCCTGCATCTTTGTGAATGCTGGGAGACGAAGCGGCGAATGAATTGCAACCTCCCTATTAATCCTCGAACTTCCTTCAAATTCTTGGGAGGAGGCATATCTCTGATGGCCTTTGCCTTGTTGGGATCGACTTCAATTCCCCTCTTACTGACAATGAATCCAAGCAACTTTCCTGAAGAAACGCCAAATACGCACTTCTTGGGGTTCATTTTTAATTGATATTCTCGCGATCTCTGCAAAACCTTAGCCAGAACCCCAGGATGCTCAATCCTTGTCCTTGATTTCACTACCAGGTCATCCACATACACCTCTATATAAATATGAATCATGTCATGAAAAATAGCCATCATAGCCCTCTGGTAGGTGGCTCCAGCATTCTTAAGTCCAAAGGGCATGACCACATAACAATATGTGCCCCATGGTGTAGTGAATGAAGTTTTCTCTTGATCTTCTTCAGCCAGGCGAATCTGATTATAGCCTGAAAAGCCATCCATAAAAGAAAGAGTCTCAAATCCTGCCGTGTTGTCGATCAACACATCAATATGAGGGAGGGGGAAGTCATCTTTAGGACACGCCCGGTTGAGGTCCCGGAAATCTATACAAATCCGAACTTTTCCATCTTTCTTCATAACCGGGACAATGTTAGCCACCCAATTGGGATAAAGGACGACTCTAACGAATCTAGCCTTGTGGAGTTTATCGACCTCTTCCTTCATTTTCAAAGCCATACTAGGGTGGAAACGCCTCAACCGTTGTTTTACCGGGACAGACCCTGGCTTAAGTGTAAGGCGATGTTCAACGAGCGCAGGATCTAATCCAGGCATATCTTCATAACTCCAAGCAAACGTGTCCTTGTATTCTTGAAGAACTAAAATGAGCGCCTCCTCTTCGGAGGGCGGCAAATTCTTACTTATGAGGACAATCCTAGGGTCTTCCTCGGTACCCAGATTGATTTCTTTGGTGGGTTCTTCTACGGAGGCTGATGGTTCGTCGAATCTTCTTATACCACTAGCAAAAGCATCAGCCTCGTCCTCATATTCTTCATAATTTTCTTCCCCCTCTTCAATAGGGTCTTCATCATTCATGATTTCATAAACGCCCAAACCCTCATAAGAAGCAACAGAATCCTCATATTCTAACTCTGGCAGGATAATTGGATCTTCCACAAACTCAGGGAGGGCTAAACAAGCTTGGCATCTGATGGCCAATTCCAACAAAACTCTGCGAGGAATCTGCTTACCCTTGGCCTTCTTGTGTGAATTTACCCCATGATTTTTATTAGAAGAAGAGGAAGAAGAGGAGGAAGAGCAACTAGCTTGATTAGAAAGGAAAGAAGGAGGTGAAAAAGTGGATACAGGAGGTGATACAGAGGAGGGCCCCTCACCAGAGGGGGAGAAGAGTCTTACCAAGGAATCTTGGAAGAGCGGCCCCTGGGTTGGGACGCACTCGGGAGAAAAATAGGAGGTTTCCTCAACAGAAATGGAGGATTGGAAAGTTGGGAAATCGGCGTTTTTTTTTCATTTTTATCTTTTTCATCATTTTTATTTTCTTTTTCAAGCAAAAAGCAATGCGAGGGGAGAATAGCGGGGTGAGCGGAAATTGCAAGATCAGAGAAAGCTTCAATTAATAATGGCCCGCGCGGGGGCGAGATGGAGAGTGTGGAGAATCGCTCGCGGAGCGAAGGAGGAATCGGGAGGGAAATCTGAATTGAATCAGGAGACAAGTTGATTATGAATGGTGGTGGTCGTGGCACGTGACCAAACCAACGGGAATACAAAGAAGCCAGCAAAGATGGATGCACAGAAGTGAGGGAAAAGAGGCCGGCCCACAGCCTGTCCACGGTAAAACCTTCCTCAAAGGGGACATCTGGCTCCCCAGTATCTGTGTAGTCACTTAGCAACTGTCTCTTATCTGTGATTGCGGCAGGCATTTCAATCAATTCTCGAATCAGTGGCGGCCATTCCGGATCTGTCGGCATGAACAGGCGGCTTAAAGAAAAAGTGATGTCATTCATGTCGAACCACCTGTACCAATCGCATTCCGGGTCATCCATTTTCCTTCTTTTGTCCGGCCTTAAAGACTCCAGGGCTTTATAAGTGGCCAGTGGGGCAATGTGCCGAGCAAACTGTCTGGCGTGAACATCCTGACAATCTAGCAATGAAGTAATTACTGTAGTCTGCTCATTATTTTGAATGCCACTGGTAACAAAATGTGTCTTTAATGTCCAGGTGAGAGGATGGCGGTCTGGTTTGAAGGTGGACGTCATAACAGCCCACGGCTCTCCTTCATTCTTGCCCGTTGTTTTGTAGCCTAAGCCGCCTCGTGCAATCACCTTTTGAGGCTTAATGGGCCTAATCCTGCCCTGGAGTTTGGCGCCCAGGCCCTTGCCATCTTGATATCCCATTCTTATCAGAATGTTCCAGCCGGGGGTATTCATCATATTTTTCTTTTTCTTCCCCTTAGAAGGCAGGGGTGTCATAGCAACTGTGGTAACAGTCTCAGATAGCATCAGCCGTGGACGGGGAACGTCCAGCACAGATAATAACGGCTTGTTGGCAGGCCATATGGAAGGAACTGATGAAGCTACATGAATGTCTTCCTCTGGCAAGATCGGCACGCTGGTCACCTTGATAATGCGGCCCTTGTGCGGAAACTTGAGGCACTGATGGTTTGTAGAGGGCACTGCGTCAAGCTGCTGAATATAAGGGCGACCCAGGATGCCATTAAAGGTCGGATCCATATCCAGGATATGAAAATCTGCTGTAATGGTGGCTGGACCCAAGCTGACTTTGAGAGTAATCATACCCAGAGGGGGTTTCTTTGTATTGTCATATGCTGTGACAGTAATGGTAGATGGCCGAATCTGGCTCTCAGGGATACCGCATGACTTCAGAGTGCTCGGAGGCAACACATTGATAGATGCACCGGTGTCTACCAAACACTGCTTAACGGCCACTTTGTTGATATCAACCGTAATACATAGGGCATATTTTCTTGCCGGTAGAGGTGCTAACTCATGTTCATGGAATGTGATTGCCGGCTGACTGCTGGCAGGAGTCAAGACTGTAACTATTTGCTCGACCGGCATGTCTTCGTTGACCATGACCTTCTGCAAATATTCCTTCAGGGCCAGCTGATGAGTGGTGGACCTCTTGATTAATTCAAGAATGGAGATTCTGGCTGGAGTGCGATCCAAGTGCTTTAATAAATCATACTGAGTTCCCGGCACTGAATCTTGTTCCTGCTCTTGCTCTTGTGGCCCCTGCACAGGCTCTAGCTCTCTCTGTGGGAAAACACGGTGGAATATCCGTCCACTGCGGAGCGGCGCTACGCCTTGACGCGCCTCTGTCGGGGCAATATTAGGAGGAGGGTTGGAAGAAGAAGAAGGAATGTTGGTAGCAGAAACCCTGCTAGGGGATATCAAAGGGGAATTCAATGAAAGGGGCGCCCCCGTAGGAGACGTGGTAGTGGTGTTTAACAAAGATGCCCCCGCGGGAGGCATGGGAGGAGTATTTGATGAAGGTGCCCTCGCAGGAGGCGTGGGAGAAGAGAGGGATATCCGAATGCGAGGAGCATTGGCAGGTGGTGGAATAAGGAGAGATCGTGGCACAAAAGGTGGTTGAACTGATGACGGAGGAACTCTTGCCGGTGTAGGAGTGGTAGAGGGGGTAGCGGGTGCTGGCGGTGAGCGGAGTAGGAGTGGCCTGGATGGCGCGTGTGTGGGATTGGTGGTGGAAGGTGGAATGGTAGGTTGTGGAGGTGGTAGGCGGGTAAGAAGAGAGCGAGCCGGCAAGGCCGTGGAATTGGTGGAGGTAGAAGGATTGACGGGGCGCAGAAGGGGACGTCCCGATAGGAGAATAGAAGAAGAAGGAGGTGTGCGCAAAAGGCGCGGAGTTTGATTTTGAGTTGGATCATGATGAAATGCCCCGACAGAGGCGTTTTCTTCGTGCCATCCCTGCCCTCTCTCCACCTCGTAGAGAGACGTGACAGGGTTCACATGTTGATTAGGAGCGTGCTCCGGCAATGGATTACGGACGATCCCCATATCCTGCTGGGGTGCTGGAGCTTGCTGTGGCTGAACTTGTTGCGGAGCTGGCTGCTGTTGTTGCTGGTTTTGTTGTTGCCGAGAAGCCCTTCTTTCTTTCATAGCGGCTATGAATTGTCTCATCTCATCCCAATTGATGTCACCCTGGTCATTTAGATCGTAGATGTAATCTCTGAAGTGGAAGCAACGATCCAGGTTGTGACCAGGGGCGCGGTGAAAGGCACAATAACGGGATGTGTCAACATTAGCGGGCCACACGGTTCTTTCCTTCGGTAATGCGAGCAAGTTGGCGGCCATCAGGGCATTAAAAATATCGGGGAGACTTTCAGGAAGTGGGGGATAGTGGTCCCTTTTGGGGCCAAGTGGCGGTCTCCGTTGTTGTTGTTGGCCATAGTTGGCTGGTGGGGGCACTTGATGGTATTGTGGTGGGGCTGGAGGATCTATGCGGGGGGCTTGGTTTTGCGGTGGAGCAAAGGAGCGTTGAGGCGCGAATTGGGGTGGTGGAGTAGGGTTAAAATGAGGGTTCTGTCGTGGAGGTGGTGGACGTGGGTTAGCTTGATTATGGGGGTTGCCAACTACGCCAACCTGCTCATTTGTGACAGTGCCTTCAGTCGTGGGCCCGCTGTTGACATTTGTATTCTTTTTAAATAGCCGAGGCTTCGGCTCAAACATGCCCATGATGGGCGAGTCCTTCATTTGCGTTTGTATATAACGAGCTCTTTCATAGAGCTCTTCCATAGTTGTTAGCCGATTCATGGCCAAAATGTGCCGGAATTGGGGGGTTGCATTAGAAATGACCATTTTCACTTGCTCCTGTTCCGACAATGTGTCCTTTAATTTCTCGGCCATAGACCGCCACCTATCAGCAAATACAATGAAGTCCTCCTCGGGCTTCATTTTCTCGGCAACTAAATCTGTAACAGAAAGGGAAGGTCCCACCCGGTCTCTGTACTTTTGCAGGAATTTTCTTTGAATAACATCAAAATCGCCGGCATCAGCTGGCTCCAGAGAATAAAACCATTCGAGGGCTGGCCCCTCAAGAGACCTCCTGAATAAGTAGGCCAGGGAGGCCTTATTGTCCTGCCAAAAGGAAGTCTCATATCGGAAATCCTTTAAATGAATGAATGGGTTGCCCGTCCCATTATATCGCCGGAAATTCGACATTTCAGAAGGTGGTAAATGGAACACCGGCAACGTAGGAAGAGAAATTTCCGGAGCATTCTTAGTTGCTGTAACCTTCTTGAGCTGTTCCTCCATGCTGGCCAGCTTCTGAAGTAAGAGAGTGTTGGTATCGGGCTCGACCGGGGCCTGATTCTGAGCAAAAGAAGGCGGTATAGGCGTTCGTAGAATCCGAGGAGGTTGGAAGGATTGATGCCTAACCGCTGAATAGCTCGCCTGCTGGGCCGGCATGGCCGCAGTAGGCGTTTGTGGACGAGAGGAGGGGGGATGCAAGACCGCCTGGTCATTAACAATCTGATGGCCACTCACGGCCGGAGGGGGATTAGAAGAAGAAGAAAGAACCGACTTCCCTTTTAAAGCGGCCTGAATGGCTTGCCGCTGGGAGTCATCCAACTGGGAGAGAGCCTGGATCAAATCCGTGACATTAATGGATGGGGAAGGGTTCCCCGAAGTGTTGGAAGATGGAACTTGAGACGAGGGTCCGCCTCATGAAGAGTGGTATCAACCACATGAACTTGTGAGTAATGGGGGTGAGGAGGAAGGTAGTTCCCCTCATAATAAACAGAATCCTGGAGAGGGTCCTCATATTGACCAAATATGTTCTCATTCTCATCATCATAGGAGTACCCGTTTCCTGCCATGTTGATGGTTTTACCTGAACGGAGTTTCATTCTTAAGAGAGAGAGTGTTTAATGAAGGAACTATCACAAAATACTTAATCCAAACAAGGCAATCAAATCACCCAACTATGTTTATGCAAACAAGGTTGGCAAGAAACGCAAGATTTTAATGTTTGATGTTTGAATTAGGATGGATTATTTGTGAAAGTTCACTCTTTTGCCAAATGAGACCTAGTTTGATCCAAGTGTAACCTCCGGGTCAACTAAGTTTTTCTCTCTCTTTAACAACGCATAGGTTCTCTAAACTCCAGGTACTTCAAGGGTACAACCAGCCCGGCGTCCGTGAGGGAATCCACGGGTGCGGGGACTTATGGAGGTCTTAGAAAAGGGATTCCCGGTCCAAAGAGACGGAATGCTCAATGGAGGGTTGTCCCGATTCCAAGAAAGGTGTGTGGAATCCTAGGCTAGAGAGAGGAGGTCTCTCAACCAAGCCAACAAATCAAGACAATCCAAGCAGCAATGTAATATCAAGACAAATGCCAATCAATGAATAAGAGCTAATCTGTGAAAAAGAACAGTAAAGAAACGCCCTTGGAAAGGTCGTTTTCACAGCAGGAGGAAAGACACGCCCTGTGATAGGTCGTGACAAAATGAAAACACGGCAGCGTGGCTGTCGTTAAACTCTGTGAGGGGCTCACAGACGGTAGGAAAACACGCCTTTGGGTAAGGCGTTACAAAGAAAGGACGCCTCCACGGGAGGGCGTCAAAACTCAGAGAAACGCCCTGATCGTAGGCGCTGATAATAAATAAAACGCCTCTGAGAGGGGCGTTAATCCACAGGCAATATGATAAGCATGCAGCAAACAGCAGTTTATGGTAAAAGACGCCCTGGCAGTGGGCGTTACTCAACGAAACACGTCCCTGAGAGGGGCGTTAAATAGCAGACGATAAAATGAGCAAACAGAGCGCCAGCAGATGCAATAAACACACGCCCTGGAAGGGGGCGTTAATCAACAAAACACGTCCCTGTGAGGGGCGTTAAATCAAAAGACGCCCTTGTTGAAGGCGTTAATAAGCAGCAATTGACTGATCCGGGGAGTGTGCAGGGTGCACAATGGAGGGTGCCCGAGGGGCACAAGGGAAAGGGTACCGAGGGCACCGAGGGGAAAGGGCACGCGAGGGTGCCTAAGGGGAAAGGACACACGAGGGTGTCAAAGGGGAAAGGGCACACGAGGGTGCCAATGGAGATGGTAATCAATAAAGAAAACAGTGGAAGTCCCACCGTGATCGCCAATTTGTAGATCGGATTAAAAATCCTCTCTTAGGAGAAGTTAAAATAATAACAATGAATAAACAAAAATGCGTAAGATGTAATAAAAATACAATAAAAATAGCACGAGGTGCTAAAGTGGAGATGATGTGATCGCCAGAGGGGTTACCTCAATAAGAAGAAAAAGGAGATCGCGTGTACCTGGTGAAAATTGGGATGCGGGATGGATGTGGATTTCTTCCTCCAACTTCAATCGGCCGGCCGATGAAGTGGGTTTTCTTGGTTGATTACCTTGTAAAAAAAAGACAATGAAAAACAAACAAAAGAGAGAGGGATCAGCCAAAGTGCAATAGTATCAATCCAAAACTAACATAAAATGATGAAAAGACATCAACATGCGCACCTCTTTTTTTTGTTGTTTTAAAACCCCTTAATAAGACTTAAGGGAGGGGGAGTATGATGATAAAAAAAATTGCAACAAGGTGGGAATAAATACGAAGGATGAATGAATATGATGAATGGAGTGGTATAAGTGATGTAGAACAATCAGATGAAAAACTGAGAAGCCCTGCTGTCCCTGGCGACAGTAGAGGGAAACCGGATGAATATGACGGACGTAGATGGATGAAGCACCGGATGAAGCCCAACGAAGGATGCAGAAAACGAAGAAGGCTCTGCTCGTGACGCTTAACCTCTTGAGTGCTTAGAATGCTTAACCTTCTGAGTCATTAACCTCTCACACGATCGAATGATATTTTCTCTTATAGCTTCAATCGGATGTGATCAAACAAGGAAATGATAAGAATGGGTAATGAGGCATCCAGGGAAGGATCAAGATCGAGCAAGAGTCCCAAGGATGGTAGGGAACTGTGAGGGAAAGATGGAAAAAGGAAGGACTCTGGAGTGAAACACGACTTAGGACAGGGCGTCAAATCATGAATTGACGACCTTTACAGAGACGTTTCTTGAAACACGACCTAGGAAAGGGCGTTTCTTCCTGGATTTAAATTTGGAAATAAAACTTTCTTTGTTTAGAAATTAATGGAACACGCCTAAGATAACGGCGTTTCTTAAAAACACGCCCTGAGGTAGGACGTTACACAGAAAAAGCTTTTTATTTTGAAAGTAGATAATTCCAGAAATTAACGGATAATACCAGGAATTGACGCCCTCATACATGGTCGTCCTTTCTTTTAAAACGCCCCATCACAGGTCGTTACTTTCTAAAGTAACGCCCTTCGTCAGGTCGTGAATCACGAAGGATGCATAAAAAATGCATAAAATTCTCAAAAAAAGAAAAACTTCATGTTATAGGGATATTGAAGTCCACTTGGGGCGTTTACATAATAACATGAGATTTGATCAACAAAACGTCAATTTTGGCGTGTCTACAGGCGGGCGCGTTACATTCGTGTAACGCGCTGGGGCAGGCGCGTTACATTCTATTTTCACGCTGGGAGCGTGAGGCGCGCGTGACGCACCAGGGCAGGCGCGTTACTTTTGTGTAACGCGCTGAGCCAGGCGCGTTACATTTGTGTAACGCGCTGAGCCAGGCGCGTTTCATCCTGCGTTCCTATGGGCCGTGTAACGGCCTGCGTTAGGCCGCCAGGTGGATGTGACGGTCCCGCCTAGACCGTTACAGCCCTGTGACGGTCTAGGGCTAGACCGTCAGGCGTTGTGTTGCACCGAGGCGAGTTTTTGTGTTCTCCGCCTTGTTCCACGATGTGTGGGTCCCCGGTCGACTCGGTTGGGACCCAGTGGTCGACCTGCGGTCTCGTGAGTGTCCCAGACACCCGTGGGATTCTGTGTCCGTGTTTTGAGGGTGTCGGGAGGACCGTGCTACCTCGTTTAGCGTGCCCGTGGGTTTGAGAGTCCGGGTGACTTCTCGCGTGTCGGGCTTTTATGTTACGTTAGACCGAGTCACCGCGTGTCGGTGGGTGTGCGGTGGGGTCTCCCCCGCATGTCGTTAGTTTTCCTGGAAGATGATTCCCGAGTGGGCCATGTGGTTGGCCTTGGACTGTGAGTCCAGTTACCGGCCTGGCAGCTTATGCGTTGCCCTCGGCATCATGCTTCTATGCTTTCCGCGTGGGCCATGCGTGTGGCCTTGGACTGCGAGTCCAGTTGCCCAGCCTAGGGCTGGAGGGTTCCCGCCTTTCCCTGAGAGTGGGATTTGGTGCGGCGGCCTGTGAGCAGCCTTGGGAACCGTGTTTCGGCATTTCTACGTGGCCGAGCGTGCGGCCCGTGGACTGTGAGTCCTGTTTCTTCTCCGACTGTGGTCACCGTGCGACGGGGCCGGTACGTGGGGTGGTCCCGTACGTCGTCGGATGCGGACGTTGTTTTCCGTTGACTTGAGAGTCTACTCCTTCAGTGACCCTCCACTAGTCGTAGCCTACCAGTACGCGGTACCGGTCGCACCAGGGAGTGGTGTACGGGCTTACCCTTAGAGGCGGTTTGTGGACCGGTTGCCGTCGGGCCCCACGTCTTGCATCCAGAGTCCGGCTGAGGGGAAAACCGGTCAGAGGGCCAGACCAGGGACGCACGGTCTGTGTGTGCACACGTGGTTGGGGGCGGTTGGACCCACGTCGACGGGCATGACCCTAGCTAGTCACTTGTTTGTGGTTACTTGTGCGGTGTTCGTGCCTTTGGTAGGCGCTACCACGTCAGGGAGTTCACCTGCGGCGCGGAGTAAGACGTCAGGGGATGCTACCGGCTGTGCTTCTTGTGGGAGGTACTCCTGTCGAGTTGGGAGTGACAGACTGTCAGTTTCTGTGACTTCGACCTTCGGGTTTTCGGTCGTGTCGATCGTTGTGTTTTCGGTTGTTTCGCCGCGACGCGTGTGTTGGTTTTCGCGCCGTGGGACTAGTGCTAGTGGCTCTACCGAGGTTGCCTCTTGTTGTGCGGTACCCACGATCAGATGGTCGGGGTTGCACCTTGGACAGCGTGTCCAGGTAGGCTGTGTCAGGGGACAGGCCTCTACGGCGTGGTTGCCGTGTGTTTTTACTTCGGTAAGTGGTACTAGTGTTGTAACGACCCGAGAATCCGATTACCGGGAAGGCCCGATAACCCGAGACTCGCACCGCCGCCCACGAGCTGGGAGGGCTCGGAAGGGCTAAAAGGAGTGTGGAGGCACAAAGAAATAGGAAATAAAGCAGGACAACCATTAACAGAAATAAATAAACAACTACAGCTATGACAGAGCCCAGTCCAACGGAAAGTACAGTCTAAAGTAGTAAAGCGTACCACATGCCAAGTGAACACTCGGCTCGGCGAGCTGGCAACTGAGAACCTCCGCTCCGCACCCTCGAACCTCGAGGAAGAACCGCCACACCTGAAAAGCAGGGGATGAGTCTCCAAAATAGAGACTCAGTAGGGATCCCGCGGAATCCCAACTGGAAACAACGGTGGTAGCGGAAAGGAAGGCTACGAGAGCAACCGCAATAGCAGGAACAGTAAACCCGGTGGCCGGTCGAAACACGGCACTACAACTACTCCTACTGTACCAGAAACACACCCTGACCTCGCGGTCGAGGCTACCGAACTACACTAGTACCGCTTACCGAAGTAAAAACACACGGCAACCACGCCGTATCGGCCTGTCCCCCGGACACAGCCTACCTGGACACGCTGTCCAAGGTGCAACCCCGACCATCCGATCGTGGGTACTGCACAACAAGACGCAACCTCGGTAGAGCAACTAGCACTAGTCCCACGGCGCAAAAACTAACACACGCGCCACGGTGAAACAACCAAACTCAACGGTCAACACGACCGAAAACTCGAAGGTCGAAGTCACAGAAACTGACAGTCTGTCACTCCAGACTCGACAGGAGTACCTCCCACTAGAAGCACAGCCGGTAGCGTCCCCTGACGTCTTACACTGCACCGCAGGTGAACTGCCTGACGTGGTAGTGCCTACCAAAGGCACGAACACCGTAAAAGTACCACAAACAAGTGACTAGTTGGGGTCACGCCCGTCGACGTGCATCCACTGTCCCCAACCACGTGTGCACACACAGACCGCGCGTCCCTGGTCTGGCCCTCTGACCGGTTTTCCCTTCAGCCGGACTCTGGCTGCAAGACGTGGGGCCCGACGGCAACCGGTCCACAAACCGCCTCTAAGGGTAAGCCCGTACACCACTCCCTGGTGCGACCGGTACCGCGTACTGGTAGGCTACGACTAGTGGAGGGTCACTGAAGGAGTAGACTCTCAAGTCAACGGAAAACAACGTCTGCATCTGACGACGTACGGGGACCACCCCACGTACCGGCCCCGTCGCACGGTGACCACAGTCGGAGAAGAGACAGGACTCGCAGTCCACGGCCACGCACGCACCCAGCGCGGGAGTCGAGAAAACTCAAGTGGTGCTAAGCCACTGGACTCTGGACAGTCCTCTAGACGCATTACACCCAACGGTCCTGAGTCACAAGACTCGGGGTCAAGACCGTTGTACGCAACAGCACAAGGCCGTCAATCCAGTCTAATCTCTAGGTCTAAAACCACGGTAGCACCAGTACCGAGACAACTCACGAACCGCCAAGACCACTCCCTCGGGAAGGGAATGCAAGGGACTAAGGCCACCCACACGGGCCACACGGAAAACACAGAAGCACGATTCCTAGGGCAGCACACAAGCCACCTTGTCGATTTCCCATCTCAGGGCAAGCGGGAAACCTCCAGCCCCAGGCCGGATAACTGGACTCGCAGTCCAAGTCCAAACACGTGGCCCACATGGGAATCACCTTCCAAAGAAACCCATGACATGCGGGGGAGACCCCCACCGCACACACACCGATGCACGGTGACTCGATCGAGCGTGACACGAAAGCCCAGCACGCGAGAAGTCACCCGGACTCTCAACCCTATGGGCACGCTAAACGAGGTAACACGGTCCTCCAGACACCCTCAAAATACGGACACAGAATCCCATGGGTGTCTGGGACACTCACGAGACCGCAGGTCGACCAATGGGTCCCAACCGAGTCGACCGGGGATCCACACATCGTGGAACATTGCGGAGAACACATAAACTCGCCTCGGTGCAACACAGAGCCTGACGGTCTAGCCCTAGACCGTCACATGGCTGTAATGGTCTAGGCGGGACCGTCACATCCACCTGGCGGCCTAACGTAGGCCGTTACACGGCTCAAAGGAACGCAGAATGTAACGCGCCTGGCTCAGCGCGTTACACAAATGTAACGCGCCTGCCCTGGTACATCACGCGCGCCTCACGCTCCCAGCGTGAAAACGGGATGTAACGCGCCTGCCCCAGCGCGTTACACAAATGTAACGCGCCTGGTCCAGCGTGTTACACACACAGACACCCAACGGTCAAACGACAACGGTTAGAACACCCCTGACGGCCCACCCCAGGCACGTTACACGCATGTAACGGTCCGTCAGGGGCCGTTACACCCCCAGCCCTCAGCTGGGTAACAGGGGATGTGACGCACCCACCCAGGCGCGTCACACGGCTGTGGCGGTCTATCGTGGGATCGTCACACCCACGAACGCCAAAGCCAAAGCAAAGGGAATGTAACGCCTCTGCCCAGGCGCGTTACACACATGTAACGGTCACTGGAATGACCGTCACACCCTCCCGAGAACGTTACGGCGAGAAACCATCCAAAACACCGATCCACGCCCTGATCACCCCCGGGTGATGGGGAAACAAAGGGGAATCCATCCCCAAGCCCCTAGGCATGCATCTAAACCCCTGGATCGGCCAAAAACGCCGTAAAACGAGAGATCGGCCCACAAGCCCTAAAACATGGGTTTTGCCCAAAAAACCCCGATTCCACCCGCTCGGCTCACCACGGCCTACGAAACTCGCGGGAAAGGAAGTGCACGAGCTGGGGGTCCATCTCCCTACCTCCACCGAAGATTTCGCGCACCGTGGATGCCGATCCACGAAGAAACGCCTCTGAAACCCCGCCGGTGCCTCCACGCCCGCGAACCGGCTTCACCGCGCCCTCGAGCCTCGATCCTCAACCCATCCTCGCCGTCCTCCTCGCCCGCATCGCCCTCGCCTCGGTCCGTCAGCCGCCGGAGAGGAGAGAGTGAGAGGAGAGAGAGAAGGTGAGAGTGAGAAATGAGAGGAAGAGAGAGAGTGGGGGGTTTATATAGGAAAATCCAAAAAATTGGGAAAATTCTAAAAAATATAAAAATACACCTCCTCAAACCTCGCGACGCGCTGATCATAATGGTACCACTCGCGCCCGGGTGAACTGCCCGGTTCACCCGCAACGAGGTTCCGAAGGAATTTCTGAAACACACACTGGGAATCGGAAAACACACGCAGGAAAAGTCGCGGAGCTCTTTCAGCCTCCGAAACGACTCCGGATCGCGCCGATCCGAACATGAAAGATGTCCGAAACAAAATTCCGGACACAACGGAGTCGAATACTCCAACAAACCAGATCCGGGACCTGAGAAGAAGGATCTGAAAAATCCGGGGCATTACAGCCCTCCCCCCTTAAAGAAAATTCATCCTCGAAATTCAGGACCAAACACAAAGTCACAGGGGAAGAACACTGAACGAATTGACACGCTGTCAGAGCCCCAGTACATAAAACCTCGATCCTCACAAAAACACCAATCCTGAGGGACACAGCCAGACTTACAATCACACACAACACCTCGCTCCTCGCGCCGAGCACACTGGCCAACAGAGCAGGCATATACCAAAGGGCACAGTCCGGCATCACCTCAGACAACGCGAGAAACCACCATGGCACCGCAGCCACAATCTTGCTCATCGAGGAGACACAACCCTCGACACGAGCAACAGCTATTGATCCATCCAATGGTCAGCAGACAAATCGCACATCAGCTTCGCAACCAGCTGACAGGTCGCACACCCTCCTCAAGGGAGCAGCCAAAACAGAGCCTCCACCAGCTCAAGCAGTCCTCTCAGCAGACCGCAACCAGAACATCGGCTCAACACCAAGAAACACTCCACGCATGGCAAGCCGAAAGCCGGACATAACACTGTGCCAACTCTTGTCAGAAGACAAACTTCGACAAAGCCCAGATCCCATCCGGAAAGGCACATCACAGAAACGACCACCAAAGGTCTCGCTGGCACACGGCTCTTGCCACGCTCGAGCCCTGACAACCAGCATCTTCTGTCTGTGAAAAGACCATCCACTGGTCGCCCGATACACGTCAACGGGAAACCTCCACTGGCCCAACAGGCACGATCCAACTCACAGCAGGTCATCCGCTGACTCACACACAGACCAATGCCACACCTCGAGCCACACTCCTCTCAGACTCCACATCCGAACGCTAACTCGACCCTCTCGGGGAGCAAGATGAAACCAATGACGAGATCTTGGCGTCTTTAGTCATCACCTCACTCGACTCAGACTTACAGGGGAACCATCCCATGCTGGTCACCAAACTAGGGATAACCATTACGACACCAACGTCCCATCAAGGACCACCCTCCGACGCCAATCTCGCTAAAAAGGCCTCCGCCCACAGGCGTCACTCTTATGTCTGGTCTCATCAAATCCTCCGATCAATCCAAGTGGACACCAGCCAATCCCGATTCCGCCCTTACCACAGAGTCACGGGACACCACCTGAACAGTGCTCACGGCGACCTGGTTGCCGACACCACGACCAAAGCACTCTGGGTCCCCGATCGATTATACATCTCACCGTCACAATCCGACAAGACCGTAGAACCAATAGACGCTGCTGTGGTCGGTCACACGGTTAGGCTCACCAGCCACTCACAGCGGCCAACCGGGACCCATCGTCAGGCGACATCCTCAACAACCCCATCCTGGTCCAACACCGACGCCTGACACGGCTTCCAACATAGAAACAGGGTACTCATGCAGCATACTAGCCAGCACATTCCCCAACACTCCATCCAGCCAGTGCCAACAACCATAATACCTCGAGCAACGGCACGGCAACAACACGTTTCACACCGAGGAACCAATCCACCAATGCTCAACGCAAACTCAGGAATCCGCCCGTAGCAACCAACGCTACGATCCTGAACCAATGGGTCACAAGCCCACCACGCTTCCGCTACGCACTCTGATCCGCGCGCACAGCCGAGAAAGCGAACACCGCCCAACCAACACTCGTCCTTCCGGAACAGCGCCAGTACCCTCACACGACAAGGGAATGGGCACGACTTCTCACAGGCAACCGCCTTGCCAAGACAAGGAGCACGTCTCGCACAGACTTCATGGCACACAAGGTCAACCAATCCGGGCACCCAATACAAGACGACGAACCTTAGCCCAACACAATCTCTCCAACCAAAGGGGAGACCAAACGCACTTCTGACCTGTAATATCCCGGACCTTTCGGATCCTTCTTCGTGGGTCCAGGATCTGGTTTTCGGAGCGTCTGGCTCCGTTATGTCCAAAATTTCATTTTGGACATCTTTCGTGTTCGGATCGGCGCGATCCGGAGTCATTTCGGAGGCCCGGAGACGTTCCGCGGCTTTTCCGCGTGTGTTTTCCGATTTCCGATGTGTGTTTCGGCTTTTTCTTCGGAAGCTCGCTGCGGGCGAACCGGGCGGTTCACTCGGGCACGAGTGGTACCGTTGTGATCGGTGCGTTCCGAGGATTCCGAAAATATATTTTTCTATTTTTCGATATTTTTCTGAAAAATCGGATTTTCTATTTAACCCTATTTCTTTTCTTTTTCGTTTCCACCTTCTCTTTCTTCTTCTTCTTCCTCCTCCTTCCTTCCCCAACCGTGGCCGCCCTCCTCTCTCTCTCTCTCTCTCTCCCATTCGGACGCGGTGAGCCCCTCCCCGGCTGTTGACGGCGGCAGGGCGACGGCGCGGACGCGTGGGTGGCGGCGAGGCGAGCTCGTGGGCGTGCGGCAAGCGTGGGAAGCGTGGGGAGTTCGTGAAGCTTAAAGCGTTCTTCGTGGTTTGTGGGCGATTCGGCGGAGCATTCGCTCCATTGAGGTAGGGTGACGTTCCTTAGCCTCTTGCCGTTCATTCCCGTGATTTGTAGGCCGCGGGGAGGCCGAGAGGGGCGTGTTTGAGCTTTTGGGGGTTTTTCCATGATTTGGGGAGAGCTCGCACGATCTATGGATTTGATGCATGATTTCGTATTTTGATGGCCTAGGATCATGCTAGGGGTCCCCAGGGGTCTTCCCCTTTGTTTCCCCCCTCTCCTGTGGAGGCATGGGGGCGTGGTTGGTTTTTTTTGGAGTTTCTACCGTTTTCCGCCGCGGACTGAGAACGCGCTATACTCCAGTAGCGCGTTCTTGTTCGTCGCGCTGTCCCGATGGGGCGCGTTCATCGGAGAAGATGAACAGGAGGCGGTTCCTGTCGCGCTATGGGGTCCTAGCGCGACCTGCCTTGTCGCGCTAGGGGTCCCTAGCGCGATCTGTTGTGTCGCGCTAGGGGATCCTAGCGCGATGTTCCCTGTCGCGCTAGGAGGCCCTAGCGCGATCTTCCCTGTCGCGCTAGGGAGTCCTGGCGCGTTCTGTCCTGTTGTCGGGTGTTCCTCTTGGGCCGTGTGTGTGTCCTGGACACCCCGTGGAGTTCCGTGACCGTGTCTTTGGTGTCCAGAGGTTCCGTTTGCCTTGGTCATGAGTTTGGCCGTGGGCGGTGCGTCCGTTTTTTTCCGACCATGGCCCCGTTTGACGGAGCTAGTGCGTGGGGTGATTCCCACACGTTGTCGGACTCGGACGTCATTTTCCGTTGACTTGAGAGTCTACTCCTTCAGTGACCCTCCACTAGTCGTAGCCCACCAGTACGAGGTGCTGGTCTCACCTGGGAGTGGTGTACGGGCACCCACCTTTCGAGACGGTTTGTGGACCGGTTACCGTAGGCCCCTCGTCGGTAGCCAGAGTCCGACTACGGGGGAAAACCGGTCAGAGGACCAGACCTAGTGACGCGTGGTCTGTGTGTGCACACGTGGTTGGGGGCAGTTGGACCCACGTCGACGGGCGTGACCCCAGCTAGTTACTTGTTTGTGGTTACTTTTACGGTGTCTGCGCCTCGGGTAGGACCTACCACGTCAGGCGGTTCACCTGCGGTGCGGTGTAAGACGTCAGGGGACGCTACCAGCTGTGCTTCTAGTGGGTGGTACTCCTGTCGAGTACGGAGTGTCAGACTGTCAGTCATGTGTTTCCGACCTTCGGGTTTTTTCGGTTTGGCCGTTGAGCTTCGGTCTTTTTACCGTGGCACGTGTGTCGGTTTACGTGCCGTAGGGTCTTGTCTTGTGGAGTACAGGGCTTTCCTTTCCGAGGTACTCTCCTACCGCTAGTGTAGTGGTTTCTCGTTTTACGAGGTAGGGTTCGAGTGATCCCTACTGAGTCTTGTTCCGAGACTCATTCCCTGCGTGTTTTCACCGTGTTTCAGGTGAGGCGCCACCTTCGGGGAGCGCGTCGGGGGTGCAGCGTGGTGCGGGTGCCCAGAGGTAGTGCCATAGGTCAGAGCCGGGGGATGCCCCGAGTAGCTGTACTTTCCTTTCTTGTCACTGTACTAGTCGTGGACTATTGTTATTGTTGTTAATTTCTATTGTGGACCATGTAAATTGTTAATTTATTTCCTGCTTAATATTATAACTGTTTAATTTCTGCAATTATCTGTGATGCTTGTGTAGTTCCACACCATCCTTTTAACCCTTCCGAGTCTTCGGGCTCGTGGGTGGCGGTACGAGTCTCGGGTTATCGGGCCTTCCCGGTAATCGGATTCTCGGGTCGTTACAGCTGGTATCAGAGCGTGGTTGTGGAATTACATGAGAATCATAGGTAATTGTAGTGGTCCACTAGTCCACAGCGATGATGTACATGTGACGCTGGCATTGGGCATCGTGTGTTTTTCTTGACCTTACCGTTTTCGTGTTTTCTGTCTTCTGCTTCAGGAGCGAGTATGGCGCCGAGGAGGAGCTCTCGCTCTCAGCAGGGGCAGTCGGCTGGAGGTCAGGAGATCCAACAGGGGGTCCAGAGGGACCAGGAGGAGCATAGCAGAGCGCCACTGGGGGCTACCGAGGCCGCGGATGCTGCGAGAGTTCCGGGGGCCGAAGATTTCTTCCGTGGCATGTACCATCTCATGTCTCAGCAGTTTGGCGGAGAGGCTGGTGAGGGCTCGTCAGTCAGGGGTGGGCCAGGCCGAGCAGTGAGGGACTTCATGCAGTTCCATCCACCTTACTTTAGCGGCCAGGCAGACCCTGATGCGGCTCGTGATTGGCTTGATGAGATGGAGCGGGTGTTCAGTTCCGCGAGGAGTACTGCCAAGGACAGAGTTGTGTTGGCCTACAACCAGTTGCAGGGTACGGCTCGGAGGTGGTGGTCTTCCGAGTGGAAGACGTCCTTTCAGCTTCGTCCACTTGAGCAGATCGAGTGGGATGACTTTGTCGGTGCTTTCGAGCGTACGTACTGTCCAGATATTGTTGCCACGCAGCGGATGTGGGAGTTTCTGGAGTTGGTGCAGGGTGACATGTCCGTGTTGCAGTACAGGGCCCGATTTGTCGAGCTGGGTCGGTATGCACCTCACATCATGGAGCATGAGAGGGTGAGGACCGCGCAGTTTGTGCAGGGCTTGAGGCTGGAGCTGAGGCACCATTTGATCGCGAATGGGGCCACTGATCTAGAGACGGCGTCTCGTGTTGCGATTTCCTTGGAGATGGATATGCAGAGGACCCGAGGACCGGTCAGCCAGGGGCAGTCCTTGTCAGGTCATAGCCAGCAGTCGGCTACCCAGCAGCAGGGTTTCTTCCAGCATGCGTCGGGTGGTTCAGGAGTACCGGCATCGGCAGCTTCGGTGACAGGATCTGCGTCCTTCGGCTCGAAGGTCAAGAAGTTCCTCTCGAAGAATTTCCGGAAGAAGAAGTCCAAGGATCAGGGGCAGGCTTCATCGGGCAGTGTACAGCAGCCGATTCCTTTTCAGCGTCAGGGATCAGTGGGTGGATCGCGAGGACCTTGTCCACGGTGTGGTGGGACCCACCCAGGCAGGCAGTGCACGGCGCCGATTATTTATTTTTGGTGTGACCAGCCAGGGCATATGGCGCGTGACTGTCCTCAGAGGCCACCACAGCAGCAGGTTCCCCAGCAGCAGCAGCAGCAGTAGGGACAGTATCCGCCGCTACCCAGGTCAGCTAGCGTGGGAGGCAGGCAGAGGGCTCGAGGCCAGATCACGCACATGACCAGGGCAGAGGTAGTGGCGTCGCAGCTCGTGGAAGGTACCGTTCAGATTTTGGGTTGTGCGGCTCGGGTTTTATTTGATTCTGGCGCGTCTCATTCGTTTATTTTGGAGGATTTTGCGTCGAGCATCGAGGAGCCGGTGACCCAGTTGTCCTGTGATTTGACAGTGGAGTTGCCTTCGAGTGACTTTATGATCACTCCGTATTGCTTCGACCAGGTTCCGGTGTGGATCGATGGGCGGAGTATGCCGGGCAGGTTTTATGCGTTGTAGCTTCGGGATTACGATGTGATTCTAGGCATGGATTGGCTCGAGACTCATGGAGCGGTGGTGGATTGTGGGATGAAGAGGTTCTACTTCCAGCATCCGAGCAAGCGGACCTTCTATTTCCAAGGTATCCGTTCCACCTCTTCTCGATTCCTTATCTATGCTATTCGAGCCCGTCGGTTGCTTGATTCCGGTTGTCAGGATTTTCTCGCGTCAGTGGTTGTGTCTGACCAGATGGAGCCGGATGTCGAGGACATTGCGGTGGTGTGCGAGTTCCCCGACGTTTTTCCCGAGGAGTTGCCTGGATTACCTCCCCAGCGGGAGATCGATTTTGTGATCGAGGTTGTGCCTGGTACGGGACCTTTGGCGAAGGCTCCCTACCGTATGGCCCCCGCTGAGTTGAGGGAGTTGAGGGCGCAGTTGCAGGAACTGTTGGCCAAGGGGTACATTCGTCCTAGCTTTTCCCCTTGGGGTGCGCCCGTGTTGTTTGTGAAGAAGAAGGACGGTAGTCTGCGCTTGTGCATTGACTATCGGCAGCTGAATGAAGTGACCATTAAGAACAAGTATCCGTTGCTACGGATTGATGATTTGTTCGACCAGCTGCAGTCTGCACGAGTGTTCTCGCGGATTGATTTTAGGTCCGGTTACTATCAGCTGAGAATTCGCGAGTCCGATGTGGAGAAGACTGCGTTCAGTACGAGGTACGGGCATTACGAGTTTTTGGTGATGCCGTTTGGGCTCACCAATGCCCCAGCAGCCTTTATGGACTTAATGCAGAGGGTGTTTCATCCGTATTTGGACCAGTTCGTGGTCATTTTCGTGGATGACATCCTTGTTTATTCGCGGTCTGCCGAGGAGCACGCGTACCATTTGGGTGTGGTGCTGCAGACGTTGCGAGATCACCAGTTGTATGCGAAGCTCAGCAAGTGCGAGTTTTGGCTCAGCGAGGTGCACTTTCTGGGGCACGTAATTTCTGGTGATGGCATTTCCATGGACCCCGCCAAGGTTGAGGCAGTAATGCAGTGGCCGAGGTCGGTGACAGAGATCCGGAGTTTCTTGGGGCTTGCGGGTTATTATCACCGGTTTATCCAGGATTTTTCTCGCATTGCGACCCCGATGACGAGGCTCACGCGGAAGGATGTGCCTTTCGTTTGGTCCGAGGAGTGTGAGCAGAGCTTCAGCGAATTGAAGAGATTGCTCACCTCGGCTCCAGTGTTGGTTTTGCCTTCTGGATCGGGAGGTTTTGTGGTGTGTACAGATGCTTCCGGCATTGGGTTGGGTGCTGTTCTGATACAGCATGGTAGAGTGGTGGCTTATGCATCTCGACAGCTAAAGCCCCACGAGGAGAACTACCCTACCCATGACCTTGAGTTGGCGGCGGTGATCTTCGCGCTGAAGATCTGGAGGCACTATCTGTACGACGAGAAGTTCGAGGTGTTCACTGACCATCAGAGTTTGAGGTACGTGTTCTCGCAGAAGGACCTGAACCTCAGACAAAGGCGTTGGATGGAGTTCATGAAGGACTATGACTTCACCCTGTCTTATCAGCCGGGCAGGATGAATGTCGTCGCCGATGCCTTGAGTCGGAAGGTTACGATCAGTACCTTGATGTTGAGGAAGTGGAGGCTCTGGGATCAAGTGCCCGAAGTATCTTTTAGGCTCAAGATTCCCCAGGAGCCAGGGTTGGCAGTGCTTGCGAGTCTGACTGTCACTCCTGCTATCCGTCGTCAGGTGACAGAGGCTCAGCATGCGGACCCTGAGTTGCCCCGGATTCTGGCGATGGCTGATGTGGAGCTCGGCGAGGACGGAGCTGCGAGGTTTCGTGGCAGGCTGTATGTCCCAGCGGAGGAGCAGGTTCATCGTGCGGTGTTGCGCGAGGCTCATGGGAGCAGGTACACCGTACACCCGGGTGCGACGAAGATGTATCGAAACTTGCGGAGGCAGTTTTGGTGGCCTGGCATGAAGAGAGATGTTGCAGAGTTTCTGGCCAGGTGCCTGATCTTTCAGCAGGTGAAGGCAGAGCATCAGCGACCAAGAGGTACTCTCCAGCCCTTGGATGTTCCTGCTTGGAAGTGGGACCATGTGACCACGGATTTTGTGGTAGGGTTGCCGAGGACCCCGACTGGACAGGACAATATTTGGTTGCTGGTGGATCGGCTGACGAAGGTGACGCGGTTGTTACCGGTCAAGGTCAGCTGGAGCGTGTCTAAGTTGGCTCGTCTTTATGTGGAGCGGATTGTGCCGTTGCATGGGGTTCCCATTTCGATCGTGTCGGATAGGGATCCGCGCTTCACTTCTGAATTCTGGAGCAGTTTCCAGCGAGCTCTTGGCACGGAGTTGGCATTTAGCTCGGCGTATCATCCTCAGTCAGATGGTCAGTCTGAGAGGACCATTCAGACTTTGGAAGACATGCTGAGATCCTGCTGCCTGGAGTGGCAGGGGAGTTGGATTCATCACCTACCGTTGGTGGAGTTTGCCTATAACAACAGCTATCATTCGAGCATCGGCATGGCTCCTTATGAGGTATTGTATGGGCGTCCTTGTCGGACTCCACTTGATTGGTTTGAGGTGGGTGAGCGTGTTTTGACGGGACCGGAATTGGTGCAGCAATGTGTGGATGTTGTGCACCTGGTTCATCAGAATATGGTGGCGGCCCAGAGTTGGCAGAAGAGCTATGCTGACCGTAGGAGGCAGCCCCTCGAGTTCGCCGTGGGCGATCACGTGTTCTTGAGAGTTTCTCTGATGAAGGGGGTGATGCGTTTTGGACGGCGGGGGAAGCTGAGTCCCCGCTATATTGGTCCTTTCGCGATTGTGGAACGCATCGGTGAGGTTGCTTACCGGTTGCAGTTACCCTCTGAGTTGGCGTCGGTGCATGACGTGTTCCACGTCTCGATGTTGCGGAAGCATATGTCCGATGACTCTCACGTGCTCGAGGATTCTGTTTGGCCTGAGGTGACTCCCGATCACTCTCTCCCAGAGTTTCCAATCCGGGTGGAGGATAGGCGAGAGCAGCGCCTGCGGAACAAGGTCATCCCCTTGGTTAAGGTGGTGTGGCAGCGGCACTCTGGTGGGGAGGCTTCTTGGGAACATGAGGACGAGATGCGTCAGCAGTTTCCGTACCTGTTTGAGTGAGTCTTCCTCTTCTTTCCCCTTGGGTTGTTCCCAATTTCGAGAACGAAATTCCTTAAGGGGGGAGGGCTGTAATATCCTGGACCTTTCGGATCCTTCTTCGTGGGTCTCGGATCTGGTTTTCGGAGCGTCTGGCTCCGTTGTGTCCGAAATTTCATTTCGGACATCTTTCGTGTTCGGATCGGCGCGATCCGGAGTCATTTCGGAGGCCCGGAGGCGTTTCGCGGCTTTTTCGCGTGTGTTTTCCGATTTCCGGTGTGTGTTTCGGCTTTTTCTTCGGAAGCTCGCTGCGGGCGAACCGGGCGGTTCACCCGGGCACGAGTGGTACCGTTGCTATCGGTGCGTTCCGAGGATTCCGGAAATGAATTTTTCTATTTTTCGGTATTTTTCCAAAAAATCGGATTTTCTATTTAACCCTATTTCTTTTTCTTTTTCTTTTCCACTAGTCGTAGCCCACCAGTACGAGGTGCTGGTCTCACCTGGGAGTGGTGTACGGGCACCCACCTTTCGAGACGGTTTGTGGACCGGTTACCGTAGGCCCCTCGTCGGTAGCCAGAGTCCGGCTACGGGGGAAAACCGGTCAGAGGACCAGACCTAGTGACGCGTGGTCTGTGTGTGCACACGTGGTTGGGGGCAGTTGGACCCACGTCGACGGGCGTGACCCCAGCTAGTTACTTGTTTGTGGTTACTTGTACGGTGTCTGCGCCTCGGGTAGGACCTACCACGTCAGGCGGTTCACCTGCGGTGCGGTGTAAGACGTCAGGGGATGCTACCGGCTGTGCTTCTAGTGGGTGGTACTCCTGTCGAGTACGGAGTGTCAGACTGTCAGTCGTGTGTTTCCGACCTTCGGGTTTTGTCGGCTTGGCCGTTGAGCTTCGATCTTTTTACCGTGGCACGTGTGTCGGTTTGCGTGCCGTAGGGTCTTATCTTGTGGAGTACAGGGCTTTCCTTTCCGAGGTACTCTCCTACCGCTAGTGTAGTGGTTTCTCGTTTTACGAGGTAGGGTTCGAGTGATCCCTACTGAGTCTTGTTCCGAGACTCATTCCCTGCGTGTTTTCACCGTGTTTCAGGTGAGGCGCCACCTTCGGGGAGCGCGTCGGGGGTGCAGCGTGGTGCGGGTGCCCAGAGGTAGTGCCAGAGGTCAGAGCCGGGGGATGTCCCGAGTAGCTGTACTTTCCTTTCTTGTCACTGTACTAGTCGTGGACTATTGTTATTGTTGTTAATTTCTATTGTGGACCATGTAAATTGTTAATTTATTTTCTACTTAATATTATAACTGTTTAATTTCTGCAATTATCTGTGATGCTTGTGTAGTTCCACACCATCCTTTTAACCCTTCCGAGTCTTCGGGCTCGTGGGTGGCGGTACGAGTCTCAGGTTATCGGGCCTTCCCGGTAATCGGATTCTCGGGTCGTTACACGACCAATGGAAGAACTCCACGCTCGACCTGACCTCGAACCTCGCGCATGCTGGAGACAGCACCATCCAGCACCAAGAAAAACCATCGCTTCCATCAGGTCAGCGCCTCCGACACACTCAACGAGTGTCACGTCGGACCACAATCACAGCATCTCTCGATGCACCACCGCTGCAATTCCTCGAACTGCAACACGCCACGCCAAGAGCCGCAATACGAGCCATAATCGACAATCGTCAACGCTCATCCTCGAGTCCCGAACTCACCGCGGAACCTTCACAACCCAAACCAAAACCAAGGCGAACACAACTCATTCGCACACAAGAGAGCAGGAGCAAGACTTACTGGGACACCACAGCCCAATCCTGCCTTGAAATCCGCAAGAATAATCGGGACCGACACGTCATTTCTGACGCGATAGAGCACGACAAGAACGTCAGGCTCGACGAAACAGCAGCTCACCGAGAAGATCTTCCGCTCACCCGAGCACACTTCTTGATCAGAACACCCGCTCTGCCACCTTAAACCACAACCTCAACGCCTCAGGGGCTGGATAAAACCAACGCTGGAGTGGCCAAACACCAATAACAACTCCCTCAGAGCACGCTCACGGCCACCTAACCACGAACAATCTTCTTCGGCCACCTGACCACGCTGCAGGTTCCTCGAACGCAGCACCGCGAGCTTGCGCTTGCCAGCAACCTCTGCCCAACGCAGCACAACCAGGGCCACCACCGATGAGGGAGAAGGCTCTCAACCTCGATCCTTAGACCCCATACTGGCATGAAAGCCGCGGACAGCAACCACCTTCACAGCGCCGCACAGCGCACTCAAGCTCTCAAGCGAGAAACTAGGCGGAAAGCGAACACAAAACCCTAAGCTCCACTTTGGTTGAGAGTTAGTCTAAAGGTGGGCTAACTCAACCCGATTAAAGTAGTCCGGTGTTAACCCATTTTTGGTTTGATAGGAGGGTAGTTAATCTGGTAGTAAAGATGTGAGATAACCTACTTTTAATCTAGTGTGATTTGATAAGTATTGGGTTAATCCAGTAATGATGACAAATAAAATAATATATTTATATATCATTTTAATTTTTTTATATATCTCCCGTTCTCTCTCTACCTCTCTCCTCTCTCTTCTCTCTCACGTCACTCTCTCTCACACACACACATTAATTTCTAATTTAGGTTACTATTCATCTTTAAATTATTTTCTTAATTTTAAATTATTTTTAATATATGCTACAGATTAAATATATCATAGAAAAAATATTTTTGATATAAAACATAATTAATCTCAATAATAACATCAATAATCTCACTAATTAAAATATAAAAGTCAAAATAGCATTAAATAAGAGTTTATGTGACTATTCATCTATTAAAAAATTATTTTAATCTTAATTTTTTAATATATTATATAAATCAAATATATCATGAAAATAATTTAATTTTGATAAATAACATCACTAATCTCACTAATTAAAATTTAAAAGTAAAAAATGACATTAAATATGGGTGTAAGTTACCATTCATCTTAAAAAAATATTTTGTTTTAATTTTTAAATTATCTTAATATAGTCTATAAATTACATATATCATGAAAATAATTTTTGATAAAGCATCATTAATCTTACTAATTGAAATTTAAAAATCACAAATATTTTTTAAAAATACTATTTATCTTAATATATATATATTTAATTCATAATTTTTAATAAATTCATATGATAAATATATCATTATCATAATTAATTTCAATTAACATTAATGTGAGAGAGAGCGGAAGAGAGAGGAGAGAGAGAGACAACGTGAGAGAGACATAGGAGAGAGAATGAGAGAGTCAAAGCGAGAGAGAGAGAGAGAGAGAGTGAGAAAGCGCATTTAATGCGAGAGAGAGAGAGAGAGAGCACATTTAATACGCATTAATGCGCTTAGCCCACTTCGAAACCCACCTAAATGGGAGGATTTTCTAATCCCAGGATAACCCATGCTTAGCCCAAAATGTAATCTGGTTAGCCTAAATCCACAACCAAAGCGTGAAAATAGTTAACACATGGTTAACTTTAGACTAACCTATGGCTAACCACATACCAAAGTGGGGCTAAGCCAGCTGCCGACTGTACTGGACCTTATGGACTCTGATCACTGCAATATCTCGAATTCCTATGTACGTCCACAACCACCGCTCTGATACCAGCTGTAACGACCCGAGAATCCGATTACCGGGAAGGCCCGATAACCCGAGACTCGCACCGCCGCCCACGAGCCGGGAGGGCTCGGAAGGGCTAAAAGGAGTGTGGAGGCACAAAGAAATAGGAAATAAAGCAGGACAACCATTAATAGAAATAAATAAACAACTACAGCTATGACAGAGCCCAGTCCAACGGAAAGTACAGTCTAAAGCAGTAAAGCGTACCACATGCCGAGTGAACACTCGGCCCGGCGAGCTGGCAACTGAGAACCTCCGCTCCGCACCCTCGAATCTCGAGGAAGAACCGCCACACCTGAAAATCAGGGGATGAGTCTCCAAAACAAAGACTCAGTAGGGATCCCACGGAACCCTAACCGGAAACAACGGCGGTAGCAGAAAGGAAGGCTACGAGAGCAACCGCAACAGCAGGAACAGTAAACCCGGTGGCCGGTCGAAACACGGCACTACAACTACTCCTACTGTACCAGAAACACACCTTGACCTCGCGGTCGAGGCTACCGAACTACACTAGTACGGCTTACCGAAGTAAAAACACACGGCAACCACGCCGTAGAGGCCTGTCCCCCGGACACAGCCTACCTGGACACACTGTCCAAGGTGCTACCCCGACCATCCGATCGCGGGTACCGCACAACAAGACGCAACCTCGGTAGAGCAATTAGCACTAGTCCCACGGTGCGAAAACCAACACACGCGCCACGGCGAAACAACCGAACTCAACGGTCAACACGACCGAAAACCTGAAGGTCGAAGTCACGGAAACTTACAGTCTGTCACTCCCGACTCGACAGGAGTACCTCCCACTAGAAGCATAGCCGGTAGCGTCCCCTGACATCTTACACCGCACCGCAGGTGAACTGCCTGACGTGGTAGCGCCTACCAAAGGCACGAACACCGTAAAAGTACCACAAACAAGTGACTAGCTGGGGTCACGCCCGTCGACGTGCGTCCACTGTCCCCAACCACGTGTGCACACACAGACCACGCATCCCTGGTCTGGCCCTCTGACCGGTTTTCCCCTCAGCCGGACTCTGGCTGCAAGACGTGGGGCCCGACGGCAACCGGTCCACAAACCACCTCTAAGGGTAAGCCCGTACACCACTCCCTGGTGCGACCGGTACCGCGTACTGGTAGGCTACGACTAGTGGAGGGTCACTGAAGGAGTAGACTCTCAAGTCAACGGAAAACAACGTCCGCATCCGACGACGTATGGGGACCACCCCACGTACCGGCCCCGTCGCACGGTGACCACAGTCGGAGAAGAGACAGGACTCGCAGTCCACGGCCACGCACGCACCCAGCGCGGGAGTCGAGAAAACTCAAGTGGCGCTAAGCCACTGAACTCTGGACAGTCTTCTAGACGCATTACACCCAACGGTCTTTGAGTCACAAGACTCGGGGTCAAGACCGTTGTACGCAACAGCACAAGGCCGTCAATCCAGTCCAATCTCTAGGTCTAAAACCACGGTAGCACCAATACCGAGACAACTCACGAACCGCCAAGACCACTCCCTCGGGAAGGGAATGCAAGGGACTAAGGCCACCCACACGGGCCACACGGAAAACACAGAAGCACGATTCCCAGGGCAGCACACAAGCCACCTTGTCGATTTCCCATCTCAGGGCAAGCGGGAAACCTCCAGCCCCAGGCCGGATAACTGGACTCGTAGTCCAAGGTCAAACATGTGGCCCACATGGGAATCGCCTTCCAAAGAAACCCATGACATGCGGGGGAGACCCCCACCGCACACACACCGATGCACGATGACTCGATCGAGCGTGACACGAAAGCCCAGCACGCGAGAAGTCACCCGGACTCTCAACCCCATGGGCACGCTAAACGAGGTAACACGGTCCTCCAGACACCTTCAAAACACGGACACAGAATCCCATGGGTGTCTGGGACACTCACGAGACCGCAGGTCGACCACTGGGTCCCAACCGAGTCGACCGGGGATCCACACATCGCGGAACAATGCGGAGAACACAAAAACTCGCCTCGGTGCAACACAGAGCCTGACGGTCTAGCCCTAGACCGTCACAGGGCTGTAACGGTCTAGGCGGGACCGTCACATCCACCTGGCGACCTAACGCAGGCCGTTACACGGCTCAAAGGAACGCAGAATGTAACGCGCATGGCTCAGCGCGTTACATAAATGTAACGCGCCTGCCCTGGTGCGTCACGCGCGCCTCACGCTCCCAGCGTGAAAACGGGATGTAACGCGCATGCCCCAGTGCGTTACACAAATGTAACGCACCTGGTCTAGCGCGTTACACACACAGACACCCAACGGTCAAACGACAATGGTTGGAACACCCCTGACGGCCCACCCCAGGCACGTTACACGCATGTAACGGTCCGTCGGGGGCCGTTACGTCCCCAGCCTTCAGCTGGGCAACAGGGGATGTGACGCACCCACCCAGGCGCATCACACTGCTGTGACGGTCTATCGTGGGACCGTCACACCCACGAACGCCAAAGCCAAAGCAAAGGGAATGTAACGCCCCTGCCCAGGCGCGTTACACACATGTAACGGTCACTGGAATGACCGTCACACCCTCCCGAGAACGTTACGGCGGGAAACCATCCAAAACACCGATCCACACCCTGATCACCCCCGGGTGATGGGGAAACAAAGGGGAATCCATCCCCAAGCCCCTAGGCATGCATCTAAACCCCTGGATCGGCCAAAAATGCCGTACAACGAGAGATCGGCCCACAAGCCCTAAAACATGGGTTTTGCCCAAAAAACCATGATTCCACCCGCTCGGCTCACCACGGCCTACAAAACTCACGGGAAAGGAAGTGCACGAGATGGGGGTCCATCTCCCTACCTCCACCGAAGATTTCGCGCACCATGGATGCCGATCCATGAAGAAACGCCTCCGAAACCCCGCCGGTGCCTCCACGCCCGCGAACCGGCTTCACCGCGCCCTCGAGCCTCGATCCTCGACCCATCCTCGCCGTCCTCCTCGC
Organism: Amorphophallus konjac; assembly: GCA_022559845.1. Lineage (NCBI taxonomy): Eukaryota > Viridiplantae > Streptophyta > Magnoliopsida > Alismatales > Araceae > Amorphophallus > Amorphophallus konjac. The sequence continues at coordinate 339,622,698 of CM040124.1, read as the reverse complement.
CCGCATCGCCCCGCCTCGCCCCCGCCTCGGTCCGTCGGCCGCCGGAGAGGAGAGAGTGAGAGGAGAGAGTGGGAGAAGAGAGAGAAGGTGAGAGTGAGAAATGAGAGGAAGAGAGAGGGTGGGGGGTTTATATAGGAAAATCCAAAAAATCGAAAAAATTCTAAAAAATATAAAAATACACCTCCTCGAACCTCGCGACGCGCTGATCACAACGGTACCACTCGCGCCCGGGTGAACTGCCCGGTTCACCCGCAACGAGGTTTCGAAGGAATTTCCAAAACACACACCGGGAATCGGAAAACACACGCGGGAAAAGCCGCGGAGCTCCTCCGGCCTCCGAAACGACTCCGGATCGCGCCGATCCGAACATGAAAGATGTCCGAAAAGAAATTTCGGACACAACGGAGTCGAATACTCCAAGAAACCAGATCCGAGACCCGAGAAGAAGGATCCGAAAAACTCGGGGCATTACAAGTGTAGTTCGGTAGCCTCGACCGCGAGGTCAGGGTGTGTTTCTGGTACAGTAGGAGTAGTTGTAGTGCCGTGTTTCGACCGGCCATCGGGTTTACTGTTCCTACTGTTGCGGTTGCTCTTGTAGCCTTCCTTTCCGCGACCGCGGTTGTTTCCGGTTGGGGTTCCGCGGGATCCCTGCTGAGTCTCTGTTTTGGAGACTCATTCCCTGCTTTTCAGGTGTGGCGGTTCTTCCTCGAGGTTCGAGGGTGCGGAGCGGAGGTTCTCAGTTGCCAGCTTGCCGGGCCGAGTGTTCACTTGGCATGTGGTACGCTTTACTGCTTTAGACTGTACTTTCTGTTGGACTGGACTCTGTTGTAGCTATAGTTGTTCTTTCTTTCAGCCTGTTGTTGTTGGTTATCTTGCTTTATTTCCTATTTCTTTGTGCCTCTACACTCCTTTTAGCCCTTCCGAGCCCTCCCGGCTCGTGGGCGGCGGTGCGAGTATCGGGTTATCGGGCCTTCCCGGTAATCGGATTCTCGGGTCGTTACACTATGTCCCTCGTAAAAATCTGTCAAGAAAAATCAGAAAAGAAGAACAAAATCAAAGTCAAATGAAAAGCCTGGTCGTAACCGTGCCTGATCCCACAAATGAAACCCCTTTGACTGAAAGTCAAATTCTATACAAAAGGGGTCACGAGTTATAAATGCTCGAGATTTGGTCTGAAGTTGCCCAAAAGGGGAAGTTAAGTGCGCACCTACTGGCTCGCCGGGTTAACGGTTTTGCCGGTCCTCTCAGGAGGTTTACCCCCCTACACTCTTCCTTCTTCCTTTGAAGATGAAGGCTCAATGGAGTTCCTGAAGGGTGAAACTCGCCAAAGTCTGCAACCACCTTTCAACACAAACGTATGGTTGTCCATTTTGAAAAGCAGAAGTCATTGTCGTGAAAGAGTCCATGTTTCTGGCCGGTCAAGACCTTTATCTACCATCTTAATGTCTTCTAGTCTAACTTTGGACTTAGACCAATGCAAGCGCGTCACCTATAGGTGCGATGGCGTCTGATTCCGGGTCAACGTCGCGCGGTTGGTCATTTGGGTTCCAAGGTGTTCCATTATATACCATCTAGAGTTGTGAGGAAATAGACCCGGGTCGGATAAATCATTTACCTCGAACACTTTTTGGGTGAATCTCTACGGTCGGAAGCAACTGGGAGCCTAAGTATGGCATGACGGCATGGTCATCAGGATAAGTCTTAGTCGGCGGGATTATCATTCGAGGAGTTTAGAGGCCCAAATCAACCTAGATGTGCACTTAGGATCCCTAGGAGGTTAGCAAGAAACCCTTGTTCTCGTGCAGGTTAGATGTTATATGGGTTGGTCATCATGCATTAGCAAAAACAAAAATAATAATAAACCAAAAATAAACAAAAAAATGACAAAATCAAAAATCCCAAAAAAGAAGAAAAATGTATATGCATAAAAAAATGGAAATGTAAAAGACCAAAAAAATGAATGAACAAACAACAAAATACACAAAAAAATGATGAATAAAAAACATAAAAACAAAAAAATACATTTCACATGATTACATTTGTATGCAGCATCTTAAGTTTTCGCTTGCATCTGTGTGCCTGTGTGCCGCATTCATCATCGCCTTTTATTATTGCCTTTGTTAATAAAGGCTTGCCCCTTGACCCATTGTCAAGGATAGTTGAAACAAACACCTAATTATTGAGCAAGGGGCAAGTCAGAATATAAATTCTGACTTGTTTGTTTTAGTGATGTGTACAGGGATTCGAGATAGCAAGAAAGATGTGAAAATCAAACAATAAATATTTTATTTCATTCCTCTTAAATTGTACATTAAGTTCCACCTTCTCTCTCTACATTACTCGTCCCACCGCTCTCCGGGCAAGACGCTCTAGAGGGTGCTACCCAACTACAAAAAGTGGTACTTCTACCGCTCTGTGCTCCTCTTCCCATTTCCACACCCCGGCGTTGATCTGCGGGGACAGTGAGGAAGCTACTAACACGAAAGCCACGCTCTCGTGCTCTTCGGTAGCGTTCCTCGCCATCCTTCAGCCACCGCTCGGCGAGGCCGAGACTGGCCCTCAATGCAAATAATTGGGCCTCCAGGGCCCTCTTTTCCTCTTTATCGGCCAATCTCTTGGCCTTTTCTTTTTCCCTGTCCCTTTCTCTCTCGGCGCGTTCTCTTTCTCTGTCTTCCCTCTCCAGCTGAAGGGTGATCCTCAGCTCCACAGCGTCCCTAGAAGAGTCGTCGCCTGGACGATGCTGCACTTCCTCTTCCAGCTCAGCTATTCTAGCTTCCTTCTGGGTGGTGTGCGCAAGTGCCTCCTGTGTTTCTTTCTCATGCCATACATCTCATCTCAGGCATATGCCAATGCTTGAACGGGGCATATTGAATGGTGAAACCCTCACCTGTGCAGAAAGCATCCCTTCTGTCTTCGCAGCCCGCTGTGTGGTATGAGCAAGCTGCTCGTGGAGTAGATCCAATTCTGAGGGAGGAATCCATAAACTGGAAGAAACGCCGTCTGCCCCCATTGCCGATGAAACTACATCGAGCTGGGCACGCTGCGGCACATGAGGTGACATTTAAGTGGTTAGCGCCATGAATCTTAAATCATACCAGGAGCATGTACATATACACTTACTGATGAACCCAGAGCCGCTCGGGTGTCATTCAACTCTTGCTCCGTGTCCGCCAAACGGGCTCGTAAGTTCGTTATTATGGTGTCACGGGCATCCTACAGTTATGGCTCTTGAGTTCACAAAAAATCAAAAAAAAATAGAAATTGTAAAAGGCAAAAAAAAATGGTGTTTTTACTTCACCTCCACAAGCCCTCCAAGCTGGAGCCTCTCCGCATACATTGCCCTGTAGAGGCATAGGTAATCCTCGCTATCTTGGGCCTGTGATTCCACGAGCGTGCCACCCCGCTGCCAATCTTCATATTATTCGGGGAAACGCACCCTCCAATCAACGCAGGTTGTCGGCCCACGCGTCTTCTTTCCGACGCTGGGTGATGTGGTCATATCCACCCATTCCTGGGCAAGTCCTAGGGTCCTCATGGCTAACCACAGCCTCAGTGGCTCAATCTCATTCAAGCAATGGAGCCAGAGGTCCCGCACGAACCGGGCACGGCTTCCGATTACCCACGGTTGGTCGACATCGACCATGTTCAAGTAAGGCCTCCAGTTCACCTATATTAGGTTGTACATATCTTCTTAGTTACCCGAAAATATATATAAAAACTGGTAAAAAAAATGAATAAAACAAACAAAAAAATGAGAAAAGTATCCTACCATCGATGTAGGGAACTCTTGCAGCTCCCGTCTCAACACCATCAGTTGGTAGGATAGAGGTGCTGTGCTCATGATGGGTTGCCATCGTCTAGCCAGCGGGATCGTCACTGGCCGCCAGTGTCGAGCTCTCCCCATTGGAATATAATAGTAGCTCCATAGCTACACCATCATGTGTCATTGGCATCAACAAATACAAAAAAAAAGCATAAAACAAAAACAACAAAAAAATAATCTTTTACCTGGATGAAGGGACTGGGGAATAGATGCGATAGTACGGCAGCTCCCCAGGCATACTGTCCTACTGTCTACAAGTCCACGAGCAGCTCCAGGAAGCGGCAGTGTATATTGTCTCCCTTGGAGCCCAGTAGCAACTTGCCCAACAGAAAGATGAGGAACCTCCTCAGATCCATGTTGGTCCTTTCCCAGTTGCTGGCGTCCACGCAGTACACAGCACGGGCTCCTCTTTCGGCTCTTTCCATGAATTCCTCCAGGGACTCGTCATCCCGTGGACGAATGTCAGTAAGCCCTAGCGCCTCCATGATCGATGCCTTCGCTACTGACATGTTCTTTCGACCGTCGAGGTCCAGCCCTAATAGCTTTTGGGCACCTTCTCGGTAGTCCGCATAGGTGACGCCTGTCACTGCCTCTCCATCCACTTTGAGGCCCGTGATTCGGACCACATCTTCTAGGCTGGGCACCATGTGCCCCCAAGGCATCAGAAATGCCCGACTCACTGGGTCCCATCTTTCATGCAGTGCTTGGATCAGGGCAAGGTCAAGCTTGATCAGCTCGATTCGGAGAAAGGCCCCAAACCCCATCACGTCTAATCTCACCTTTTGGAAGGCCGGGAGACCCCGATGTGCCGCTACTACTAGCTCCCACGAGATGTGCGATCGCATCATGCACATACACAAGAAGTGAGAAAGTGGAGCTTTTGCTAAGGAAGAAAGGAGAAGAAAGGAGGAAAGAAAGGAACGAAAGGATCCACTTACAAGCGGTGATCGGGTCCTCTCACTCAGTTGTCCTTCGACTTCTGAGAGTCTCCTGGAGCTGCTACCAGATCTGCTTCTCTTCGAGGAGCGGGAAGACTCACCCTCCGCTCTGAATCTAGATTCACCCTCCATCTTGAAAATGAGCAACTCGTACTACCTCCCCTTCTTATGAACTCTCGCTCTTCAAATCAGTTCTCACGACTCGGGTGTTCCCAAGTCGACTGAAAGGGGAGGTATTTATAGGATCGGAAAGAAGGTGATCTGGATCTATCACCATCACCCCTAGCAGTGGCTCTTGTAATGCGGCACTCTCCCTCCACTCTTGCGAGCCATTTTTCCATGTAGAGTGATCGATTCGGAGGCGTGATTTGTTGACTTGTCGTCCCTAGACACGGTCCAAAGATTCTCCGTGTTCATTGTCCCGTTGCGACTACTTTTAGCGCAAAGAAGAAAGTGGGGGACATTTATGCGAGAAACTAGGACCAAGGGTCGACGTTGTTGAAATGGGTGGTAGATTCCTTTGAAAGTCATGGCCACGGTACACTCGCGTGCCACTTCGTCATGTGGAGTAAATGGAGCAGAGGCGTGATTTGTTGACCCGCCACCCTTGCATGGTCTAAAAGATTCCCCGTGTCCCTTGTCCTATTGCGACTGCTTTTGCTGCAAAGAAAGAAATGAAGGACATTCACGTAGGAAAAGAGCACAAAGAGCCGATATTGTTGAAGTCGATGGCAGATTCCCTTTGAAAATCATGACTATTGTGAGTCACCGCCCCGATTTTTAAGAAGACATCTCGTCGAGCATGTCTCGCGGGAACCCATGTGGTAGAGAAGAGCCATAGGGCAGAAGGAACGCATCAAGGGTGAACCAGCCGTGTTCAAACTAGGTCATTCCACTCACATATCTATATAAGGGTTTGTGCCCATCATGAGAAGAGAGTGGGTGTGCAAGTCACTCACTAACCCTTGTTACTCTCTCGGTCACCTCTCTTCTCTTCGAAGACGGAAGTCCCCCGAAGAAGTCTCTCAGAGCTCAGTGACGCAGCAATCGCCTTGCCGCACCATGCGTTCACATCTATTCTGGCAGTGCTCTTCGCCGTCTTCCTGTCTCTCTCGCGACCCCGATGGCCGCGAAACTCTTGAAGTCGAGGCCGCTGGTTGAGCTGCCCTCTGCTCTGCCGATGGAGACTGTACCAACTCTAAGAGCTTCTCTGCCGCGAGGTCCAACTCCCCTCCAATATGCAGAGCAAGTGACATGTCTGGACGCTCTTTCTCTCAGAGCTCCATCCTCAGGGCCTCATGTGTTGTTATGTCTTCACTGTCTCTTGCTTTACCTCTCTCTTCGCCATTCGGAGAGAAACCCTCAGCTCCAGGATGTCTCGGGGCAGCTCCTCGACGACGTGTCATCGTCACACCTTCTCCAGCTTTGTTATCTGGGCATCGCGCTCTGATCGAGCGACACATTCCTTCTTTGCTCAGGCCATAGGAGCTAGCAAGCCCTGGCTTTCTATTGCCTTTCAGATTCAATCATCCCACAAGGTCAGGATAAGTGGGTGAACGGTGTAGTCAAAATCCAAACCAAATCATGCCCACCTGAACTGCGAGCTCATGCTCGCCCTCTTCGGCACAAGCCACTGTGCCGGGAACTTGCTCCTGGAAGGACATAACTAGGGCTGTCAATGGGCCGGGCCGGCCCGATAGGCCCGTGGGCTTGGCGCGATTTCGGGCTGGGCCGCAAGGTCATTTTCGGCCCGCGGGCTTTTAGTTGGGCCTAAAAGCCCGACCCGACTTGACCCGCGGGCCGGGCTCGGGCTTTGAGTTCGGCCCGCGGGCAGGCCCGGCCCGTTCTTTTTTTTATTCCCACATCAAAATTTAAAAATTATTTAGTCAAAACTATGTTATTTTACTTAATGATAAATTTTAAAACTCTCTTTTTACACAAATTATGTAATTAATATCAAAATTTTAATTAATTTAGTGAGATTATATGTTTTATATTATTATTTTAATTATTTTTATTATTTTATTTAAGTTGTCGGGCCGGGCCGGGCCTTAGTCGGGCTTTGAAATTTTTACATAATGTCGGGCCCGACCCGGCCGGCCCGACATAAGTCGGGCCCGGGCCGGGCTCGGGCCTTAATGTTGAGAAGTCGGGCCCGGGCCGGGCCGACCTAAGCCCGGCCCGGGCCCGGCCCATTGACAGCCCTAGACATAACCTCCAAAAGAGGAGCTTAGGAACCAAGAGGCTCTGTCGGCCATCCTTTGCCACATACTGGGCACCCTGAAAATGAGAAGAACAAATGCCGAGAAATTCAAAACACAAAAAAAGAGAAAAAAGAATAAAATAAACAAAAAATGATGTGCCTTGCCAGACGAACTCTGCAGTCTATGTTTCCCCTGCTTGTGTGAATTGTTATGATTGATTGATATTTTGTACACATGGGTGTTTATTTTTTGAGATATTTATTTCTATTTACTGTGTCCACTGATGAATGCAGGTTTCAAAAGAACCAAAAATTTTAAAGAAAAAAAGAGATGAAAATAAAAAGCACGAAAAAAGATGAAAGAAAAGAAAAATAAGAAAAAGATGAATCATCACCCTCCCACATGTATCATATCTGCATTGTGTCTGGTATTGTATCTACACAATTGGAGTCTGTCAAGCACCGTACACCTTGAATGAATTTGGAGTTTGAGTTCAGACTCTGATAGCTCCAAAAGAGTTCAGAGCGTACGAATAGGTTGTTAAGTCGTGTCGGAATGGGGACGACGGTTCCGTTTGGTGTGGCGATAAATGGGCCCCGGCTCATTACCGGCTCATCGAATCGGTATCCTGACCCAGTCTCCACAGCTTAACCTTGGTCAGTTGATTTCATCGCGAAAATCATTCACTTAAGTCAATTGTGCAAGCCACTGTGTTTAAACACTCTGAAATGTGTGATATTCCATTCAGAGTCGAGTACCGAGTCTTCCCGAGGTTGCCTTGGACTGTTTCTCTGAAAGAGACCATTGTTTGGATTTGTCCCAAAATCATCTTTTTTATTCCCCTTGGACCCGCCTTGGCTGCAGCACTTCCACAATGGCTGGTAACCGCTCCCCAATGGTGAAACCTGCAGGTTTACAACCCAGGTACTTCCGCACCATGAAGTTGGTCCTTTTTTAGTTGTTTGTGCCCCAGCGCACATTATCTCCTTCCTTGTTTGTTATCATCCAAACAATTGTGGATTTCGGAGGACCTTCTTCAAGGTTGTTTCGGTGAAATCCGGGAAAGATTCCCATCAGGAAGTGTTAGAGGGCATGTCTCATCATACCTTGGCATCCGCTTTTCAGTTCACTTCATTTCATTCCAACCCACTTCATTCCATTCCACTACATGTCTTTCCCCTACAAAGCGGACGCCAAGGCAGGGCAACTGTAGACACGCCATTTTTAACATTTCTGTGATTAAATTTCATATTATGCTACGATGCCCTAAAGTGGCTTACGCATTTGACTTATGTGGGTGATTAGTCATTTTTTTTAGCTTTTATATAAAAATATAATAAAAAAATTCAGAAAAGGTTAGAAAAATACAAAAAAATCAAGAAAAGTTTATAAAGAAGAAAAATACAAAAAAATCGAGAAAAATTTATAAAGAAGAAAATACAAAAAATGAGAAAATGTTATTTAAAAAATACAAAAATTAATAAAGGGTCATAAAAATAAAAAAAAATTAAAAAAAGGTTATAAAAATACAAAAAAAAATTGTGAAAAAATTAAAAAAAAAATAAAAAATAATATAAAACTCAAATATATATATATGGTTGTAAATATATATGTGTGTAATATATAATATAAATATATATATATATATACATAGTTGTAAAAATATATACGTAGATATATAGATATATATATAGTTTTATTCTAATAAGCTTAAACAAAAGAAACAAAACATTCTTAATTAACTTAAATAAAATAATAGTAATCACTTAGCCCACCCCCTATATTCTCGGATCTGATTTCTCTCTTGTATACTCATCTCTACCCCACCTTATCTCCCTCTCTCTCAATGCTTATCACACTCTCTCCCGACATGAGGAATCCCCCCCTCTCATCTTTGGCAGAACACACACACCCTCACTCTCACGGCACACACACTCCTCACTGCACACACCCTCACTCTCACGGCACACACACGACACACACAGCCACTCCCCTCTCCATCTCATCTCCTTCTCCTCCCACTCCTTGCCTCCGACACACGGCAGCCCCCATCGAAACCCACATCCACTCACCCACACTCTTCCTCTACCTCCATCTCTGCCGTAGCCACCTCTGGATGCCACTCTGCTGCACCCATCGACCGCCTGCCAAGCCTCGCCGCTGAGTCTTGTGAGCCCGCCACCCCCCTCGCCGCTGCAACTCCTCGCCACCGCAGCCACCCCCGCGAGCCTCGCCGTCCTCCACTTCCGGCACCATCTCCTCGCGACCACGCCCCACGACGCCGTCTCCGTCACCCCGTTGCAACGCCGCTACCGTCAGCCTCCCCGTCGCGAACCACCCGCATGCACGTCGCCACTGCCGCGTCTACCACTGCGTCCACCCACGTCCGTCGCCCGTGAGCACCGCCCACGCCCTCGACAGCCTCCACGCTGTTGCCGTCGTCGTCCCTTGCACCGGCACCGCTGTGAAGCACCGCCTCCGGACCCCCCGCCGCGGACGCCACCAACGCCGTCCACCAACACCGTCCACGCCCGCTCCCCTGCGCCTCCGCCAGTGCAGCAGCCACCCCACGGCACCACGCCCGGACGCTCGCGACCCCCGCCACCGCACCGGCCGCTCGCCCCCACCACCGCACCGGCCGCCTCTCCCTGCCACCGCACCGACCGCCTCTCCCCGTCGCGACCGTCTGCAAACCCCCACGGCCGCCCTCCGCGTCGACCCCGGCCGTCTCCTTCCCGCCGTGTCCCCCTCTCTCCCTCTCCCTTTCTCCCCCTCTCTCTCCTCCTATCTCCTCTCTCCCTCTCACTCTTTCTCCGCCCCTCTCACCCCCCTCTCGATCTCTCTCTCTTTCCCTTTTCATTTTATTTTTTTTCCTGCTTCTCTCTCCCCCCATCGCGACTCTCTCTTTCCCCCTCTCACACCCCCTCTCTCGCTGCTCTCTCATCCGATCTCTCTCTCTCTCTCTCTCTCTCTCTCTCTCTCTTTTTAATTTTATTTTAACATTTTCTCTCTCTCTCTTTTAATCTCTCTCATTCCTCTTCCCTCTCTCCCTCCGTCTCCACTCCCTCTCTATCTTTCTTCTCTCTCTCTCCTGTCTCACCCGCCCCTCTCTCTCTCTTTTATTTTTTTATTTTATTCCTCTTTCTCTCTAGTTCTCTCTCTCTTCTTACTCCCCCTCTCTGCCTTCCCCCCCACTCTCTTCACCTTTTTTTATTTTTCTATCCCTCCCTCTGTCTTCTCTCCCTCTATCTTTCCACCCCCCATTCGTTCACCCCAATCTCACCTTTCACGTGCATGCACAGTCATATTCACACACATTTTAATATTCACACATGCTGTTTCATTTTTTCATAATCACGTACACACACATGCACATACATGGGCATGTCTATTATACGTGCTTTATATATGTTTAAGTTAAATTTGTTCTCTTTATTCTGCAGAAGGCCCAGGAGAACTCTCAGAGTCACCCTCATGTTGTATTTCCAAAAAGACCCACGTTGGCATCTTGCTGTGATTATCCAAGCTTTGTAAGCCCATCATGTTGGTATGTGTATGTTCATTGTGAAAGGGTGAGACTTTTATCAGGGAGAGGTCCAATAATTTCTAATACAATAAGAGTTGAGTCCATTGCAGAAGGGGTGATACCACTCATTATCTATGATACCTATATCTATATAAATATAGGTATATGGATATGTATATTTTTATATAAATATATACATACATATTTTCATATGTATATGTCTATGTCTATTTAGATATATATGTATGTACACGTATGTATTTTTTCATATAAATATATATATATGTTCATATCTATATAGATATATATTTATATATTTATGATTAGTTATATATATGTATATATTGTTTCTGTTATTTCATATTAGTTTGTCATCGTTTTAGATGCAGAAATAAAAGCGAGGCCTTCGGCTCCGTTTCGTCCCACCGCTCGCTCGCCCCCCATGCTTGCGTTGCCATTAGCGGCTTCTTTTCTCATTCTTATTTTATTGTATTTTTAGTCTATTCTTCAGTTATTAGAGTTTTATCTCATGAATTGTTATCATATCATATCACTATTCTGACTTTGTTATTTCTGTGTTTGTTCATTTTGCAGGGTAACCACTCAAAAGCCCTCTTCTTCGACCAGTCGAACGGAGAGGAAGAAGGAACTCACGCAATTCCCGTGTCAAAGGCAAAAGCAATCAACCAGTTTGGGGCCCTCGGTCCCTGACGATCACACATCCAAACGCCTGCTTGTAGTAATTTTTACTTTATGTCTATAATATCCGCGGATAGCTAAATCCCGGGTCTGTTTGTACTATAATTGGCCGTGGTGAGTCATTTCACCGTGGCCATTTCCTTTCAGTATGCACTTTTCTTTTACGCTTTGTTATATTACTGTTGAAACCCCGCAAGGACCAATGTCCTGCGGCGGTTTGTTTACTTTTTACATTCTTGCTATTATAATTGTGTGAGGAGTGATATACCGTTCCGAAATCTGAGTTTACGTGTGTCTTTTCATTTACCAACGTCTACTACGTAGAGTCCCAGGCTCGCACCCGGTATATAGAAAACTACTCACGGAACGGTAGGCTACGCCTATCATGAAGGAGTTTAGTTTGCGCGAGAGGATCTTCGGATCTCTATCTCCGCCCTGTATCGGAGTTCGGTCAGTCTAGGTTCTCTGCGTCCCCCTCTAGAGTGCCCTTTTCAGGTCGTACTCTCCATGTTTTGTTCTATTTCACCCTCCTTTACGCACGCGTTTTTTTCGTCATTTTTTTTCCTTTCACTAAGAGAGGGAGAAACCATATCTCTCTCTCTCTCAGTCCACCACGTGACGCGTTCACACCATACTCATCGAGCGAGTCCACTCGCCTCTTACTCATAAGAGATTGACAACGAGCTCGCACAAGACACATGCAGACTCACCATGCAATACACACAAACAATCGACTCAAAACACACCACACAAACAAACCACGCTAAGAAAACACACGGACTCATGCACGACTCTAGACTAAGGTGGTAGCATCAATCCCACTAGGCGGCTGCATCCTGGGCGGCAGGAGAGCTGTCCAGCTCTTCCCCCAAGGCATAGTACTCATCGGCTAGTGCTTAGTCGGCCTCATAATTGATAAGTTCAACCTCAGATGGCAAGGCCTCCTCAACCCCTAGGGCTAGTGTGGCACGAGTGGGACATTGGTTGGCAAAGTGGCCAAACCCATGACAATGGCAACATTGCAGCCGGGACCGACTGCTCTCTCCGATAAGAGGGGCCTTACCCTTATCCTCCCGACGGGTAGGGGGCGTAGGTAACAAGGGTGGAGGTGTAGGCGCCGTGGGCAACAGGGGAGGAAGTGTCGGAGCCAGGGGACGGGCTAGGTGTGCTGGGGGACGGGCAACGGGTGCCGGTGGATGAAGTGGAGGTAGATCCCATGGTGGGGGAGGTCGAGGTCTAGGAGCGAAGTGCTCCTGACGGGCGGACTCCTGATGACGAACCATGGGTCCCCTCGGGTATGAACCTAAGGAGCCACGTGAATCACTACGGGGATGAGCGGGGCTCCACCGAGGAATAGACTCGAACTCTCCCTTGAATTGCTCCATCTCGAGAGCAACTTGATATGCATCCTCCAACTTGTCCACCTTGCGGCGGAGAAGCTCATACCGTAGGTGCGGGCGTAGGCCACGCCGAAACCGAGAGACGGTAAGGGAATCTTCCTCTGTGGCATCACATCGCAAGTAGTATTCATCAAATTCGGCGATGTAATCAGAGACGGACCGGTCTCCTTGGGTGAGGCTTTGCCACCTCTCTATAAGACGCTGGCGGTAGGAGGTAGGGAGGTACTTCTTCCTAAGCTTCTCCCTCATATCGATCCATGTATCGATCGGGGATTCTTGACGATGAAACAATAGGTTCTCAATGTTCCTCCAATAGGTTTGTGCTTGGCCTAAAAGTTTCATCCTGGCGTATTTGACTTTTCGTTGGTCCGACATCTCGAACCACTCAAAATATCGGTCCATACCAGCCTCCCAATCAAGATAGACCTTTGGGTCTAAGGACCCGTCAAAGGTGGGAGGGTCGGCCCGAACGGTCCTAAGGGCCCGTTCATCCATATCTTGGTCGCGGGTACGCCGTGTATGGCGATGATCACGACCATGTCACCGATGCTCATTATCGGACTCATAGTCATGCACCTCGGGGACTTCGTGCCTCCTAACAACTACCCCTTGAACCCTTGGAGTCGCGGGTTGTTGAACCGGCTCCGGTTGACCTTGTGTAGGTGGGACGGGTGCCTGGACGGGGGCAATCGGATGTGTCTCGGCTGGGCCTCTCTCTAGTGCGGCAACTCTCCCGACCAATCCCTGAATAGACTGGTTCGACCCAGCGGCCCTATCCTCTACGGCTTTCATCCTCTCTTCTAGGTGGGTGCCTAGACCAGTCACTCGGGTACTCACTCCTTCCATCCTATCCATCCGGGTACTTAAATCACCCATTTGCGTATCCAACCCATCAAGATGCGTATGCAATCCTTGCACTTGTCCCATAAGATTTTGGAACTTTTCGACCACAGCTGACGCATCGAGACTAGTGGCTCGGGGATCCGCCATAGGTGGTGGTGGGGGTGGGTACTGAGTACCCCTACGAGTGGGCATGCAGACACACCGACTAGAAGACGCCGACTAAAGCAAACACACTAATGCAAAATGATGCACCTAGACTTAACCAAAACTCGGTACGTGGCGGAGCTAACCGATCCGGAGATCACTCGCACAAGTGTGCAGCCTTCCCGATAGGCGTAGCCTAATGTTCGGACAATACCTTTCGATATACCGAGTAAAGGGATGTAAATGCAAAAAGACACTTTTTTTATTTTAAAACAATGATGACCCTAAACACGACTTAGACAATGACTAATGACTATACGTAAATGACACTCTTTTTTTATGTGTTTTTAGACACCCTAGACTCAAACTCGCTCTGATACCAAATTGATGCGGGACGAGACCACAGACACGATAACAGTCCTCGGACTCTAGGTGAGCTCGTGATTGCCCCTTAACGAGGGAAGCGTCGGACGTGCACGGTTGAGAAATCGGCGAGAGCTAGGGTGGTAAATTCGCACTTTCATGCCCGGATCGGGTCACGGGACGGTAACGCTCTCTCTCGTAGCAGCGGTGATATAAATATAAAGCGAGCTAATTGTCCCTACACATGCTCTCTAGCAGCAGCATAAGCAAATATATATGAAGTCAGCAAAATGCCGAGAAGGGAGCGAAAACGATACCTCCACGCGCTCGGCGTGGGGACGATGGACCCGGCCGAAACCCGTACTCCCGGAATAATATTACACACTTGTTACAGCAATGAAGCACTGCCCACTCCACGTAGGGAGGTAAAGGGCGACACAATGGGGTCCGGGAGGACCGAATTCGGGTTGACGGGTGGCTTCTCGCGTCTCTTCGGCAGCACCCGAACTTGTGACTGTGGGGTCCACGTGCTGTCCGGTGGGGCCGTGCGGGACCCGGTGGCACCACTGTGGTGGGGACACTTGGGGAAGCGTTCCCTGGGCTGGCGGTATGCTGGAACGGCAGCCGGAGGCCGGGCGGCTCCGTTCGGCACCGGTCGGAATAACCGGCCACGGATCTGCTGGTTCTATTTTCTGGCGCGCGCTCCGGCGAGAACGGACGCTGCGATCAGCCATGATGTCGGATCGACACGAAACCGACGCCATTGGAAAGCTAACTTCAAATACTTCAATCTAGAGCTAGAGATCTTACCTGGATCTACACAGATCTGGGCTTGAGTGAATTTACAAATTCCTATTGTACAGTGCCCGAGCTCTCAGATCTACAGGGAACTTGTCTGAGAACTGCCGTTGACCGCCTAGTAGACTTCTGATTCAGCTCCTGAGCGCTTCACAAAAGTTATAGGATTTTGAACAAGGAAGATGGAAATATTTTTTGTGGACTGATCGGAGGTGGCTACGAATTGATATGAGTTTTGAACTGGACAGAGGTCGGATTTGGAAATAGGTGGACAGCACTGTAGCTAGCTCTGAGAACAAATTTTAACAAATAGATGGAAGGATGATAAAAATGCAGAAAAATTCGTGGTCGGAGGGGTGGGTGGACATAACGCCCAGTAAAATTGGGAGCCCTAGTAAAAATCAAAAGATGGGTCTAAGATGTGAAACTCAGGAAAAACTGAAATTCGGATCTGAAACTGGCAGAACTGAATTTGGGACTTGAAGAAAAATGGGAAATTATCAAATGGAGGAATTATGACCCACCAATTTTTGTAGGATGTGGGAAACACCCCTAGAACATACCCTCAAAATCCCAAGTCGATCTGAGCTCGTGGCTGATAGCAAGAAGTCGTGGAAGTGGCTACTGTTGGCTGAGGATAGAACTCCGCCGGTGGCTCGATGGCGGCTCAATGGCGGCACGAACCGCGGCGGCGGCGGCACCGATGAAGATCAGAGGTTGAGAGGGGGAGATAGAAGGTAGATACACTCTAGAATTGTAGAGGGGCTGAGGGAAGAACTCTAGGAGAGAGGAAGGGGGCGCAAGCTTCAAGATTTCCAAATAATTTTCTGAATTTTCATTAATTTCCACATGAAAATACACCCATTTATATGCTAGGTATCAAATCTAATGTAGACCCTTGGATGTAGGGATGGGGAATGAAGGGTCTAGATCAAATGTGACTAACACACAAAAATTAATAAAAATAATCAAGGGGAGGGGGGCGGCCTATTGACCAAGGGAGAGGTAGGTGGGGTGGGTGTAGAATGTTGACATTCTTCACCCTTTGTCTCCCATGTGTCCATATGACTAGTCCAACCTTCTAGATGTCCACCTAGGATAGTTGACCAGCCCCACAAGGTGACATGGACCAATGGGAAAGGGCTGAGGGCCCCCTAGGTGGACCTACTACACAATTGCACAAAAACCCACACAATCCAAGGGAATGACTCATTGGCTTATAAAGCCTTACATTTGCGTACATATTTTCCCAAAGATATAAACACAAACTAAAAGGACATAAATATAAAAGAAAATGTACATGCTCGGCGTCGATTCTCATCATTCATTGTCTGATAAAATTGCATGCTTAGAGAATGAGAACAGTAAGATGAAACTCACATGTTCTGAATTTGAAGAAATCAAGAAAGAACTGAAAATCTCTAAGGAAGAAAATGTGAGATTAGACAATGAAATTGATGCATGGAAATTGAAAATTCAGAATTATGAAAGTGATATAAAAATTACTTCTGAAAAATATGAAGCTGTCCTCAATGTAAATAATGAATTGAAAAATTCTATTGATGAAATTCAGAAAGACGATGAGGATAAGCTGAAAACCATTGAGAAAATGACCCAAGGATCTGAAAATTTAGATGCATTATTGGGGTCAAAGGTTAATTTTAGGAGAGAGGGCCTATGATTCAACTCTAGTGCAACTAAGAGCTTTGGAATGAAAACTATTTCCTTTGTTGCACAAAAAGAGAAAGGACCTCTGATTAATATGAATTCTAATAATGCTGTGAAAATAAATGTGAATCTGAAAAAGTCCAATGTAGAGGAGAAGGTTAAACAGAAAGTTGGTGAGCCTAGTAGAATTGGCACTTCCAAACCTAGCTCTAGTGCTCAATCCAAGGCTAGGGGTCAGACTGCTCAGGTAAACAAACCCCATGTCAATGCCAAAAAGTCTTCACCACCACCATCACATAAAAAGACCCAACAAAAACCTATGAACAAGTCAGCAGGGTCAAGGGTGCAGGGAAGATAAAATATTTTCAGGAGTCAGCCCAACAAATTCAATCCACCTAGAGTCCAGTCCTATTACCCCACACAGTCAATCTATCCTAATGGGTTTGGGTGGACTAGAACTCAAAGGATGCATACAGGGTACGTTCATCAACCTACACAATTTTACAGACCCTATGTCAGAAATTGGGGTAATGGGTATGGTAGTCGAACAACTAGGAACTTCAAATCTTTCAGCCAGCCCAAATATCACCTTGACCAAAACTTTATGAATGCAACCTGGCCGAAGCATTGACACAATAACAACAATTCTGTGAATAAATCTGTTGGTGCAAATAAAAGGAAAAACAACAAAAATAAGAGAAAGACTAACAGAAGGAAATCTGCAAAATCCACTGAACAAAGTTCTTTTAAAAAAATGTGGATTCCCAAAGCCATGCTTTCTTCCTTTACTTGCACTTCATCTGCATTGGAGCCCAAACAAACTTGGGTTCCAAACTTTTTACCCTAATTGTGTGTGCAGGTATGCCTGGCAGCCAAGAGCAACTTATGGTACTTAGATAGTGGCTGCTCCAGGCATATGACAAGAGATAAGGCCAAGTTCTGCATGCTGACTGAGAAGCTAGGAGGCCTTGTCACTTTTGGAAGCAACACAAAGGGTAGGATCATTGGATCAGGTAAGGTAGGTAAGTGTTCTACCTGCTGTATTGATGATGTTATGCTGGTTGAAGGGTTAGCTTATAATTTACTCAGTATCAGCCAGTTGTGTGATAAAGAACATAAAGTCTTATTTGATTCTCAATGCTGCAAGGTTTTTGAACCTGATTCTAAAATTGTCATATTTTTTGAAAAAAGAATAAATAACACATACATGATAGATTTAGATGATATTCAACATTCTAACCTATGTCTTACTGCCAGTAGAGAAGATTTATCATTTTTATGGCATCGTAGGTTAGGCCATGCGAGTTATACTGTTTTGCATAAACTAAACAAGCATAGCATGGTTAGAGGACTCCCTGAAGTCTCTTTTAAAAAGGACAATAAATTTTACAATGCATGCATTCAGTCCAAGTTGATTAGAAAATCATTCAAATCTAGGACAGAAAACCTATCCACTAAACCTTATGAACTGATACACATGGACCTATTTGGGCCAACCAGGTCTGTCAGTTTATCAGGGAAGAGGTATGGGTTTGTCTTAGTAGATGATTTTTCCAGGTATACTTGGGTATATTTTCTGTCACACAAGAATGATGCATTTTCAGAATTTCAGGAGTTCTGTATTAGAATAAATCAGAAAATTAAAAATATTTTGACTGATCATGGAGGTGAGTTTGAAAACTCACACTTTGAAGAATTTTGCAGGTCTAGTGGGATTCATCATAAGTTCTCCTCACCCAGGACACCTGAGCAGAATGGTGTTGTCGAGAGGAGGAACAGAACTCTAGTGGAGATGGGCCGAACACTTCTAGTTGAAGGTGAACTGCCAAGAAAATTCTGGGCTGAAGCAGTCAACACAGCCTGTTATGTAATTAACAGGGCAATGGTAAGACCTTCTACCCAGAAAACCCCCTATGAGATCTTGAAAGGTAAGAAACCTTCAATTGCCCATTTCAAGGTCTTTGGTTGTAAATGTTTTATACATATAAATGATAAGAGGGGCCTTGATAAATTTGAGCCAAAAGGTGAACCATGAATTTTTCTTGGTTATTCTGAAAACACCCGAGCTTATAGAGTGTTCAACTTAAACACAAAAATTGTTGAAGAATCTCCACACATTATCTTTGATGAATCCTTGATGGAAACTAACCATGGTCATTGCAGGAATGAAGATGGGAACATTTTAAAAGATGATAACTCTGCAGACCAGTCTGATGGTGAGGAAGAAAAAGAAGAGCAGAATGAAGAAGAATCTGAAGTTCAGGGGGAGGTAAGTGAAATTCCTGAAACTCAGATTGTTAATATCAGATATCTTAAAGATCACCCTGTGAATAATGTCATTGGCAATCTGAATGATCCCCCTAGGACTAGAGGTCACTTTAGAATTCATGATGAATTAAATACATATGCTCTTCTCTCTCAAATTGAACCCAAGTCCATTGACTGTGCCCTCAAGGATGTGCATTGGATTAATGCCATGCATGAGGAGCTTAATCAGTTCGACAGGAACAAGGTGTGGCACTTGGTCCCACCTCCTGATCATGGAACAGTCATAGGGACTAAGTGGGTATTCAAGAATAAATCTGATGAATTAGGGAATATTGTTAAAAATAAAGCCAGACTTGTTGCTCAGGGGTATAACCAGGAGTTTGGTATTGACTTTGAAGAGTCATTTGCCCCTGTAGCAAGATTAGAAGCTGTTAGGATTTTACTGACTTATGCATGCTCTCTAGGAATAATCCTCCAGCAGATGGATGTAAAATCTGCATTCTTGAATGGGAAAATTAGTGAGGATGTCTATGTAAGACAGCCCCCTGGGTTTGAATGTCTAGATTTCCCTAATCATGTTTACAAATTAAATAAAGCTCTCTATGATCTTAAGCAAGCTCCCAGAGCTTGGTATGACAGGTTGAGCAAGTTCCTTACTGATCAAAATTTCACTAGAGGAGTAGTTGATCAGACCTTGTTTACAAAGGTGAGTCATTCTGACATTCTTATTGTACAAATTTATGTGGATGACATTATTTTTGGGTCAACTAACCCCAAATTGTGTGAGGAATTTTCTAAAATAATGACTAATGAGTTTGAAATGAGCTCAATGGGTGAGCTCAAATTATTTCTTGGACTGCAGGTTACACAAACAAAGGATGAAATATTTATCACTCAGTCCAAGTACATAAGGCGGGACAGCTGTAGACACGCCATTTCTGACGTTACGATGAGTAAAACCCATATTGTACCGTAATGCCCTGAAGTGGCTTACATCTTAATTTATTTGAGTGATTTCCGTAATTATGGTTAAATTGCATTATTTTGTGAAAGGGAGAAAATTAAAATATGTGTCCATATAAAATAAATAAAAAGAGAAAAAATAAAATTCCAAAAAATGTGTGTAGTTGTGTTTATGTAAAAATAATATAATTAATTTTCTTTAATAAATTTATTTTCATAAAATATAAATATATATATAAGTGATTAGTATATACATAATATATTTATTAAAAAGCAAAAATATAATAACCATAAATAATATATATATAAAAAGAAGCAAAAAAAGAAACAAGACAAATAAAAACAAACAAAACAAACAAACATAAAAAAATAAAAGATAATAAAAAATAATATTCCCTACCCCATCTTATTCTCTCCCCATCCCTTTCTTCATTTCTATTCCCTTCCCTCTCTCTCACGTAATCCCCTCTCACTTCTCTGCTCATTTCCCTCTCCCTCACGTCACACACACACTCCCTGCATGCACGCCCACGGCAGCACCTCTCCCACTTCCCTCTCCCATAGCCCAATCGCCCAGCCGCGACCACGCCACCATCGTGAGCCCCCCTCTCAACCTCACAGCAAACCGACTCCCTCTCCTCTCCAAGCAGCAGACCCCCACACTCTCACTCTCTTCTCCCAACCACTCCCTCACGACTGCTCTCCCCCACTCTCATATCTTCATACCGCCAGCCTTTCCCACTCCCTCTCTTTCTCTCTCCAGCCACGACAACACCCACACGACCGGCCATCTCCCTCTCCTTCTGCATTGCACACCCCGTGCACGTCGCCGATGAGCCCCCCTTTTGCATGCGCCCCCACGAGCCCGAGAGCCCACCGCCGCTGCCTTCCTCTGGTCGGCATAAGCTCAGCTGTTGCAGAGGAGGTTCCTCTGGTCGGGATAAGCTGTAAGCCCCAGCCGTTGTTGGCAAGCTGTAGTGCCGAGCAGATTGAAGCTGTGTATCAGCAGTAATCCACATTCGAGTTGAATGTGGGGTGGACGTAGGTCAGATTGACTGAACCACCTAAAATTCTTTGTGCCTCTCGTGTGGTTGATTGTCTGTCTAGCAGATCTTATCTCTATTATCCGGTGCATTGATTGTGTTTGATCAGTGTTCTTTTAATTCAGCATCTGAATCTAGGCATAATTTTTTATTGGCCAGCTGATCTATTCACCCCCCCTCTAGATCCACATTCTGTGGTGAAAGAGCCTTCCATCTAATTTCAACATGTTGTACCGATGCCATCCCCACCAGCTCCCGCTACAGGTATGTATGTTTTAATTTTCTGCAAAATATTCATTTTTCTTATGTTTATTAATTCTTATAGGTCCCAGTGCCATCCCACCTGTTGTGCAGACGCCACCCCCACCACCTCCCACTACAGGTATGTATGTTTTAATTTTGAGTAGAATATTTTATTTTTTTTAGAAAACCCTATTGTAATTCATAACTGTATTTAATTTTCAGTAAAATTGCCATATGGTAACATTTTGCACAAGGATATTTGAATCACATTCAATGAGGGCCGGCTGGCTATTGATAGTGTGAAGATATTTAACTCCATATAATGAGTGCTCTGGCTTCCGCTATTATGCTGTTAGAGAAACCTTCTGATATGATTTGAATAAAGCTTCTGATATAATTTGTGAATTCATGTCTGTCTGCCTTGGAATAAATCCACTGATCTGACTGAAATTGGCTCATGATTTGTCTGTCTGAAAATCTATGTTTGAATAATTTCTCTGAATTGCCTTATTAGTTTCAATTCACTGAACTGAATAAATGACCTGATATGGTTAAGAATGATTTTATGATTGACTGTTCCTTGCTTCTGAATAAAGATTCAGACCTTGTCTTGTGAATACTTGATTGAAATCATACATTTGTTATCTTGATTTCAGAGGTATATCAAATGATATGAGATGGAAGGACAAATTCTGTTTGTCTGAAAGTTCATATCATGTGTTAAGGATTAACCTTCGCCTAGTACCATGAATCAAGAGGTTATCTCAGTACTACATTATTGTATCTAGAGTCTCATTTCTTATTGGACTTCACTACATGTCATGCATAATCGCATCTGAATTTTTGTACAATCATGCATGTAGGATAGGTGATTGCACATGCTCTACTTCATGATAGTATGTCTAGAAATGCATGCATAACTAAAGATGCATATAGACAGGGAGAGCTTTCTAAGAATAATTAAGAGAATTTCTATGCGTGCTGTAAAGTGTCTTTTTTTTTATATAAACGAGACCAAGAAATACTCTTGAGGGAATGCACAAATGGTGCTATTTCCACCAATAGTATCCGGCTCCATTGAATAATACTGAGAACCTGCAATTGCAGAGCATCATAGAAATCAAAGAGCAAAACATGTTTGAAAACCCAAAAGCTTTCATAACCACTTTTGGAATTATAGCAATCAGGGAAGATGTAGTACCTATCGGCAGTGGCAATCCTCCAAAGAAACCCTGCACAGCTTTGATGACATCTTCTGAGATTATATCCCAGCATGATGTGAAAAACTTTCCCGTGTATCCATCAGGCCCAGGGGCACTATCGGGAGCCAGAGAATAGACAGCTTCTTTAATTTCTTCCTCAGCAGGAATAGCAGTAAGAGCTTTGTTCTCCTCTGCTGAAATAAGGCAAGGGATGTGCTCCAGGACTTGAGGCTTAATTTGATGCTCAGAAGAAGTGAATTGATGTTTAAAGAACTCCACAGCTTGGTCTTTTAGCACTGCTTCATCCTCACACCAGTCTCCACTGTCAAGTTTAATTCTGTGTATTGCCATTCTTGCTCTCCTTTGGAGTTCAGACTTTATTTTTCTCTCATACAACTTGCTAGTTCTGATACAAAATTTGTGAGCTCTCGTATCATCATTCCATAACTTGAGTTATGACATAATGGCAGTCTGATAATAAGTTCAAAATTTACAGCAATAGAAATCATACATCTTCTAATATATGAATCTTGCTTGATTCTTGAATGAACGGATGGTTTGAATTTTATAATCTTTAGAATCAAGAGACTGCATTCAGTAAATAGGAATGTTGATAACTGATAATTGCTCTCAACCCTTGTCTCATTACATGCTTCATAAAGGTTTTCTCATATCTGAAATCTGCTAATCTAATGAAATCTTGGTAGAGAAAACTGAGTTTGTGTATTGTCTTTAAACAAGTCTTTAAACCAGCATCAAAAAGATCGCAGTCGGACACACATTCCTTAAAATCTGACATGGACACCATATTTGGAGGATTACCCCCTAGCTTTTCATCCACATCCAAAATGCAGTTAAAATCACCCGCCACAAGCTAGGGGCCATTGAGTTGAGAATGCACATTTTTTAAAACTGCCCATACATTGTGTCTCTCGGTTATTGAGCACTTAGCATACACAAAAGAATAGTAGAAGGAAGGCATACTTGAGTTTGTTTGAATAAGAGAAATATGCTGCTCATCCCGACATAGCATAGAGAAATCCAATGATCCTTTCCAAAAAACCCAAATATGGGCCATAGAATCATTTATATCGTTTTACCTATATTTATTAATTCTTACAGGTCCTAGTGCCCTCCCACATGTTATTTTATAGACGCCATCCCCACCAGCTCCCGCTACAGGTATGTATGTTTTAATTTTCAGCAAAATATTCGTTTTACTTATGTTTATTAATTCTTACAGGTCCCAATACCCTCCCAGTTGTTTTACATACGCCATCCCCACCAGCTCCCGCTAAAGGTATGTATGTTTTAATTTTCAGCAAAATATTCATTTTTCTTATGTTTATTAATTCTTACAGGTCCCAGTGCCATCCCACCTGTTGTACAGACGCCACCCCCACCACCTCCCGCTGCAGGTATGTATGTTTTAATTTTATGCAATATATTCATTTTACTTGTGTTTATTAATTATTACAGTTCCTAGTATTTTCCCAATTATGTATATTTTAATTTTTAGCAAAATATTCATTTTACTTATGATATTTAATTCTTATAGTTCACAGTCCCCTCCCACTTGTACAGGGCACACCCCCACCACTCAGCCAGTTGACGATGCCGGCAGTCGTCACGAGGGAGGCACGACCCACGATGGACGTCACCCGTGCTGGATCTTCGGGTAAATTTATAAGGTTATTACATTCATTATTTAACCTTCAACTATCTAATATGAATATTTTGACATTTGCAATTACAGTAAGAAATTTGAACCTCATGAGGCTGTCCATCATTCCAACTCTCTAGTAATGGCACATGTGCCCGGCCCAGTAACGTCTTTCAAAGAATTTACAGTGGAAGTCTGCAACAAGTTATGGGACATGTTCTTAGTACGTAATTACATCATTTAATTCAAGTATTTTCTAAACTCAATTCCCAACAGTATACTAAGTGTGAAACTTAATTTATTTATAGCGGACTTATCAATTCACGTGTGGACATGATGCGGCGAGATGTCGGAGGGCCTGGGAGAAGACTATGAAGGACAATTTCCGAAGGAAAGTACATGAGGCCCGAGCACACGCTAAAAATAAGGCTGGTGGGAGTGAAGACCCACGGCTGTGGAAGGAGCACCACCCTCTATGGATGAGGAAGGAGGATTGGGAGATAGCATGTGACAAATTTGCTTATCCCAGCTGGATAGAAAAGTCCCGAAGCCAAAGCAAACAGGGCGTCAAAATCGGGCGCAAATTTGTATACGAGTGGGTGCATCTCTTTCACGGCTCATAAATAAAAAATAGTAAGTAATGTTTCAATTTATCTTCTTACATTTTGTTAATATATATGCCATTTTTTTACTATGAATTGTATACCAGGCTGTGGAGCTTAATCGAGCTTCGTCGTTCCTCGAGGTGTTCGATAAAACACACAAAAAGAAGGGGACAGATCAATTTGTGAGTGAGAGAGCTCACTCAGTAGTGGTAAGTTTATCTACATATACAACTTCTACCGTTCATTTAAATCGGATTGATTCATATGAAATTGAATAGTCAAGCTATTCAATTTGTAGGAAACATATAGCAGAGCTGTGACAGAGAAGTACGGGGAGGGAGACACGCAGCAGTTGGAGTTTGATCCGACGGAATGGGTGGTAGAACCTGGCGTACCGAAGAAAGGCCGGCTATATGGTTTTGGGGAGAGCCTGGACTCTAGCGCGGTGATATCATCGTGTGCGAGTTCAGGCTCTACCCAAACTAGTAGCAGTGCATTCAATATACCTCCACCTGCCCCAGTTCCCAAGCTAGCAACGTTATAGACATCGTCCAAAGAAGGATTTCTGATTTGCAGTAGCAGATGTCACGACAGATCCGAGAGGAGATATCTAGCTAGCAGGCAACCATGTTGCAGGCAATCAGTGGCCTCCTCTCCCAGGCGGGAATTCTTCCTCATGAATCCACCACCACCACGACACATGCCCATCAGGTTCATGTTTATTATATTTTTATTTTGACAGAATTACTCAATTATATTCATAATTAATTTAAAAACTAAGTTAGTTTTCAAAAGTAACTTAGTTCAGAAGAATTGGGAAAATTCGGGATTCGGGGGTCCAAAATATAAAATACTGGCCTGATCGGCGTGCCGATCGTTCCAACACAACTTGCGAGGTAGACGTGAGTTGTGAGAGCTGAGTCAGTTGAAGGATTACAAATCGGATATCCGGTTTGACCCTAACGCTCAAATAACTCAATTCAAAACTAAGTGTGTTTTCAAAACTAACTTAGTTTAGAAGAATTCATTTAATTTGGGATTTCGAGGGTCTAAAATCTGAAATACCGGTCTGATCGGCGTGCCGATCGTTCCAACAGGACCCGAGAGATGAAAGTGACTTGTCAGACCTGACGGAATCCAATTCGGATATCTGGTTTGGGCCCGACGCTCAAAAGTGTATTTTGTAAATGCGCTTAGTTTAAAATTAAAGACGTCGGATCCGAGGGTATAAAATCTGAAATACCGATCTCATCGGCGTGTCGATCGTTCCAACATGACATGTGAGATGAAAGTGACTTGTGAGAACTGACGGAATCCAAATCGGATATCTGGTTTGGGCTCGATGCTCAAAAGTTCATTTTGAGCGTATACACTTAGTTTAAAATTAAAAACGTCGGGTTTCGGGGGTCTAAAATCTGAAATACCGGTCTGATCGGCGTGCCGATCATTCCAACTGAACCTGGGAGATGAAAGTAACTTGTCAGAACTGATGGAATTCAAATCGGATATCTGGTTTGGGCCCGATGCTCAAACGTGTATTTTGTAAATGCACTTAGTTTAAAATTAAAGACGTCGGATCCGGGGGTCTAAAATCTAAAATATCGGTCTGATCGGCGTGCCAATCATTCCAAAAGGACCTGGGAGATGAAAGTGACTTGTAAGAACTGACGGAATCCAAATCGGATATCTGGTTTGGGGCCGACGCTCAAAAGTATATTTTGTAAATACACTTAGTTTAAAATTAAAGACGTCGGATCCAGGGGTCTAAAATCTGAAATACTAGTCTGATCGGCGTGTCGATCATTCCAACAGGACCTGGGAGATGAAAGTGACTTGTGAGAACTGGCAGAATCCAAATCGGATATCTGGTTTGGGCCCGACGCTCAAAAGTCCATTTTGATCGTATACACTTAGTTTAAAATTAAAGACGTCGGGTTTCGGGGGTCTAAAATCTGAAATATCGGTCTGATCGGTGTGCCGATCATTCCAACATGATCTGGGAGATGAAAGCGACTTGTCAGAACTGACGGAATCCAAATCGGATATTTGATTTAGGCCCGACGCTCAAAAGTGTATTTTGTAAATGCACTTAGTTTAAAATTAAAGACGTCGGATCCGGGGGTCTAAAATCTAAAATACCGGTCTGATCGACGTGCCGATCATTCCAACATGACCTGAGAGATGAAAGTGACTTGTCAGAACTGACGGAATCCAAATCGGATATCTGGTTTGGGGCCGACACTCAAAAGTACATTTTGTAAATACACTTAGTTTAAAATTAAAGAAGTCGGGGTCCGAAGGTCTAAAATCTGAAATATCGGCCTGATCGGCATGCCGATTGTTCCAACAGGACCTGGGAGATAAAAGTGACTTGTGAGAACTGGCGGAATCCAAATCGGATATCCGGTTTGGGGCCGACGCTCAAAAGTGTATTTTGTAAATACACTTAGTTGGAAATTAAAGATGTCGGGTCCGGGGGTCTAAAATCTGAAATACCAGTCTGATCGATTTGCCGATTGTTCCAACAGGACCTGGGAGATAAAAGTGACTTGTGAGAAATGGCAGAATCCAAATCGGATACCCGGTTTGGCCCCAGCGCTCAACAATGCATTTGGTAAATACACTTAGTTTAAAATTAAAGAAGTCGGGGTCTGGGGGTCTACAATCTGAAATACCGGTCTGATCGACGTGCCGATCATTCCAACATGACCTGGGAGATGAAAGTGACTTGTCAGAACTGACGGAATCTAAATCGGATATCTGGTTTGGGCCCGACACTCAAAAGTGCATTTTGAGCGTGTGACGACCCGGACTCCGGATATCGGATATACCCGATAGGACTGTAGACACGCCATTTCTGACGTTACGATGAGTAAAACCCATATTGTACCGTAATGCCCTGAAGTGGCTTACATCTTAATTTATTTGAGTGATTTCCGTAATTATGGTTAAATTGCATTATTTTGTGAAAGGGAGAAAATTAAAATATGTGTCCATATAAAATAAATAAAAAGAGAAAAAATAAAATTCCAAAAAATGTGTGTAGTTGTGTTTATGTAAAAATAATATAATTAATTTTCTTTAATTAATTTATTTTCATAAAATATAAATATATATATAAGTGATTAGTATATACATAATATATTTATTAAAAAGCAAAAATATAATAACCATAAATAATATATATATAAAAAGAAGCAAAAAAAGAAACAAGACAAATAAAAACAAACAAAACAAACAAACATAAAAAAATAAAAGATAATAAAAAATAATATTCCCTACCCCATCTTATTCTCTCCCCATCCCTTTCTTCATTTCTATTCCCTTCCCTCTCTCTCACGTAATCCCCTCTCACTTCTCTGCTCATTTCCCTCTCCCTCACGTCACACACACACTCCCTGCATGCACGCCCACGGCAGCACCTCTCCCACTTCCCTCTCCCATAGCCCAATCGCCCAGCCGCGACCACGCCACCATCGTGAGCCCCCCTCTCAACCTCACAGCAAACCGACTCCCTCTCCTCTCCAAGCAGCAGACCCCCACACTCTCACTCTCTTCTCCCAACCACTCCCTCACGACTGCTCTCCCCCACTCTCATATCTTCATACCGCCAGCCTTTCCCACTCCCTCTCTTTCTCTCTCCAGCCACGACAACACCCACACGACCGGCCATCTCCCTCTCCTTCTGCATTGCACACCCCGTGCACGTCGCCGATGAGCCCCCCTTTTGCATGCGCCCCCACGAGCCCGAGAGCCCACCGCCGCTGCCTTCCTCTCTCCCTATTCTCTCCACCTACCCACGTCGCTCATCGTGAACCCCCTCCGCCAGTTCACCCCGCCTGCGAGCCACACGCCGCCGCAACCGCCGACCAACTCCACCGTAGCCCACCTGCACCTCCACCGTGAGCACGCCTCCACCTCGCTCGGCCACGTCCTCAGCGCCCACGCCGTCACCCCCCGGCCACGTCCGCAGCGCCCCCGCCTCCACCTCGCTCGGCCACGTCCTCAGCGCCCCCGCCTTCACCTCGCTCGGCCACGTCCGCAGCGCCCCGCCTCCACCTCCGCTCCCCACGCCAGAGCACCCCGCCAGGCGCACCTCTCTCTGCCGCGACATCACCGGGTCACCCACGCCGCCGCGAGCCCGCAAGCACGCCGACCGCCCCGTCCGCGTCCGAGACCACCCGCGAGCTCCCACGCTGCAGCACACGCGCACGCCACCACCGTCACAGCCGTCGTCGTCCGGTCGCCCACGTCCGAGCATCCCCACTGTCCCCCGCCGGCTGCTGCTCGCCGTCCGCCGTCACCATCGGCCGCCCACAGCCGGCCTCCTCCTCTGCCCCCCCCGCTCCCTTGCGATCTCTCTCTCTCCTCGCCCGTTTCCTCTCCCCTCCCTCTCGGTTCTCTCCCTCTCTCACCTCCCTCTCCCTCCCGCATATATATATATATATATATATATATATATATATATATATATATATATCTCTCTCTCTCTCTCTCTCTCTCTCTCTCTCTCTCGCCGTTTCTCTCCTCCCTCTCGCCGGATCTCTCTCTCTCTCTCTCTCATTCTCTCTCCCTCCGTCTCTCATCTTTCTCTCTTCCTCTCTCTTACTCCACCCCCTCTCTCTTCTCTTCCCCCTCTCTTTTCTCTGTCGCGTCCCCCCTCTCTCTCTCTCCCTCTTTCTCTCTCTCTCTCAACCGCTCTCTCTTTCTCTCCCCCACCCTCTCTCTGCTTCTCTCTCTAACTCTCCCGTTTCCTCTCCCTCTCTCTCTCAACCGCTCTCTCTTTCTCTCCCCCACCCTCTCTCTGCTTCTCTCTCTAACTCTCCCTCTCTTCCTCTTCCTCCTCTTGATCTCTCCCCCTCTCCCATTTTTTATTTTTTTTAATCCTCTCTATTACCTTCTCTCCCCCTCTCGATCTTTCTCTCTTATTCTTTTTCATTTTTTATCCTCTCCCCCTCACTGTCTCTCTCTTCCTCTCTCTCTCTCTCTCTCTCTCCCCCTTTCACGTTCTCTCTCCCTCTCGATCCCCCTCTCTCTCTTCTTTTAGTTCTTTTTTATTCCCCACTCTCTCACTCTCTCCTTCCCTCTCTTCTCTCTCTCGATCTCTCTCTCTCTTTTTCATTTTTTTTAATCGTTCTCTCCCCCCCTCATTCGCCCTCTCTCTTTCTTTTTTTCTCCCATATATATATATTATATATATTATATACATAATATATATGTCACACATGTATCATATATATATATCTTATCCTTTTTCTTCTAAAACAAAGTCTTAAAAATAAATAAAAAAAGAGTTTTCTCTCTCCCTTTCTCGCCTTCTTCTTCAAATTTTCGTTCTTTTATTTCGACCAGTTTACATATGTTTATATATGTTTGTATTTACGTATATGTTAAATATCTTTAATATGTCTAAATATATGTTTATGTAAATAGATTTATCATTCATATGTATATGCTTGTGTGTGTGTTCTTATGTCCGGCTTAACTAGTTTCTGAAGTCCGCTCCGAAGTCCTTCGGTAATGCTGTGCTCGTGATATTGAAGCCCTTCTCAAAGCTCGTCGCCGGTCTTCCCCGATAAGCTTTTCTCCCCCTTATTTTTATTCAGTCAGTCAATTATATTGCATGCATCATTTAGCATATGTCCCATGCCTTTCTCTTCGAGAGGGCCTCCCTTGTGAGTGTCTTTGTGTTTGCGCATTTCATCATGTCATTCTCCTACCCTTTTAATTCTAAAGGGGTTTTAAACACACCAACCAGGTACGTGTTCGTTTATGTTATTTACAGTTTCATTACCTAAGGATTGGTACTACACCGCCGTCATTCTCATTTAGTTGTTTTTTTCTCTGTTTGTTCCTTGTGTAGGGGTAACCAGTTAAAAGGCCCTCTTCTTCGGCCTGTCGAAAGAAGAGGAAGTTGGAGCCCGCATAACCTCGTGTCGAAGGCGAAAGCGATCAATCCACTCGGGACCCTCGATCCCTGGCGATCACAACACTCTTAACGCGCGCTCCATTTTGATCATCTTTGTTTTAATAACACCCGCGGAGAGTTGCTTCCCGCAGCGGTTATCTTCTTCTGTCTCTGACCTCACCCGCGCGGAGGATTATTCCCCGCGGCGGTTTCTGTGATTTACTTTCTGTATATCTAATTCCTAACTGGTGCGGTGGGTCACCTCCCGCGACCGTTTCCATTTCAGCATTTTATTTTCTGCACTTTACTTTCTAACTCCTAACAATTTAATTTCAGCATTCCCCTATCATCGCTTTAAAATCCCTTGGAGATCAACATCTCGCGGCGGTTTATTTGATCCCTTTTCCTTTCCAGTCACATATACTTATATTATAGTAAAGACCCCTCAGAGGCCACAGTCTCGTGGTGGTTTCTATATATATATATATATATATATATATATATATATATATATAATTATACTTATTATTTATGTCATAGTAAAAACCCCGCAGAGGCCACAGTCTCGTGGTGGTTTATATATTTATATACTTATTATCTATGTTATAGTAAAAACCCCGCATAGGCCAATGTCTCGTGGTGGTGTGTATATATATTTATATTTATTATTTATAATGCATTAAAAAATCCCGCGGAGGCCAATGTCTCGTGGTGGTATATATATATATACTTTTATTTATTATTTATATTGCTTTAAAAAATCCCGTAAGGCCAATGTCTCGCGGGTGTTTCTAGATGTACATATATTAAGTGCTGCTCATATTGCAATATTGTTGTTAAAACCCCGCAAAGACCAATGTCCTGTGGTGGTGTGCCTTTATTCATATTGTTCTTGTAACTGTTCGAGGAGTGATATATCGTTACAATTTCCGAGTCTACGTGTCTTCCCGTCTGTCAAATTCTATTACGTAGAGTCCCAGGACTCGAATTCGGTATCTGAAAAGCTGCTCTCGGAACGGTGGGTTATGTCTACCGGGAAGGGGTTCAGTTTGCGCGAGAGGGTCTTCAGACCCCTATCTCCGCCATGTACCGGAGTTCGGTCCTCTGTAGGTTGTACTTGTCCACCGTTCTTTCATATCCCCTATAGCGCGCGTTTTATTGTTTTGTCCTCATTTCTTTCACCCTTTATTACTCGGAGAGGGAGAAACCCCATCTCTCTCTCTCAGTCCACCACGTGACGCGTTCACATCTCTGGCGATCACGGTGGGACCTTCTTTTTGCTTTTTTGGTTACCCTTGAACTCTCGGCACCCACGTGTGCCTCCTTCTTTTGACACCCACGCGTGTCCCTCCTTTCGGCACCCACGTGTGCCTCCCTTCTTTCGGCACTCACGTGTGCCCTTCCCTATTGCGCCCACGTGCGCCCACTTCCCTCGTGCATCTCGTGCACTCCCCCGGTCCTTTGTGATTCCTTAAAGGTCGACGTTGTCTCGTGCACCTCGTGCACGTGTGCCCCCTCATTTGGCACCCACGTGTGCCCCTTCCATTCGGCACCCACGTGTGCCCCTCCACTCGGCACCCACGTGTGCTCCCTCCACTTAGCACCCTCGTGTGTCCCCCTTCTTATTGCGCCCGCGTGCGCTACGTCATCCCTCTAGTGCACCGCGTGCACCCCCTTAGTTTTCTCTTTTGTGATTTCTAGTCTGTGTCGGCTCGGAAAAAAAGAACGGTTATATCCTACTCTATCTGTTTACTGCTTTTATATCTTTGTTATATCATTGTTATCTCTGTTATATTTGTGTGATTATCTCTGTGTTATTGTATTATATATCTTTTATTCAGCACTGCATTTCATGCATTTACCCTTTTTTCTTTCTTTTCTTTTCTTTTTTTTAAGGATTAACCTCTCTCGTGAAGGAAGGACTCTCCGTCGGGAATTCCTCTCGACGGACTAGGATCTCCTCCATCGGGACCTCCGTAAGTCCCCGACATCGAAGGATTCCCTCTTCGTTCACTGGGTAGGTTGTACCACTGAAGTACCCCGAAGTTAGTTACCTATCCGTGGTGAGACGAGTGTCCCTAGTTGACATGGCGGTAAAACAAAGGTGCAACTAGGATATTTGCAAATTTTGTGTGAATATTTATATTTGTTAAAAAGACAAAAAAGAGGTAAAACAAAAACAAAAAAAGCGACGTAAGATCATCCACTTGTTTGGTAATCTCTGATTATTGGTGTATGCGCTTATGTTCTGGAAAAATAAAAATGGCTCAACTCTTTTGAAGAGAATCAATCGGGTCGTGGTCAGTAAGTTGACGCACGCGTCTATGCAATGGACTCAGGCCCTTCCCGTGAGACCTCACAGGAGGTCCCCACTATTCCACGGGAAATTTCTCCACCCCAGGACATCTTCTCCCTATTGGGTGTCCTCACCACTACACAGCTCAGCCCTGAGCAACTTCTGGTCTTTCAGGCCGTTTTAAAGGGGAAATATATTTCTCTCTCTTCTCAGGAGTCGACTCCGGCTCCTACATCCTACCAACAGTCGCTCCAGGCTATTGCATCTCCATCACATGTATATGTCACTCCCTCTTCTTCACTTCAAGGGCAGGCGAGTCAACAGTCCGCCTCTTACCAATTTCCCCCTCCACAATCTCAAGCCCCTGTCATCCTTCATACGGTACCCCAAACGGGTCTGTCCACTGGTGGGCTGTCATACCCCTCTGGTTCAGGGTTCCTTTCTCAGGCCTCAACAAGGCCTCTTTCACCTCAGTGGCAGGCCCAATCTTCGCTCTCTTTTCCTCACCCCTCATGGCCCCAAAATTTGTCTGCCCCTCCTACCCTGGTCCGACCGGGTCACTCTATGGGAGAGCCTTGCTCCACTTCTCTTTCAAGCCCTCCATGTCATGCCACCCCTCCAATGCCCCAAGCTCAACTTTCTACTTCACAAGTCACACCTCTCCAACAAGCTCTCATCAACAAAGTTGATCAAATCGAGGAAGAGTTAAAGGAGCTCACAATTCTGCTATCACCTCCTCCTCCTCAAGTCAACCCCCTTCACGCTAAAATCGCTGAAATAGATAAGGAGTGGAAAAAGGCAAGAGATGAGTATGAGCAAGAGCTTCTTTCAAGTCGTTACGATCAAATGGATACCGTCTACCCATCACTCATTGATCACGCTAATTCATATGACCCTCCATCTCCACATTCATATCCATATACGCAAAATCCTCCACACCAATATACAACACCTCCCCTTATTAATACGCCGCAACCATGGCATCCATTTGAATTTGATCATTATGGAGAAGTGGAAATGGCACATGATGAGATTTCTCAAGATTTTGAAGAATCTGCACCCATTCTGAGGCTTCTTCGTTCCTTCCCTCTTCCACCACCACCAGAAGAGCCCTTTGATCAGGATGAAGTCACTGCTGCACATATTCCTAGTTTTCTTCGTTCTTTCCCTCTTCCACCACCACCAGAAGACTCATATGCTCAGGATGAAGTCACTGATTCTACCCCTACCTACGAGACATCATGGCATTATGACGATGGGTCAATGCACCAGCAACCCGCGTCAACGTACCATGAGTCTCCCATTGTCCCTACCCCTACCTATGAGACATCGTGGTGTTACGATGACGGGTCCATATCCCAACAACCCGCATCAATACACCATGAATCGCCCCCTACTCTGAACTCCTTGCGTACCACCAAAACTCGACGCTTCCTGCGCACCAAGTCTCCTACTGTTACCCCTCTAACTACACAAGTAACCCCCATACCATCAGCCTCCATTGAGCCTCCAGTTAACCCTTGTCCCCAACCCAGTAACCTTCCACTGCCCTCACCTAAGGCCTCCACCATCCCTATAACCCCTTGTCCCCAACCTATTCATGTTCTTCCACGTGATCCCTTACCTAAACCCGTGATTAACCCTGAGCATGGCCCATCTATTTTTGCACCCGAGCCAACCTCATCTGCTTCCGAGCAAGGGGAGAAGCTCGTCGTGTTTCAACCTTCACCTACCTTTCCTACAATCCCTTTCATTGAACCTTTATTACCCGCTGAGCCCATTGCCTTCATCTCGCCTCCGTCACTTAAGGCTTCCACCATCCCTATAACTTCAAACCTAACCCCTCTTACTACTCCACTTGACCCCTTACCCAAACCCCTGATTAGTCCTGAGCAGGGTCCATCTATTTTTGCACCCGAGCTAACCTCGTCTGCTCCCGAGCAGCAGGAGAAACTCGTCGTGTTTCAACCTCCACTTACCCTTCCTATAACCCCCATCGTTGAGTCTCTATTACCCGTTCAGTCTGTTGTTTCCATCTCACTTCCTCCCATCACCTCTCGGAGTGGGTGTATTCCTATAAATACATGTGCCAAAGATGATGATCAAGAACCGGACAAGAAGAATTTGGTTACGGCTATGCCATTCAAAATTCAAGATTTTATATGCCGAATGTCGATTCGCGTTCTTGTGTCGGTTATTTTTGAGAAGCCCGAATCTCCATCTCCA
Source organism: Amorphophallus konjac (assembly GCA_022559845.1). Taxonomy (NCBI): domain Eukaryota; kingdom Viridiplantae; phylum Streptophyta; class Magnoliopsida; order Alismatales; family Araceae; genus Amorphophallus; species Amorphophallus konjac. The sequence continues at coordinate 339,587,875 of CM040124.1, read as the reverse complement.
CCAATATTCATCAAAAAGGACTCTCAGGAATTGGTGCTAAGTAAATCAATGGCCAAAATGATAGCGGTCACGTTACTCATTGGCCAACATTCTTTCACGGCTCTCATTACCCCTTGTTCCGTCATAGTGCAAATGGCCAATCAAAAGAAGGGGTTCTTCTCGAGCATAATAATGACACGTTCTACTGCCGAGGAGATGATGAATTCTATGCTCAAGGTCGGGTTAGGTCACTCCTTGTTGGAAGCCTTTGACGTTTTGTCTACTCCCCACCAACTTCCATGCAAAGGGCACACGCCTGTGCTACCAATCACATTCACGCAGGATATTCCAATGGCCCTTACCAATGCCCCAAACATGAAGCTTCTTATGCCAAACATCGAACTTCCAATAGTAGACACCATTCGTCTATCAAGGGAGTTATTTCTCAAGGAGCTATTTCATGTTAAGATCCTTACTTCACAAGTAGAACTCTCAAAATTTTGCTATCATCATTTGCCAAGAGAGTTGCCGTTCGCTTTTGAACGTTCAAGGGGTCTTATTAAAAGTCCGTCAAATGAGAACCTGTGGGCCCTGACCGCACCGATTAAGCCGGTTAGTCAGAGAAAGATGAGGCTGTATGTTTGGGCACATCATTGGGATCGGTCTGCGAACCCAAGAGGCCGAGAAGTTATGTTGAAGGTTGAGAGGTCGTCATGTGAGAGAGTATCCACCAGGAAGAAAGGAAAGCATAAAGTGAAACTTAAGGGCGAGAAATCCCATGTTGAGGAGCCATCTTGTAGCCCATCTACTTCATATCCCATTCCATCACTGCTTATGCTGTTATTCAGCTTCTTTTTATGTGTAATCTATTGGCTAAGGGGACACTTTCCATCATCTAGATCTACGTAATCAAGCACCTCCTCTGTTCTAGGGTCTTTGGACCCTCACATTCAACCCCCTCTGGAGCCTCCGGATCCTTACCTTCCACCTCGTCCGGAATCTATGGACCCCTATATTCATCTTCGTCCGGAACCTCCGGACCCCTCCCTGTTTAATTCCACGTCTTTATCCACCTTCTATCCTCGTCCGGAGCCCCCGGACCCCTCCATGTTTAATCCTCTATCTTTATCCATCTCTCCTCCCCCTCCGGAGCTTCTGGACCCTTACCTTCCACCTTGTCCGGAATCTCCGGATCCCTATATTCATCCCTGTCCGGGACCTCCGGAACCTTCCCTATTTAATTCTATCTTTTTATCCATCCCGCATCATCGTCCCCGTCCGGAACCTCCCGACCCCGCTCTGTTTAGTTCCTTGTCTTTATTCTACCCTCACATTCCACCCCGTCCGGAACCTCTGGACCCCTCCATGTTTAATTTCTTATCTTTATCTGTCTCTCATCTCCCTCCAGATCCTCCGGATTTCTCATATCATTCTCCATCTCTCTCAGGGCATCGCACCCTTCCTTTTTATATCCCTCCGGAACCTCCGGATTTCTCATCTTGTTATCCATCCCTCCTAGGGCATCGTGCCCTACCTTTTCATATCCATCCGAAGTTTCCGAACTTTTCCTTCTTCCGATTTATCCTTTTGTTTTTCCATGGCATTGTGTCCTTTGTCCTTTTCATCCCTTTAAATTGCCTTTTTGCATACCTCTTCCCAGGGTATCGCATCCCTCATTATGTTCCTCCGAAACCTCCGGATCCATTCTCCTCTAATTCTCTTCCTTTACATCCGGACCCTCCGGATTCGTCTCTCTCAATTCATCGATTTCTAATTCCTCCCGATCCTGATCCTGAGTCGGCCTCGGTTCTTGCCACATCAACTGCCTCGGGTATCTCCCTATTCTCACACTGCTTTCGAGGCTTTAGTCCTCACTCTTTTCTTTGATTTCTTCTCACCCTGTAAATTCTTCTAGGCATCTTCTGTGTAATCCTTTTTGTAGCACCATTCCTTTACAATAAATTACAGCAGAAGACAGGAAAGCCATAAAGAGAGTAGCCCAGAGATACACGTTGGTTGGAGGATTGCTATACAAAAGAAGCCTCACTGGTGTTCTCCTAAGGTGTCTTGATGATGACGAGTCTTGGAAGTGTGTAGAGGAAGCACACTCAGGTGTGTGTGGTGGCCATGTGAACAGCCAAATGCTTGTTAAGAAGATCCTTCGACAAGGCTTTTACTGGCCCACCATGGAGGAAGATTGTGCCGTCTATGTCCGTAGGTGTGTCAAATGTCAACTTCACACTGATAAGATTCATTCCCCATCTTCCTCTCCCCATCCAGTATCCTCCCCATGGCCTTTCTCCATGTGGGCATTCGACATCATCGGTCCTCTTGGTGATCCTAACTCCCTTACTAAGTAAAAATTCTTCATCCTCACTGCAACGGAGTACTTCACCAAATGGGCTGAAGCCGAAGCTTACACGGAAATCAAGACATCAACAGTGTGCAAGTTCATTATGAAGAACATCATTGCCAGATTTGGCATCCCAAGAACTATCATCACCGACAATGGGTCACAATTCATTTCTCAGGACCTTAAGGACCTCTGCCAAAGGTATAAAATTGCATTGTATCATTCATCACCATATTATCCACAAGGCAATGACCAAGCGGAGGCCACTAATAAAACACTGATTAAAATCATAAAGAAAACATGTGAGTCTAGCAGATTCGTTGATTGGCCAGAGAAGCTTATTGAAGCTCTATGGGCTTATCGCACAACAGTCCGTACTCCCACTGGGCAAACGCCATTCGCCCTTACTTACGGGATGGAGGCGGTACTCCCATATGAGATTCTGGTCCCTTCTCTTAGGGTACAATTGAATAAGGAACTTTCCTTCGACGAACGTCGTGACTCACTCCTTGCCCAATTGGAACTCTTAGATGAAAAGCGCATGGCCGCAGCCGAGCATGCTCGTGTATACCAAAATAGACTCGCACGTTTTTATCAAAAGAAGGTTGTCGAGAGAAAATTCAAAGTTGGTGAAATGGTAGTGAAAAGAATTTTTGTAAAACCTGGCGGGCCGCGTTCTAAGCTCCAACCCAATTGGGAGGGACCATACGTGGTTCAGGCTGTGCATCCTGGTAACGCCTACAGGCTAGTTAATGCTGAGGGAGTTGAGTTATCCCACCCTTGGAATGGGCTTTATCTTTAGAAGTACTACCCTTAGATAGGTGTACATAGTGTCAAAAATGAAAAAAAAAAGGAAAAGAAAAATAACAAAACAATGAAAAAACAATGAAAAAATAATGAAAATAAGAAAAAAACATGTGTATAAAAACAACAGAAAAGACAAAAAAAATAGAAAATTCAAAATGCTGATGCCTGGAGATCACCATGTAATTAAGTCATTGCATTCAACCTCCATTTTAGAATAGGGCCCATTAAGACTTGGTAGGTCTCAGGTCTTGGTCTGCCAGAACCGTGGAGATCTCTCCGACCAGTCCGGCCTATGCCCACTCAAAAGAAGGCAACATGCACGTAAACATGTGTTCTATAAAAGAATCGGTAGCATCGTTTATGTTGAGTCCTCACCCAGAGGGTCTCCAAGAAGGCTTAAATCTTTATTCTCTCTCTCTTCGACCGAATGAGACAGCTAGCGCCCTTAAAACGCTGAGCATGGGAAACACAAACACAACCCCCTAGGGTAAGAGTAGGATCTAATTCCTCGAGCATGGATCAGAGCACGAGAAGAGGGCAGTGTCCCCGCAGGCATCCAAGAGGGATTCTACAATGTCAAAATAGTATATCCCTCACAAAAATCTACCAAAAAATAAAAAAAAAAGAAGCAAAAAAATCAAAGTCAAAAGAAAGGCCTGGTCGTAACCGTGCTTGATTCCACTAAATGAAACCCCTTTGACTGAAAGTCAAATTATACAAAAGGGGGTCATGAGATGTAAATGCTCGAGATTTAGTCTGAAATTGCCCAAAAGGGGAAGTTAAGTGTGCCCCTATTGCCTCGCCGGGTTAACGATTTTGTCGGTCCTCTCAGGAGGTTTGCCCCCAATATTCTTCCGTCTTCCCCTAAAGATGAAGGCTCAATGGAGTTCCCGAAGGGTGAAACTCACCAAAGCTTGCAAACATATGGTTGTCCATTTTGAAAGTAAAAGTTGTTGCCGTGAAAGAGTCTCCGTGTTTCTGGCCGGTCAAGACCTTTATCTACCACCTTAATGTCTTCTAGTCTAACCTCGGGCTTAGACCAATGCAAGCGTGTCACCTATAGGTGCGACGGCGTCTGATTCCGGGTCAGCGTCGCGCGGTTGGTCATTTGGGTTCCAAGGTGTTCAATTACATACCATCTAGAGTTGTGAGGAAATAGGCCCGAGTCGGGCAAATCATTTACCTCGAACACTTTTTGGGTGAATCTCTGTGGTCGGAAGCAACTGGGAGCCTAAGCATGGCATGACGGTATTGTCATCAGGGTAAGTCTTAGCCGGCGGGATTATCATTCGAGGAGTCTAGAGGCCCAAACCAACTTAGATGTGCACTTAGGATGCCTGGGAGGTTAGCAAGAAACCCTCGTTCTCGTGCAGGTTAGATGTTATATCAAGTGGTCATCATGCATTAGCAAAAATAAAAAAAAATAAACAAACCAAAAACAAACAAAAAAAATAACAAATCCAAAAATCCAAAAAAGTAGAAAATGTATATGCACAAAAAAATGGAAATGTAAAAGACCAAAAATAATAATAAACAAACAACAAAACACAAAAAAATAATATACACCTACAAAAAATAAAGATCACATCTTTGCATGATCGCATTTGTATGCAGCATTCATTTTAAATTATCGTTTGCATCCGTGTGCTTGTCTGTCGCATTCATCATTATCTTTTATCAGTGCCTTTGTTAATAAGGGCTTGCCCCTTGACTCGTTATCAAGGACGGCTCAAATCATGTTTATTTATTGAGCAAGGGGCAAGTCAGAGCAGAGATGCTAACTTGTTTGCTTAAGTGTATGCAGGGACTAGAGTGATCAAGAAAAGCAGAGAACTAAGCACGAACTAATTTATTCCACTCTCAACTAAAAATAAATAGAAGTCTACATCAGGTTTCACCTTCTCTCTCCACATTACTTGTCCCGCCACCCTCCGGGCGAGACACTCTTGAGGGGGCTATCCAATCATGGAATGCGGTCCTTCTACCGCTTTGTGGGCCTCTTTCTATCTCTACCCCCCGGCGCTGATCTGCGGGGGCACCAAAGAAGCTGCTGACACGAAAGCCACGCTCTCGTGCTCTTCGATAGCGTTCCTCACCGTCCTTTAGCCACTGCTCGGCGAGGCCGAGACTGGTCTTCAATTCAAATATTTGGACCTCCAAGGCCCTCTTCTCCTCTTTCTCGGCCGACCTCTTGGCCTTTTCCCTCTTAGCACGTTCTCTCGCTCTATCTTCCCTCTCCAGCTGAAGGGTGATCCTCAGCTCTATAGCGTCCCTAGAAAAGTCATCACCTGGACGACGCTGCAGTTCCTCTTCTAGCTCGACTATTCTAGCTTCCTTCTGGGCGGCATGTGCGAGTGCCTCCTTCGTTTCTTTCTCCTGCCAAACGTTTCATCTCAGGCTTCTGGTAACGCTTGAACAAGGGATATTAAATGGTGAGGCTCTCACCTGTACAGAAAGCATCTCTTCTGCTTCCGCAGCCCGCTGTGTGGCATGAGCAAGATGCTCGTGTAGTGAATCTAACTCTGAAGCGGTAATCCATAGACTGGAAGAAACGCCGTCTGCCCCCATTGCCGATGAAACTACATCGAGCTGGGCACGCTGCGTACACATACGAGAGGTGACAGTTAAATGGTTAACGCCATGAATTTCAAATCATGCCAGGAGTATGTATATATACACTTACTGATGAACCCAGAGCCGCTCGGGTATCAGTTAACTCTTGCTCCGTGTCCGCCAAACGAGCTCGTAAGTTCGTTATTATGGTGTCACGGGCATCCTACAGCCATGGCTCTTGAGTTCACAAATAAAACTAAAAAAAATGGAAATTATAAAAGATAAAAAATGGTGTTTTACTTTACCTCTATAAGCCCTCCAAGCTGGAGCCTCTCCGCATACATTGCCCTATAGAGCCGTAGATAATCTTCACTGTCTTGCGCTTGTGATTCCAGGAGCGTGCCACCCCGTTGCCAGTCTTCATATTATTCGGGGAAGCGCACCCTCCAATCAATGCAGGTTGCCGGCCCACGCGTCTTCTTCCCGACGCTGGGTGAGGAGGTTATATCCACCCATTCCTGGGCAAGCCTGAGGGTTCTCATGACTAATCGTAGCCTTAGTGGCTCGATTTCATTCAAGCAATGGAGCCAGAGGTCCCGTCCGAATCGGGCACGGCTTCCAATTACCCATGGCTGGTCGACATCGACCATATTCAAGTAAGGCCTCCAGTTCACCTATGTTAGGTTGTACATATCTTCTTAGTTACTCAAAAATATAAAAAAATAATAAATAATAATAAAAAAATATATAAAAAAGAGAAAAAAGTATCCTACCATCGTTGCAGGGAACTCTTGTAGCTCCCGTCTCGATACCATCAACTGGTAGGATAACGGTGCTGTACTTATGATGGGTTGCCACCGCCTAGCTAACGGGATCGTCACTGGCCGACAGTGTCGAGCTCTCCCCATTGGAATATAATAGTAGCTCCACAGCTATACCATCATGTGTCATTGGCATCAACAAATACAAGAAAAAAGCATAAAACGAAAACCACAATTATATATATATATATTTTTTTTACCTGGATAAAGGGCGTAAACCCATTTATTGTCACCTCTCGGCCTGTCCTTTACGACAGACCTGTAAATAGATGTGCCAGCACGGTAGCTCCCCAGGCGTACTGTCCTACTCTCTCCAAATCTACGAGCAGCTCCAGGAAGCGACAGTGTATGTTGTCTCCCTTGGAGCCCAGTAGCAGCCTACCCAGCAGAAAGAGGAGGAACCTCCTCAGGTCCATGTTGGTCCTTTCCCAGTTGCTGGCATCTGCACAGTATACAGCACGGGCACCTCTCTCTGCCCTTTCCATAAATTCCTCCAAGGACTCGTCATCCCGTGGATGAATGTCAGTAAGCCCTAATACCTCCAGGATCGATGTCTTGGCTACTGACCTATTTTTCCGTCCATCGAGTTCCAGTCCTAACAGTTTCTGGGCACCTTCTCGGTAATCCGCATAAGTGACGCCGGTCACTGCCTCTCCATCCACTTTGAGGCCCGTAATGCGGACCATATCTTCCAAACTGGGCACCATGTGCCCCCAAGGCATCAGGAATGCCTGACTCACCGGATCCCATCTTTCATGTAATGCTTGGATCAGGGCAAGGTCGAGCTTTATCGGCTCGATTCGGAGGAAGGCACCGAACCCCATCACGTCTAGCCTGGCCTTTTGGAAGTCCGGGAGACCTCGATATGCTGCTACTACCAGCTCCCACGAGATGTGCGAGCGCATCATGCTCTGCACACATACAAGAGATGAAAAGGGGAGCATTGCTAAGCAAGAAAGGAGAAGAAAAGGATGAAGGAAGGAAACCAAAGAAGCCACTTACAAGCTGTGATCGGGTCCTCTCACTCAGTTGTCCTTCGACTTCTGAGAGTCTCCTGGAACTGCTACCTGATCTGCTCCTCTTCGAGGAGCAGGAAGACTCACCTTCTGCTCTAAAGCTGGATTCACCCTCCATCCTAAAAAATGAGTAACACTCGCAACCTCCCTTCCTTACAAATTTGCACTCCTCAAGTCTGCTCTCAGGACTTCGGTGTTTCCAAGTCGAGCGAAAGGGGAGGTATTTATAGGATTGGAAAGAAGGTGATCTGGATCTATCACCATCACCCCAGCAACGTCCTTTACGACAAGTCACCCTCTCTTTACTCTCGCATGTCACTCTGCCATCTGGAGTGATCAATTCGGACGCGTGATCTGTTGACTTGTCCTCCCTATGCGGTCTAAAGATTCCCCGTGTTTATTGTCCCGTTGCGACTACTGCTAGCGCGAAGAAGAAAGTGGGGGACATTTATACGGGAAAATAGGACCAGGGACCAACGTTGTTGAAATTGGTGGTAGATTCCTTTGAAAGTCATGGCCACAGCACACTCGCGTGCCACTTTGCCATGTGAAGTAAATGGAGCAGAGCTCTGATTTGTTGACCCGCCACTCCTATTCGGTCCAAAGATTCCCCGTGTCTCTTATCCTATTGCGACTACTTTAAGCGCAAATGAGGAAATGAGGGACATTCACGTGGGAAAAGAGCACCACGGGCCGATATTGTTGAAATCCGTGGCTGATCCCCTTTGAAAATCATGGCTATGGTGAGTCACCGCCCCGTGTTTTAAGGCGATATCTCGCCGAGCATACTGCGCAAGAACCTATGTGGTGGAGAAGAGGCGTAGAGCAGAAGGAACATATCCAGGGCGAACCAGCCATGTTCAAACCAACCTATTTCACTCGCACATATATATAAGGGTTCGTGCCCGTCGTGAGAAGGGAGTGAGTGAACAAGTCACTCACTAACCCTCATCACCCTCCTAGTCGCTTCTCTTCTCTCTCTCAAGGCAAGAAGTCCCTCGGAGGCCTTCTATAGTTCCGTGACGCAGCAATCGCTTTGTCGCGCCATGCGTTCCCACCTGCTCTTCAGTAGTGTTCCTCGCCGTCCTCCTGTCTCTCGCGCGACCCTGATGGCCGCGAAGCTCTTGAAGTCGAGGCCGCTAGCCGAGCTGCCCTATGCTCTGCCGATGAAGATGCTACCAACTCCAGGAGCTCCTCTGTTGCGAGCTCTAATCCCCTTCAATCTGCAGAGCGAGCCATGTCTGGATACTCTTTCTCTCAGAGCTCCATCTCCTGGACCTCTTGTGCTACTCTATTTTTGCCTTTTCTCTCTCTCTACTATCTCTTGCTTTATCTCTCTCTTAGCCATTCGGAGAGAAATCTTTAACTTCCGGGCATCTTAGGGCAACTCCTCATGCTAGTTGCCGTGAGTTTTTGGCTCTTGTCCGGGATGGTTGGCTACCACCTAGCACTGGCTATTGCAGATGTTTGTGCCAAAGACAAAAAAAAAAGAACGAAGAAAAAGAAGAAAAAAGAAGAAAAAAGAAGAAGAAGAAGAAGAGAGAAGAAGAGAAGAAGAAGAAGAAGAAGAAGAAGAAGAAGAAGAAAAGAGTAAGACTCAAAGGATATAAATGAATGGCGAGGGAGGCCCATCTGAGTATGACACCGGTGCGTGTTGTAAAGGATGAATTCAGACGCGCCAACAAGCTGGAGCTCCATGTTAAGAGAAGACCTCGTGAGAAGCTCATATGGGAGTAAGCATGTCGGTGCACGAGTGAACATATACTCTTCAATGGTACTGAAGTGAGCCCGCCAGTCTTCACGTTTCTTCAGTCAGGGAACACGATTTGCTATACTACCACTAGAGCCTAACACATTGACCATATGGTGAAGCGGGCTTTGTTGGAAGAGTCTTGAAGTAGACGACATTCCCTCACGATGGTTAAATTTGAAATGCAAGTCAGTCCAGCAATTCAAAAGGAGTGCGCAACCAAAAGGAGGCTTACCCATACTGGAAGCCGTGAGTCCGCTATAGAGATAAGCAAGGATAGCCGGTCCCACTCTCTTTCCTTCCCAAATTCCACAGATGGCACTTAGCTGATATTCCTCCACTATGTTGTCAGTATAAGGGAATAAGAGAGCACCCGCTAAGGAGATGGTGAATCCCTTCATAAGCCCTTCAATGCGATCATCATCACTTGTCAACCTTTCAAGAGCATTTATGACCCAATCTGTAAGTTTTTGCAGATGGATTCCCTTCTGAGTCTGGACGCCCTTGATGGCTTCGGACGGCATGAAGCTTCTGAGCACCTCCTCGGAAGTCACCCTTCTTAGCATGTGCATAACCTTTACCTTGCAATTTCTCTGGAATTTCTTCACGCCAAGTAGAAGTTCTGCTTCTTCGAGAAGAATAGTTGCCTCGAAAGTGGGGAAAATGAATGTATGGGTTTGAGGGTGCCAAAGCTCTACCAGTGCACCCATAGCCGCCCAATCCATGTGAATCTCGTTATAATGCTTGGCATGAGTTACGAGCTTGTGGAGATGCCACTTTCTGATGATGGCCCTCATACTGATCGAGATGTTCGAAGTAAGTTTTGACAGCCATGGCAACCTTGAAAACTTCCTCGGGTCAGGAAAGAGAGGGTACGGCTAAAATAGAAAAGGGGAGAAGGCAAAAATGAGCGTAAGTCTTGCAGAAACACAAAAAAAGAAATGTTAACGCACCATTCGAGACTGGATTCTCCCGCTAAGATGCCCTTCGAGGTCGGTAAGCCGCTTGCACTCGTTGCTGGGCTTGCTTTTCTTCACGGGACGGGAAGACTCGCCTTCCATCTCGAACTCTGATCTCCTCCTAAGCTTCAACTTTCTTAACTCGCCCTTGAATGCATTTTCTTAAAGCCAAAGGGGCGATACTTATAGTGAGGAAAGGAATCTAGGAACAGTGTTGGCAGTTTCGTTTTGTTGTGTGTGATAATTTGCTTGCATAGTTGTGATCTCATTTTGTTATGTTAATTATCGAGTGGGGTACCATTGTCCCACCTATGTCCCACCTTGTCCCGCTTGTCCCCTAATCATTCAATCATTGTGGTCCCCCCTTATCATGCATTGTATTGTATGATATTTACGTTACTAGAGCATGCCAAGGACCTTACGCCTTGGACGAATCCGGGATTTGAGTTCCCCTTCAACAAAAACAGTGATGATCCCGGAGGAGTTCAGGACGTACGGATAGGCCGTTAAGTTGTGATAGAATGGGGACGATGGTTCCGTTCGATGAGTCGGTACGTGGATAAACGGGCCCCGGCTTAGTATCAGCACATTGGGTCGGTATCCTGACCCACTCTCCACAGCTTAGCAATATTATCCTTGGATAATTTCTATTTTTAGTTTATTTTATTTTTCTTTTTAAACCCAGCATGCATTCATGTAGGACTTTGAGTTCATTGTGGAAAATCATTCACTTACTTTGATTGTGTGAGCCACTGTGCTTAAATGCTTAAATATGGGATATTCCATTCCGAGTCGAGTACTGAGTTCTCCGAGGTTACCTTGGGATGTTTCTCTTGAAGAAACCATTGTTCGGATCTGTCTCCAATCATCTGTTTATTTCCCTCGGACCCACCTTGGCTGCAGCACTTCCACAATGGCTGGTAACCGCTCCCCAATGGTGAAACCTGAGGTTTACGACCCAGGTACTTCCGCGCCGTGAAGTTGGTCCTTTTAGTTTGTTTGTGCCCCAGCGCACATAATGTCCTTCCCAGTTTGTTTACCATCCAAACAATCGTTGATTTCGGAGGACCTTCCTCAAGGTTGCTTCGTGAAACTCCGGAAAGATTCCCATCGCGTGATGTTAGAAGCGTGTCTCATCACACCTTGGCATCGACTTTTCAGTCCACTCCATTTCAGTCCAATACACTTCGTTTCATTCCATTACACGCCCTTCACCTACAAAGTGGATGCCAAGGCGGGACAGCTGTAGACACGCCATTTCTGACGTTACGATGAGTAAAACCCATATTGTACCGTAATGCCCTGAAGTGGCTTACATCTTAATTTATTTGAGTGATTTCCGTAATTATGGTTAAATTGCATTATTTTGTGAAAGGGAGAAAATTAAAATATGTGTCCATATAAAATAAATAAAAAGAGAAAAAATAAAATTCCAAAAAATGTGTGTAGTTGTGTTTATGTAAAAATAATATAATTAATTTTCTTTAATAAATTTATTTTCATAAAATATAAATATATATATAAGTGATTAGTATATACATAATATATTTATTAAAAAGCAAAAATATAATAACCATAAATAATATATATATAAAAAGAAGCAAAAAAAGAAACAAGACAAATAAAAACAAACAAAACAAACAAACATAAAAAAATAAAAGATAATAAAAAATAATATTCCCTACCCCATCTTATTCTCTCCCCATCCCTTTCTTCATTTCTATTCCCTTCCCTCTCTCTCACGTAATCCCCTCTCACTTCTCTGCTCATTTCCCTCTCCCTCACGTCACACACACACTCCCTGCATGCACGCCCACGGCAGCACCTCTCCCACTTCCCTCTCCCATAGCCCAATCGCCCAGCCGCGACCACGCCACCATCGTGAGCCCCCCTCTCAACCTCACAGCAAACCGACTCCCTCTCCTCTCCAAGCAGCAGACCCCCACACTCTCACTCTCTTCTCCCAACCACTCCCTCACGACTGCTCTCCCCCACTCTCATATCTTCATACCGCCAGCCTTTCCCACTCCCTCTCTTTCTCTCTCCAGCCACGACAACACCCACACGACCGGCCATCTCCCTCTCCTTCTGCATTGCACACCCCGTGCACGTCGCCGATGAGCCCCCCTTTTGCATGCGCCCCCACGAGCCCGAGAGCCCACCGCCGCTGCCTTCCTCTGGTCGGCATAAGCTCAGCTGTTGCAGAGGAGGTTCCTCTGGTCGGGATAAGCTGTAAGCCCCAGCCGTTGTTGGCAAGCTGTAGTGCCGAGCAGATTGAAGCTGTGTATCAGCAGTAATCCACATTCGAGTTAAATGTGGGGTGGACGTAGGTCAGATTGACTGAACCACCTAAAATTCTTTGTGCCTCTCGTGTGGTTGATTGTCTGTCTAGCAGATCTTATCTCTATTATCCGGTGCATTGATTGTGTTTGATCAGTGTTCTTTTAATTCAGCATCTGAATCTAGGCATAATTTTTTATTGGCCAGCTGATCTATTCACCCCCCCTCTAGATCCACATTCTGTGGTGAAAGAGCCTTCCATCTAATTTCAACATGTTGTACCGATGCCATCCCCACCAGCTCCCGCTACAGGTATGTATGTTTTAATTTTCTGCAAAATATTCATTTTTCTTATGTTTATTAATTCTTATAGGTCCCAGTGCCATCCCACCTGTTGTGCAGACGCCACCCCCACCACCTCCCACTACAGGTATGTATGTTTTAATTTTGAGTAGAATATTTTATTTTTTTTAGAAAACCCTATTGTAATTCATAACTGTATTTAATTTTCAGTAAAATTGCCATATGGTAACATTTTGCACAAGGATATTTGAATCACATTCAATGAGGGCCGGCTGGCTATTGATAGTGTGAAGATATTTAACTCCATATAATGAGTGCTCTGGCTTCCGCTATTATGCTGTTAGAGAAACCTTCTGATATGATTTGAATAAAGCTTCTGATATAATTTGTGAATTCATGTCTGTCTGCCTTGGAATAAATCCACTGATCTGACTGAAATTGGCTCATGATTTGTCTGTCTGAAAATCTATGTTTGAATAATTTCTCTGAATTGCCTTATTAGTTTCAATTCACTGAACTGAATAAATGACCTGATATGGTTAAGAATGATTTTATGATTGACTGTTCCTTGCTTCTGAATAAAGATTCAGACCTTGTCTTGTGAATACTTGATTGAAATCATACATTTGTTATCTTGATTTCAGAGGTATATCAAATGATATGAGATGGAAGGACAAATTCTGTTTGTCTGAAAGTTCATATCATGTGTTAAGGATTAACCTTCGCCTAGTACCATGAATCAAGAGGTTATCTCAGTACTACATTATTGTATCTAGAGTCTCATTTCTTATTGGACTTCACTACATGTCATGCATAATCGCATCTGAATTTTTGTACAATCATGCATGTAGGATAGGTGATTGCACATGCTCTACTTCATGATAGTATGTCTAGAAATGCATGCATAACTAAAGATGCATATAGACAGGGGGAGCTTTCTAAGAATAATTAAGAGAATTTCTATGCGTGCTGTAAAGTGTCTTTTTTTTTATATAAACGAGACCAAGAAATACTCTTGAGGGAATGCACAAATGGTGCTATTTCCACCAATAGTATCCGGCTCCATTGAATAATACTGAGAACCTGCAATTGCAGAGCATCATAGAAATCAAAGAGCAAAACATGTTTGAACACCCAAAAGCTTTCATAACCACTTTTGGAATTATAGCAATCAGGGAAGATGTAGTACCTATCGGCAGTGGCAATCCTCCAAAGAAACCCTGCACAGCTTTGATGACATCTTCTGAGATTATATCCCAGCATGATGTGAAAAACTTTCCCGTGTATCCATCAGGCCCAGGGGCACTATCGGGAGCCAGAGAATAGACAGCTTCTTTAATTTCTTCCTCAGCAGGAATAGCAGTAAGAGCTTTGTTCTCCTCTGCTGAAATAAGGCAAGGGATGTGCTCCAGGACTTGAGGCTTAATTTGATGCTCAGAAGAAGTGAATTGATGTTTAAAGAACTCCACAGCTTGGTCTTTTAGCACTGCTTCATCCTCACACCAGTCTCCACTGTCAAGTTTAATTCTGTGTATTGCCATTCTTGCTCTCCTTTGGAGTTCAGACTTTATTTTTCTCTCATACAACTTGCTAGTTCTGATACAAAATTTGTGAGCTCTCGTATCATCATTCCATAACTTGAGTTATGACATAATGGCAGTCTGATAATAAGTTCAAAATTTACAGCAATAGAAATCATACATCTTCTAATATATGAATCTTGCTTGATTCTTGAATGAACGGATGGTTTGAATTTTATAATCTTTAGAATCAAGAGACTGCATTCAGTAAATAGGAATGTTGATAACTGATAATCGCTCTCAACCCTTGTCTCATTACATGCTTCATAAAGGTTTTCTCATATCTGAAATCTGCTAATCTAATGAAATCTTGGTAGAGAAAACTGAGTTTGTGTATTGTCTTTAAACAAGTCTTTAAACCAGCATCAAAAAGATCGCAGTCGGACACACATTCCTTAAAATCTGACATGGACACCATATTTGGAGGATTACCCCCTAGCTTTTCATCCACATCCAAAATGCAGTTAAAATCACTCGCCACAAGCTAGGGGCCATTGAGTTGAGAATGCACATTTTTTAAAACTGCCCATACATTGTGTCTCTCGGTTATTGAGCACTTAGCATACACAAAAGAATAGTCGAAGGAAGGCATACTTGAGTTTGTTTGAATAAGAGAAATATGCTGCTCATCCCGACATAGCATAGAGAAATCCAATGATCCTTTCCAAAAAACCCAAATATGGGCCATAGAATCATTTATATCGTTTTACCTATATTTATTAATTCTTACAGGTCCTAGTGCCCTCCCACATGTTATTTTATAGACGCCATCCCCACCAGCTCCCGCTACAGGTATGTATGTTTTAATTTTCAGCAAAATATTCGTTTTACTTATGTTTATTAATTCTTACAGGTCCCAATACCCTCCCAGTTGTTTTACATACGCCATCCCCACCAGCTCCCGCTAAAGGTATGTATGTTTTAATTTTCAGCAAAATATTCATTTTTCTTATGTTTATTAATTCTTACAGGTCCCAGTGCCATCCCACCTGTTGTACAGACGCCACCCCCACCACCTCCCGCTGCAGGTATGTATGTTTTAATTTTATGCAATATATTCATTTTACTTGTGTTTATTAATTATTATAGTTCCTAGTATTTTCCCAATTATGTATATTTTAATTTTTAGCAAAATATTCATTTTACTTATGATATTTAATTCTTATAGTTCACAGTCCCCTCCCACTTGTACAGGGCACACCCCCACCACTCAGCCAGTTGACGATGCCGGCAGTCGTCACGAGGGAGGCACGACCCACGATGGACGTCACCCGTGCTGGATCTTCGGGTAAATTTATAAGGTTATTACATTCATTATTTAACCTTCAACTATCTAATATGAATATTTTGACATTTGCAATTACAGTAAGAAATTTGAACCTCATGAGGCTGTCCATCATTCCAACTCTCTAGTAATGGCACATGTGCCCGGCCCAGTAACGTCTTTCAAAGAATTTACAGTGGAAGTCTGCAACAAGTTATGGGACATGTTCTTAGTACGTAATTACATCATTTAATTCAAGTATTTTCTAAACTCAATTCCCAACAGTATACTAAGTGTGAAACTTAATTTATTTATAGCGGACTTATCAATTCACGTGTGGACATGATGCGGCGAGATGTCGGAGGGCCTGGGAGAAGACTATGAAGGACAATTTCCGAAGGAAAGTACATGAGGCCCGAGCACACGCTAAAAATAAGGCTGGTGGGAGTGAAGACCCACGGCTGTGGAAGGAGCACCACCCTCTATGGATGAGGAAGGAGGATTGGGAGATAGCATGTGACAAATTTGCTTATCCCAGCTGGATAGAAAAGTCCCGAAGCCAAAGCAAACAGGGCGTCAAAATCGGGCGCAAATTTGTATACGAGTGGGTGCATCTCTTTCACGGCTCATAAATAAAAAATAGTAAGTAATGTTTCAATTTATCTTCTTACATTTTGTTAATATATATGCCATTTTTTTACTATGAATTGTATACCAGGCTGTGGAGCTTAATCGAGCTTCGTCGTTCCTCGAGGTGTTCGATAAAACACACAAAAAGAAGGGGACAGATCAATTTGTGAGTGAGAGAGCTCACTCAGTAGTGGTAAGTTTATCTACATATACAACTTCTACCGTTCATTTAAATCGGATTGATTCATATGAAATTGAATAGTCAAGCTATTCAATTTGTAGGAAACATATAGCAGAGCTGTGACAGAGAAGTACGGGGAGGGAGACACGCAGCAGTTGGAGTTTGATCCGACGGAATGGGTGGTAGAACCTGGCGTACCGAAGAAAGGCCGGCTATATGGTTTTGGGGAGAGCCTGGACTCTAGCGCGGTGATATCATCGTGTGCGAGTTCAGGCTCTACCCAAACTAGTAGCAGTGCATTCAATATACCTCCACCTGCCCCAGTTCCCAAGCTAGCAACGTTATAGACATCGTCCAAAGAAGGATTTCTGATTTGCAGTAGCAGATGTCACGACAGATCCGAGAGGAGATATCTAGCTAGCAGGCAACCATGTTGCAGGCAATCAGTGGCCTCCTCTCCCAGGCGGGAATTCTTCCTCATGAATCCACCACCACCACGACACATGCCCATCAGGTTCATGTTTATTATATTTTTATTTTGACAGAATTACTCAATTATATTCATAATTAATTTAAAAACTAAGTTAGTTTTCAAAAGTAACTTAGTTCAGAAGAATTGGGAAAATTCGGGATTCGGGGGTCCAAAATATAAAATACTGGCCTGATCGGCGTGCCGATCGTTCCAACACAACTTGCGAGGTAGACGTGAGTTGTGAGAGCTGAGTCAGTTGAAGGATTACAAATCGGATATCCGGTTTGACCCTAACGCTCAAATAACTCAATTCAAAACTAAGTGTGTTTTCAAAACTAACTTAGTTTAGAAGAATTCATTTAATTTGGGATTTCGAGGGTCTAAAATCTGAAATACCGGTCTGATCGGCGTGCCGATCGTTCCAACAGGACCCGAGAGATGAAAGTGACTTGTCAGACCTGACGGAATCCAATTCGGATATCTGGTTTGGGCCCGACGCTCAAAAGTGTATTTTGTAAATGCGCTTAGTTTAAAATTAAAGACGTCGGATCCGAGGGTATAAAATCTGAAATACCGATCTCATCGGCGTGTCGATCGTTCCAACATGACATGTGAGATGAAAGTGACTTGTGAGAACTGACGGAATCCAAATCGGATATCTGGTTTGGGCTCGATGCTCAAAAGTTCATTTTGAGCGTATACACTTAGTTTAAAATTAAAAACGTCGGGTTTCGGGGGTCTAAAATCTGAAATACCGGTCTGATCGGCGTGCCGATCATTCCAACTGAACCTGGGAGATGAAAGTAACTTGTCAGAATTGATGGAATTCAAATCGGATATCTGGTTTGGGCCCGATGCTCAAACGTGTATTTTGTAAATGCACTTAGTTTAAAATTAAAGACGTCGGATCCGGGGGTCTAAAATCTAAAATATCGGTCTGATCGGCGTGCCAATCATTCCAAAAGGACCTGGGAGATGAAAGTGACTTGTAAGAACTGACGGAATCCAAATCGGATATCTGGTTTGGGGCCGACGCTCAAAAGTATATTTTGTAAATACACTTAGTTTAAAATTAAAGACGTCGGATCCAGGGGTCTAAAATCTGAAATACTAGTCTGATCGGCGTGTCGATCATTCCAACAGGACCTGGGAGATGAAAGTGACTTGTGAGAACTGGCAGAATCCAAATCGGATATCTGGTTTGGGCCCGACGCTCAAAAGTCCATTTTGATCGTATACACTTAGTTTAAAATTAAAGACGTCGGGTTTCGGGGGTCTAAAATTTGAAATATCGGTCTGATCGGTGTGCCGATCATTCCAACATGATCTGGGAGATGAAAGCGACTTGTCAGAACTGACGGAATCCAAATAGGATATTTGATTTAGGCCCGACGCTCAAAAGTGTATTTTGTAAATGCACTTAGTTTAAAATTAAAGACGTCGGATCCGGGGGTCTAAAATCTAAAATACCGGTCTGATCGACGTGCCGATCATTCCAACATGACCTGAGAGATGAAAGTGACTTGTCAGAACTGACGGAATCCAAATCGGATATCTGGTTTGGGGCCGACACTCAAAAGTACATTTTGTAAATACACTTAGTTTAAAATTAAAGAAGTCGGGGTCCGAAGGTCTAAAATCTGAAATATCGGCCTGATCGGCATGCCGATTGTTCCAACAGGACCTGGGAGATAAAAGTGACTTGTGAGAACTGGCGGAATCCAAATCGGATATCCGGTTTGGGGCCGACGCTCAAAAGTGTATTTTGTAAATACACTTAGTTGGAAATTAAAGATGTCGGGTCCGGGGGTCTAAAATCTGAAATACCAGTCTGATCGATTTGCCGATTGTTCCAACAGGACCTGGGAGATAAAAGTGACTTGTGAGAAATGGCAGAATCCAAATCGGATACCCGGTTTGGCCCCAGCGCTCAAAAATGCATTTGGTAAATACACTTAGTTTAAAATTAAAGAAGTCGGGGTCTGGGGGTCTACAATCTGAAATACCGGTCTGATCGACGTGCCGATCATTCCAACATGACCTGGGAGATGAAAGTGACTTGTCAGAACTGACGGAATCTAAATCGGATATCTGGTTTGGGCCCGACACTCAAAAGTGCATTTTGAGCGTGTGACGACCCGGACTCCGGATATCGGATATACCCGATAGGACTGTAGACACGCCATTTCTGACGTTACGATGAGTAAAACCCATATTGTACCGTAATGCCCTGAAGTGGCTTACATCTTAATTTATTTGAGTGATTTCCGTAATTATGGTTAAATTGCATTATTTTGTGAAAGGGAGAAAATTAAAATATGTGTCCATATAAAATAAATAAAAAGAGAAAAAATAAAATTCCAAAAAATGTGTGTAGTTGTGTTTATGTAAAAATAATATAATTAATTTTCTTTAATAAATTTATTTTCATAAAATATAAATATATATATAAGTGATTAGTATATATATAATATATTTATTAAAAAGCAAAAATATAATAACCATAAATAATATATATATAAAAAGAAGCAAAAAAAGAAACAAGACAAATAAAAACAAACAAAACAAACAAACATAAAAAAATAAAAGATAATAAAAAATAATATTCCCTACCCCATCTTATTCTCTCCCCATCCCTTTCTTCATTTCTATTCCCTTCCCTCTCTCTCACGTAATCCCCTCTCACTTCTCTGCTCATTTCCCTCTCCCTCACGTCACACACACACTCCCTGCATGCACGCCCACGGCAGCACCTCTCCCACTTCCCTCTCCCATAGCCCAATCGCCCAGCCGCGACCACGCCACCATCGTGAGCCCCCCTCTCAACCTCACAGCAAACCGACTCCCTCTCCTCTCCAAGCAGCAGACCCCCACACTCTCACTCTCTTCTCCCAACCACTCCCTCACGACTGCTCTCCCCCACTCTCATATCTTCATACCGCCAGCCTTTCCCACTCCCTCTCTTTCTCTCTCCAGCCACGACAACACCCACACGACCGGCCATCTCCCTCTCCTTCTGCATTGCACACCCCGTGCACGTCGCCGATGAGCCCCCCTTTTGCATGCGCCCCCACGAGCCCGAGAGCCCACCGCCGCTGCCTTCCTCTCTCCCTATTCTCTCCACCTACCCACGTCGCTCATCGTGAACCCCCTCCGCCAGTTCACCCCGCCTGCGAGCCACACGCCGCCGCAACCGCCGACCAACTCCACCGTAGCCCACCTGCACCTCCACCGTGAGCACGCCTCCACCTCGCTCGGCCACGTCCTCAGCGCCCACGCCGTCACCCCCCGGCCACGTCCGCAGCGCCCCCGCCTCCACCTCGCTCGGCCACGTCCTCAGCGCCCCCGCCTTCACCTCGCTCGGCCACGTCCGCAGCGCCCCGCCTCCACCTCCGCTCCCCACGCCAGAGCACCCCGCCAGGCGCACCTCTCTCTGCCGCGACATCACCGGGTCACCCACGCCGCCGCGAGCCCGCAAGCACGCCGACCGCCCCGTCCGCGTCCGAGACCACCCGCGAGCTCCCACGCTGCAGCACACGCGCACGCCACCACCGTCACAGCCGTCGTCGTCCGGTCGCCCACGTCCGAGCATCCCCACTGTCCCCCGCCGGCTGCTGCTCGCCGTCCGCCGTCCCCATCGGCCGCCCACAGCCGGCCTCCGCCTCTGCCCCCCCCTCTCCCTTGCGATCTCTCTCTCTCCTCTCCCGTTTCCTCTCCCCTCCCTCTCGGTTCTCTCCCTCTCTCACCTCCCTCTCCCTCCCGCATATATATATATATATATATATATATATATATATATATATATATATATATATATATATATATCTCTCTCTCTCTCTCTCTCTCTCTCTCTCTCTCTCTCGCCGTTTCTCTCCTCCCTCTCGCCGGATCTCTCTCTCTCTCTCTCATTCTCTCTCCCTCCGTCTCTCATCTTTCTCTCTTCCTCTCTCTTACTCCACCCCCTCTCTCTTCTCTTCCCCCTCTCTTTTCTCTGTCGCGTCCCCCCTCTCTCTCTCTCCCTCTTTCTCTCTCTCTCTCAACCGCTCTCTCTTTCTCTCCCCCACCCTCTCTCTGCTTCTCTCTCTAACTCTCCCGTTTCCTCTCCCTCTCTCTCTCAACCGCTCTCTCTTTCTCTCCCCCACCCTCTCTCTGCTTCTCTCTCTAACTCTCCCTCTCTTCCTCTTCCTCCTCTTGATCTCTCCCCCTCTCCCATTTTTTATTTTTTTTAATCCTCTCTATTACCTTCTCTCCCCCTCTCGATCTTTCTCTCTTATTCTTTTTCATTTTTTATCCTCTCCCCCTCACTGTCTCTCTCTTCCTCTCTCTCTCTCTCTCTCTCCCCCTTTCACGTTCTCTCTCCCTCTCGATCCCCCTCTCTCTCTTCTTTTAGTTCTTTTTTATTCCCCACTCTCTCACTCTCTCCTTCCCTCTCTTCTCTCTCTCGATCTCTCTCTCTCTTTTTCATTTTTTTTAATCGTTCTCTCCCCCCCTCATTCGCCCTCTCTCTTTCTTTTTTTCTCCCATATATATATATTATATATATTATATACATAATATATATGTCACACATGTATCATATATATATATCTTATCCTTTTTCTTCTAAAACAAAGTCTTAAAAATAAATAAAAAAAGAGTTTTCTCTCTCCCTTTCTCGCCTTCTTCTTCAAATTTTCGTTCTTTTATTTCGACCAGTTTACATATGTTTATATATGTTTGTATTTACGTATATGTTAAATATCTTTAATATGTCTAAATATATGTTTATGTAAATAGATTTATCATTCATATGTATATGCTTGTGTGTGTGTTCTTATGTCCGGCTTAACTAGTTTCTGAAGTCCGCTCCGAAGTCCTTCGGTAATGCTGTGCTCGTGATATTGAAGCCCTTCTCAAAGCTCGTCGCCGGTCTTCCCCGATAAGCTTTTCTCCCCCTTATTTTTATTCAGTCAGTCAATTATATTGCATGCATCATTTAGCATATGTCCCATGCCTTTCTCTTCGAGAGGGCCTCCCTTGTGAGTGTCTTTGTGTTTGCGCATTTCATCATGTCATTCTCCTACCCTTTTAATTCTAAAGGGGTTTTAAACACACCAACCAGGTACGTGTTCGTTTATGTTATTTACAGTTTCATTACCTAAGGATTGGTACTACACCGCCGTCATTCTCATTTAGTTGTTTTTTTCTCTGTTTGTTCCTTGTGTAGGGGTAACCAGTTAAAAGGCCCTCTTCTTCGGCCTGTCGAAAGAAGAGGAAGTTGGAGCCCGCATAACCTCGTGTCGAAGGCGAAAGCGATCAATCCACTCGGGACCCTCGATCCCTGGCGATCACAACACTCTTAACGCGCGCTCCATTTTGATCATCTTTGTTTTAATAACACCCGCGGAGAGTTGCTTCCCGCAGCGGTTATCTTCTTCTGTCTCTGACCTCACCCGCGCGGAGGATTATTCCCCGCGGCGGTTTCTGTGATTTACTTTCTGTATATCTAATTCCTAACTGGTGCGGTGGGTCACCTCCCGCGACCGTTTCCATTTCAGCATTTTATTTTCTGCACTTTACTTTCTAACTCCTAACAATTTAATTTCAGCATTCCCCTATCATCGCTTTAAAATCCCTTGGAGATCAACATCTCGCGGCGGTTTATTTGATCCCTTTTCCTTTCCAGTCACATATACTTATATTATAGTAAAGACCCCTCAGAGGCCACAGTCTCGTGGTGGTTTCTATATATATATATATATATATATATATATATATATATATATATAATTATACTTATTATTTATGTCATAGTAAAAACCCCGTAGAGGCCACAGTCTCGTGGTGGTTTATATATTTATATACTTATTATCTATGTTATAGTAAAAACCCCGCAGAGGCCAATGTCTCGTGGTGGTGTGTATATATATTTATATTTATTATTTATAATGCATTAAAAACCCCCGCGGAGGCCAATGTCTCGTGGTGGTATATATATACCTTTATTTATTATTTATATTGCTTTAAAAAATCCCGTAAGGCCAATGTCTCGCGGGGGTTTCTAGATGTACATATATTAATTGCTGCTCATATTGTAATATTATTGTTAAAATCCCGCAAAGACCAATGTCCTGCGGTGGTGTGCCTTTATTCATATTGTTCTTGTAACTGTTCGAGGAGTGATATATCGTTATAATTTCCGAGTCTACGTGTCTTCCCGTCTGTCAAATTCTATTACGTAGAGTCCCAGGACTCAAATTCGGTATCTGAAAAGTTGCTCTCGGAACGGTGGGTTATGCCTACCGGGAAGGGGTTCAGTTTACGCGAGAGGGTCTTCGGACCCCTATCTCCGCCATGTACCGGAGTTCGGTCATCTATAGGTTGTACTTGTCCACCGTTCTTTCATATCCCCCATAGCGCGCGTTTCATTGTTTTGTCCTCATTTCTTTCACCCTTTATTACTCGGAGAGGGAGAAACCCCATCTCTCTCTCTCAGTCCACCACGTGACGCGTTCACAAGGACTACCGAGTATATCCGATACCACTTGGAACCCGTGAAGCCTCCCAAGAGTTGTAAAGCTCCGAAGGGATAAAAGGATTGTTGTGTAGTACATTGAAGTCACAGATAGAACAGTAAGCAATAATATTTCATTAATCAGGATTGCTTTAACAGTTAACAAGTTATACCAGAGTCCAGTCCAAAGGAAAGACAAGTACAGTCTAACAGAAAGGAAAAATGTACACTGAGGTCGGGGGAAGCTCGACGCAGGTACCGCTGGCAACAAACAACACGCCACACCAGGAACCGCAAGGAAGCAGAGACGACCACACCTAAAAATCAGGGGTGAGCCTCGTGTCACTGGCTCAGTAGGGGTCACGCGGATCCCCACTGAAAAACACGCAGTAACACGGAACAACAACTAAAACAGCAGTCGTAGTAAAGCAGAAAAAGCTAAACTACAACTAGAAAGCTGTAAAAGAAAGTCGTAAAGGCAGGAGTAGTACAGCTAAAAGAAAGGGAAGAGGAAAGAGAAAGAGGAAGAGGCCGTACCTGATAAAACACGGCTGCCTAAGGAAGTACGGCTCCCTAAGCTACTCCAAACAACGACAGAAGGGCGAACCCTGATCTCACAAAGTCAGGAGTTACCGATCCGTCAGCTAAACATGAGCCCAAAGGCTAAAACCCACGAAACCAGGCAAAAGCCCTAGAAAAGACCTAGACAGACAACAGACACTAATGCATACATGACTAGATCGTCATGCACGCAACAGAAAGCTATCCTCGGGCAAGGCCGAGAATAGACCAACTCGGAAGGTGAAGCTGAACTTGGACGAAGGCAAGAACAGACTAACTCGGAAGGGGAATACAGTCTCCAAGAAACACGAGAGTCACATGTCAAGTGACGGAAGCACCTACTCACTAGAAGAATAGCCAGATGCGTCCACTGACGTCTTACACTGCGCCACAGGTATATCGCTACGGACGCCGAGAACGACGGAGACTAAGATACTCACAGAACTAGAACATGAACTACAGTAACGAGTGACTAGTCAGGGTCACGCTCGTCAGTGTTCGTCCAATATACCCCTGACCACGTGTGCACACACCGACTCTTTCCTAGAGCCAAGCCTCTAGCTAGTTTTTCCCCCCAGCAAGACGCTACCGTAAAGCAGGGGCCCACGGAAACTAGCTTAAAAACCGTATCTCGGGAACTGGCCCACCACCTACTCCCAGGTGGGCCGACACTTGAGGTTGTGAGGCTACGACTAATGGGGGCTCACTAGACACAGAGACTCTGAAACACGAGTACTGAAGTATAGATAGGCGGAGAAAGCACTGTCGCATGTACTACGAAGCACCAAGTAGTATACCAACTGCCAACAGACTCAGGACATGACAACTAGACCTGCTAATAGAACGATCCTTGAGTCACATGACTCGGAGTCAAGATCGTCACATAAAGCGGAACAAGCCGCCAATCAGTCTAAACCTAAGTCAAAGGAAACAATCGTATAAAGCGAACTACGGAGACCTGAGGAGTCACCAAGACCCTCAACGCAACTAGACACGTAGACCGATGTAAGACAATACCTCAAGATGTCCAGAACCATGTCTCGAGCTGGACAGAAAAGCCGAGACACTCACCAGGTTACTTGTCAACCACTGGGTCTCACCGGGTTGACCAGAACCTAATGACGACTCAGAAGTAGTACATAAACTTAAGCAATAATAGGGTACACCTGGCTATCAGATAACATGGTTATAGCCCTCATAGGACATTAAAAGACATCTACAGGATAGTGGGCAAACCACGAGGTCAAGCCGAGGCACCTGGAAACCAACATATCGGGAAACAACCCTCAGGAATCAAACATGGGAACAAACTCTGGCGGTCAAAGAATGGACCGCTAGGGGACTGTGGCGGTCAAGGATTAGGCAGCTAAACCCAGTCAACCCTGAATCGACCTATTCAAACAAACCACCATAGCGGTCTAATATAGACGCGCTACACAGACTAAGGCGGTCTAAACATGAGCCGCCACACTAACCGCCCTAAGACATTGACCTAAGACAAACTGACTGTAGCGGCCTAAGAAGGGCGCGCTACAAGGAAGAAACGCACAGAGGTTGGGCCGCCAAGGCTAACTGACTTAAAATCTTGACCCGGTCAAACGAACCGTAGCGGCCGAAGGAAGGCGCGCTACAGGACTCCTGGCGGTCGGAGCTAGAGCCGCTAGCTCGAACTGACTTATGCTAATATCGAGAAACGACTGAGCTTGGTGCACCACTATAGGGCCGCCAGAAACAAGAGACGGTCAAAGGTTGGGCCGCCAACCTAAACCGACCTAGAACTAACCGACACACTATGGAGTGTGGCGGTCTATCGTTGGGCCGCCAGAGACATGAAACGGTCTCTGAAACGACTGCGAGCATGTTACGGCGGGAAAACCAGGGGAATGGCCGAATCCGGCCGTTCCATGCCCCATTCGCGTTTGAACGCAGGGGAAACAATCCTAGATGCCATAAAAGCCTTCCACAGACCGGAAAGGGATCAAACCGACATCTAAATCACAAGGAACATGTGATTCTGACGAATCGACCCTAATTGGGTCACCGAGGTTCCCAGACTTATACCGGCCCCAAATGACGACCAATAGCGATAAAAACAGCGGATCTGGAACACTAACATGCTGGGGGTCACAATGAAACTAACTAGACGAAAAATCGTCGCCATTTTTTGGCAAACCCAACGCACACCCCCCCAGCATGATTTTCTCAAAACTGAGCAGAACCCACTCGTATGCTCACCGTTCGACGTGAAACTATGAGGAAACGTAGCAGAGGAGTAGGCGATCCATCTCCCTACCTCCACTGACTATTATGTGCACCGTAGTGACTAAACCGCGCCGAAAACCGTATCGCGAGCTCGACCGTCGGCTTTGAATCCACTGTTTGGGATCGCGCCAGAAACGGTCCGAACCTCACCCCATCGCGCACCCGATCACCGTCACAACATCTCCACTGCCTGCCCATGCCTCCTCCTTCTGCAGTCGGAGCCGGGAGGGCGAGAGAGGAGAAAACGGGAGAGAGAGGGAGTCACGCGCGAATGAAAGGGTGGAGAGAGGAAGAAGAAAGAAAAAGAAAAGAATTATGAAATTTTCCTAATTTTCAAAAATTCTACCTTTTGAGCCGAAAATCCACTAATTCAGAAAAATACGTAAAAATAGTTGAAACAATCATCTCAAAGAGTACATCACAACTGTAGCATCCTCGAGTCGATGAACTGAGAAATAAACTCTCCACGGGATTCCGTAACTAGTACGAGAGAAAAACCCACGCGGATCGTAAAACTCAATTCAGGATCCACAAAAGCGATCCAAAAGCACTCTGACAAAGATCCAAAAGATCCAATAAGAATCCAGGGCATTACAGAGCGTATACACTTTGTTTAAAATTAAAGACGTCGGGTCCGGGGGTCTGAAATCTGAAATACATGTCTGATCGACATGTCGATCGTTCCAACAAGACTTGGGAGATGAAAATGACTTGTTAGAATTGACGGAATCTAAATCGGATATCTGGTTTGGGGCCGACGCTCAAAAGTGTATTTTGTAAATACACTTAGTTTAAAATTAAAGACGTCAAGTCCGGGGGTCTAAAATATGAAATACCGGTCAGATCGGCATGCCGATTGTTCCAACAGGACCTGGGAGATAAAAGTGACTTGTGAGAACTGACGGAATCTAAATCGGATACCCGATTTGGGCCCAACGCTCAAAAGTGTAGTCTCTAAATGTAATTAATATAAATTACTGATGACAGCTAGGTTAGTTGGGGTCTAAAATCTATGCAGTTATCGATTTGATATTATGTTTGATTTCAATTTATGCAATGTAATAAAATATTTAATTTATCTTCGCACTAATTTTTTTATCTATGAATGAATGTTATTATTTTATTATGTAGGAGGATCCTTCTGCGGGCGGCGACAGAGGAGATGAGCAGGGCAGGGACAAGGATATGGACGATGTGGAGGATGATATTTGATCAGCATATATTTTTATCTATGAATGTTGAGTTTCTTATTTATGTTTTTTGTTTTAAGTATATTAGTTTGAATTTTAATAGGTTTTTTAAAATAATTTTGTATTTTTTAAAAAAATTAATGAAAGTTATTTTGGACAAATTTTAAGACGGATCCGTCTGAAATTTAAGACGGATTTGAGCCGGATTTGAGACGTTTAGACTTGTGCGTCTGCGTCTGAAATTTCAGACGGATATTGGAACGATATTTCACACGAAATATTTTCCGTGTGAAATTTCAGACGGAATACATTTGAGACGGTATTTCAGACGGTATTTCAAACGAAAAAATTATCGTGTCAAATTTCAGATGACATTTGTGACTGATATTAATATGTCTAAAAGTTATATTTTTAGACGGGATTTCACACGGAATATTTCCGTTTGACATTTCAGATGGAATTTGTGACTGATAATAAATCTGTCTGAAATTTGTAACCAAGAATATGAGGCGGCCTTGTTCCGTCCGAGATTCATCTGAAATCCGTTACAAAATCGTGTTCAGACGGAATTTCAGACGGATTACAGACGAAAACCGGCCGTCTAAAATCCCGTCTTTTCTGGTAGTGTTAGGATCCTGCACGATCTCATTCTTATATTATTTAAATCCATTGCTCAAAATCTTAAAATTGTAAGTCAATTATTTAATCTTCTATCGTCTAATTATGAAAGATCAAAGTCTACTATCAGGTTCCTGCATTATTTAAATCCATTGCTCAAACTCATAAAATTGTAAGTCCATTATTTAATCCTCCATCGTCTAATTCTGCAAGATCAAAGTCTATTGTCCGGTCTGCATCGTCTAAGTTCATAGTCCAATATTCACCATCTATGTCCCTTCACTTAGGCACAACATCATCCAAGTCCTTTCGTCTAAGTCTATCGCCTACCTTCTAGTCCATCTTTCAATTTCCAGAACCTCAATTTCATTATCTAAATCATTCATCGCCTAAATGCATCGTCTAATTTTCTTCGTCTAATGTCTCCATTTAGGTGTTACATCGTCTGCCCTCCTTCAACTTAGGTGGAACATCATCTAACTTCCTTCAATCTTAGACGGAACATCGTCCATCCTCCTTTAACTTAGGTGAAACACCGTCTAACTTCCCGTCTAACTTACTTCATCTATTATTCTATCGTCTAATCTTCACAGCTATCATCTATCTCCATAGCTATCATCTACCTTCCAAAGTTTGTTGTTTCTAAGCATCATTTAAGTGACTCATCTAACATGTTTATAAAGGGAAATATGATACATATAAATATAAATAACTATACATTGGACTTTTTATTATGAAATTTATTATAATTATGCTCTTAACAAATTAGGATGTTACACACACACACACACACACACACACACACACACAGAGAGAGAGAGAGAGAGAGAGAGAGAGAGAGAGAGAGAGAGAGAGAGAGAGAGAGAGAGAGAGAGAGAGAGAGAGAGAGAGAGAGAGAGAGAGAGAGAGAGAGAGAGAGAGAGAGAGAGAGAGAGAGAGAGAGAGGAGGGTAATTTGAGAAATAGAAAATTAAGGGGCGAGATGAAGGAATATTATGGGGTATATTTAATTTTTTAGATGGTTGTTAACTCGAGAGACGTTTTACTAAGAATTTCAAGAATTTGAGGGCTTTTAGCTAAATAGGTGGATTAGGGGTTCTTTTCTTAATTTTGATTTTTTTAGAGACTAAAAGCTAAAAAATATTTTGAGATTTAATGAAACACTCGAATGAGATTTTTAAAGACAAATTGTCATAATTAAAAGTGCAGTCTCTTGAGAGACTACATATTCGAAAGTCAAAACAAGTCAATTTCTCCCCCATCATTCCCTCTTACGTCACCACTAAGGGTGGTTTGAATGGCCTCCAAGTAGATACTCTCCTTCCATCTCCCGTTGCTTGCCCTCAACTCCTTTATTAGACATCTTGTACAAAAGCCTATTTATAGAATTAATTACAATATGCAATACCCATATCTTGGTGTCCGTGCTTTTGATCATGTTTACAATTTTTTTTGAGTCATAGGGATGACAGGGAGGGGAACAAGGGATGGGAAGAAAGTGCCTCCCAGTGTCTCAAGGGAGGCGCTTACATGCACTCCACCCTAAAGCATTGTTACACCCATTTATTTTCTCAAAATAATCAAGATAAACAAAGGGAGAATTAATCACGTGAAAGCCAAGAACGACACAAAGCCGAGGTCGCTACAATACTTGGGTCAAATATGAGTCCCGGGGGTTCCATCATAGTAACAGTACGAAGCAATGAGATCTCATAGTAAGCAGACGATCATAAAGATACTCCGTGACACTTACAAAGTAGTCACGTGAAGAGCAGAAGTAATCCCAGCACGAGTAGCATGAAAGGCAGAGTACAAAGCATCCTCAAGGGCATCGTCTTCTTCTTCAAGTGGCAAGAAGACAACAACAAAACCTCCGCCCCTCTCCCTCTCTCTCCAAGTCAGGTGGGATCGGATAGACCCCCCGAAGGAGATACCTGGTTTGGGTAGACCCCCCTCATCTTATGAAAAAAAAGAAAAATAAAAAAAAGAAGAAAAAAAGGGGACAACCTAGCATGGGTAGAACCCCAAGGAGGTTTACCCAATTAGGGTCGACCCCCCCCCCCCCCGGGGGGGGGGGGGGGGGGGTGTCAACCTGACCTGGGTAGAACCCCAAGGGTACTCGGTTTGGGCAGAGTCCCCTAGGGTCTACCTTGATGTGAGACGGGGCCGAGGATCGTCGAAGTCTTCAGCCGGGAAGTGGAGCAGGCGCCGGGAGACCCAGACCTGGACGCGGTCATCGGGTGGGGGCCACTGCTGGCCGGATGTTGCAGGTCTGCGCGGAGGTGCAAAACCATCCAGAACCTGGCAGTAGTGTGGTGACGGAGGTCGAGTGCGATGGAGATGCGATGCTGACGGGGATGTCGGAGTTGCCCGGGCCACTGTTTGCTGCTGTAGCTTCTTGTTGTCCTTGTGCAACAATCTGATCCGAAGGAGGAGAAGCTGGTGTTGCTGCGATGATGCAGATGGAGGATGGTGAGCAGCAGATGGCTGGAGCGGCCAGCTTGAATTTGGGGCAGCGAGAGTGTCCGACTTGTGGTGCTGTGGGCGAGTGGCGCAAGGCACGATTGGAAGGAGGTGGACGTGGTCTGCAGGGATCCGCTGGTGGAGGGGAAAGCGAGATCTGCAGGGGAGGGGGGTTTGGTGCTGCTGCGTGGAGGGGTGGTGCATGGGAGGGTCTGTTGGGCTTGCTGCAGGTGTATGGGCAGTGAGAGAGGGATGCGCAGGGTTGAGAGATGGTTGGGTGGGGATGGGCATGCATGGATGATGGGGATCTGCAACGTGGATATCAGGAGGGGTGAGTGGGGTGATGGGGATCTGCAGGCAGGGAGGCGAGGTCTACGGGTTTCAGACGAGGCTGGGAGAGGGGAAAATGATGAGAAATGGAAGGGAGGATATCAGGTTTAGTGGCGGACTTCAAACAAGGGGTTTCTGCAGGGTTTAGAGGTTTGGGAGTTGGTTGGGTCGATTTCGAGGTGAGGGGAGTCGACGCAGGGGTGAAGAGGTGGCATGGGCTGGCTCTCTGCAGGTTCTGAAATTGCTGGGAGAAGGGTGGGTCGACCCACCCACTGGGTAAGTCGACCTACCCTCCTTTTCTGGGCAAGACAGTAGGCCAAAAATGATCCCTTGTTCTGGTCTTCACGCCGTGGGCGCCCGAGGGGGCTCTTGTGTAGGGTTATAATGGATGTATGATGGGGGGAGAAGGTGTGGGAGAGTGGGAGGGTGTTGGGATCTACCTTAAGTGGCTGTTGGGGGTGCAGAGAAGTGGAAAGCGTGGAGAAATGAAGGGGTGGTAGGTGATACCATGTTTTCTGATTTTTTTGCATTTTTTTAGGTTTATGGAGTCCGAGGGAGTTTCAAGGGGTGATTTAGGGGTTCTAAATGTTGTAGAAGATGTGGGGATGGTGGGGAAGAGGTTTAAACTAAGTTTTAAGTAGATACTAGGGCTGAAGAAGGGAGAAACGGGGCGTGGTGATTGGAGCTCTATTTTTAGGGTTTTTCTTGTTCGACGGTGATTGTGGGGCAGAGGTGATTAGAGGTGAAGAGGGAAGCCTAGCCGGGGGATCTCACCCGACCCCATCTCAAGGCCGACGCGGCTGAAATCCTCAATCTATCTCTGTGGCTGTAACACCCGAATTCGTCCGAAACTTAAAGATAGTTAAATATCTTATAGTTAGTCTATATAAATTTTATGTTACCTTAATTAAAGTCTAATATCTTGAACGATATTATTTAACGAACCTTATTAAGTAAATTAAATAGTTATCTTACTTGAATAATGTATAACTTTTTATAAGAATGTCAGAATATGATCAATATTAGGCCCGTTGAATAGAGAATTCAAAAATCTACAAGTTTCATGTTGAACACTTTTTCAAATTTTGACGTTTGGAAGGTCAAAAATAAGATAGAGTGAACTAGTTCTTAGAAATTATGTTATTATTAATTTTTTAGGGGTTTTCTTATAAAAATCCAAAACAAACCAAAAAAAAATACAAAACCCAAAAATATCTCCCACGTAAGCCTCCCCCCTCCTTCTTATCCTCTTCCTCTCATCCCCTCCCCTCATCCTTATCTCCTCCTTCTTCTTCTTATCTTCTCTTCCCCTCCCCCCTATATAAACCACCCCTCCCCCTCTTCCTCTCCCACAAACACACCCCCCAACTCTCTTCATCCCCCTCCAACTCTCTCTCATCTCTTCTCCCCACTCTCTCTCTCTCTCTCATCTCTACTTCTCTCTTTCTATTTTTATTTTCTCTTTTCTACTCTCTCTCTACTCTCTCTAATCTTTCCCTACTTTCTCTCTCTACTATTTTTACTTTCTCTCTCTACACTTTCTTTACTCTCTCTCTACTCTATATACTTTCTCTATATTCTCTATACTTTCTCTCTACTCTCTACTTTCTATCTCTATTCTCTCTACTCTCTAGTTTCTCTCTCTAGTTTTTCTCTCTCTATTTTCTCTCTCTAGTTTTTCTCTCTACTCTCTCCACTTTCTTTCTCTACCCTCTCCACTTTCTCTCTATTTCCTCTCTCTAGTTTCTCTCTCTAGTTTCTCTCTAATTTCTCTCTCTAGTTTTTCTCTCTACTTCTCTCTCTACTCTCTCCACTCTCTCCACTTTCTTTCTCTACCCTCTCCACTTTCTCTCTCTATTTTCTCTCTCTAATTTCTCTCTCATCTCTCTTCCCACTCTCATCCTTCTATTAATAAACATAGAAGATAATACAACATCAGAATAATATAAATAATTAATAAAAAGTTTGGACGGAGGATTTGAAACTTATTTGGATAATTTCGCCATTCTTCACGTATCTGGAACGGAAAAATCATCTTTTCATACGCAAAGATTTTTACGGAAGCTCGGGTGAGATACAAAGTCAATTTAGAAGTCTATTCTAAAGGTAGGCATGATAAACCGAGTGCATGTTATTTATTATTTATATTTCTTTGATTTGATTTTGTTTGAAATGTAATTTAAGTCATTGATTTATTTAACCCAATGATCTATGTTTAGAATCAGTTATTTATTTAGTTACTATTCTGTAGAAATATTATTTTTCTCTCTAATCTCTCTCTACTTTCTCTCTAATCTCTTTCTACTTTCTCCTTCTACTTTCTCTCTCTACTCTATCTTTACTTTCTCTCTCTACTTTCTCTCTCTACTCTCTCTCTACTCTAATATCTTCAAATGATATATATTAGCAATTTATTTAGTTAATAAATTTTATCCACGATCCTACGATTAAAATCCAATTTATGATATTAAATATGATTGAGTTATTTTAGGAAATTTAATAGCAAGATTTAAGTATTAAGATGACTATGTAAATAAGGATTAAAATTTGATTAAACATATGGACTGTGTCACTTTAAGGAAGTGTGGGGCGACAAACCGTAGTTAGCTTCCGCTACGAGATTAGGCCCATTTTCGAGGACAAACGGACTTCTGAAAAATCCGGAACCCAGAATAAGAAAGTTATCTGGGGAATGGTGGAGTATTAACTCCCGATCCTGCGTGGTTGATCAAGGCCGACAGGCTCCAGCGTTTAGACCATTTGTCTTTATGTCGACGTATGGATGTCTAGGTATGTGTTTGCTACTGCTTTTAGTGACGAGATGCCTGTCCAATATATGCTGCCAAATAATATGAAGTTCAGATTTGATATATGACTTTGATATGATATGAAAATAAGTTCATCTGTATAAGCTCTGATTTAGCTAAGATATGTACTATGCCATTTATATATAAGTCAGATAAAATTTGTTATGCGCATTTGCTTATAGATATGAGAATTATTTTGCTCTATTATATTTCCTTCCCATTCATAATCCAATGAAATTGTGCTTAACTTTATATATCATGGATTTGCACAGTTTAGTATATGATAAGCATGTGATTGGTTTTAATGTCTACTGAGTCTTTGGACTCACTTTCGTTGCCTAACCATTTCAGAAAATTGACCAGTGTGCGTCTTGACTCCGACGGGCGGTAGGTCGGAGGATGATCCCGAGTTTAGTTTGGATTCCGTCGCGCAGAATAAATAAATTTAGTTTTCCTTTGAATAATGAATGTAAATATAACTTTTGGATAGAGATATGTAGTACTCTATATACGATGTAAATTATGAGTGTTTATCTTATGGAAATGGTATGGTTATATTTCTTTTGGAATATGTGATGGTTTGGCCTTTAGCGCCTTGCAAATATCTCGGCCCACAACACTTCCGTACATCCGCTGTGACGTCCCCGGACACGATACGGGATCGCCGGAAGGGGGCGCCACAGATAGTGGTATCAGAGCAAAGTTGTGAGGCTTGAAATTATTTGCAGCCATCTGAATTTATATACCATACCATAAGATCGTAGGAATTTATTTTAGAATTTGATATCAAACCTAGAATCATACTAATTCGGATTAGTTCTCCCTCGCAGGAGATGGCTGTGAGTGATAGGGTTGAGGTTAATACTTCTCCCGAGGAGTCTGCGCCCTCAAATGGGACATCACAAGGAGTTGTCGGGGAAACAATTCACGGCGAGCTTGCTCCCGGTAGGCAAGGTGCGTTACCTATTCAGGGTGTGCCAGATTTAGGAGGGTTCACACAAGCTTTTCAAGGGTTAGTGCAGACTATGCAATTACAGGCCCAAACTTATGCAATGATGTAAGCCCAAATACAAAACCGTATGCAAGAACAACCGAATAGGGCAGCAGGCGCTACCCTGA
This sequence comes from Amorphophallus konjac, assembly GCA_022559845.1. Lineage (NCBI taxonomy): Eukaryota > Viridiplantae > Streptophyta > Magnoliopsida > Alismatales > Araceae > Amorphophallus > Amorphophallus konjac. Next base: position 339,553,085 of record CM040124.1, on the reverse strand, counting down.
TGGAGAAATTCAGACATATGAGTCCTTCTTCTTTTAAGGGGGAGAGTCACCCGGAGATTGTGGAAAACTGGGTGAGAGAAATTGAGAAGATTTTCACGGCTATTAGATATGCAGAGCAGGATAATGTGATATTAGCTACATTTATGTTGAAGGACCGTGCGGACGAGTGGTGGAGGTCTGCACTTAGAACCACTTTTAGAGATAGAGAGATTGAGATTAGTTGGAACGAATTTCTTGATATCTTCCATGCAAAATTTCTCCCTCAGCATTTGAAAGATATGAAAGAAGTTGAATTTTTAAATTTGACTCAAGGAGGTATGTCAGTTACCGATTATGAAGTAAAATTTACTGAATTGGAAAAGTATGCCCCTCATATTTGTTCAGATGAGCTTAGAATGGTGAATAAATTTGTTAGAGGTTTGAGAAGTAACATTAGAAGTAGAGTTGCAATCCTTGAGCCTCAGACTATGGCAGTAACTTTGAGGACTGCTTTTATTGCAGAAACTGAGTATGAGGAATTCTTAGTGGAAAGACAAATGGATAATGCAAAAAGGGATAATCTTGGTTCAATTGTGAGGAAAGATATGCAGCCAAAGATGACTTTTCCAGAGAGAGTTCAACCAGTTAGGAGAGATAATATGCCAGCTTGTCAACAGTGCGGGATGCAGCATAGAGGTAATGAATGTTGGCGGGCTGCAGGTAAATATTTTTCATGTGGTCAGACAGGGCATATGATAAGGGATTGTCCCACAAGGCCAAGACAAGATCAGCAACCACAACAGCATCGGAGAGTTCAAGCCAGAGTATATGCACTAACAAGGGAAGACACCCGAGATGCCAATGCAGTAGCTGAAGGTATTCTTCTTATCGATGATATGCATGCAAAAGTTTTATTTGATCCGGGTGCTACACATTCCTTTATTTCTCTGAGATTTGCTGAATTATTGAAAGATAAATAAATTGTGAGCACTGATGAGATGTCCATTAACATACCAACTGGGGAGATAGCTAGAACGACTTCTGTTATTCCTAACATTGATGTGGTGATTCAGGGGAGGATTATGCCAGCATGTGTGTATCTGCTGGAAATGACTGATTTTGATGTCATCTTGGGAATGGATTGGTTAGATACAAATTTTACCCTTCTAGATTGTCATGGAAAGAAAGTAATTTTTCAAAAACCTGGGGAGCAGACATTTCACTATCAATGTCCAAGGCACCGTTCTAGTAAAACACTAGTTTCATCACTTAAAGCTTTGAAATTGCTTAGAAGTGGATGTCAAGGTTACTCGGCTAGTATAGTGGCTATTCCTTCTTATGAAAATAAGAAAACCACCTCAGATATTGATATTGTCAGGGAATTTCCAGATGTGTTTCCTGATGAACTTCCAGGTTTGCCACCACACCGAGAGGTAGAGTTCACTATTGAACTCTCACCGGGTACTTTACCCATTTCCATTCCTCCCTACAGAATGGCACCAGTCGAATTGGCAGAGTTGAAGAAACAATTGCAAGAACTACTAGATAAGGGGTTTATTCGACCAAGTGTGTCACCTTGGGGTGCTCCTGTTCTGTTTGTTAAAAAGAAAGATGGGTCACTTAGATTATGTATTGACTATAGAAAATTGAATCAAGTGACCATTAAGAATAAGTACCCTTTGCCAAGAATTGATGATTTATTTGATCAGCTACGAACTGCCACGGTATTTTCAAAGATTGATCTCAGATCTGGATACCACCAACTAAAGATAATAGAAGAAGATTTCTCAAAAACTGCTTTCAGAACACGATATGGGCATTATGAATTTTTGGTTATGCCATTTGGATTAACTAATGCACCAGCAGCATTTATAGATTTGATGAATAGAGTTTTTCAACCATATCTGGATACATTTGTAGTTGTGTTTATTGATGATGTGTTGATCTATTCTCCCACTGTTGAAACTCATCAAGAACATTTGAGAATTGTGTTGGAAACTTTAAGGAAACATCAACTCTATGCGAAATTCAGTAAATGTGAATTCGGGTTGGATAAGGTCCAATTCTTAGGGCATATCATTTCCGGTGATGGAGTGTCTGTTGATCCAGCTAAGGTTGAGGCAGTTTTACATTGGGAAATGCCAAAGAATGTCAGTGAGATTAGGAGCCTTTTGGGTCTTGCGGGTTACTATCGCAAGTTTATTGAAGGGTTTTCTTCTATTGCAGCTCCTATGACCAAATTGACTAGGAAAGGAGTACCTTTTGAATGGTCAGATAAATGTGAAATGAGTTTTCAGAAATTAAAAATAAGGTTAACTACAACCCCAGTGCTTACTTTACCTTGTAGGTCAGGAGGGTTTGTAGTATATACAGATGCCTCTAGAAAAGGACTAGGATGCGTCCTGATGCAGAATGACAAAGTAGTAGCTTATGCATCTAGACAATTAAAGACACATGAGGTGAATTATCCAACACACGATTTGGAGTTGGCGGCGGTGGTTCATGCTCTAAAAATTTGGCGGCATTATTTGTATGGTGAGCAGTTTGAAGTATTTACAGACCATCAGAGTTTAAAATATATTTTCTCGCAGAAAGAATTAAATTTAAGGCAAAGACGGTGGATTGAATTTTTGAAGGATTATGATTTCACCTTGAATTACCACCCAGGAAAAGTAAATGTGGTAGCAGATGCACTCAGCAGGAAGAGGCTAATGGCAATCCAGTTGTGCCAAACTTGGAAAATGACATCTGATGTAGTGGAGTATTATCCGATATGCAAAGGGAGAAACTTATTTCTGGCCCAACTAACTATTCAGTCTGCAATGGTTGAGCGAATTGTGCAAGCACAAGTGAATGATCAGCAGTTACAAAAATTGATTGGCACCGAGATTTACTCAAAGTGTAGACGGGGTAATCAGATTTCAGGGAAGATTATGTGTACCTCGGAATGAAGAAATAAAGAAAGACCTATTAACTGAGGCACATAAATCACTATATTCTATTCACCTAGGTAGTACAAAAATGTACAAAAATATGAAAAGACAGTTTTGGTGGATTGGCATGAAGAAAGATATAGCAGACTTTGTCAGCAAATGTCTTACTTGTCAACAAGTAAAAGCAGAGCATCAAAGACCAGCATGACCATTACAGTTGATGGAAATTCCACAGTGGAAATGGGAGCATATCACTATGGATTTTGTGATGGGATTACCATTGACTAGGAGAAAACGTGATTCTATTTGGGTAATTGTTGACAGGCTTACTAAGTCAGCCTATTTTCTGGCAATCACAAAAACACAATCATTAGAGGATTTAGCCCATTTATATATCAGAGAATTATGAGACTTCATGGTGTACCAGTGTCTATTATTTCAGATCGAGATGCAAGATTTACAGTAAAATTTTGGAGGAGTTTACAACAAACGCTTGGTACACAGTTGAAATTTAGTTCAGCTTTTCACCCTCAAACAGATGGACAATCAGAGAGAACCATTCAAACATTAGAAGATCTGTTGAGGGCGTGCAGTTTAGATTGGCGAGGCAGCTGCTTGAGTTTACATATAATAACAGCCATCATGCAAGCATAGGAATGGCACCATATGAAGCATTATATGGTAGACCGTGTAGGTCACCTATTTGTTGGGATGAGGTTGGTGAGCGGAGATTGATTGGGTCACAGATTGTACATGATTGTGTAGAAAAGGTTGAGTTGATTAGAAAAAGATTACTTACAGCTCAGAGTAGGCAGAAAAGTTATGCTGATCAAAGAAGGAGAGATCTACAGTTTACTGTCGGGGATCACGTATTTCTGAAAGTTTCGCCTACTAGGGGAGTAATGAGATTTGGCAAGAAAGGTAAACTCAGTCCGAGGTATGTTGGACCATTTGAAATCTTAAGAAGGATTGGTGAGGTGACATATCAGCTGGCTTTACCACCATCATTGCCAGGAGTTCATGATGTATTCCATGTGTCCATGTTAAGAAAATATATGCCAGACTCATCGCACATTATAAAGCATGAGCAGTTAGAAATTCAGTCAGATCTTACATATGAGGAGAAGCCAGTTCGCATTCTCGATCGAAAAGAACAAGTGTTGAGAACGAAGACAATTCCACTGGTAAAGGTATTGTGGAAAGGTATCTCAACAGAAGAAGCCACTTGGGAGATGGAAGATGATATGAGGAACAAATATCCGTAGCTATTCGGTAGGTATTGAGTATATTTTTAAATTTCGAGGATGAAATTTATTTAAGGGGGAGAGATTTGTAACACCCGAATTCGTCCGAAACTTAAAGATAGTTAAATATCTTATAGTTAGTCCATATAAATTTTATGTTACCTTAATTAAAGTCTAATATCTTGAACGATATTATTTAACGAACATTATTAAGTAAATTAAATAGTTATCTTACTTTAATAATATATAACTTTTTATAAGAATATCAGAATATGATCAATATTAGGCCCGTTGGATAGAGAATTCAAAAATCTACAAATTTCATGTTGAACACTTTTTCAAATTTTGACGTTTGGAATGCCAAAAATTAGATAGAGTGAACTAGTTATTAGAAATTATGTTATTGTTAATTTTTTAAGAGTTTTCTTATAAAAATATAAAACAAACCAAAAATAAAAATAATAATAATAAACCCAAAAATATCTCCCACGTGAGCCTCCTCCTCCTTCTTATCCTCTTCCTCTCATTCCCTCCCCTCATCCTTATCTCCTCATTCTTCTTCTTATCTTCTCTTCCCCTCCCCCCTATATAAACCACCCCTCCCCCTCTTCCTCTCCCACAAACACACCCCCCAACTCTCTTCATCCCCCTCCAACTCTCTCTCATCTCTTCTCCCCACTCTCTCTCTCTCTCTCTCTCACACACACACACACTCTCTCTCTCTCTCATCTTTACTTCTCTCTTTCTGTTTTCATTTTCTCTTTTCTACTCTCTCTCTACTCTCTCTAATCTTTCCCTACTTTCTCTCTCTACTATTTTTACTTTCTATCTCTACTTTCTCTCTCTAAACTTTCTTTACTCTCTCTCTACTCTCTTTACTTTCTCTATATTCTCTATACTTTCTCTCTACTTTCTATCTCTATTCTCTCTACTCTCTAGTTTCTCTCTATTTTCTCTCTCTAGTTTCTCTCTCTACTTTCTCTCTCTACTCTCTCCACTTTCTTTCTCTACCCTCTCCACTTTCTCTCTCTATTTCCTCTCTCTAATTTCTCTCTCTACTTCTCTCTCTCTCATTTTTCTCTCTACTTCTCTATCTTCTCTCTCCACTTTCTTTCTCTACCCTCTCCACTTTCTCTCTCTATTTCATCTCTCTAATTTCTCTCTCATCTCTCTTCCCACTCTCATCCTTTTATTAATAAACGGAGAAGATAATACAGCATCAGAATAATATAAATAATTAATAAAAAGTTTGAACGGAGGATTTGAAACTTATTTGGACAATTTCGCCCTTCTTCACGTATCTGGAACGGAAAAATCATCTTTTCCTATGCAAAGATTTTTACGGAAGCTTGGGTGAGATACAAAGTTAATTTGGAAGTCTATTCTAAAGGTAGGCATGATAAACCGAGTGCATGTTATTTGTTATTTATATTTCTTTGATTTGATTTTGTTTGAAATGTAATTTAAGTCATTGATTTATTTAACCCAATGATCTATGTTTAGAATCAGTTATTTATTTAGTTACCATTCTGTAGAAATATTATTTTTCTCTCTAATCTCTCTCTACTTTCTCTCTAATCTCTTTCTACTTTCTCCTTCTACTTTCTCTCTCTTTACTTTCTCTCTCTACTTTCTCTCTCTACTCTAATCTCTTCAAATGATATATATTAGTAATTTATTTAGTTAATAAATTTTATCCACGATCCTACGATTAAAATCCAATTTATGATATTAAATATGATTGAGTTATTTTAGGAAATTTAATAGCAAGATTTAAGTATTAAGATGACTATGTAAATAAGGATTAAAATTTGATTAAACATATGGACTGTGTCACTTTAAGGAAGTGTGGGGCGACAAACCGTAGTTAGCTTCCGCTACGGGATTAGGCCCATTTTCGAGGACAAACTGACTTCTGAAAAATCCGGAACCTAGAATAAGAAAGTTATCTGGGGAATGGTGGAGTATTAACTCCCGATCCTGCGTGGTTGATCAAGGCCGACAGGCTCCAGCGTTTAGACCATTTGTCTTTATGTCGACGTATGGATGCCTAGGTATGTGTTTGCTACTGCTTTTAGTGACGGGATGCCTGTCCAATATATACTGCCAAATAATATGAAGTTCAGATTTGATATATGACTTTGATATGATCTGAAAATAAGTTCATATGTATAAGCTCTAATTTAGCTAAGATATGTACTATGTCATTTATATATAAGTCAGATAAAATTTGTTATGCGGATTTGCTTATTGATATGAGAATTATTTTACTCTATTATATTTCCTTCGCATTCATAATCTAATGATATTGTGCTTAGCTTTATATATCATGGATTTGCACAGTTTAGTATATGATAAGCATGTGATTGGTTTTAATGTCTACTGAGTCTTCGGACTCACTTTCGTTGCCTAACCATTTCAGGAAATTGACTAGTGTACGTCTTGACTCCGACGGGCGGTAGGTCGGAGGATGATCCCGAGTTTAGTTTGGATTCCGCCGCGCAGAATAAATAGATTTAATTTTCCTTTGAATAATGAATGTAAATATGACTTTTGGATAGAGATATGTAGTACTCTATATACGATGTAAATTATGAGTGTTTATCTTATGGAAATGGTATGGTTATGTTTCTTTTGGAATATGTGATGGTTTGGCCTTTAGTGCCTTACAAATATCTCGGCCCACAACACTTCCGTACATCCGCTGTGACGTCCCCGGACACGATACGGGATTGCCGGAAGGGGGCGCCACAGTGGCGGTGACGTTGAGATTCGAAGTTGAACGACGGCGGCGGAGGTGGGCATGAACGGCGGCGATAAACAACGAAGGAGGACGATCTGGGCTTCGAATGGGGCCTCTCGCCCGCTCCCCTTTCAGGAACGGTGCACCCAAAGCTTCAGATCTTCCTCCATGGCAGGGGCAGACGTGGGTTTTGGGCCTCTTATCCGTGGGGTTCTAAAAATTAGAGATAACACATAGCCAAGCTAAAACATCATTTTCTCGTTCTTTTTTCAACGTGGGTTACATGTCCTTTAAATATAGAAAGGGTGGGGAGGGGAAAAGCCTCCTAGGAAACCCAAGGGACTTGGGTTTCTACGAGGAGTCCCTTATAATATGCACACCCTATGTTATATATATATAGAGAGATGTTCACATGGGGCCGACCCCATGACAAATTACCATGGTGCCAGAATCTGGGCCCTTAAATGCATGGGAGCTGATCTCCCTATATATTGGCCCCATGCATTTAACGACCCAGATCCCGGCCCCATGGTAAATTATCATGGGGTCGGCCCCATGTGAATATTTCCCATATATATATATACATATATATTACTTATGACAAAAGAAAACACTACGTATGAGGCCCACTCTATATGACCCAATAAACAAAAGACAACTAAGACATAAATTTATATTTGATAGTTTGTCGACGTAGCTTCATGATCCCGTGACGATCTCGTCATACCTGGTTCAAGTTGACCTCCCGAAGAGGTCTACTTGGTCTAAGTTGATCCCCCCTCATCCTTAGTCTATAAATATCCCCAAGAGTCCATAAAATAAGATGGAAAAAAAAGAGAACGACAAGAAGAATAAAAAGAAGACACCATATGCTTGAAGATGGATCACAGTTTACCGGAGTTCAAGGAGGAGAAACAATCTCCTAAGTGTTTTTACTTGGTACGTCTTTACCAAAGATGGACCGGTGTCTTATGTTAAAATTGCACAAAACTCTTATTTAACCCAAATATTACAAAAATATCATTGATCTATTCAAAGTTACACAAAATCCCTTGTTCAGTGTAGATATTACAAAAATACCCCTAAACTTTTCTATCAATTACAAACCAACCCCTACTCAAAGAAAAATGATAAATTAACTCATAAAGGATTCGAAATCTCAACTGAACCAAAAAAATATTTTGACATTGCAAATAAACCCCAAAGAGTTGAAAATATTAAATAAACTCAAAAATAATGTGAAATTGTAAATAAAGTCAGAAAGAGTTTAAAATATTGAATAACCTAAAACGGATTTGAAATCTCAAGTAAACTTAGAAAGAGTTTGAAATCACAAATGAACCCAATAGGAGTTTAAAAACAACAACCATACCCAAAAAGGTATGAAATGATCGATTTACTCCTATAGACATGTATCACTAGTTAATGTCATTTCGATCTAAGTCTATTAGATAAAACCCTCAATATCACAGTGAATATTGTAGAGGTCGAAAATGTATCTTTGACAATCAATCGGGGGTATTCAAACTTTACGACGATGTAAATAAATATTGACTATGGTCGATGAAAAAATATCCAATATTTGATCTCTAAATCGTCTGATAAATCTAAATTTATAAAATTAATAATGCACATGTTACTTAAATAATTACAAATGTGCACCTATACTTTCTAATAACTCTGTGCACAAAATAAGCGCAGCAATGGGGAGCCATCGGCGACACCAACCCCACTGGGGTGCCCGGATACCAAGGGCTGCAAATGAATACGAGTGTTCATGGCTTGGATGCAATAACATCAACAGACTACTCCTCACCATATCTAATATCCGTTAATGAAATTTCTCCTTCCATTTTGATGTTTGTTTATAAAACTCGAAGTTTGAAGTACATATTAACCTGTAAACTGCTTTACTTGAAGTCAGGGTCGAACTTGAGAGAAAATAACCACTCCTTAGGAGAGGCAAAAGACACTCAAGTTAAAATTGTGAAGAACAAGGATAGCAATCCACCTAATCTACACCAAAATAAACTTCTCACTTAAGACCACGGTGTCCTAAAAGATAAGACAATACAAGATAATCCAATTCCATTCTGAGCTATACACACACAAACAATATTAGCATAGCTTAACTCCTCACGTGATATGAACCCTTGGATTAATATCCAAGAGTTAGTATTAGTCATATAACTTATAATCACAATGGTCATTGTCAAATACAGGGTTTAAAAAAGATGGAACTCTCCGTTCCTATTTGCCAAGAGATTGTGCTTAAATAGATGATGTTTGTTCACGAGTTATTCAGCAAGCATGGTTATTCACTTGTACTATGTAATGTGCCATGTCAAATTATATAAAACTGTTGTGGACGCTTTAATTTATAATGTGGGACTGAGATAGAAGACCTGTGGGAACGAGTTGAGCTACGAGCGATTGAGCCGAGTTCTGAGGCGAAGCGTCAGAGGACTTCTCCCCTTAGTGCTTGAGACGGAAGAACAAACGATGAGCGGTTGGGGGTGAGATCTGTTAGGTTGAAGAAGAGTGGGAGTGTATTTAGAAAGGGAAACTCAAATGTTTTCCAAAAGGGTGCTACCTCAAGTATTATGTTTTGTATGGGAACTTTAGTCTCACATTGAAAAATACAAAGAGGTGAGGGTACCTTATAGTTCCTAGGGCCCCTTGGACTATATCTTATAGACAATAGTGGAGGTATGCTAGATCCTATCACACGCACGCACGCGCCGGGCCGGGCGGGACTGGGCGGACGCGCATGTGTGTGAGGTGCAGATCCAGCTGGCTTGCCGTGACACCTTTTTGTGATTCTTTTTACTGCTTTACCCTTTCCTGGAGAGAAAGAGGGGTCTCCGAACTTGCCGTTTCGGAGGCGTACCGTCGCGGGTGTGGACACAAAAAGGGGGTAATTAACGTTACCCTAATAACGGGTTATCCTATTTTGTGTGCCGTTTTCAACTCTCCCGAGGAATCGCTGTGCACGCTACTCTCTCTCTCTCATCTCCCTCTGCTGCGACGGCCGCCGCTCGCCGTCCGTCGCGCACCAACGCCGCCGTCTTGTTGCCGCTTCCTGTGCGTCGTCTTCCTCGTCGCTGTCCGTGCACGCGGACGTCGTCCTCTTTTGTTACTTTGGCGGCCCTCACTCTTCGGTGTTCGGTGCATGTTCTTCAACCTGTACAAACTTTTAGAAGAGATCTAGATTTCTCGCATAGCATGTTTACAAGATTCTTAAGAGTGCGCTTAGGGATCTTGTGTTAGTAGTCGTATCTTGGGGAAAGATCGCTACATCCGTCGCACCGTCCTCGTGGGGGTGAAATCTTCTCTAAGGGGAGTCTCCTTGAGGCGCTTCTACTTCTTTTAGTTTATTTCATATTAACTATTTTACAATCATGCTTATTTATGTTACTTCTTGGTTGTTTCGAGTGCTTTTTACAGATTTTCTAACAAACTAGCCAAGAGTCAAGTTTTTTTTCATTACTTTCAGTAAATGTTAATGAAATTTCATGCAATTTTTGCAGAAGCATTCCAGGGAGCACAAAGACTGAAGTAAAGAGGTGTAAATCTTCCATCCTGCTACTCCCGAATGAGAGTCTTGGTCCTCTTAGTGCAGATAAGGAGGGGGACTCGAGCAGTCTCCAATCATCATCTGTCACCTGTCCTATCAACCTCTTCCACTGGTCTTCCCTAGGATATTAGTGGGATGAGGAGAACTGGCCAAGGGTGTTGGATTGAAGGTCGAGGACCGTTAAGAATCCCCTCCTCACCTGCACTGAGAGGATCTTAAACTTCCCGAATAGGAGCCTTCATAACCCACAGTCCCTCTCTCCACCAAGAATGCTTTTGATTGGGACATTCTCAAGTTCCGAGATAAGTTTTTCCATGGCCCCTATATTTGCATTGTCCTTACGGGATTGGAAGCACGGTTGATATCATATTGACCGACTTGTATCGTATCTAGAAGGCTCTGAATCATGAGTCGGAAGTATAACATCATGCGGTCATGAATTATTTAAATAACAACATAACATCTAAACATTATTTTATTTTTTAAAAAATAAATGAATATATTAATGATATAATAATAGTCATAGATCTTACATTTCACTGGTGAAGAATATGCGACTCGACAAATCAATTAGATAGCCCAGTTGATTCTTCACATCGTGAGAAATCATGAGATCTTCGATTCAAATCTTGACTCCCTCGCACTTGGGAGAGTGTAAGTAATGTATCTTATTAATCAATTACTAAAATATGCTTCATCTAAAAGATAATTTCAACCTGTAGCCTTTACGAGAAATTGTAGGTTACACGTCACAAGTGCCTCTTACGCCAAAAGTATGCATTCTAATCTAAAAATGTGCCTTACATGTATGCATTTTGGTGTAAAATAATATATTTAGATTAAAGAAATTTATCTCTATATTCTTAAAATGTTTGAAAATTATTATTATATCTCAATCTTTATCATATTTATCGTAATATCCCTAAAATCTATTAACTATAGTTGTGATACCCCCGGGGCTAAATCTATAACTCAGTCATGTGAGTTTGCCATTTTATCTCCATTTTATTGAAATGATATAGAAAGATAAAGAATGGGCCGTGACTATCCTCTCGAGTGCCGGTGAGGGGGGAGGGCGTCGGAGGGGGACCATTTTATTGAAAGGATATAGAGAGAAAGAATAGGTAGTGGTTACCCTCTCCAGCACCGACGAGGGTGTCAGAGGAGATCTCCCCCTCCGGCATCGACATCTCAGGTGGATGCACACACATGCGCGCGCGCACACACGCACAGTTAGAGATTTCTCCGTCCCTCACCCATCTTCAATTAACAAGGGTAACGGTCTGGTGCTAGTCGGGGTACAATGCCCCCGTCTTAAAGATTTCAAGACCAGTACGATAAATACGATAAATGTGAGATTATAGAAATAATTTTAAAATATTTTAAAGGTATAGGGATAATTTTCTCTTAAATTAAAAATATAAAAGTATCCTACCGTTTAAAGCACATCAGATGGCAGTGTGTACTCTCAAACAAAGTGCTTATTTCTAGTAGAAAATATGTATGTTTGGTGGGAAAAAAAGTATAGGTTTGAAAATCTTTTTTTTGAAATAGATTTTTAATAATTATTTAATAAAATGACATTATTTTTGAAAAATCCCTACAACACAAAATTGAATGTGACGTGGAAGATTGACACATGACAAGTTTGAAAACATGTGCACAAACTTTTTTTTTTTTGGTCAAGAAAAACTAGATATAGAGGAGGGCGAGAGAGAGAGACGAGGAAGGAGAGAGGAGAAGAAAAAACCTAATTTAGGAGGTGCGCCTAAAAACTAGATATAGAGGAGGGCGAGAGACGAGGAAGGAGAGAGGAGAAGAAAAAACCTAATTTAGGAGGTGCACCTAAATGACCTCTCGACACCTCTCGACAAGTGACGCAAGAGGAGAGGGGGAAGGATAGACCTAATCTAAAGGAGGTACCTAAATGACCTTCCAACACCTATGAGAGACGCCTGACCTCCCAACACATGAGAGACACCTACACATGCAAGTGCAGAAAAGGGAACCCAATTGACCCACCCCCGCGAGGGTGACCAAGGACACAGAGACAGGGAACCCCAACAGGGGATCCCAGATATTGAACCTGAGACCTCTCCAACCACCAGCCTGTGAACAGATTGTTTGAAACACGATTAAACCAAATCATTTTGAAGAATTCATCGACTATGCTAATCATCACGTCCACTTCCATGCTTCTCAACACGATTGCGACCACAGAAATTCATGTTGGAACCGATGGAGAAAGTGTGGGGCTACTTAGAAATGGAGGCGTTAAAGGGATGATGGTAGAATTTGACGGATTCAAGGGGACCAAAATACAAAACCCCAATGAATAGTGAATACGTCCGATGGCTTTGTCACCATTGACGGGGAAAAAATTATTCACTTAATACAATGTAAACAATTCAATAGGGACCCCTTCGAAGATCGAGTGAGATGACATATTCAACGAGGTGGAATTGAATACATCATCACATCCCAATTAATGGAAAATATGTGTGAAGAGAAAAGATGAGACCCACATCTTTTCTCTCTCACCGATTGCTGAGATTGACTATCCCACCGCCGTATTCACTTTTCAAAGAGACTCTAGGGCCGTGTTTGACATCGGGGTAAGGGGGGGGGGGGGGGGGGGGGGGGAGCTAACCGACCCCGAAGGGTCGATTGAGATACTCGGGGTCGGTTAGCCGAGTTGTGTGAGGGGGAGGGCGAGAGGAGGCGGGGCCCACCGATTAGCCGGTGTCGACTAACCGGGGGACAACCCCTTTGTCAAAGTCGCCCTAGGAGTTTTACTTAATGCACCACCGGCAATGCTGGCGTGGTGCAAGATTTTTTTTTCCTTTCTTAAGTTGCCCCCATGCAAAAAAATCCACTTGTGCCGATCGGACGATTAGAAAAAATCTTAAAAAACAGAATAGACACCCTTAATGGGTCGATTTTGGTTGGCCCATTTTGTGGGGAAAGACTGTCCGTTATTTTTTGGAATTTTTACATATTAATCCCTACGAACTTATCGAATTACCGATTAGTCCCTCAATTTTGAGTATTATCTTAAATATCCTTATAATTATTAATATTTTACAAATAAATCCATGTAGTTTGTTGCCGTAAAAAAAGAATATTCCGTAGAATATTCTATCAATTATATGTAAAAAGACTAAAATACCTCTCTCTCTCTCTCTCTCTCTCTCTCTCTCTCTCTCTCTCTCTCTCTCTCTCTCTCTCTCTCTCTCTCTCTCTCTCTCTCTCTCTCTCTCTCTCTCTCTCTCGTAAGGGTGGGAGGCGGAGGGGGACATGGGATGGGGGGAGGATGGGGAGGGGGGAGACCACCGGGGATGGCTGGAGGGGGAGGGGATCGGAGGGGAGGGTGTCACCACGTACCGAAGGTGGAGGGGGATCAGAGGAGGGGGGAGGGAGGACGGAGAGGGAGGAGGTCGCAAGGGAGTGGGAGGGAGGCCGGAGGGGGAGGGGGAGGGGGAGGGGGGAGGGAGGCGGCACCGCGTCGATCCAGTCATCAAGCCATCGGCCACTACCACCCGGGGGACAATCCTGCCCCTGCCACCGGCCACGGCCCTGCACCACGTCGGCCGACCGCCGTCGGCCCGACCATCGTCCCCCATCCGCGGCTGGGCCCTCTGTCGCGCACAACTGCGCTGCCCCGACGCCACGGCGACCTCCGCCGTCCCCCTGTGAGCCGCCCTCGGCGAGCCAGCTTCCCCGTCGCTGGCCCCGCGAACGGCCCTCTGCGCCAGCTCCACCATCGTCACCCCTGCGAACGGCCCTACGAGCCATCTCCGCCGCCTTGGACTACCGGCCCGGCCACATCTGCCGACTGTATGGGCCTCCGCCTTGCCCTCACCGCCGCCGCAGCCACCTGCCCTCACCAAGGGCGTTTCCACCGTCGATCCAGTCATCAGGCCACCGGAGGGGGAAGCCAACCCTCTGGCCTCCCTCCCCCCTCTCCTGCGACCTCCCCCTCCGGCCTCCCTCCCACTCCCCTACGACATCCTCCCTCCTCCCTCTCCGGCCTCCCTCCCCCCTCTCATGCGACCACCCCCCTCCGCCTCCGACCTCATCCTCCCCCTTCGGAGTTCGTACCCGATCACACTCACCAAGCCGGAGTTCACGGGGAGTAGCCGACATCGGGCGGAGACGGCTGTGCTGATGACGTGCTGTAGGGAGAACTAGGTGAGGGAGCGACCGTGGGAGTAGAACCGATCGTTGAGACGTGGGCGGTGACATTGGGCCCCGTCTGGTCGATGTATAAGGAGGCCGGGGGGGAGGGGGGAGGTCGCAGGGGAGGAGAACAAGAACGGCCGGAGGGGGAGGAGGGGGCAGGAGGGCCAGGGAGGGGGGAGGTAGCAGGGGTGGGGGAGGGAGGCCGGAGTGTGGGGAGGTGAATCAGAGGTTGCCACCCCTCTCTCTATCTCTCTCTCACACACTCACACTTAACCCAAGGGTAAGGTAATATTTTCATTTCATTTAGTATAAGATTACTATAGTTTAATTAACTGAACGAACGATAGAGACTTAAAATATATAACGACTAAGATTATAGGGACTATTAAAATAATAGTCAAAATTGAGAGATTAATCAACAATTTGATAAGTTTGTAGGGACTAAATATGTAAAAAACCCTACTTTTTTTAAAAACGCTTTTTAAAAAAATTAATGGGAAAGAGTGTCCGTCCAAGACTTGACGGTGCAGATGGGTTTGCTTGCTGTAAGGCAAAACATGAAAAAAAATTAAAAACAAGCAATTTCCTTTTATTTTCTTGCACCGCACGGTAGTGCAGGAGTGCTCTAAGTGAAACTCATTCAATAGACATAATTATGGGCCAGTTAGCTAATTTTTTTTTTTTTTTTGTTGGGGGGGGGGGGGGGGGGGGGGGGGGGGCTCGGCGTAGATGAAATATATGTATGCTGTCATATTGAATCATGCCATTCCCATCAAAAGATGCAGCACTTGGTAAAGTGAAAAAAGGCTGCTGGTTGGGATCCAAGCACGCCTGCATGTGCTGCCAGCAATCAGCCCTCTTAGAGGACTCATTTTAAGGAAGAACAGTTCAAGCAGAACAAAATTCATAATGGTAGAAGAGGAAGGGCTCTCCTGCAATACTCGAGAAATGCGCAGTGTGTTAACGCATCCAAAGAGATCAGGTCATCGGTTCGGTTCTGTCTGCAAGGATGCCGCTGCTTCCCGTTTCTTCCCAAGACTATGTCCAGCCGCCGCCGTGTCTTGTAATTCACTTCCAATAAGCTCAGTTCTCCTTAGTTGCAGAGTTTGTCTCATCTGTGACCTTCTTATCCTCATCTCTGTCTTCCCCTTGCGATTCTCTGTGAGATAGTAAACCCTTCAGCTTCCTAATCTCATAATCCTTCTCTTCCAACTTGTCTTGCAAAAGAAAGACCTGCGATAGTTCTCCAATGTGAGACCAACCATATTGTATAATGGAAAAGGGTGCTTGACGGTTTATGTAATGTCCAGATACGGATGGAGTTTTAATCTGAAGCATAAAAAGTAACCTCCTTCAACTAGGGTTGGACCTAGTTACAGAGAAAATATACTGACAGTATTATTTATTTTCAGCAGCAGTCTTTTTTCAACATTACTGAAGCACACTTTTCGGTACGTAATCGTTCAATTACATGGACCTTCCAGATGAAACTTCCCCCCCCCCCCTTTTGTCCTCCTTGAACATCAATATTGGGACAACACAAGCTGCAGTGTGCTCGTCACCTGGTCAGATCCAGCAGTTCATATAGACTTCATATTTTCATTAGAATAGTACTTTTTTCCCCTTGCTGAGTCACACCCATAAATGGTTGTCAAAAATAACAAAAAACATGATGGACAAGCCTAAACCGACTGAATACCAAATTTAGAATCAAATCGGCGCAAACATAATGAATCTACTTAAGTGTTCCTATAGAGTTATATGATGCAGGCGTCCCAAAAGGACGATTATCCCTGCTGGTACTATAGAATGGTTACACCTAAATTTTGCAAAAAGCATAGCAACGAAAGACTTTGTATTGTCTGCTCATTTTCCAAGATGGAAGGAGTCTATTCACTGTGATGGACCAAAAGCATAAATAAGGATTCAAGTAAATTAGGTTGTAACATCTCATCGTTGCTACAGTTCTACCAGATCTGTTATGAACCGAGAAGGAAAAGTCCTTTTAATGAAGAAGGTGCATAACCAGTGATTGGGCAGTAAAAATGTCACATGTCACTATCAGATGTTGTCATTAATCCACACAAACTGATGCAAATTTGGTTAAAATTACAAGACCTAGTTTCTTTTTCTTCGCTCAGTAATGGTTTGAGAGGAGTGTTTCTGAAGCATGAATGCCTTTTGGACAAATTACAATGTTAGCTCACCTTCAAACTGTTCAATGAATAAAAAGGAAAGCTCCCGCACAAGATTTAACTTGTTAAGATTTTTGACTTTCCACACATGTCGATCGATAACGTCAATATGCTTGGTGGAGATTAACATTCTTGTTCAACTTGAGATAGAACAGTTGTTGGTCAATTCAGTTTAATAAACGTGGAATAAAAGAATAACTCATAAATTCCTTTAAAGCCAGCAGAAGAGTGAACAGAAGATAGAAAAGGATACCATTTCACTTGATCTTTCCATGTCATTCGTCAGCCCTTCCATGTGCTTATACAATGCTGACCATGCAGAAGAAAAGCAGTTGTAAAATGTGAGTACACAACCAGAAGGAGATCAACTTTAACTAAGCTATAAATGCTGCAAAAACATGACATTATAATCCAACACTTGTAGGGTGTGTTAGGGGTGCCACTTTCAGTTGGAGGCACTTACTGTTATTTTGAGGGAAGAGCATTAGATCATGGAAGCCATTTATGCCTAAACTGGAGCTTCATACATTAGACAAAAATAGGATTTGAGTGAAAGTGAGGGATTGACGAATGTGGCAATATCAACCTCCCCCAGCCCCCCCTTCTTTGCCTTTCTTTTGAGGTCCCTGACACAGAGGTCGGGCACAGTTCATATAAATCATACACACCTCCACAAACTTTAAACCCTGGTCCAACTAGTATTAGATAGCCAAATTAAGTCAATCCCTCACACGTAACCCCAATTTTCCAAGAATGTATGATACTCCAATTTTGAAGAATTTGGCTAGAAGTAAAATGGCCAATACTGTTCCTATTGGAAGTAGAAGAAAGTCGCTCCCAATGCGAATGTTTTGCTGCACATGCCCACAAACTAATATGAACCAGGTATAATGATGACCTATCAAAATAGAAATACGGACAACAAAAGACAATTGCACAGATAGGCTGCATAAGTTTACAAGATTTTCCTAAAGGCTCAACAAACTGATGTCTGATAAAGGGGAGGGGCCATGGAGCATGAGGAGAATTCATGTCTATGTCTTGCTTTTTAACACTCGGGAATTAACATGGAAAAATGAATTAAATTGGCATGGAATATTAGAAAAATTAATTCTTGGATGTCCATTAGTTGGACATTTATACACATTTGCTAGACCATTTACATAGCATGTGCAATGTTAATCCCCCAAGTTAGGTTTATCAGACAAATAGGATTTGTGTGCTGAACTTTTCCCCACTGATTGGAATCAGTGTTAATTTGTATCGGTATGAAATCTCAACACCTTTGTTTAACTGCCAAAGAAGTCATCAACCTTCACAATATTAGTTGTGATATTAAGAGCGTGTTTATGATCACAACAGCAAACACCCTTGAAGGGATGAGGGTATTTATGTTATCTTAGGGGCATAGATGTAATTTGGTTTAGGTCAGGGTAGACCTGTGAGGATAAGAGTGTATTTGTAATTTAAGTTAGGATTTGGCACTAGCTGAGGGCTATTTCACAGTTTGACAATTGACACTGTTCAGGGGTTTGATTGTGGTTTGGTGTTGATAGGGCTCTATTTGCAATTCTATATTGGTTACGTTTTATCTACAATTTTGTATTGATAGAAGTTTGTTTGCGGTTTTGTACCGACAAGAGTTTAGTTGCAATTTGACACTGACTAGGGTTCCAGTGTAGTTTAACACTGGCTAGGGTTTAGGTGTAGTTTAACATGGGCTAGGGTTTGGGTGCAATGTAACACGGGCTAGGGTTTGGGTGCAGTTTGGTATTGACTGGGGTTTTGGTCGCAATTTGGTATAGATTTTTAACTCCGGTCGATCAATTTGAGACTTATCTTCATCGAACCATCGGATTGTCGTTGGAGAGTCGGATTCGAGCTTCATCACAACCGGGTCACTGGATCACCGAGATGATCACTATTGAACCGTTGGATGAAGGCTTTGAACTTATCTCCATGAGGCGGAGGGCATTTATACAAGACTTCCATATATAGAACATTTACACAATTTACAAAAAAAGCAAGATATTTTTGTAAACCCTAGACATTTCCATAGAATATAGAACATTTCAATAATTACAGAACTTTACATAACTTTTTCAACGAATTGCAGACTTTACATGACTTTTCTGCAAAATGCAAGACATATCTACAATTTCAGAAAATTATAGGATATTTTTGTAATTACATAACTTTGTAGGGGTTTCCTTGTAAATTCAGAAATATTTTCGTAATTTCTAATTAATTGAAAAAGTTACATGATTTTCCGCATGCAATTACAACGAGATTACATAAATGGAGACACAATAGACATTACATACCCTTGCTTAAAAGCACTAAACAAAACAAAAGTCTCTAACCTCGCTCCAAGGATTTACTCCGTGAGTCGCGTAGCATCGTGTGTGTTGAGTGGGACCCCCCCCCAAGGGCATTTATAGACCCAAGATGGGGGAAACCTCGCCGGGCAAGGTAGGTTACCCGGAAAGCCTACCCGGACCGGGTAGGCCCCCAAGGGACCTACTCGGCCTACTATGACCAAGAGAGGAAGAGGGGGAGGCCGGCACTATAAATAAATAGGGCCATTTTTAATGATTTTTCTTAGGTTTTGTGCCTTGGCCACATGGAGGAGAGAAAGCGACGTCTCCAGAGTTTTTTGTGCTTTGTTTCTTTGTCTCTTCCACGCCACTTGCCGTCGGCTTCGGCTCCTAGCTCAGTCACTCCGTAAGTCTAGCGGAATGTCCTTTTGCATATTGGCTTGCCGCGAATATATATTTTCTTCATGCCGAACACACGACTGGGGTTGTCGGGACTTATATTTGACTCATTATCATGACGGCATTGGTTTTACCCTTCATGAGATTAATTAATTTTTTATTTATTTATTTGTCTCAATTAATTTATAGAAAAATAACAGGTCCAACAAATATCCCCCACAGGATGTCCGTTAGAGCTGGGGATGACGACGAGCGACTCATGCATCCCGTGATTTTTTGTGTGCTCCCGAGTCTTGCTGACATGGCGGGATTTTTTGATTTGTTTGCTGAAATTTCTTGTCAAAATTTTGGTTTCTGCTTTTTGCCATAGCTCGCTTCGGTGGAGATCGTCGTACTCGAGATTTCATGGAATGAGGCTCTGAGAAGGATCCTTATGTTATTTGGACCCATAAGCCCATGCCACCACTTGGTCCTCCTATAATCATCCACGAGAATTTTGACTCTGTGGATCGTAGCCTTACTTGGGTTGCCAAGGGGCCCATTGCTGAGGCTGCAAAAGGTGAAGGGATTGTTGATGTGACCCGTATTTCTCGAGAGAATGGAGCTTACTCATATGATCGCTCGGGCGGGTATTCTCAGCAATTTGCACTGGATCGGTATCTTTTTCCTTTTAGCCAAAACTATGCCCCCGTTGGTATGGAGATCGACGACCCACTCTTGCCGGATGAGCGTCGTCGTCTTGAGCGGGTTATTTTGCAAGGTCGGGCCACCATGTCAGGCACATGCGCCTTGTTGTACCCGAGCTATTATGAAGACTTCACACAACAACCATAATTTCTGAGCAAGGACTCTCTGGGCTTCTTTTTTGATCACGAGAGTTTCAAAGTGCGAGTCGCACCTTTGCTGCCAACTGCTTGAGATATGTATGGATGCCATCGAGCCGCACAGAATCCAATCGAGGGTATGATTTTGACTCCCTCCGGCCTGGAGTTTGCTGAAGATGGCTATGACCATCAATGCTTGATTGATGGTATGTTGCGACAGACTATGCCGAGTTGGTATGGTAAATGATCTGTGATTCCCCCACATACTTTTCATTAGGGGGCAACTGAATGGTTGATGGGCATTCTTTACTTTTACAGAGTGCCATTAGAGAGCCGAGATTCGCCATGCAGTGATTGTTGCTTTGTATCATTACCTTCGTCACACAGGATTGTTGCAAACCTTGGCGGAGAGATTCAATCCTTGCTGAAATACTTTTGTCACTGCCGAGGGTGAGACGGTCTTGGATCTATGGGCCTTCCACCGCATTTCTGCTTTGCCTATAGTTGGCCGAACTTATGAGGAGGTGGCCCTCGATGACTTGCATTGTAGTCACTTTGACGGTGAAGGAAGGTATCAGATGCTGTAGTGCTACAGGTTTCTGATGAACATTTGGCGGTACTTAGCTCGTGTGGGCAAGGAGAAGCCATCATATATAGAGTCGTGACTTTTTGAAAGCCTAGATTCACCACTTCTATAATAGTCCATTTTATTTTTGAGGAATTTGCCAGAGAAGGTGTTCCCTTGGACCATTATACTCAGGTGGAGATAAAGTTTTGGTGTTATGCTCGTTACTTATATGCCCCGAGACGGATGGAATCTGCACGAGCTTCCTGATATCACCCACCTCGCAGCCTATCTTACTTACTGGTTAGCTACTTTTGTAATCCCTCATGGGGATGAGGGTGTTCTCAGAGCCGAGCTCATCTATCTATCCAGTGTCCTTGATGGCCTGCGGGCAAAGATTGGCTATAACTCCAGCGACATTGGCCAATATTTGTCATTCTTTCGGAGCACTGACCAACCATGCTTCACCTCGGGACAAGAGTGTCTGTCTTGAGTGCTTGGGCTGGCTTGCTTTTCCCTAGCTTTCCGCAGCAGATTGAGGTTGACAATCCTATAGCTCCATTGGTTTTTTTCTTTTGTTAACCAGTCAGAGCAGGACATGTTTACACAATTGGCTTATTTTGAACAAGAAGGGATAAGGTGATTTGCAGGTTGCCGCATCATCAAGAGCCGTCTCAATTTGCTTTTGCTGAGTGGGTTCATATCACTCGCCCCAGCGTTCTCGTGTTGCATAGGGCCAGCATCACAGGTCTCAACACTGAGGGACATCTTGGAAATGACGAAGAAAGCCGCCCGTACCATCGGGTTGAAGCTGGAGCATATAATTTTGATGTCACCAACTCCTTTGGGACCCATCGGTGAGGGCATTTTTTCATAGAATTTTCCTTCTTGTGTGCTCCTCTCTCTCTCTCTCTCTCCTCTCTCTCTCTCTCTCTCTCTATATATATATATACGTATTCTCCCTCTGACATTGCATTCCTTGGTTCCGCCTTGTCTTCTCGAGTTCGTCGGAGAAGCTCAAAGTGATTAGATGTAGGGATGGCCGGGACATACTTGTCCCGTGGCAGAATTGACTCGCTCCCATCGAGCCAGATGCGGAGGTTTCCAACAATGACTGTCTTGCTAGAGTTGGAAGTGGCCGCTGCATTTGCGGCTGTGTCGGCCGCCCCTGTTGAGCAGAAGCGGAGTTGATGCTAATGTGGTTGACCGAGAACACTAGGCCAGTGGTGGTTTGGGACTTGACGCCCTCAGGAGGAGCTGGCGTGGCCGACTTCTCCTCGGCCACTGGAACAACGCCCAGAAAGGAGGGCGAGACGACGACAGCAGGGAAGTCGCCGAACACTACTGGAGTGGCCAGGAATCCGAACTTAGCATGGTTTGTGGTGACTCGGGGGCCGAAGGTTATCGCTGGCATTGTCTTGTTGCTGTTGTGCTGTTGTTGGTCGCTTGTTGCAACACAAGCAACCTCCTTTTCTCGTCCTGTAAAAAGGACAAGGACATCACAACCTTGGTATAGGTATGGATCTTCTTTTGTAGAAAGAAGAAAGGCAAGAAAAGTCCCATCGAGCGTGTCAGTCTGTTTAACACGCAGGAATTAACATGAGAAAATAAATTAAACTGGCATGAAATGTTACGAAAATTAATTATTGGATTCCCATTGGTTGGACATTTACGCACATTTGCTAGACATTTTACATGGTATATGCAATGTTAATCCCGCAAGTTAGGTTTATCAGACAATTAGGGTTCGTGTGCTGGACTTTTCCTCACTGATTAGAATTAGTGTTAATTTACATCGGTATGAAATCCAAACACCTTTGTTTAACTGGCAAAGAAGTCATCAACCTTCACAATATCAGTTGTAATATTGATGGCGTGTTTTTGATTACAACAGCAAACACCCTTGAAGGGATGAGGGTATTTATGTTATCTTAGGGGCATAGATGTAATTTGATTTAGGTTAGGGTAGACTCGCGAGGATAGGAGTATATTTGTAATTTAAGCCAGGATTTGGGCATTGGTCGAGGGCTATTTCACTGTTTGACACTATTTAGGGGTTTGATTGTGGTTTGGTGTTGATAGGGCCCTATTTGCAATTCTCTATTGGTTAGAATTTATTTGCAATTTTGTATTGGCAGAAGTTTGTTTGCGATTTTATACTGGCAGGAGTTTAGTTGCAATTTGACACTGACTACGGTGCCAGTGCAGTTTAACGCTGGCTAGGGTTTAGGTGTAGTTTAACACGGGCTAGGGTTTAAGTGCAGTTTAACGCGGGCTAAGGTTTGGGTGCAGTTTGATATTGACTAGGGTTTGGCTGCAATTTGGTATGGATTTTTAGCTCCGGCCGACCAATTTGAGACTTATCTTCATCGAACCGCAAGATCGTCGTTGGAGAGTCAATTTCGGGCTTCATCACAACTGAGCCGCTAGATCACTGAGATGATCACGCTCGGACCGTTGGATGAAGGCTTTGAACTTCTCTCCATGAGGCGGAGGGCGTATATACAAGACTTCCATAGATAGGACATTTATGCAATTTACAAAAAAATTAGGATATTTTTTTAAACCCTGGATATTTCCATAAGATACAAGACATTTCAATAATTACATGTATTCATATGACTTTCGACGAATTGTAGATTTTACAAGACTTTTTTGCAAAAATGTAGGACATATCTACAATTTTAGAGAGTTATAGGACATTTATGCAATTACATAACTTTGTAGGGGTTTCATTGTAAATTTAGGGGGTATTTTCATAATTTCTAATCAATTCAGAAAAGTACATGATTTTTCCCATGACATTACAAAGAGATTACATAAATGGAGACACAATAGACATAATTACATAAGTGCCATCACAAGGGCATTTTTGTAACATGCTTAAAAGCACTAAACAAAACAAAAGATCCAAGCTCGCTCCAGGGATTTGCTCCGTGAGTCGGGCATCTTCATGTGTGTTGAGTGGGACCCCCCTAGGGGGTATTTATAGACCCAATACTGGGGAGGACCTACCCGGGCTGGGTAGGTTGCCTAGAAGGCCTACCCAGACCAGGTAGGTTACTCGGAAGGCCTACTCGGACCAAGTAGGTTGCCTGGGGCACCTATGGAGTCCTACCTGGTCCGAGTAGCTCCCGTAGAACCTACCCGGACCGGGTAGGTCCCTTGGGGGCACCTACCCGGTCCACTATGATCGGGAGAGGGAGAAGGGGAGGCTGGCCCTATAAATAGGGCCATTTCTTAATGGTTTTTTGAGCTTTGTGCCTTGGCCACGTGGAGGAGAGAAAGCGACGTCTTCGGAGTTTTTTGTGCTTTGTTTCTCTATCTCTTACCGTGCCACTTGCCGTCGAGGGAGGCTCCGCTCTTCGAGAATTGCTTCGGCTCCTAGCTTGGTCACTCCGTTAAGTAGCAAAATGTTCTTTTGGTTATTCGCTTGCCACGAATATATATTTTTCTTCATCCGGAACACACAACGGGAGTTGTCGGGACTTGTATTTGACCCATTACCATGACGACATTGGCTTTGTGCCATATTTTTAGCCTATATGAGATTTATTTATTTATATTTATCTTGATTAATTCGAGAAAAATAATGGGTCCAACACTTGCATCCCTCAGTGCTATAGTGGCAGATTTGGTGGACATAAATCATATGCACTACAATCTGCATGGCATATATTTACTCATCATACCTTGGGAATTTTGAATTCTTCTGAGGAAAAGTTTTCCAAAATGATAAAAAGATCAACATCAATGGATATGAGAAAAGAAGATAGAAAGATAAACAAAAAGTATGATGGCAATTCAGGCGACCTAAGAGACCATTGTGGATCTGTCATTTGCCTGATCACCACCCATCACAACAGGACACAAACGAAGTTTGATTCAGGAACAATCCGTTATCAGGTACTGATATAAAACTTACCTTCAAATTGATCTCTGAGTTCAGCATTTTGCGATTTCTGTAAAGCAAGTTTCATCGCCAATTCATGGATCTAAGAATCCAAAACTGATCATTAGTTACACTTTCAGGAAACTACGGTAGCAATAACCAGCTGAAACTGAAACAGAAATAATGCTCAAGCCACCTCTACTCTAGAAAACAGTTCCTATATATCTCATTCAAATGTCTAACAAAATTTGCACAACTAGATTGAAACTCTATGCACAGTTAAAGTGGGAAAGATGTAACAATGCAATAAAAAAATTTCCCCACCTCAAGGAGAGCACACAGGCTGAAATTTCTAGGAATCCAAATTGCATTAAGAAAAAGCCAAAAGGTTCCTAGACTTTGAAGGTCCATGAACTATGACATATTGCAGAACATACAGGGTTTCACAATCAAATAGTAATTCAACTTGACACCAGTAGTAGCACTATGTACCTTTCCTTCAGAGGCCATTGCCCCAATCTCCTCATTCTCCTCCTGTAGTGTCCTACACTTTGCCATCAACATTTTTCCATTCTTGCTTTGTGGGGTGAAATTGATGGCAGCAATATTGTCTTGCAACTCTTTCACCTTTTTCTCTTTTTCCTCAACCATATTCTGACACGCAAAATAAAACCACCTGAATTTTTGACTCAGATTTGAAGCCTGACTGATCAATGAATAAAAGAATTGATTGTTATGTTTATTCATTGTTCATGCTTTCTCTTGCCATGCATACAGTCAATGATACAGAAATAAAGTATAAACGAAAAAATACTATTACGAAAGAAAAAGCAACATTAGAAACATCGCCGAGCATGGAAAATTGGTTTGTAGTAGAATGACAGAGAATAAAAATGAAAGACGAAGCAAAATACAGAACAACTCCTTGCATCCTCAACCCATAGATATATAATTGTGGCAATGCCACCGTCCAGAAAAATTCTGATTGAACTCCAGTGCTTGTGATGAGGCAATAGGTAACAGATTCATAATGAGAACAATGCCTCAGCTGCTCATGCAAATCTAGTGATAACAACCAGTTGTTTTAGTTTGCTTCAGTAAGAGTCTCTCACTCTTTCCTGATAGATATAAAGTACTCAAATGAAAAGAAACAGAAAACATGACAACCAGAAAGGAAAATGAAACCTATGTCAGAATATCATATATACTTTCCACGTACACACAACAAAAGCCCAATGACACCAGATTGAAGAGCCATCAACTCCAAGAAGCACATCATCATTCAACTGACTAAACTATTTGTTTCACAAACTGATTGAATCTGAACTTACGCCGATAGACTCGACATTCAGTAGGTTCCTTTCCTGAAGATCACTCAGTAAGGTTCACTTTTAATAATTAAAGTCAGTAACATTCTCCCGGCCCTTGTATTCATGAATGTATAGAATCACACTCGTACAAACCAATGAAATGCTAAAAGTCCGACAAGAGAAGACACTCTTTCTAGTGAGAATAACGCTGCGGCCAGAGGATGTGCAATTGATGGTGTTAGGGCAGCAAGCAGTGCCAGCTGTTTTTTTTGAAAGTGGATAGTACCACTATCGTATTAAATGAAAGAAGCGATCTACAAGTATAGTCAATAAGCTCCACAACTCTCCCTGTACAAAAGGTCACACCAAGACTGTGGAACACTCTAACCCCCAGCAAAATAAAAAGAGGGGAGTTGAGAGAATGCACATTACAAAACAACACTGCCCATTCTCTCACTCTATCACAAATGAAAGATACAAAAGAGTTCTTAGCTCTAGCCTCTCTCATAAAAATCCTATTGTTCCGTTCACCCCTCTTGGACCCTGAAAATTTCTGATATTTTTCTGATATTTTCAGAGAAAAATATTCATTTAAATCCGGTCCATCATGCGACGGCATAAATCAATGTAAAACCATGGTTGTTCCATACTTGGGACAATTTTAATGGTCCCGAGATTCCCTAGGTGGGGTTATTCCCATAAATCTGCCGTGTTTTAATACACATGAATTCCATCGTACACGTGGGGGGGGGGGGGGGGCACAAAGGCCACATACTCACTCAACGAAATCAACACAAAAGTCAAATTTTTTTAGCTCCCTCAGAGTGTCTCCAAGACGTCCAGCAAAGTCCCATTACCCTGGAATTAAGGGACAGCAAGGCGGCGTCAAAGGTAGTCAAAAAACAACAAAGATGACCTCCATGCCTCGACGTGTCGCTCTGCTGAAGGAAGAGCAGAAAAGGATAAAAAAATCCTGACTGGTGGGACTTCTTATAGCCTTATACCATAGCACATGGGAGGGGGGGACCGCCCTTACCTCTCTCTCCGCCAAACACCCACAGGGGGTGCCTCCCCTCGGTAGAACCCAGCGGGGGTGAGCTCCCCCCCCCCCCCGGTGACACCCACTGGAGGTGAGCCACCACCGATTGAGCTCCACCGGGGGTGAGCCTCCCCCGCCTGTGCCCATCGGGGGTGCTCCTCCGGTGAAGTCCACCGGGGGTAGCCCCCCCTACTATGCCGACCGGCCGGGGGTACCCCCGGTCGGTTCCGCCAGGGGTGCCCCCTCCCCCCGTTGGATACCACCAGGGGTGGCCCCCCCTTTCTTTTTTTTACTGTGCACAGGTCGGGGGACCCTCGGGCAGATCCACCGGGGGTCCTTCCCCTGCCGGTCACCACCGGGAGTGGGGGAGCCGGCCCTTTGCTCCTTTGCACATGAAACAAAAAAAGAAGAAGAAGGAAACAAAAAAAGAAGAAGAAGAAAAAAAGAAGAAGAGAAAAAGACAAGAAGAAAGGGAAGAAGCATACCTCCACCACAAATCACCGGGGGTTCTCCTCTTCCCAATCAATGTTGCACAATCCACCGGGGGTAGTGCACCCCCACTTGGCTTGACACCCTCCTACCACTATAAAAGAAGGTGGCATCGAGCAAGGCACCAAGGAAGAAATGGAGGAGGCACTTGGAGAAGCCGCGCGAAAGAGCACTTGGAGCTCCTAAAACCCTTGGCTGCTCGAAGATTCAAGATGTTTTGTTATCTCCTAAAGCTCTTAAGGGTTTGGAGCTCCAGAGATATTTTGTTGGCTAAAACTCACAAAGGGTGTGCGCCCCTTCACATTGGGGATATGTTTTTTGATCATCAAAGTTGCTGAAATCGTGGAGAAACCATGTAAATATCGGAAAAAGCCAAAGTCCATGAAAAACCTTGAAAGGTGAAAAATTCCAGAGATACTTTCTGTTGTCCAAAAATTGCAGAAAACCCTTGAAAGGTGTAAAATTATGGAAATGCCTTCTATTGTCTAGAAATTGCAGAAAAACTCTGAAATATCGAAAACTGAAGAAATATCTCTGCTTGTGGGAAAATTGCATGAAAACCCTTGTTCAGTCCAGAAACTGCACAAAGCTCCTGGCCTGTCCAAAAATTACCCAAATGCCCTTGTTTCATTTCACGCCGTTTGCACGGCTCAGTGGAGCGAGACCATGTCACATCCCTGAAACGGTGTGCGCTCTCCTGAACTTTACTTAAGACTAACTAGGAGCTGTCAATACTCCTACTGGTGGAAAAATTACAGATACACCCTGAGGGCCACTTTGATAATAGGTTAGGATAAATTATCTGAGGTGGGTGCGGGTGAATTATTCATTGGGTTTTCTCTTTTTGAGTTTGATGACTTACTCTTACCCTGGGAATAAGGGTTTTAACCGTAACCGATCTCAGATAACTTAACCTTGTTACCAAACTCGATTAAGGGTGAGTAGGCGGAATAACTCATCCTATTCGCCCCTTATTCTGTTATCAAAGTCGTCTTGAGAAGTTAAGAAATGACAGAGAAGTCCAAGAAAGGCGAAAACTACAAATGTGCCCCGAAATGTCAAGAAATGACAAAATTGCTCTAGAATGTCAACAAATGACAAAAACGCCCACAAATGTCAAGAAATGACAAGGATGCCCTAGAAAATCAAGAAATGACTGGACTATCCCGTAAGATCAACAAATGACAGAAACATCCCGGACAGTCAAGAAATGACAACAATGTCCAAGACAATTGAAAAATTGCAAAAATGTCTTGGAAAATCAAGAAATAACAGGCAAATACAGGAGAATCAGAAAAGTACAAAAATACCCCAAAAGGGTCCAAAATTACACATACTCAAAATGGGTCCAAAATTGTAGAAACACCCAAAAAGAGTCAAAAATTACAAAAATACCCCATCTCATGCGAAAATGTCCTTTATGGACATCAAATCAACCTAAGGGTCTGATCATAGAGTGATCATGACCATGAAGCAACTCTGACGGACCAACAGTGATCATCTTGTCAATCCAACAGTCCGATCGTGATGGAATTTAAATTCAACCGTTCGATCAAGGGACAAACAAATTCAATGACATGATTGTGCCAGAAGCAAATTTGAAAGGTTAGATTACAACCAAACGTAATCCTAAAACTCAATTACATAATTGGGACCATATATCAGTCTTGAAAGATCGATTGTAATTCAAATTACATATGTTCCAGAAAATAAAATCTTCAATTTTTTTTACAAGAGTATCACAACGGATGGAGGTAAAAGACATTCTTTGACAGTAAATTAAAAGTGTTCGGACTTGCTCGGATGTAAATTAACACCGACTCAGGTCGGTGGAGAAAAGTCCAATACACAAACCCTAAATCGTTTGATAAATCAAGCGTGCAGAATTAACAATATGCCAAAATATATGCATATTTATCCAATAAATAAATATTTTTTTAAATTAAAAATTTTCACGTGTTAAACAAACTGACATGCCCGGTGAGACTTTTCCTCCTTTTCGTCTCTCTGTCAAAGAATATCCTCGTCTCTATAAAGTTGTGACCCATTCACACTCTTGCAAGAAATTCAAAGGATTCCCGTCGTTGAGGATGTCGTCGGGGGCACCAAGGTTGAGCGGTTCCTACTGAAGCCTAATGTTGACACAAAACACATCTAAAGCTACTCCTAACAGGGGGCAACGTCATCCCGACCGTTACTACTGCCGCTGGGGGCATCAAGGTTAAGGCTTCCTTTCGAAGGCCAAATGTCAACACAATACATGTCCACACTGCTCCCATTAACAAGGGGCAACATCGCCCTGTCCATGACTCCCGTTGCTGGGGGCATCAAAATGAAGGCTTCCTTTTGATGACCAAGTGCTAACGCGCGCCATGTACTGTTCCTGCTAATAGAGGGCAATGCCGTCTCTAAGATAGAAAATCTATTGTGTCTATGACCAAGTCTGGCAAGATTAGTCCTCGTCACAAAATAAACAAAAAGAAGAAGAATACGAACGACTAGATGGAGATGAGCCGATCTCACACCAATGCTTTGCCGAGTACATCAAGTTGAGACGGAAATGAAAGAAGCTAGAGCCTAAGCTTCGTTTCTGAAGCCAGCGCATTGGTGGAAAGTCAAAGCCTCTAAGCCTGAGCAAGGGGGCAATCCTACTGCCGTCTACATCAAGTCAAGGCGGAAATGAAAGAATCTGACGTCCAAGTCTCATGAGAAAAAAAAAGGGTGTGCCAGTGGAAAGCCAAAGCTTTTAAGCCTAAGCGAGAGGGCGATTCTGTGGAGCAACTTTGTATTAAACAAATATGGGTCACCAAAAAGGAAGTCCGAGTAATAAAAAAGGCTAGGATAGTTCAATCTGCGCAATCGCCATCCCAATACCAAGCCAAAAAGCAGACCATCCAAGATCCCTAAACCTCCCATCATTGGGGCAGAAGAAAAAGTGATCTAATAAAGTCCTTCGGTCTTCAGAAGCAATTTGAACTAAGGAGACTAATAACCTTGGGGCTTCCTCGTCCCAAGTGTCGGGTTTTAATCCACTAGGGGCTCTTACTTGAGTTCAAAGCCTTAGAAGAAAAGGATAAAACATGCCCCAAAACTGCTTACAAAAGCAGACAGGGGCATTCCTTGCTTCTTTAAACACGACGCCTGGGCATGACATCTCACATAGACTTAGGGTTGTCAATGGGCCGGGCCTAGGTCGGCCCGACCCGGGCCCGACTCATCAATGTTAAAACCCAAGCCCGGCCCGGGCCTGAGCCATGTCGGGTCGGGCTGGGCCTGACACTACTAAGAAAATGTAAAGTCCGACTAAGGCCCGACCTGGCCCAAAAATTTAAATAAAAATAAAAATTAATATATTTAATAATATAAAGCTTATAATCTCACTAAATTAATTAGAATTTTGATGTTAATTATTCAATTTGTTTGAAAAGAGAGTTTTTAATTTTATAATTAAATAAAAAACACAATTTTAACTAAGTAGATTTTAAAATTTGAAGAAAGAAAAAAAAGAGAACGGGTCGGGCCGACCCGCGGGCCGAATTCAAAACCCGAGCCCTACCCGTGGGCCTAGTCGGGCTGGACTTTTAGGCCCGACTAAGAACTCGTGGGCCGGAAAGGTCTTGCAGCCCAGCCCGAAATCGGGCCAACCCCTTGGGCTTGTTGGGCCGGCCCGGCCCATTGACAGCCTGTTTACACACGAAAAATAAATAAAATGTTGACACGCTGATGATGAATTAAACTTTAGGGCTTTTGGGTATCATCAACATGTTTATTTACACTTATTTGTTTCGCGTTTTAGATTTATCAGACGATTTAGGGTTCATGTACAAGACTTTTCCCCACCAACCGGAGTCGGTGTTAATTTACATCGGAACAAGTCCAAACACCTTTGATTAACTGTCGAAGAATGCCTTTTGCCTCTATTCGTTATGACATAAATGATCTTGATGATCTCGGATACATACTCTTGCAAAGAATTTTGAAGACTTTATTTCCTTGAACATATGTGATTTGAATTACAATCGGTCTTTCAAGACCTTTACATATAGCCTTGATTGTGTAATTGGGTCTTCGAGATTACATCCGGTCGCAATCAAAGCCTTTGAATTTGCTTCAATCTACATTTGAATCTTTGAACTTGCTTTCATCCTGAATCTTTGAATTTACTTTTGTCCCCTGATCGGACTGTTGAATTTGAATTCCGTTAGGATCGGACCGTTGGATCGCCAACATTATCCCTGTTGGTCTATTAGATTTGCTTCATGGTCATGACCACTCTTTTGATCGTGATCAGACTCTTAAGCTGGCTTGGTGTCCATAAAGGACATTTCCGCCTGAGACGGGATATACTTATAATTTTCCTCCATCGAGATGTTTTTGCGATTTCCCAAACATTGGGATATTCTTATAATTTCATACTTTCTTGGAGATAGCCCCGTCACTTCTCGACTTCCTGAGCATTCTTGTCATTATGACTTTTCAGACTTCTCGGAGATAGCTTCGTCATATCTTGACTTCTTGAACATATCTGTCACTTATTGACTTTTCGGAGATAGCCCCGTCACTTCTTGACTTCCTGGGCATATCTGCCATTTCTAGACTTTTCGGAGATCGGCCCGTCATTTGATTTCCTGAGCGCTCCTGACTTCCTTTCTTGACTTCTCGAAAATAACCCCGTCATTTGACTTCTTGGGCATTCCTCGTCTTCATTTCTTGACTTCTCGGAAGTAATCCCGTCATTCGACTTTTTGGGCATTCCTCGTCTTCATTTCTTGACTTATCGAAAATAACCCCGTCATTCGACGACTTAGATATTCCTCGTCTTAATTTCTTTGACTTCTCAGGGTTTATTTGTAATTTCACCAATTTTAAGTTTCTGGATATGATAGCTCTTGGCCATGAAAAAGATTCATAGATTTGGATGGCTAGCCATAAGCTGAACTCAGGAGAGCACATACCGCTTCAAGGAAGGGGCGTAGTCCCGCTCCATCGAGTCGTGCAAACGGCGTAAAACAGAACAAGAGCATTCTTTGTGCAGTTCTAAACCGAACTGAGGACTTTCATACAACTTTCCGACAAATGGGATACTTTCGCAATTTTCTAATATTTCGGGGGGCCTTTCTATAATTTTCTTGCCATCGAGGGCATTTCTGTAATTTTCTTACCATCAGGAGGGTGTTTCTGCAATTTTCCTGCCACTAGGGGTATTTCGTATTTCTACAACTGTTCCGCCACCAGGAGTGCTTATGCAATTTTTCTGTCACCGGGATATTTCTGCAATTTTCCCACCGTCAGGGTATTTTTGCAATTTTCCCGCCACCAGGGGTGTTTATGCAATTTTCTCACCTCCGACAGTGTTTATGTAATTTTTCCGCCGCCGGGGGTGTTTTTGCAATTTTCCCTTCATTGGAGACGGTAATGCAATTTTTCACTTTTCCAGTATTTTTTTATAATTTTTCCACAATTTTTGAAACCTTGAACATTTGTAAGACTTGTCATCAATCACTTACGTTTAATTTGTAAGGCTGTCTTCATTTTATCTTTGGATAATTTTGAATGCAATAAGCCCAACATTTCTGTTCAATTTGTAAGGCTATTTGAATTTTATTTTTGAATGGAACAAGCCCATTTTGATCGGCCCATTTGCAGAAGCTTTGAAAGCCCATGATCATTTGTAAGGGGTGAGAGGCTTCTTAAGATCACCACTCCCAAAGGAGGTGACCAGAACTCCCGGGGGGTACTCAACTGTGATGACCACACCCCTCCTCTCTTGCTCCTTATCCCTGTGAGCCAAGGTCTGCTACACGAGAGGACTGCTGAACCAGGGTCTGCTGCACGAGACTGCAAGGCATCTCCCTTGGGCCTCCAGGGAAGCTCTCCAAGTTTTCATCCATCCTTCTTCGCCTGCTGCCTACCATTCCTTTTATAGCTGATGCACAGTGAACCGGAGGCATGATGCCTCCGGTTGAAACTTTCCCCACCCCCTCCGGTGGAAGTTCAACAGTTAAACCTCCTCATATTTTTTTTTTGTTTCCTATCTACTGCACAGAGACATGAGGGGCCCCCTCCGGTTGTGCAGTGACCGGAGGGGGTCGCCCTCCCTTCTCTTCTTCTTTCTTTTTATCCTTCTGTTCTTTTTTTTTTCAGGGCAAACAAATAAAGACCGAAGAGGGGGCCCTCCAGTTACTCAATGACCGGAGGGTCCCCCCTCCGATTGTACTGTACCGGAACCCCCCCCCCCCCCCATATCTCATGACCGGAGGGGGTCCCCCTCCGGTCCACAGGTACCAGAGGGTGTCCTTTCCAGTGTTGCCTGGCCAGGGGGGTCTACCCTTTTTTTCTTTCAAAATTTCAAGGTTCAACACAGCCCTACATAGGCGGCTGATCCAAAGATACTGAAAGTCAATTCTGACAAAGAAATTGCAAAGAAAAGTCAACATCAATAAAACAACATAAATTGTACAAGTACGGCAACAAGAGGCCAACTGGGTTAGAGAGGCCTCGAAGAATCTAAGCCTTCTAAGGCATGAATTTCAACCCTGGGGGTATGTTCCAATCAGTCCGAAAATAAATTTTCCTTTCCCTCGGGACATGACATGAGGCAAGAAGAGGAAGAAGAATAGAAAAAAAGAAAGAATTTTTTTTCCCTAAAGAACCAGGCTGCCATCTCAGAAAGTCAAAAGGGCATATCTGATGATGAAAACTCCAAGAAAAAGTAAGGGCAAAATACTAAATAATACTCCAAACGAAGCCTCAAGCGAAACCACAAGCAAGGTAACTCCCACAAGCAGAAATCCAAAGAGAAAGACTCCCAGCCAAGTCCTAGGCAAAGCCAAAAAGGCAAGTTCAGGGAAGAAGGCAACAAAGCTCTAAGTGAAGCTAGAAAGGCAAGCCCAAAGGAGAAATAGACTTCAAGTAAAACCGCAGGCAGAGCCAAGAAGGTAGACCCAAGGAGGACCCCTGCTCTTTCCCCTTCCAATTTCAACACTCCCTCAGTGGAGTTTGCCTCAAAGTCGTGGGGTTTCAAACCTCTTGTGGCTCTAAACATGTCTTTTTGACATCAAGCCATCTATGCATGGGATCCAACCCATGCTTTGGTACCAAGTCGGTGTTGAACACCAACTTATTCCTTGATTCAACAATTTCAAGTCTTGACCCACTTCGAGCTCTAAGTCATCCTTTGCAATTAAACCCATTCTATGATACACAAAACTAGCTTTGAGCCTAAACCTGCATATGTGGTATCAAACCAACTTCGGACGTCAACTTCTGTCCCTACCGCCTACAGGGAAGCTGTAAAATTCCCCACTAAATTTTATCCCAAAGAAAGAAGCAAAAAGGAAGGAGAGAAAAAGAAGAGAGAAGAAAGATGGAAAGAGATGAGCACTCTTGGCCCAGACCCTTCAACTCAGGGGCCATGTTTCACCTAGCCCCACAGCCAAACATTCATTCCTCTTGAAATGAAGCACGAGCTAAGGAGGAGAAGAACAACAAAGAAGTGCTTAAAGAAGCAAAGTTGAATAGGCGACTACTATGGAAATCCCCAGAAAAGGAAATCCATCTACGAAGAATTGTAGAAGAGACAATCCTTCTTTCCACTCAATAAAAAACCAAGTGAAGCTGAAGTTGCATCAGCTACATGATTCACCTCAGCTAGATCACCACTTTGTCGAAGCTCAAGTCCAAAAGTTAAAAAAAAGGTTTAAAATAGAGGTGTCTCGGCGAACTTAGCCATTCCCATCATAGGGGTGGTTTAAGGGCAAAAAGGTCAGTATTCTTAGTGTTTGATTCACAACCAAGACTAAGTCATGTATTTTCAGTGTTCGAGGTACACCTAACACCAAGTCCACGTTAACATCTTGCCATGGACCTCAAGGACAGGGAGAGTGGGTATAAAGGTCGGTATTCTTTTTGGTTTGTTTGGTCATGACGCATGCGTAGCATTGAGCAACAATATAAGCCACGTTGCACTTAATGCTTGGCCAATAGAATTGATTCTTAACAACCTCTGTAGTTTTGTTTTACCCAAAACACCTAGCTAGACCCTCAACATGCAATTCTTAAACAATGGAAGTCTTACATAGAAAGACACAACCTACCCCTCTTTGAATTTAAGGTAAGTTTCCCTAAAATTGACACAATCCTCATTTGTCTCCTTGAGCCACTCAAAACCCTGTCACCTCTATGCTTATAGTAGAGAGTAGCACTACTCTATGATTGAGTGCATCGGCAGCTCAATTCTCAACCCTGGCTTGTGTTTCAACACAAATGTGCATGCTTGAAGATACTCCACCCATCAGCCATACCTTGGATTCAACTTCTCCTTGGATTCAACTTCTTCTGAGAGTGGAAGAACCAAAGGTCTACCCAATATGATGGTTCTAACTTCCATGGGTAAGATACCACACCAAACCTGATTTTGATAGGAGTAAATTTGAATGGGCACAAGACACCTTTTTTGAATAGGGATGGAAGTGGTATCTACTCACAACACTTTGCATAAGTTGGGGTGGTCAATTGGCATGACTCCCGAGTGAGTAACAAAATCAGTAGAGATTGCATTGATACCACCTCCACTATCAATAATGCAATCTCCACTAGTTTTGTACTTGCTTGGGACGCATACCACTTGACCATCCCAACTTATACAAAACGGCACTTCCATCCCCGTGAAAGAAGTGTCTTGTGCCCATTCAGATTCACTCCTATCAAGATCAAGTTCAGTGTGACATCTCACCTGTAGAAGTCAGAACTATCATATTGGGTGACCTTTATTATACAATCTAGATGTCACAGTTTATGCCAGTCCAACACATTCATTTTAACACATGGGCAAGAGGATCTTCCAACTAAAGACCATCCACAAAAAAGAGGATGCAAAGAACGGAGAAACTATGCCAAGAAAAAGCCTCCGTTTGTTGAACGCTGAAGAGTGGCAGTATCAAAATGAAGATGAGTCCCCAATCTTAGCTGTGGTAGTGAGAGTAGCCATGATAGATTTCCCAATATAGCCACCCACAAGACATTGATGCGTCCTTAGAGAATTCAAGCACATGTTTCTTAAAGATCTCTTGGATCACCTTCGCCTCGTGCGTAATATTCAACAAGATATCAACCTCATTTTGGAAGATATTTTCAAATTTTGCCCTAGTATTGGTTTAATCCCACAAAACACGTTGAATTGCAAAGGCAAGTGGAAAACCTCATCGGGAGAGGTTGCTAGGGAGAGCATGACCCCTTGTGCAATGTCTGCACTCTTGACACCAAAGAAAGATGGGACTTGGAGAATGCGTGTGGACAATTATGCAATCAATAAAATTATTGTTGGGCATGATGGCTAGTGTCATAATTTTCTTAATGATTGATTTGAAAAGTGGTTGTTATCAGATTAGGATCAAACTAGGGGGTGAGTGGAAAAGAGTCTTCAAAACAAAGGATGGCTTGTATGAACGATTTGTTATGTCATTTGGCCTCTACAATGCCCTTAGCACCTTTATGAGATTGAAGTACCATGACCCTTCATTGGAACTTTTGTTGTTGTGTACTTTGATAATATCATTTTCTATAGGAGGTCTAGAGAAGATCATCTCGACCACCTTCGCCAGGTTTGTACCACCCTCAAGAGAGAGAGCCTCTATGCCAACCTTCAAAAATGCACTTTCATCAATGAGTGTAAAGTTTCCTAGAGTCTATAAAATCTTAGCTAAGGGCATGATTTGTCGTATCAGCGCGACTTGCACTAAATCATCTGTATCACATCATACTAGGACCAAACCGACCCCTGATACGGTGCG
The DNA here is from genome assembly GCA_022559845.1 of Amorphophallus konjac. Classification (NCBI taxonomy): domain Eukaryota; kingdom Viridiplantae; phylum Streptophyta; class Magnoliopsida; order Alismatales; family Araceae; genus Amorphophallus; species Amorphophallus konjac. The sequence goes on along the minus strand of CM040124.1, from coordinate 339,515,605 downwards.
ACTCAGCTCGACCTTTCGGTCTCGAGCTATCTCGAACCATCTCGGAGCCATCTCGCACTGCATCGCAACAATCTCTAACCGAATCGCAGCCGACTCAAGCCATATCGTAGCGGCTCAGTTGGGCCCTCCAAGGTTTGTCTAAGGAGTCACACTGCCTCGAACCGTATTGTTGTATTGCATTGTACTAGAACTGGTCTAAATCGATACAACTCGACGATACAACCAACCTTGGTTGAGAGTGTCTCCATTGACCCTGAAAAGGCCAACACAATAGCAGAATGGCCTGAGCCAAAGAACATTCATGAGGGCCACAACTTTCATGGCTTGGCAATATTTTAGCGTTGCTTCATCCACGGATTTAGCAGCATCATGCCTCCCATTATAGATTGAATAAAAAAAAGTCTTTGAATGGACCAAAGCCATTTCTAAGACCTTCCAAGAAATCAAAGAGAAACTGACTCATGCCCCAATGCTTCGAATTTCTGATTTCTCCAAAGTGTTTTAAAGTCGTTTGTGATGCTTCTAGTGTTAGGATTGGGGGGTCTTTAAGTCAAGAGGGCCACCCTGTGGCATTCTTTAATGAGAAGTAGAGTGATATCAAACTCAAATTTTCCACCTATGATAAAGAGATCTACACAATAGTACAAGCTTTGTGTCATTGGAGATATTATTTGCTACAACAAGAGTTTCTCTTGTATTTTGACCATGAAGCTCTTAAGTTCCTCAATTCTCAGGGGGAAGAGGAGGGTGCTCAAGATGCAACAAGCAACCAAGCTCTCAATATTGGGCGGTCCCCATCATCTCCTCCCCCTCCTCTCGGTGTCACCCTCCCTTGGAGGCATGGTTCTCCAAGGGAGGACAGGTGTGGCGGTTGGACCCTGGGAGGGGCATGTTCTTTCGGGCGCTCTCGTGCTTTGGGTGCAGCAGAAAGGGGCACATCAGGTGTTTCTACAGGTCAGGGGGGCCCATCCGTCCGCGTTCGATGGGAGGCCTGCGGGGCAAATGTCGTTTGCGAATGTGGTCCGAGGCAAGTCTCCTCTCTCTTCCTGTGCTCTAGGTAGCTCTGGTTGTGTGGAGGCAGGGGAGTATCCTGCGGCTGAGGTCCAGAAGAGGGAGTGTTGGCTTCGTCAGAGTCTCCTTGTCATGGTGGTGGAAGGTTCAGTGCTCGCTGGACAGGTTGGCCAGAGACTGGCGGAGATCGCAGGCATAGATGGCAGTTTCGGCCGAAACCGATACGTTTCGGCCGAAACGTATCGGTTTCGGCCATAACCGATCCGAAACACACATTAAACACTGTAGCAATCCGAAACTAAAGGGGGGTATCGGTTTCGGGCGAAACCGATACGAGTTTCGCCCGAAACCAAACGGTTTCGGCCCGAAACCGTTTGGTTTCGGCCGAAACTAGTGACTTTATGGCCAATGTTGGCCCCCGAAACCCCATAACCCACAGGTTTCGGCCGAAACCTTCCCCCCCTGCTGTGACAGTCGCGGGTGGTGTCTGCCGCTGCCGCTGCTGCCGCTGCCGCTGCTGCCGCGCCTGTGCTGCTGCCGCTGCTGCCGCTGCCTGCTGCTGCTGTGCTGCGGCTGCTGCCTCTGCCTGCGGCTGCTCCTGCTGGCTGCTGCGGCTGCTGCCTGCCGGCAGCTGTCCGACCAAGGGTGAAAGGCCGTCCGACAGGGAGAGGCCGAGAGGGACTGAGGTCTGAGGGAGCCTTCTTGCGCCAACACAACTTCAACTTCAAGGGTTTGATTATTTTGTTTGAGGTTAATTTCATTGGGTTTTGTTTGATTATTTTGTTGTGTTCTTTTGGTTGGGTTAAAAATTTGGGGTAAGCAAGTCTTGCTTATTAAGTTTATTCCAAGGGTGATTAAGGGCTTAAGGGTTATTTGCTAATTAAACCCTAATCAGATTTTAAAAATTGGGGCTTTTGTCTAAATTGGTTTGCTTAGGCTCAATTGAAGTTAAATTAAGGTTCATTGAGGATTTTGGGGTTGGATCATGCGGGTAATTAGTTTTTCCCAAGGGTGATTAATAGTTAATTGCTAATTAAGCCCTAATTAGGTCATAGAAATTGGGGCTTTTGTCTAATTCGAGTTTTTTAGCCACAATTGAAGGTTAATTAAGCTTCATTGATGAATGTGGGGTGGGATCATACTGGGATTGTATTTTTATGAAGGGTAATTAGGGTTTAATTAGTAATTAAGACTTAATTAGTTCATAAAAATTGGACCTTTTGTTTAATTCGAGTTTCTTAGCCACAATTGAAGGTTAATTAAGCTTCATTGATGAATGTGGGGTGGGATCATGCTGGGATTGTATTTTTATGAAGGGTAATTAGGGCTTAATTAGTAATTAAGACTTAATTAGTTCATAAAAATTGGGCCTTTTGTTTAATTCGAGTTTCTTAGCAACAATTGAACGTTAATTAAGCTTCATTGATGAATGTGGGGTGGGATCATGCTGGGATTGTATTTTTATGAAGGGTAATTAGGGCTTAATTAGTAATTAAGACTTAATTAGTTCATAAAAATTGGGCTTTTTGTCTAATTCGAGTTTCTTAGCCACAATTGAACGTTAATTAAGTTTCATTGATGAATGTGGGGTAGGATCATGCTGGGATTATATTTTTATGACACATGATTAAGGGTTATTTGGTAATTAAGCCCTAATTCATTTATAAATTTGGGTCTTTTGTTTTGTACTTACAATTGTTTGTCTTTGACTGTGTAACTTCTTAATGCAGCATCATGCCTAGACGTCAGCAAACACATGAGCAGCAAGGGCAGGAGGATCCGGGGTGGGCCCACATGTCCTTAGTTGATGCTAAGAGAAGGAAGGTTAAATGTAATTACTGTCGTAAGGAGATGTATGGCGGAATTACCAGAGGCAAGCAACATTTGGCAGGGGTACGAGGAGAGGTGAGACAATGCGACCACTGTCCACGAGAGGTGCGAGAGGAGATGCGCCAGTGCCTTGTGGGGAAAAAGGAGAGGGTGCAACAAAGGGCTGAGGATGAGGAGGAAATTGCTGAGGAGATTTCTGGCAGAAGGGTTGGGAGGGATGATGATGAGGAAGGCACTGAAGATTCTGATCCGGAACTGACTGAAGCAAGGGAGCGTGAAGAAGCCGCTCGAAGGAAAGGAAAGGCACCCATGGGTTCAGGAGGGACCTACTCCAGTACAGCTGCACGACGTCCTGATGTTGCTGCCCCGCCCCCGCAGACGCAGAGAGCATGCCTCATGGACAGTTATCTCCACAGAAGGCCCCAGGCTACACAACCTAAGATCAAAAGTGCATTAAGAGGGGTCAAAAAATCTGCAGAAGTTGCAGGACATGCATTTAAAAGCATCTGTAAATAGTTTTTTCATGCAGGTGTCCCTGCACATGCTGCTGAAAGTGAATATTTTCAACCTATGTTGGATGCCATAGCAGATGCTGGCCCTGGGTTGAAGGCGCCGTCACGTCGGGACATATACGGGCGTGGCCTTGAGGCAGAGGTTGAGGAGCTCCATCAGTGGGTTGAAAGCTTCAAGCATATATGGATGGAGAGAGGATGCACTATTATGTGTGATGGTTGGACTGGTACCACGAAAAAGTCCATGATTAACTTTTTGGTGTATTGCATCGAAGGTACAGTATTTGTAAAATCTGTAGATGCATCAAATTTTGAAAAAAATGCCAATTATTTGTTTCATTTGATGGACAACATGGTAGACGAAATTGGTGAAGAAAATGTTGTACAAGTTGTGACTGATAATGAAGCCAGTTATAAGGCTGCAGGGAGGAAATTGATGCATAAGCGCAGGCATTTATATTGGCTCCCATGCGCAGCACATTGTCTTGATCTCATACTTGAAGACATAGGGAAGGACAAACATGTGAAGAAGACGGTTGAAAGGGCACAAAAGATTACCCAGTATATTTATGGCCATCCTAGGATATTGAACATGTTCAGGGAGCATGAAAGTGGGGGGCGAGATATTATCCGTGCAGGGCCAACCAGATTTGCTTCAAATTTCATTTCTTTGGAGTCTCTACATGGGTATACTGTTGAACTCAATTATTACTTCTTTATCCTTATAGTTATGATCCGTATTTGATTCAAATTTTATTTCTTTGCACAGGTATAAGAATGAGTTGAAAGCTTTCATGTACCATAATACCCTGCGGGAATACATCGACAAGGGCAATGTTGATGCTCAGATGGATTATTTGGATGTCTGTCGAATCGTGGACGACAACAAATTCTGGGGCAGAGTAACACGATACATGAAAGTAGTCACCCCCCTCGTGAAGGTCCTAAGATTGGTGGATGGCGATGACAAGAATGATATGGGATATCTTTATGAGGCCATGGACCGTGCGAAATTGGAGTTGCAGGAGTCCATTCCCAAAGAACATGCAAAGTGGTGGAAGATTATTGACCATAGATGGGACACCACATTACACCACGACTTGCATGCAGCTGGTGAGTGATTATTTGTATTCATATATTATTGACCATACATTAACTATATACAAATGCAGGTTATTTTCTGAACCCTCGATTAATGTACAATGCCAATGCACATGTTGATGCCGAGGTGCTTCAAGGCACTTTAAGAGTCATTGGTCGTTTATCGAGGACACAAGATAAGAGGCTTCAGGCGGAAGTAGAGGTTGGCCTGTTTGATTTCATGAATAAGAGGTATAGAATTTACTTACGTAGTAATGCTAATCTATTATGTAATTTTTGTAGATGACCTCCTATAGAATGAAAAGTGGGACGTATTCTGACTCCCAATTGCAATACGCAGTGGGAAGAGTGAGCCCAGGTATACTTCATCTTTGTGCTTTCTTTGCAATTACATCTTCCTTAATTAATTTTTATTTACATCTTATATTTATTTGTTTATGGTTGGTTGGTGTAACAGCTGACTGGTGGATCATGGTGAACAATAGACAATCGGGCAGTTCTGCATTGGCTTTCATTGCAATCAGGGTGTTGAGTCAAACCACATCAGCAAGCCAATGTGAAAGGAATTGGAGCACGTTCAGCCTTATACACTCAAAGGTTCGCAATCGGCTAAAGGCTGATCGGTTAGAGAAATTAGTGTACTGCCACTACAATATGAGGTTGAGAATAAAGAATATGAGGTTGAGACAACAGCTGCGAGACAAACGCGTCGCCGAGGATGCCGCCGCAGAGATTGATGTGGATGGCTTATTTGATGATGATAATCCCTTGCAGTCTTGGGTGGAGATACGAGAGCAGGTTGATGAGCCCGTTTTTGATGTTGATGATAGAAGATGGGCAGAGGGCATACTTGATGAAGATGAGGCAAGAGATCCCGAATTAAGAAGCAAATCAAAGAGGGCCAGAGATACTCATGCGCACCAGTCTAGGGTGGTTGATGACACTGAGGAGCAGTTCGAGTTTGAGCCAGCTAGACACTCAGATACAGATAGCAGGCCAGTCACTCCTAGAATGTCCTCCTTAAGAAGAAGTACATCAGTGCATGGGCAAACTGAGAGGGCAAATGCTGCTGCTCGAGAGGACCCGGCAATTGAAGAGTTGAAGCAGATTTATGTGAGGCACACGCCAAGGGGAAAAGGACTCGTGTCAACGTTGATTGAAAAAAGCACTCCAAAAGAGAAAAAAGCATCCTCAAAGGTTAAAAGGCGACTGGTTTCTTATGATTCTGATGATGATGATGATGATGATGATGATCATCCCGGAGGTGCTGCAGGGGGTACTAGTGCTGCAGGTGGTACAGGTGGTGCAGGTGCTGCAAGTGGTACTACTGGATATAGTCAAGGTCAGCACGGATATGGTTCACCAGGTTACGAAGGTGGCCAACATGAAGCAGCTATTTATGGGGCCCAGAATTATGAACCATCATTTCAGTTCCATCCATATTCGACCAGTGACTCTTCTCTTCCTCAAGATTCCTATGTTGATACTGGATTCGAATCAAGCCAACCAAACACTCCAAGAGGGATCCAAAGAGGGATGCAGGACTTGGCTACCTCATTGTTTGGTTATAGTGAATATAGACCATACATGCAACCTGGTTATGGGTATCGACATCAAGGGCCAGACGATGAGGGAGAAGGTTCTTCTAGTAATTATTATCCATATTAGGTAAGAATCAATGAATTTTTGTAACATTTATTTTGTCCAAATTGGTTTATTGTACTGCTTCTATTAATGTACAATGGAATATGACTTACACATGTTCAATGTTTGAAGTTGAATTTTTGTAGTTGTCTACTTCAAGGTTATTGCCCTAACTTATACAATGAAATGCATGTGTAATGATTTTTATGATTTTTTATGATTTTAAGTAGTTATTTATATTTTTTATGATTTTTTTCAGATTTTTTAGAATTAATTTTAATTTTTTTAACCTGTTATATGGGTTTCGGCCGAAACCGAAACCGAAACCGAGTCGACTCGGTTTCGGACCCGGGCGAAACCGAGACCGAAACCGAGTTTGCCATCCTTGATCGCAGGTGGGTGCTGGCATGTCTCTAAGGTTTCGGCGGAGAGCTTCTTAGTGGTTGGCCATGAGGAGACGATGGTGGCTTCGTTGGCGAGCTCGGGGGTCCTCGTCGTACGGGGTGCCCTTCTTTGGGTCCAGTGGTGGGGGAAGTTCAAGGGAGCCTTCCCCAATCTTGAGTCGGTGAAGATTTCTGTGATCCTTGAAGGGGTACCCCTCCTCCTCTGTGATGAAGAAGGCATTGCCTTCTTGGTGCGTAGCTTCGATATGTTAGTGAAGGGGAGCTTGCGGTTCGTCATTCTCAGATCCAAGATGTCGGTGGGTGTTGACCTTTTGGTGGACTACTCGACGGCCATCCCTGCAGTGGTTACGACGTCGCTTGATGGAGTGCGGTTGGTCATCCGTGTTTGGCTGCAAAGTTAGATTGGTGCGGCACCGCCGTCGGTGGCTCCTAGGTTAGGGCGACCCAGGAGACGTCTAGAGGAAGACGAAGCGGCTCGGGTGGGGTTTCGAAATTCAAACCCCCCGCCATGCGAGCCGAACCCAAGTGCAGTTGTGACGCCTGCCTAGCCGGTTGGAAGCTCATGTGGGCCCGACAGCGTGCGATACTCGGGTGAAGGTTTTGCGGGTAAGCTCCGGGTCAGCGTGCGATACTCGGAGCTTACCCGGATCCGCAATAGCTGTTGCTGTTGGGCCCGACAGACCAGGGGGGGCGCGTCTTCCTCGCCTGAACTCCGCTGCCTCGCTCCCCTCTCTGCTCCAGCGCCTGTCGGAACTGAGTTCCACGCCAGTAGAAGATGTTCAATCCGGTGAGGGTAGTTCTCCTCTCAGGCTGGCAACCTCTTCGCAGTCAAAGCTCCTGTCTCCCCTCCCTAGCTTGACTGGTCCTACTCCTCTCCAGGGGTCCGACCCTCCCGAGGTGTCGGCCGCCCTTCATGGAGATCAGTCGCTTGTTGCTGCCGTGCCGTCTCTGCAGATGGTGGGCCTACCCCCGGAAGATGGGCCTGAGCCTCCTCTTGCCCGAGATGCCTTCGATGGGTTAGTCCCCCAATCGGAGGGGCCCGTCATTCTTCCTGGAGCTTCTCCGTGTAAGTCGTTACCAACGGTTCTAGACCGGGTGCAGGCAGATAGCTCGGTTCTTGCTCTGATCCCAACTGGTTCTAGTGTTGTATCGCCGCAGCCACTGGGGGATGGTGCTGGTGGTGAAGGGTTCTTGTTGCTACAGGAAGGGGAGGTGGCTCGAGGGTGTGCCAAGCTGGGGGTGGAGGAAGTGAGAGAGATGCTCGTTGAAGTCGAGGCTTTGGTGACGGAGGGTGCGAAGGAGGTGACAGTCCAAGTTGGTATCTCCTTTGACGCTGCGAAGAAGGACTTGCGGGGGGTTTTCTCTAAGATCAACAAGCGGTGGAGTGCAAGCATCCGGTGTGGGGCGCGTTCTCGCTCGAGGGCTGGTAGGATTGGTGAAGAGGGGGATGGTAGGACGGAGGGTCCACTTTCTAACCACCGATGAGGATTGTCTCATGGAATGTGAGTGAGCTGGGGGGAGTGGAGAAGAGGAGAGTTGGGAGGGATCTGATAAGGAGATGCAAAATTGACATTTTATGCATTCAAGAGTTTAAATGTGAAGGGGTAGGGGATGGTCTTATCAGGAAGATTGGAGGGTCTCGCCTCTCCTAGGGAGTCGCCTCCCCAACGGTTGGCAGGTCTGGGGAGATTTTGGTCCTCTGGAACCCGTTTGAGGTGGAGGAGATCTCGCAGGACAGAGTGATCAACAAATGGGCCATCTTATTACACTTCAAAAGTGTCAAGGATGGTTTCTCCTAGGATTTCAGTGGGGTTTATGGGCCCCAACTCAGGAATGATAAGCGACAACTTTGGGAGGAGCAGATCCATTTCCATCTTGTCTCAGGCCGTCCATGGTGTGTTGGGGGAGACTTCAGTGCTGTTGCAGCGCCGTGGGAGAGGTCAGGTGATACTTCTATTGCTGGTGAGATGGAAGACTTTTCTGATTTTATCCATGAGGTTGCTTTGGTGGACTTGGGTATGGCTCAAGGTTGCTTTACTTAGTCAAATGGTAGATCTGTTGCTTCTTGTTCTAGGTTGGACAGGTTCATGATTTCTGTTGACTGGGAAGATCATTTTCCTCACGCTCAAGTGACTGGGCTAGCTAGGTCCGTGTTAGACCATAAGCCTATTTTGCTGAAGACTAGTAGAGACAATGGCAGGGCTCACAGGTTCAGGTTTGAGCAGGTCTGGCGTAGGGAGGATGATTTCATAGAGACTATTGCGAGAGCTTGGAGCGCTATTCATACAAGCTCCACTGTTATGGGCACTCTCGTGAGGAAACTGAAGCATACTGCACAAACTCTCCGATCTTGGGGTTCTGATAAAACCGTCCCTGGGAGGGTGGCCAAAGATCGGATTCTTCAGCATCTGTCAGCCTTGGGCAGTTTAGAGGAGGCATGCCTCTTGAAGGAGGATGACAGGGCTTCGAGGGATTCTTTGAGTAGGCAGCTTGATGACCTACCAGTTAGAGAGGAGATTTACTGGAGGTAGCAATCCAGGGATAGATGGATCACAGAAGGTGACAGGAATACAACGTCCTTCCAGCGGCTTGCTTCGGGGAGGAGGGTCAACTCCATCTCTTGCATTAAGGTGGGTGCCCGTTCCTTCTCTTTGGAGGTGGAGATCAAAGAGCAGGCGAGAGACTTCTACTCCGTGTTGTTTGTTGAGGATTCTTTCCACAGACCGAGGATTGTTGATGACCTTCTCCCTTGCCTTTCCCTTGAGGAGAGGGCACGTCTCTCACTACCCTTCTCCGAGGAGGAGGTTCATAGGGTGGTGTTGGCGCTTGCTGGGAATAAGGCCCCTGGCTCAGTTGGGTTCCCCTTAATCTTCTTTCAGAAGTGCTGGGGGATTATCAAGGAGGATTTTTTGGCCACTGTGAGAGAGTTTCAAGAAGGGAGAGCACACTTAGGGGGCATTAATAAAACCAGATTGGTGCCCATCCCTAAGAAGATGGATGCTCATCAGTTCCAAGACTCAGGCCCGTCAGCTTGCTCAATGGCACCTATAACATCATCACCAAGGTTCTAGCTGAGAGGCTTGTTTCTATCATGGATGCTTTGGTCAATCACTACCAGAGCGCTTTCATCAGAGGCAGACATATCTTGGATAACTTCTTGGTGGCTCATAGTGCATTTTTGCTATGAAACAACAGAAACGGAAAGGGTTGGTCTTGAAGCTAGATTTTGGGAAGGCCTATGACAGGGTGAGCTAGCAGTGTCTCTTTGATGTCTTGGACAGAATGGGTTTTTGGGACAGATGGGCTGGCTGGATCAGAGCATGTGTCTCGTCTGCTTCTTTTGCTGTCCTTGTTAATGGTAAGCTGTCTTTGTGGTTCTGCAATGGCTGAGGGCTTCGCCAAGAGGATCATTTGTCTCCCCTCCTGTTTATGCTAGTTGCTAGTGTTTTGAGCAGACTATGGCAGAAGGTTGAGGTTGCTGGGCTGATCAAAGGCTTCCAGGCGTCTAGCAATGGACTCTCTATCTCCCACCTGCAATATGCAGATGACACTATTTTGTTCCTTGATGACGGTGATCACCACCTTTCTATGGCTAGGCTTCTGCTGGAGCACTTGGAGATAGTTACTAGTCTGAAGGTTAATTTTTGAAAAGTCTTCTAGTGGGGGTGAACATGGAGGGTGGTGCTCTGATGAGGGCGGCCACTTCGCTGGGTTGCCCCATTGGAGAGTTCCCCTTTTCTTACTTGGGTCTTCCTCTTTCCCCGAGCGCCCTCAGATGTGCTGACTGGTTTCCTGTTATTCAAAGTGAGGCTAGGCTGGCTGGTTAGAAAGCTAAGTTATTATCCTTTGGAGGTCATCTGATTTTGTGCAGCTCTATGTTGGATAGCCTTCCTACATGTTGTCTCTCCATGTTCCGCATTCCTAGATCGGTGGTCAAGAAACTAGATGCTATTCAGTGCAAATTCTTCTGGCATGGCAACGGGCGACGGTGCAGGGGTTGGCATGATATTGCTTGGGGCAGAATGACCACTAGCAAGACCCAAGGAGGTTTGGGGCTGAAGAATGTGGGCTACTTCAATATGGCGCTACTGTGCAAATGGCTATGGAGGCTGGGGTGTGGTGAGGAGGGGCTTTGGTCCCAAATTATTAGGCATCGCTACTTCCTCTCAAGAAGGGTTTGAGACTTGGCTCGTTCACCATGACACAAGTCGTCTCCTCTCTGGCGAGATATCTTCTCTTGCAAGGATTTTCTCAGTGCCAGTGTTCGTATTCTTCTGGGAGATGGCCATAAGTGCCTCTTCTGGAAGGATAGATGGTGTGGGGACGTCTCCTTGATGTGCTTATTCCCTAGCCTCTTTGCAATTGCGGCGGATCCTCGTGGCACGGTGGCAGAGGCTTTTCACCAGTTTAATTCGAGTGGATCTTGGGCTCTGACCTTCAGGCCTACTTTTAGACAGGAAGAGCTGGAGCAACTCCATGAGCTTCTTGCTTTTCTTCCCTGATTCCAGGTTCGGGCAGGAGAGGATGAATGGTCGTTGAGGTGGGAGAAAAAAGGCTTCTTCACTGTTAAGTCGGCCTATGCGATGATCTCTGATGGTGGCCTGCGCTACGGCCTCCAAGACCAGGTGAGGAGACCTAAGAGTCCTCTTAAGGTTACAATTCTAGTTTGGAGGATATCCCATGGGAGGCTCCCCACTCGTAACACGCTATCTCGTTTTTTGCCGGAGTTGGTTCCTACTTGTTGTTTATGTGGTGGCGGGGTTGAGTCCGTCGATCACCTTTTCGTTGGATGCCCCTACTCTCAAGGGGGTGTGGACGGAGATTGCTCGGAGGACTGGCTGCGTTGTCGTCTTGCGGAGCGACGTTCGTGACTTGCTGCGTGAGTGGGATAGGCCATGGCACCTCAAGCTGGATAAGAAGGTGTGGTGGCTTATCCTCTATGCCACCTTATGGGCGATTTGGGGTGAGTGGAATCACCGTATCTTTAGAAGAAAGTTGTGTGCCGAGGATGCGATTATTGACTTTGTTTGGGCCAGAGTTAAGGCATGCGTGTTCTCTTTCTCTAATGTAATTTCAAGTGGATCCTCTCTTCTTGGGTGCTTTGGGGGATAGGTCTTCCACACCTTCTTGGTGTGTGTTTTGCTGTATAGATTTTTTGGGGGTGTTCTGTTGGGGCTTTGGCCCGCCCATACGTGTATATTCATTCGTTCCCCTTTATTTATATATCTTGGTGGTACTACCCACTTTCAAAAAAAAAAGTTCCTCAATTCTCAGGAGTTGAATTTAAGGCATAGTCGATGGGTAGAGTGCCTTCAGAAAAAACACATTTGTGTTGAAAGTTGAAACACAAGGCAAGGGTTAAGAATCAAGCCGCTGGTGCACTGCCATAAATGTGAAAGTGATAAGGTTTGAGTGGCTTAAAGGAGCGTGAGCATTGCCCCCATTTTGAGGAAACTTGTGCCAAATTGAAAGATGGTCTGTCTAGAGAGTATAGGTGGTCTAGAGAGGATAGTGATTGTCTTCTTCAGGATGGATATTCATTTAGAGAGCATATCTCCCAAGGAATTTTATGTGAGGTTTACATTGTTTGGAAAATTGCATCTTGGGGGTCTAGTTAGGTATTTTCGGCGAAATAAAACCATAGAGACCATTGAGGATTGTTTCATAGGCTAAGCCTTAAGTGCAACATAGCTCAGATTCTTGCATAATGGCCCGTCATAGCCAATCAAACCAAACAGAACACTGGTCTTTATATCCTTCTTCTTGCTCCCTAGGGTCAATGGCAAGAAGTCAATATGGACTTTGTGTTTGGTATACCTCGGACACTAAGAAAACATGACTTAGTCTTAGTTGTGGTATATAGGTTCTCCAAGATGACCCACTTCCTATCTTGTTCCAAAAGCTTTGCTACCTCTAGGGTTGCGCCAAGCTATTCTTCAACGAGGTGGCCAAACTACATAAGACTTCCGAACATCAATGTATCAAATAGGGATGTAATATTGATGAGCTACTTCTGGAAGACCTATGGCACATGATAGGTACCAAACTTAAGTTCTCCAAAACCTATCACTCACAAATTGATGGACAAACTGAGGTAGTCAATCAGAGTATAGGGACCCTTTTGCGCTACTTCGTTGGGGAGCATTTTGAGAACTGGGAACTCATTCTACCGTGAGCTGAGTATGCCTATAACAGTTCAATCAATAGGTCAATTGGGATGAATCTTTTTGAGGTGATGCATGGTTACAAGCCTAGGAAGAATGTTGACCTCATTCCCATATCTATGCATTCTAGAGTCTCAAGGTCCACCAAGCCTTTTGCACAACACATTCAGAGTCTACATGAAGAGATCAACTGACATATCAATTTTAACAACGAATCTTTCTTACAAGAATTTGGCAAATTCCACTTTCCACAAATTTCAAGTGGCTGATTATGTGATGATTAGGGTGCAATGTGAGCGATTTTCTCTCGTGAACCGCAAGGAAACTCCATGCTCATAGCACGGGTCCCTTCAAGGTGTTGTAGTTGTGAATCAAATGCGTAACCGACCCCTAAGTGCTCTCCACCCGCGTTTTCTGCTTGGTGTGACCATAAAGAGTGCATACGAAATGAATAACATATTTCCACTAGGAGCCGAGGGTACCAATGTTGGACAGGCCATTTGTCATTAGATCATTCATGGATCACTAGGGAGGAGCTACAATGCATTAACCCAAACTTGTTGGAGCAGTACCAAAGCAGTATTGATCATCATTCGACAAGGTCGAATTCCTCCCACTTGAGGAGAGTTGGTAGGGACACTAGTTCCAATCGACGGTTCAATCAGATGTAGGTGTACTGGTGCAGTCAAGATACCAACCTGACCATACATTGGCTAGGAGAGGATCTTTAGTATCTCTATAAGAGATTTGTGTTTGTTCATTTTCCTATGTTAGTGCTATTTTATTGCATTTTATGTTGTAAGGGCAGCTCACTCAAGGAGATTTGAGATCTTTTGGAGTCACTAGGGCAGCTGTTCAAGTTCGTATGGTCCCTTGGGTGTTTTTTTTTTCAAGAATGATGGCCCCTAGGATGGCTATCCTTTTCAAGGATAACCTTGAGTCTCTTATGTTCTATTTAAGGGCTACAGTCCCAATTTGAAGGAAGCATTTAAGAAGAAAGAAACCCACCATTTCTTTGAATTGTGTCTTCATAGTTCTTCGAGAGGGAGAAAGGGTGAGAGATCGTTGTACCACCCTTCCCCCTTTCCCTTCTTCTTTTTTCCTTTCCCTAGCCATACTGCCCCTCCCTTCAATGAGATTTGAGATCTTTTGGAGTACCTAGGATGGCTGTTCAAGTTCATATAGTGCCTTGGGTCCTTTTGTTTTCTTTCAAGAATGATGCTCCCTAGGATGGCTATCCTTTTCAAAGAAGCCTCGAGTCTCTTATGTTCTATTTAAGGGCTATAGTCCCAATTTGAAGGAAGCATTGAAGAACAAAAAAACCCACCTTTCCCTTGAGTTGTGTCTTCACAGTCCTTTGAGAGGGAGAAAGAGTGAGAGATCGTTGTAACACCCTTCCGCCTTTCCCTTCTCCTTTCTTCCTTCCCTAGCCATACTGCCTCTCCCTTCACTTTCCTTTCTTCTCTTTCCCACCGTACATCTCTCTTGTTCGACTTTCCCTTCTTCTCTTCCTTCCACCACATGTACCCACTCCATCTCTCCCTTGTTTCTCCTTCCCCAATGAATCCCCACCCCATTCTTCTCCTCCATTCTTCTGCTTTCCCACTCCACCTTCCTCCGTTTGCATGCGCTGGATTTGAAGTACCCATTGTCGCCGCGTCTCCACTACACCAAGCTCGCCCTCCCACCATCGCGAACAATGTAGCAGCCTCCTACACACCCCTTCTCCCCCACCTCCACAGCCCCCCCTCCCTCTCTCTAGTGCTCGTCTTCTAGGGAGCCCCATTCAATGCCTACATTACTGAGGCCCAACCCTGCAGTGGAGCACCAACTACCACCTCCGACTCTACTATCCACCTCCAAAGCCATTGCCCCCACCACTCCTTCCTCCCTCAGCCCCATCGACAAGGGGATGCCCGCATGCATTTTGACTTCCCGCCACCACCACTACACTGGCTGTGACCTATGCTGCCCTCCTTAGTTGCCTCACCTACACTCATCCCCATTGATCAGTGCCACCGCCCTCATCCACTAGCTGGCTCACCCCATCCTCTCCTCCTTCCTCTTACTCACTTCACGCCTACTGTTGCCTTGCACCAATGTCACAACTCAGTCCTACTGTCCTATCCACCACACTGCAGCACCCCACCATCGCTGGCACCACGGATGTCATCAGCAGCTTGCTCTTCATCTTTGTATTTATTTATTTATTTTTGTGAAGATCCACCCCTTCCCGATGTATCCCACTTCCTTCGTCTCCTGCTGCGAGCTTCATTTCTCCCTCCCCACCTCTCCGAGGACCGATGTAGCCCCCCTCTTCCTCTGGTCCCCTGCTTTTCCCTTTTCTAGTCCCCTACTCCCCTTCCCTTTCTTATTTTGTGCAAAAAAAGTTTTATTCTAAGCTTCTTGGTAGTTCCAGCAGTTGAAATACAAAGAGCAGCCTTTAGTGAAGGTCTCTATTTTTCTTGATCCATAGAGACACTCTTCAGTCTGGTAAACTCATAATCTTTTAAATACTGATTTTTAAATAAGCTAACTCATTTTTAACTCCATAGTAGTGTTATATCTTTGCACTATTCCTTTCAAGTACTTTTGTAATGTTTTTGACCTTTTTTTTATAATAAGGGGGCGAAATAAAATTTGGTAGACATGCCTTTTCATTATCTTTTCGACGGAAGGATAGAATGTCATCTTCTTCCAAGTTAAGAATTGTTGTCTTGAATGTTGTTATGAGACGAGGAACTTAGAGCTCCTTTTAAATACTTGCTTTTCTTGTAGGCCAAGTCAATTAGGGTGATCAAACCGAAAAAATGGGAAAGGTTAAAAGAAATAATGAACTTCCTATATCATATCAACATTCAAACAATAGTCCTTAACTTGGAGGAAGATGACACTCAACTAAAACCCTCCATTCCTATCAAATCTTTTTTTATCCTGTTAGAAATATTACAAAGCTATATTACCTGAAACTAATAGTGCAAATACAACAATTCTATAGAGAAGAAAATGAGTTAACTTACTCAAAATTCAGTATTCAAATGTTTATAAGTTTAGCAAACTAAAGAAAAAATAGAAACCTTAGAAAAAGGCTACTCTCTATTATAATTATTGGGACTACCAAAAAACCTAGAAGAAAACTATTTTTGTACAAAATATGCAGTTCAAATGCTTGTGGTTTAAAATCTGCAACCTGCTGATCAATGCTACATAATTGGTTTCATAAATGGTGCTCCTGCTTTGGATTTAAAACGAAATCCTTTAAAAAAATTAAGAGATGCATTTGAAACAACTCTAAAATTTAAAAAGCATATTACTGAAGAGCTCTCACTAATGAACTTTGTCAACAAATATGGAATTTTTTGGATACTAACCTGAGATTTTAACATAGAAATTGAAACAAAGGCAGGTGGCAGAACTTGTGAGGATGGGGCAAGCTGCTGTTCTCTGCAGGAGGCAGATGGGTTTTATCCTAAATGGAGCTCTCCTCTACAGCCCTCTATCATATGTTAATTCCGTTGATGCGTAAGACAGTGGAAAGAAATATTGAATCCCTCAGAAGTTCCTGGTCCCCTCACGTCAACCTTCAGCTTCCGTCCCCTTGATGCTCCTGCACCTGGAACTACTTGTGCACCTTTCACTGCTGCACTAATACTAAAAGGGTTGACGGTTTGAAAGATTATTACATAAGCTGCTGAGTACATTCTTTTGAGAAAGGGGTAACCTAAAGAACAGAGGACCACACCTAGTTAGATGGGAAAGAGTCTGCAGAAGCAAAGAACGGGAGGAGTTGGGCTGGTCGGTATAACAAATTTTAATAGAGCACCACTGGCAAAGTGGTTGTGAAAATTAGGTGTGATTGTGAAGCCTCATCGTGAAAACTTGTAACCGTTAAATACTATAGACGCAGCAGCAAGTTGAGGCCTGAGCCAAACAATCCATCTACGGTGTGGGAGTGAAGAAACGTCATTGATTGCATGAAAATGCCCATTACATTTTCTCTTAGCAACAGTACATGGATCAGATTTGGAACGACACATGGGCTTCAGCCAAGTGCTTCTCCCCCCAGTTTGCTTAGTTATATGATCTAACTCCTGATAAAGGGAAGGTGGTTCAATCTTTCGTTGATAGGAACGGGGATAGAAAGTCAGAAGAAACCTGACAGAAGCAGAGATATTTTTAGCACTGGGACTTAAAGCGGGCACCTTGAGCAAGAGAGCAAAACAAAAAGCTCGCCTTAATTTTACCCCCCCCCCACACAAATAGTTTTAATTATGCATATCCAATATAGCATATTGTGGCAGGTGCTAATCAGAAAATAGAGCATTTATGAATAAAAACTGGTGGCTTTTCACCACCCCCCAACCAAAAGGATTTTACAATCAATAAAGGGCAGAAAGTTGATCTGAAGAGCAAAGTAAGCAAAACCTTTTTAGTGTCTGAAGCATGAATTCTGAATTCAACAAACTTCCACAAGAAATATCTAAAAGCTTTCTTAAAACTAAATTTTAAATAACTGGAAATAATAAGAGTCATTGATGGCAGGATCATTCCTTTGACAATATGATCACTTACAAATAGTAATAATTTATGAACTACTGACCAACAAGAAGTATGGGACAAAATTGCTTAACAGCAGTATCAGTGCAGGGAGATCTGACATTCACCTTTAGACGAGTAAATTCCTCATGAATGGCAGGATCAAGTAGCAATTTCCTTGTCTGTCAACATCAGATATATAAAATGCTATAATTCATAAAAGCATGTTAAACAGGTTGCTAATGGTAAACATTATTCTGAATCCATGACCATCATTTTATACTGCAGTGTTTCACAATAAACCAACGAAATGTAAACCATGCATGAAAAGAAGTAAGCTTCGTGAAAAGGAGCTAACAAATATTAGCAAGAAAAAAGTAAATAGCGGTTTGTATAGTGACATGTGAATGGCCATCGAAATCAATATATGCAACTATGCAAGTAAAGAGACCAGATGGGAGCATATCAACACAAATCATAAGGCATGGTTTTAAGGCTTCCACTTGAGATTCCTACTTTGGGTTTTGTTTGGGCTCTTTTGGGGAGGGGCCTTGAGATCTTCACCTCAAGGTTAAACTAGGCTTCCTTTTGGGAAATGTCACTTTCTGTGTATCAACTATTATCAATCCAACTAAGTACCTAAGTGATCTTATACAAGTTGATTTATCAGCAGTTCAGCACTTACGTCCATGCTTCCTGAAATTGTCTTCACCTCAAGGTTAACATAGGCTTCTTTTTGGAAAACCACACTGAGTATACATATCAACTTATATGAATCCAACTAAGTGCCTATGTGGCCTCAAACAAGCTGATTTATGTGCACTCAATTCCATGTTACCTGCCATTGTCGATGGAATATAAGGGAGCTAGTTGGACCATACAAGTTATTACAAGTTGATTTGATCCATTGTACAATGAAAATGAGGAAAACAAAGCTTAAAAAGGAAGAAGTACCTGGACAAAGAATTGAACAAAACATTTCACTTGGAAAGATGAGACATAGATGTAAGAAACATAACGGAGAGGGTGCATACCTAAGGATCCTTCCAATCTCCTGTTCTTATATTAGAACAGCGTGGATAACAATGAGACATTTAGGAGTATTTATTTGAATGGGGATGGCACTGTTGGCCTGGGCTTGTTGGCTGTTTGTGGTTGGCTCTGTTTTTTTTTTTTTTTTTTTGAGAAGTGGATGGTACCACAGTTGTAAAGGAATGTGGGATATACAAGTATAGTCAATTAGCTCCCAAAAAATCCCTATACAAAAAACTCCACACCGAGGCGGTGTACCTCTTGCTATCCCCCCAACAAAAGGAAAAGAGAGTAGTGTGACTCCACTTTACATAAATATAAATGTTCAACCCATTCCCTCACTCACTCAGATAAAGGAGACAACCCTCTCCTCAATTCTAACTTTGCCTCTGAAGATTTTGTTGTTTCTTTTTCCCCACAGTGCCCATAGTGTAGCATGAAAGATGAGCTACCAAGTGATTCTATCCCCCTTCAGGTTCCACTTCTTGTGTCATTTGACAAGGAGATGGTGCACACTCTCAAATGGGCTAATAATGTATTGGATCCTATCGGCGATCATGGCCCATTAAATTTTCCTCCACCTCTCAACAGAAGCAACAAAGGGTGGGAATATCATGTAGGAAATTGGCAGTCCTATCACATGTGGGCAACGGACCATTAAATATCCTCTAAATCAATTGCATCACTTTCAGCGGGCTCTGAAGGGTCCAAATTTGCGGTTCAAACCGGTGGCACATTCCCCCATCTGCTATGAGTATGTAGACCTGCCAAGAAGTCTCCCTCCTTCTCTCATCTCCACCACCACCTGTTAGATCTGCTTTTCGGTAGATTGTAGTCTAAGAGGAATAAAAGGAGTCTCTCCAGCTGATCTATCTCCTCGGGCGTGAGATTCCACCTGAAAGTGGGCATCCATGTTCCCCCAGAAAGTTGTGTCAAAGGTTTGAGCCATCAATGTCGTGAGTGCAGCCAAAATTGCAAAAAGCTTCGGAAATGTTTACTCTAGGTGAAATCCCCCGTTGAACCCTAAAATTTCTGAAACAAAAAAAAAAACTCCGGTTGGCAAAACCGGAGGAACCTCCATCCAGTTGCACAGCAACGGAGGGAGGCTCCTCCGGTAGCACAACAAATCGGAGGGAGCCCCCCTTTAGTAGCACAACAAATCGGAGTACCATAGGGAGCCCCTCCGATTGTGCAACACCAAAGAGATCCCCCTCCAGTTGTGCTGTACTGAGAGAGCCCCTTCGGTTGTGTAGCATCGGAGGGACCCTCCTCCTGTTGCGCAAACGCAAAGGGAGATCCCTCCAGTTGTCTCTCCCTTAATCTCCGAGTTTCCTCTTTTGCCCCTCCTTTCCAAACCGGAGCAGCTAAAATGTCCAAAAAGGTGAAAAAAAAACCTTCACCTCCCTCTGGTAGCCCATCTCCACCTTTATAAATAGGAGCCTTTGGCACATTTGGAGGGGGGATTGCATCTCTTGACACTTGGAGGCTCGGAGAGCTTGACGTAAGGATCTCTTGAAAACCTGGAGTTTCTTGAAGGCTTGAAAGTTTGGAGGGTTGAAAATTTTCGTTATTTGCAAAAACCCATAAAGGGTATATTGCATACATGCCCATATCATTAGGGATATAATCTTGTGGTTATGCAATGTTGTTGAAATGATAGAAAAACCATATAAATTTCAGAAACAGCCAAAGTCTATGAAAAAACCTTAGAAATCATGGGAAGAACCCCATTACGAGTTGGAATGGCAGAAATATCCTACAACTTTGCAAAATTGTAAAAATGACCAAAAACATAGGGAAAACCCTGATCTTTCAAGAAAATTGCAGAAAAATCTTGATTTGTCAAGAAATGGCAGAAAAAATTGCAGAAAAGACCATGGAAGGCCCATAAATTACAGGAATACACCCTGTTGATGGAAAATTGCAGAGAAACTTTAATATTCAAGAAAATTACAGAAAAAAACCTAGAGAATCCAGAAATTACATATATATCCCCGATAGTGGGAAAGTTGTAGAAATACACTCTGCTGGTGGGAAGTTACATAATAAACTTGAAAGATGAAAAAATTATAGAAATCCCCCTACTTGCGGGAAAATTGCAGAAAGACCGAGAAAGACATCCACCAAGGACCAAGCATGAAGAAGGGAGGCACCAAGCACCCAAGGAAGGATCACCCAAGTGTTCTTGTCTTGGGAAGTGTTCTTGTACGTATGTATCTACAAAAATACATGAATGGGGATATGTTGTATATATGGCCCTATATGAATTATTCCTAAGTCCTAAGAGATATTTTAAGAAATTAAATCAAGAAAATAAGTATAGATCAAGCATCAGGGGGCAACCAAGGAGATCCAAGTATGAAGACTGGTGTGCGTGCCTTGTGATCAGAAAAGTATGTTGCTTGTAAATATACTCGGGAAAGTCAAGAAATGACGAAAATATCCAGAAAGTTAAGAAATAACAAAAATACCCAAAAAAGTCAAGAAATGAAATGACAGAAATGTCCCAGGATGCCAAGAAATGACAGAAATGTCCCAGGAACGTCAAGAAATGACAGAAATACTCTAGAAAGTTGAGAAACTATCCTGAAAAGTCAAGGAAAGGCATAATTGTCCAAATTGTCAAGAAATTACAAATATACCCAATAATGGGTCTAAAATTGTAGATATACTCACAAAGAGTCCAAAATTGTAAAAATACCCAAAAAGGGTCAAAAATTGCAAAAAATGCTCAGAAAGGGTCAAAAACTACAAATATATCCCCGCCTTGTGTAGAAATGTCCTTTATGGACATCAAGTCAACTTGAGGGTCCGATCACAATCAAAAGAGTGATCAAGACTATGAAACAACTCCGACGGTCCGATAGTGATCATATTGGCGATCCAACGATCCAATCGTGATGAAATTTGAAATCAACACTCAGATGTCGACCAGGAACAAATTTGAGGGTTAAATCGTGACCAGAAGCAGATCTGATGGACCAATAGCGATCATCTTGGTGATCCAACGGTCCAATCACGATGGAATTCAAATTCAACTGTTCGATCGTGGACAGAAACAAATTCAACCGTACGATCATAGACAAAAGCAAATTCAATTGTACGATCGTGGACAAAAGCCTATTCAATGGTCTAGTTGCAGATTGAAGTATATCCGACGCTCCGATTTTGAACGGATATAAATCAAGAGACCCGATTTTATAATAGGGGTCAAATGAAAAGGTCTTAAAAGACCAATTGTAATTCAAATTACATACGTTCAAGGAATGAAAGTGTTCAAAGTTCTTTGCAAGAGTTTGCATCTTTAATGGGTGATCATTAAGATCATGACCATGAGATAAAATCCAAAACGTCACAACGGATATCGATGCAAAAGGTGTTCTTTGACAATAAATCAAATATGTTCGGACTTTACGCTGATGTAAATAAACACTTACTACAGTCGGTGGGTGTTGGACACAGAAAAAATCTAAGGAATACTCTTGTCGTAGATAAGAGAAAGATTTTCGTTCTTTTTGAAAAGAAACACTCCTCTGCATAGAGAGGGTTCCGTGGGTGCGCATAGTATCAGACGATTTGGGTTCGAGTGCTGGACCTTTCCCCACTGACCGGAGTCAGTGTTGATTTACATCGGCCTAACGTCCGAACACCTTTGTTTAACTGTCAAAGAGGTCCCAAAAGACTTCTACAGAGGTTCTGATGTGGAGGGCAAGCTCACTCGAGAGACTCTCCATGACCACTCATTTTATCACCAACACATAGAAACAACTGGATTAGGGCTAGGTCTGAGCAAAACCCTAAGATTTAAGCATAGAGGCACAAATATGCGGAAGCCATATGTATTTTTAAAGCAAGGGAAGTTTTCTAGACCCCGGGGGTATTTTGGTAATTTTACCAACCCAGGGGTATTTTGGTAATTTTCCAGGCCAGGGACATTTATGAAATTTTCTGGGCTGGAGTGGAAGTGAAACTAGATCTCTAACTCCCCAAGACATTGAGGCTCTTTCTGGAGGGTTTCGAGGGCTTTGAGGCCATGTTTAGGTTACAGGGGTATTTTGGTAATTTTACCAGACCCTAGACCTAGGTTTGGTATAATACCCGAGTGCTGGACTGAGCTGACAACACTTCCGGACTGAACGAATGACAAGGGGCTTCATGGAAGGCACATATTTGTCAATTCGGCCGAAGGAGGGGTATATACACAATTTTCCAAAGTCGGGGGGTTTTCTTATAATTTTTCCACCCGAGGTTACATATAAAACATGTTGAATGCTTTTATAATTCCAGTGAGTACATGAGTTGTCGGCGAGTTGTCGACTGTACAAAAGTCCGCATTAGAGCGGGAAATAGGGACGTAGTCCCAATTACAAGAGATTGCAGGGTATAACTGCAAATTACAGGACTTCGGTCTTTTACAATCCCGGGAAGGATATTTTTGTAATTTCGCCATTATAAAGGCAGAAATACAAGATTTAGTCGTCCCGAGACGTAAAGACTTACAAAACATGGCCCGCTGAGGGGCATAATTACAAACATGGCCCGCTGAGGGGCATAAACGTAAATATACCCTATAGGGGCATAAATACAAGACCCGGGGACTTACCCCACGCGGGCCGAAACAAACGAACAAAAGCTTCAAGTATGCTCCGTAGGTTGCTGCTTGTAGTCACTTCCAAGTGTCTTCTTTTGGACCTCTGGGGGTCTATTTATAGAAGTGGGGAACCTCCCCGGGAGTGTTCGACCCCGTACGGGTCCAACGGGATGAAAATGACCCCGGGGAGGTTCCATTTTCAAATTTTTTTAGTCCGTGCGCGGGAATGGAACCTCCCCGGGGTGGGAGGTCCCCGGGACGGTCCTGGACCGTCCCGGGGTCGCGGACACCCGGGGGGGAGACCTCCCCGGGGTCGCGGCTCCCCGGGGGGATTGGCCCGGGGTCGCGGGCCCCCGGGGGGACCTCCCCGGGGTCGCGGGCCCCCGGGCAGGACCTGCCCGGGGTCGCGGACCCCCGGGGGACCTCCCCGGGGTCGCGAGCCCCCGGGCAGGGCCTGCCCGGGGTCGCGGACCCCGGGTGGGTCCCGGCCGGGGTCGCGCGCCCCGGGGAGGACCTCCCCGGGGTCGCGGACTCCGGGTGGCCCCCACCCGGGCCGCGCGCACCCCGAGGGGGGGCTCCCCGGGGTCGCGGACCCCGGGTGGGTCCCGCCCCGGTGCACCCGACCCCGAGCGGGTCCGCCCGGGTGCGCCCGACCCCGGGTGGGTCCGCCCACCCCCGGGGGGTTCCGCGCGGGACTTCTCCTGCCCCGGGCGAACCCGTCCGGGTTAGAGCGACCCCGGACGGGTCCCCTCACCCCCGGACGGGCCTGGCTCTCGCGCGGATTCCATAAAAGGAGGTTCCGAGGCTGTGAAGCTCCGGGTTTTTGCCGTGTCTCGTGGAGAACGACGAGAAGGAACGCCGCCTTGTTCGTTTGTCGTCTTCCTCGTGCCGTAGGCCGCTGCGGGAGGACGAGTTGTTGTCCGCGTCTCGTGATACACGTGCGAGGGACGTTGTGCTTGGTACGTAGACCTATTCCAGCCTCTTCTTTGCCATTGTAGAGGTGTTCCTTTCTTAGGGTTGCACATCCGAAGGGCGAGAGCTTAATCCCGTAGGGATTTAAATATAGCCACATGATCCTGACAATCATTGCGGCTCGTGCTAGGCTCGTGGTCATCCTCCGAGGGGTTTATATTGCCACGACATATGGGCTATAAAGCCTTAAGCTTAGGAATATCCGACGGGACGGCGATACGCCGAACAAGGTACCCCGTGTAGGAATATCCTATCGGAGGGTGATACACCGCTTCCGAAATCTTGTCACATGCGGGATTAAAATCCCGAACCTTTAGCACGATAAATTATGGGTGCAACAGTGGGGAAAGGTCGAACATACGAACCCTAAATCGTCTGATAAACCCAAAACACGAAAAAAATAAATGCAAATGAATATGCTGATGATACTCAAAATCTCCAAATTTTAATTCATCATCAGTATATCAGCATTTTTCGAGTGAAACAGACTAGCACGTCTAGTGACACTTTTCCTGCATTTCATCTCCCTGTCAAAACATAGCCTTGCCTCTGTAAGGGTTGTGACTCCTTCATACTCTTGCCGGAAATTCAAAAGATCCTCGTTGTTGAAGCTGCCCCAACCATGGCTACTGTCGTTGGGGCATCAAAGGGAAGGTTTTCTTCTAAAACTGAAATGTTGACACAAAACACATCTAAAACTACTACTAACAGGGGGCAACACCATGCTAGCCGTTACTGCTGCCACCGGGGACATCATGGTTAAGCGCTTCCTTTCGAAGGCTAAATGTCAACATAACATGTCCAAAGCTACTCCTGCCAACAGGGCACAACACCACCCCAGCCGTGGTTGCCGTTGTTGGGGACATCAAAGTGAAGACTTCTTTTTGAAGACTAAGTGCCAACAAAATCCATATGTTATTCCTATTAATCGAGGCAACGCCGCCGCCAGAGTGGAAAACATATTGCGGCTTTATACAAGTATGACATGATTGGTCATTGTCGAGAAAAAAAAGAAACACACATACACACACAAAACGTCTAACTTGATGGAGGTGAGTCGATTTGGCAACAATGTTTTACCGAAAACATCAAGCCGAGGCGGAATCGAACATAAACGACGCCCAAGCCTCAAATCAGAAGCAAGCACATCAGTGAAATGCCAAAGTCTCTAAGCCCAAGCAAGGGGGCTATCCTATCACCGTATACATCAAGTCTCTAAGCCCAAGCAAGGGGGCTATCCTATCACCGCATACATCAAGTTAAGGAGGAATAGAAAGAAGTTGGTGCCTAAGCTTCGAGTCAGAAGCAAGCGTGTCGATGGAATGCCAAAGCCCCTAAGCCCAAGCGAGGGAACAATTCCGTGGAGCATTGGCTCCTAATTAAACAAGTATGGGCCACTAAAAAGGAGGCCCTTCCCATCTAGACCCCAATCCAGCAACAAGCCAAAATCTCGATGGCTCAAAATGCCCAAAATCTTTGCCCCCCAAGGGCAACAAAAAAGGAAGGTAGACAAGAAGCCCACTAATGCCTCTCAATCCTTGGAAGCAATCTGAGCTAAAGAAACAAGTCATGTTAGGGCTCCTTCGTCCCGAAGGTTAGCCTTCAACTGACTAGGGGCGTCTGCACGTCCAAATTTGTAGCCTCAGAAGAAAAGGAACACATGTATAAGCATAAAACACGCAAAAAAAAATCACTCACAGAAGCAGACATGGGGAATCCTTGCTTCTGTAAACACCATGTTTCACCTTATGCAACAAGGGTGATCAACAAAAGAGATTGCTAGTCCAAAGATACAGAAAGTCAGTCCCGACAAAGAACATGCCAAGAAAGGTCAGCAACAAATTTATGAAGCAACACAAACTATACAAGTATTCCATAGCCCCGACGCTCATGCAGCCAGGTAACAAGAACTGCTTTCGGAAATAGTTGAGCAGGTAATCAATGCCACCTTCAATATTCAACAACAGGAGGTCAAGTGGGTCCAAGTGACCCCTAAAAGGCACCATCGGTTCAAGCCTTCTAAGGCAAGAATCAAGGTCAAAATTTCAACTCTGAGGGTATGTTCAAATTAGCCCCAAAATCAGACACTCCTTCCGTTCAAGATAGCGCACGAACCAAAAAAAGGAGAAGAAAAAAAGGGGGAAAAGTAGTAGCAAAACATGTTGAAGAACTAGCACCGAGCCAAGGTAAACTCACCAAGAAAGAGAGCCGAATAACAGTGTACAACCTGTGGAAGTCGTCAATGGAAGTAGATAGGGGGCATTCCCACCTCTCTGGACGTCACAGGAGGAGGTGTCACCAGGCTTCAAGCCAAATAAGCCGCCAACTAACAAAGTCAAAAAGAAAAGAAATGGCAAGGGAAGTCCCAAGAAGCTCTCTGAGAAAAGCTCTAGGCAAAGCTAGAAAGGCAAGGCCGAGGATGTAAGTCCTAAGCGACATCACAGAAAAAGTTAGAAAGGTAAGGCCAGGGAAGGAAATCCTAAACAAAACCCCAGTGAGAACCAAAAAGACAAGTTCGAGGGAAGAAAGCTCCAAATCAAATCCCAAGTAAAGCCAAAAAGTGCAAGGCCAAGGAAGAAAACTCCAAGCCAAATCCCAAGCGAAGCCAAAAAGACCGAACCGAAGAGGGAAATTCCTAGCATAAATCCGAGCAAAGTCGGGAAGGAAAATCCAAGGAAGAAAATTCCAAAACAAGCTCTAAGCAAAGCTAGAAAGGCTAGACTAAAAAGAGAGGCGGTAAGCAAAATTTGAAACAAAATCCCATGCAAGCCTAGCAACAAGCTCATAAGAACCCCAAGATGGTATAAACATCTCATGATCTCAGCCTCCATACAATTGAGTATCAAGAATTGCCGCTTGAAATGATCGAGCAGGCAATCAATGCCACCTTCCAAGTTCAGCAAATAAAACTCGAGCGGGTCAAGGCTGCCCCAAAGAAACACTGTCGAACCAAGCCCTTCAAGGCAAAAGCTTAAAGTGAGAATTTCAATTCTGGGGGCATGTTCCACCTGTTGGGCATGTGTGTAACATGCCTTGTTGTATATTGGTTTTGAATGATGTCTAACTATGACTCATTATGACTCATTACTGATTTGATGATCTATACCATGACTCATTGATATAATGCCTAATTTACACTTAAGTCTATGGTTTTGATGATGTCTAATCAGGCAAGCACAGGCATGAAAATAGCTTCATGAAGAAAGGCAGAATGTTGGGCATGACAGCATAAGCATGAGAAGGCTTCATACAAAGGATCAAGTCAACCAAGCATGGTGCACAAAGATCAAGGCCGTTGGCTGCACAAAAAATCAAGGCAGATCTCACCAAGGAATGGTGTTCCAAGAGACAAAGAAGACTTAGGCAGAAAAAGTGAAAAAGAGGCTGAAATATCAAGTTTGCCAAGGTATAGGTTGACCTCTCAAATTGAAGAGTCGACCTCATCTACAAGTTGCCAAGAGCTGCCTCGACCTCAAGGAATGGTTGCCTCAACCTCAGTGGACAACTTGGCAGAATTTACAATAGAAGAGTCGACCTGTCTGAAAGAAGTGTCGACTCCACAGTTCAATCAGCCAGCAGACTAGTGAAGACTGCATGAAGAAGTGTCGACACTTTGTCTCAGAAGAGTCGACTTGTCTGCCATCTAGAGAG
The DNA here is from genome assembly GCA_022559845.1 of Amorphophallus konjac. NCBI lineage: Eukaryota > Viridiplantae > Streptophyta > Magnoliopsida > Alismatales > Araceae > Amorphophallus > Amorphophallus konjac. Next base: position 339,488,157 of record CM040124.1, on the reverse strand, counting down.
CGTTATAAATGCTGTTTTGTTGAGAAGTGTCGACATGCCTCTCCCAGAGTGTCGACACTTCAGTCTTCCAGAAGCTGTTATAAAGGAACACTTCATCAGAAGTGTCGACCAGCCTCTCCCAGAGTGTCGACACTTCTGTCTTCCAGAAGCAGTTATAAAAGGGTTTCCAACAGAAGTGTCGACACTCTTCTCTCAGGAGGTCGACACCTTGGCTTCCCAGAAGCATTTCAAGCATGTAGTCTGTCAAATCAATGGGCGATCCAGAGAGAGAAAAAGGGTACCGTAAATCATTAAAATAAAAGATTTTGGGGTCTGGACCAAGTCCCAAGGCTTGACTTTTGCTCTGCCATCTTTTCACTCACATGTCTACTTTTTGGAGATGGCTTTGTCAAAAAAGGACAACGGTGAGAGGTCACATGTCACTGCCATTTCTGCTGCCATCAAGTGGTCCTTGTCCAAGCTGTCTTCTACAAGACTGAAAAAGTGTGCTCAGCCAATAAGAGGACAGCAGGCCTGCAGGAACAATAAATATGAAGAAGGCTTCAACCACTTTCCTCCACTTGCAGCTGCCACCATCGCACATGCTTTTTGCCTGGAAGACATTCATGCTCTCACATCCGGTGCTTGCCTCAAGGAAAGGTCTTGGAGGGAAAGTCGCCGACGCACATCTCAAGGGGAAGAAAAGGAAAAACTGGAGGGAAAATTTTGCTGGCCCACTGGTCCAACAGAAGACTTCTTGGCATGCAATTTTCCTGGCTTTTCACCTGGGTTTTCCTAAGCTTCCTCAACTGAAGCCGCTGCTGCTATGGAGAGAAAGCCACGCCCTTGAGCTGTGAAGAAGAAATCTGTGAGAAAGAAAGAGAAAGGGAGTGAGAGCAGCCCAGCACCTGCAACCACAGTGTAAAATAGAAGAAAGAGAGAAGAGAAGCCAAGATCGGAGAGCAGCCATCCTCATGTCCAGATCGTGCCAAGGAAGAGAGCAGATCGGACCCTTGTTCTGATCGATCCAAGAGCTTCAAGAGAAACCTCTGAAGCCACTGTTTGGTTATCTTTATTTCTTCATTTTATCTCGGTGTTTAGTTCATCATATCTGTAACTACTTGTTTTCTCCACTGCACTTGCAGTGTTTCTTGTTTTGGTTCACGGTTCGTGTGTTCTTCCAATTCCCTGGATAGGGGTCGGGATCCCTCTGGGTTTCAGAGGAAGAAAGTCGGAGGTTCTCCGAGCTGTGGATAGCCGTCCATGCCGGCTTTGTGTGTAGGAAGACAGACAGAGGGTTTTCTCTGTTCTGTGGTATGGGACGTGTCCCCGGTCAAGCTGTGAGTCAGCAAGGAAAGCCTCACCGGGTTTGGTGAGGGGTGGACGTAGATTGCGGGTTTGCAACCGAACCACCTTAAAAACTCCTGTGTTGTGGGTTGTTCACTTTGTGTGATTGCTCCTTACCTTCTACCCCCATTCACAGGTTCGTGTGCTACTTATGTTGTTTATTTTCTCTGCACACTCAAGCGTTCGGTTTGCACAAATTGTCTCATCTTGATCCCCTCACTATCATAGCTAACGTGTATCTCCTCAAGTGTCTGCAGCACTCTTGCTTACAGGCACTTTGGAGCATTTTCCAAGCAAAGGGAATATCATAGTTTGTGTGAGCAGCTTTCTCCCTTGTTTCTTTAACTGCATTAGCTCCTTGGGTTGCCTGCTGCACCCTTGCACACAGGCACCAAGGTGAAAGCTTCGCCAAGGGAATTCACCTCGTTTTACACTCATGCACCTTAGTTGATCACCACAGCTCTCACACACTAAGCAAGTCATTTCACACTTAGCTATTCTGATTTAAGATCTTTATGGTTCATTGTATTACATCTCATTTGGATCTTAGTTGCTCGTGAAGAAGTGTCGACCTCTCTCTAGCGAAGTGTAGACCTGTGCTGTGACCCGCGGTAAGAGTGTTGACCTCACTGCCCTGAGTGTCGACCTCTATTGTTCATATACCCAGGATCCGTAGAAGGAGTGCCGACCTGCCCGCTGGAAGTGTCGACCTGTCTGAACTGGGCATCGGGTTTTAACGTTCTTACTTGTTTCATTCCTATCTATTCCGCTGCGTTGTGTGCCTAAGTGTTTTATTGGCTTAAAGGAGTGGTTAATGCTCAGTGTATTCATTAGATTTTAAATTGGCCAAAGTCTATCACCGGATCTATTCAACCCCCCCCCCCCTTCTATATCCGGTTGCACCACACGGGACTCAACAAGTGGCATCAAAGCCACCCAACACCACCCAGTCCCAAATGCCAAATATTCTGTCTTCTCATAATGAAGCATGAGCTAAGAAGGATGACAAGAGCAAGAAAGAAAGGGCTTGAAGGGAAACTTGAAGAAACAAAGTTGAATAGGCGGCTATCATGGAAGCCCTCATAAAGGGAAATCCATCTATGAAGAATTGCAAAAGAGGGGACAATCTTTCTCCCCACTCAAAGAGAAACAAGTGAAACTCCATCTGTTAAGTGATCCACCTTAGCTGGATCATCACTTTGTCGGAACTCAAGTCTAGAGTTTTTAAAAAAAAACGAGGAGCTTAAAAATAAAGGTGCCCTGACGGAATCAGTCATTCCCATCAGGGGATGTCTAAGGGTAAAAAGGCCTTAAAGTCAATTGAAGTGAAAATCCGAAAGGGCATCTTAGATAAAAATGAGTTACCCCTCGGTGTGAAAATCCATAAGGGCACACCGCAAAAAGCTAAAGGGGGCCAACTTTAATGAAAACCCAAAAGGACGATGAAACTGGAAATGTGGAAAGAAAAAAGAAACACCAAACTAACTTCGGGGACCCAAAAAAAAAAAAAAAAAAAACTCATACCAAAAGCCACTCTTTTCCACCTCTATACCTTAAAAACTCATATTTCTACTAACTCCATACCTCCTGTGGTCACTAGCTATCCAAATCCGCACCATTGGTCTCACACCCTCCAAGGTTTGCGATCACAGAAAATCAATTTTTGATTCCAAACCCCTTTCGGGTTAGAAATCACAAAGAACTCAATCCTTTAGTCCCAAGCCCTCAAGGCTCGCAACCACAAAGTTCAAACCTTGGTTCCAAACCCCTTCCGGGTTGGTAACCACAAAAAATTCAATCTTTTGGTTCCATGTCCTCCAAGGCTCGCACCCAGAAAATTCGAATATTGGTTCCAAACCCCTTCTGGATTAGCAACCACAAAAAAATTCAATCTTCAGGTTCCATGCCCTCTAAGCCTTGCAACCACAAAAATTTGAACCTTCACTCCAAACCCTTTTCGGGTTAGCAACTACAAAAGAAACCAATCCTTTGGTTCCAAACCCCTTCCGGGTCAATAACTACAAAAAATTCGATCCTCTGGTTCCAAGGCCTTCAACCCCCGTACACTCACAATCCCCATGCCACATGTGTGGCCGAACAACAACTCGGTGGTCATACTATACATGTTTCAACAAGCTCATCTTCATTGAAACCCGTTGGTCTTAAAATATATATATAAAAGAGGGGCTTGAAATAGAAGTGCCCCAATAGACTTCGCCATTTCCCTCAAAGGAATGTCTAAGAGTAAAAAGGTCTAAAATCCGATTGAGGTGAAAACTTGAAAGGGTGCTTCAGGCAAAAATGTGTTAACCCCTCAGTGTGGAAACCTGCAAGGGTGCATTGGAAAAAAGTTAGAGGGGGCTAGCTTCGGTGAAAACCTGAAAGGGCATTGGAGTTAGTAATGTGAAAAAAAAGGGAAAAAAAAGAAAGAAAAAAAAGGTCATCATCAACTACCATCCCGGTCATTTCCCAGTCATAAAGGGAAGGGAGCCCGAGTTGTGCAATACCAAAGGGAGCCCCTCCCATTGTGTAGCATTGGAGGGAGCCTCCCTCCGGTTGCACAAACGCGGAGGTAGGTCCCTCTGGTCGTCTCTCCCTCAATCTCCTGGTTTCCTCTTTTGCCCCTCCTTTCTAAACAGAAGCAGCTAAAATGTCCAAAAAAGTGAAAAAAAACCCTTCATCTCGTTCGGTAGCCCATCTCCTCCACTATAAATAGGAGGCTTCGACGCATTTGGAGGAGGGCTTGCATCTCTCGACACTTGGAGGCTAGGAGAACTTGGTGTAATGATCTCTTGAAGACTTGGAGTCTCTTGAAGACTTAGAACGTTTGGAGGCTTGAAAATTTTTGTTGTTTGAAAAAACCCATAAAGGGTATGTTGTATATACGATGTTATCATTGGGGACATACCCTTGTGGTTATGCAAAGTTGCTGAAATGATGGAGAAACTATACAAATTTTAGAAATAGCCCACGTAAACCTTAGAAATCATGGGAAGAACTCCGTTACGTGTAGGAATTGTAGAAATATCCTGCAATTTTGCAAAATTGTTAAAATGATCAAGATCACGAAAATTGGGAAAATCTAGATCTTTCAAGAAAATTGTAGAAAAATATTGGCTTCTTAGGAAATGGTAGAGAAACCCTGATATTTAGGAAAATTGCAGAAAAACCCTGAAGAGTCTAGAAAATACAAATATATCTCCGATAGCGAAAAAATTGTAGAAATATCACCTACTGGTAAGAAATTATAGAAAAATTCTGAATTTTTAAAAAATTACAAAAATACCACCTGCTGGTGAGAAATTACAAAAAAATCTTGGAAGATGCAAAAATTATAGAAATGCGTCTACTTGCGAGAAAATTGCATATAGGCTCCCAAAAGACATTCACCAAGGACCAAGCATGACGGAGGGAGGCACTAAGCGCCCAAGGAAGGACGACCATGTGTTCTTGCCTAGAGAAGGGTTCTTGTACTTATGCACAGGGTTTGCCGTCCCGGCCGAACCGGTCGTCCCGGTCACGGCCCGGGACGGGACGGTACGGGTTGGTACCGCTACGTACCGAGATGAAAAAATAAACTGTATATATATAGTATATGTAAAACAATAGAAAAAATCAGTTAGCTCAATTGGTTAAGCGGTCTTTACGTGTCTTACCCCGTGACCCGGGTTCGAATCTGCAGGTTCACATGGTTTTGACGTTTTTTTCACCTAAAAATACTTTAAAAAAAAAAACATGTAAACCCCACGTTTCGAACCGATGACTTCCCGATTGAAAATCGAACCTCTAACCAACCCACCTACAGCATTCATTTGTTAAAAAATAACACATATAATATATGAGAGCGTCCCGGTTACGTCCCGCAGACCGGTCGTCCCGGTCTGTGGCTGGGACGGGACGAGCGGTTCGGTCCGTCACGTCTCGGTTTGTAAAACCCTGCTTATGCATCCACAAAAATACATGAAAGGGGATATGTTGCATATATGCCCCTATGTGAATTAATCCTAAATCCTAAGATATATTTTAGAAAATAAAATCAAGAAAATGAGCATAGATCAAGCATCAAGAGGTGGCCAAAGAGATCCAAGTATGAAGACCGGCGGCGAGCCTTGTGATAAGAAAAGTATGCCCGGGAAAGTCAAGAAATGACGAAAATACCGGAAAAGTCAAGAAATGATGAAAATACCAGGAAAGTCAAAAAATGACGAAAATACCAGAGAAAGTCAAGAAATGACAGAAATGTTTCGAGATGTTAAGAAATGACAAAAACATCTCGAGAAATGTTTCGAAAATACTCAGAAATTCAAGAAACTACCTTGAAAAGTCAAGCTCCAAATTGTCAAGAAATGACGAATATACCCCGAAAGGGTCCAAAATCGCAAATATACCCAGAAAGAGTCCAAAATTATAAAAATACCCAAAAATGATCAAAGAATACAAAAAGGATAAAAAACTATAAATGCACTCCCACATTGTGCGAAAATGTCCTTCATGGATATCAAGTCAACTTAAGGGTCCAATCACAATTAAAAGAGTGATCATGATTATAAAGCAACTCCGACGATCTGATAGATTGGCGATCCAACGGTCCGATCGTAATAAAATTTGAAATCAATAGTAAGATCTCGACCAAGAACAAATCCGAGAGTTAGATCGTGACCAAAAGCAGATCCGATGGACTGATAGTGATTATCTTGATGATCCAACGGTCCGATATCAATGGAATTCAAATTCAAATGTTCAATCGTGGACAGAAGTAAATTCAACAGTCCCATAATAGATAGAAGCAAATTTAACTGTACGATCATGGGCAGAAGCTAATTCAAAGGTCCAGTTATAGACTGAAGCAAATCCGATGCTCGGATTGTGAACATATGTATACTAGAAGACTGGATTGTATAATCGAGGTCAAATGTAAAAGTCTTAAAAGATCGATTGTAATTTAAATTACACATGTTCAAGGAATGAAAGTGTTCAAAGTTCTTTGCAAGAATATGCATCTTTAATGGGCGATCATTAAAATTATGACCATTAGATAAAATCCTAAACATCATAACGGATATCGATGCAAAAGGTTCTTTGGCAGTTAATCAAAGGTGTTCGGACTTTACGCCGATATAAATAAACACCGACCACGGTCGGTGGGGAAAGGTCCAGCCCACGAACCCTAAATCGTCTGATAAACTCAAAACACAAAATAAATAAATGCAAATAAACATGCTGATAATACCAAAAATTCCCAAATTTTAATTCATCATCAACGTGTTCACATTTTTTTGCGTGAAACACGCCCGTACCATCTGCACTTCCAAGACAGGCACCTCTGTCCATCACCAAACCGGATCCAGACACTCGACTTTATAATGCCAATGCTATGAAGGATGCCTTTCTCCAAATGGGTGAGACATTGTGTAGAGATGAAGATGTCAAGTCCCAATCTTAGACCCTGCTATAGTATCTCTACCTAATAATTTGCAGCCATAGCCCATTGTTTTTAGCTCCAAGCCAGTGTTAAGTTGAAATCCCTGATGTTCTTGATACCCATGCCTCTTATTTCCTTGCTCTTGTAGACTCTATCCCATGAGATGTCATGCCAACCCCTGCAACTGTCTTCATTACCATGCCAGAAGAATCTTGCTTGAATGGACTCTAGCTTCTTGGGTATAGTTTTGGATATTCTGCAAATGGAGAGGTAGTATACAGGAAGACTGTCACGCGTTGATTTACATAGCACCATTCTCCCTCCATATGAGAGGCGCCTTGCCTTCCAACCTGCAAGTCTAAATTCATAACTCTGTACCACCACCTGCCAATCACTACAATGTAAGGCCTTTGGAGACAAGTAGGCCCAGGTCGGAGAGGAAAGTCTCCTATCTGACAGCCCAAAATGAATGTTGCTCCCTTGAGGGACCTCTCTCCCATGTTGAACCCAGCTATACGACTTTTGCTAAAGTTCACCTTCAGTCCACTGATTTCGTATAGCTTCTCCAACATCAACCTGGCGACATCCAGTTAGCTCTCCTCATCTACTAAGAAAAAGATAGTATCGTCGGCGTAGTACAGATGGCTAATGCCAACACTGTGGGGCCCCATATGGAAGTCAAGTCTCTCATCAGTCCTACCAAGTACCAACTCAACCCTTATCCACATCTAGCTCAGAATCTATACAACGAGGACAAACAAGAGGGGGAGACATAGGGTCTCCCTGTCGGAGTCCTGCCACCATGGAAAGAAGTGGTGAGCTGCCCATTAACGAGGATTGAAAAGGAGACCAAAGAAATACACTCCTGGATCCACCCACTCCACCTTTGAACAAAGCCTATCTTTGCCAGGGTCACTAACAGTTGCCAATTGACACAGTCATATGCCTTTTCAAACTCTAGCTTCAACACCACCCCCCTCCTCCTCTATGACTTCGGGGCATCCAAGCATTTATGGCAACAAGGAAGCTTTCCTATATGTGTCTTCACCTGATGAAAGCCCAATGGTGTCCACTCACCACTTTGCCAATCACCCTGTCTAATCTCATGGCCAATAGCTTGGTGATAATCTTGTATGGTATACTCAGCAGACTGACTGGTCTATAATCCAAGATGCCCTGTGCACCTTGTTTTTTGCGGTTGACTTTGGTAGGATGCATACCGGAGGATCTTCAATCTCCCATCATTTTGTTGGTGCCAATGTGGTTACCTGAGGCTTTTGGAGTGCTATACTGAATGCAACATCTTACAGGGAAAATCCACTTTCTTTTTCCCAACAATATCTTTTGTAGGATTTTTTCTCTAAATTGTAAACTATAGCACCAACCACCTTTATACAGTGCCAAGACTGAACTATATTCAATTACTATTACAACTCTACAACCTCTAATTTGATTACAACGCTCTTTGTTTACTTTGTTTGCAATCTCTACGCCCACGAGACGAAATCTGAAATGCATCCATCAACTCTCAAGGCCTGACCTGCTGTCCAGTGCCAGGAGGCCCAGGACTACGACAATGACCATCTTTCCCTTAAAAAGATATTGACTTAATCTTTAACACAGAATACAAGAGAATGCTTCTGAGCTCACTTGCAGGATGTAGCAATTAATAAAATATTTACAGCCCTTTTTCGCATAATTTCCCTCTCTCTGTCATCCATTTATCAGACTCACATATAACACATTAGACAAAGAGAGTTTTGGCATAGGCATGGCAAGCATGTATATTTTGGTTGATAAAATAACGTCTACTATGGCCAGTTTTTAGAACATGTAAATAATATTGAAGATTGTGTACATACAGACACCAACAAGAAATCCATATTAACTTTGCAGGGGGGGGTTGGTGAGTATGCATGTGAAGATTTTCAGAGGCATAATGCCTTTTTGACATCTTGCCCATGACCTGATTAGATATTGACTAAGAGTTCCCATGCATCATCATGCAAACAGATAAATTATATGTGGTTACATCAATTGATACCTCCGTCATTAAACGACCATCATCAATATACACCTCAGTTTGCTGCAGTGTTTTCTAAAGCAGACAGTTTCAGAAGCATTTCAAAAGCATTTTCGGGAGCCATACTGACCCTCCAATTGGCAGAAGCATAGAAAAAATATCACCAGAATAACCAATATTACCTGCATAGATGGTGGTTTCAATTGCATCCTCAAATCCCGCACTGCAGACTGTTCACCAGTTAAACTTTTGTTAAACATTTGAAGTAAGCAACAAGAAAGGTAAAAGAAACAAAGCTATCGTGAAAACTGAGCTATTTACATATCAAGCAGGCAACAGATGGTATTTTCTTTTCTATTAAGTGGATGGTTTTGCTGTACACAGGTGTTATACCTCCCTATTAATTCTGAACAGTAACAAAATTGTATATGTTAGGTGAAAATATGAAAATTCATGACTCCTTAAGCTTGCAAAAATGAAAAACAATGTTCTTCTTAACTAGTTGTTTTGCCATTAAATACAAGCTCAGGGTAGGAATAAATGAATCTCCAAATTCATTCTCATGATGCTCAACATTAACAACATTGTTAGATATCTGACAGGAACTCATAACTGTCTAAGAGCTCCCTTCTTCGCGCTTGATACAATTCCAAAAATTTCCTCCTCTCCAGAGATGGAGCAAAGATTTAGAGGCCTACAGTGAAGCTCTTCCGAGAGAATAATCCTCAGTTTACCTGGTCTCCTCTAAATTTTGACTACTATGTATACAGTTTACCTGGTCTCCTCTAAATTTTGACTACTATGTATACAGTTTACCTGGTCTCCTCTAAAATTTGACTACCCAGGTATACAAGAGAGTAACTTGATGAAAGCATACTTTCTAAGTTTATAAAATGAGTTGGTTTCTAGCACAGCACATTGTATCTGAAAATTGCTGATATTTCAAGCTGTCTTTTGCCATGTATGATCAGTGACTCTAAACCACCTCGAAATTCTTCATATCGTCCCATTCTTTCTCAGAAAGAAGAGCCAACTCATCCTTCTGCACTAGCATTGCCTAATAGCATTTTAACACTTCATGTCTTTGGTAATCTTTTATGAATTATGATTTCTCATGAAACTATAAGACTTCCATTTATCCTTAGAGGCTAAAATTTCATTATAATTGTCGGGATGCAATCATGTATGAAATTTCTGCATTTCTAATAACGCAACTTCTATGCAGATGACTCCCAAAAGATGAGCATATCCTAGTTTTTCTACTAAAAATCATCTGTCCATGTATAGCATAACAAACATTTCCAGGGTTGTGGAAACTATTTTGAGGCAGAAGATCCCTTGTTAGTGTTTGTGTTGTGAAAGTTTCAAAAGTTATATACCCCAAGTCATCAATACAGCCATGTTTTCAAGGGTAGGCTGAATTTGATATGAATCAGAATGACCGATCACCCTGATTCTAACTATTATTACAGCAGGATCCACACAGAACATGATGATAAGCCAAGCTGGTCAATGTTTTTTTTTTCCTGAAAGTGGTTGGTACCACTGAGTATATAAATAAGAAAAGAGGGACTTACAGGTATGGTATTTGAAATCACACAATACCCCTACACCTACAAAAAAAGGTCACACCAAGCAGGTGTGATTACATGTATCCCCCCAACATAGCTTCATGTGTCTACATACACAAAAGCTTTACCTATTCTCGTACCCTATCCCTAATAAAATCCCCCATTCTCTGCAGAATAGTGGTTTCTCTCTTGAAAATTCTGTCATTTCTCTCACCCGTGAGACCCCCAGTGTGATATGGAGGATGAGCCACCATACATTCCTGTCTTCCTTGCGAGGCCAAGGCCTATACAACTCCTTCATGAGGCTAGACGCAGTCTTCCGGCTGCCATGACACTGAATTTTGTTTAAAATGTGGCGCCAAAGCTCTATAGAAAATGAGCATCCGGTGAAAGATGGTCAATGTCTCCCCCCCCCCCCCGCGCAAAAATAGCAGTTGGTTTGAATTCCCTCCATGAAGGTAGCTAGTCAGTCACAAGTTGGGAGTTTTCCGTGAGAGATTTTCCGCATAAGAACCTTGACTTTTAGAGGACTCTTCAGTTCCCATACTTGCTTCCTTAGTGGGTGTCGCATCCCATCATCAGATATTACATTGTATGCTGACCTGACTGAGTAGCGCCTTGCTTGATAAGTGCGTATTTCTGTACATTTATTCAGGTCACACGCATTATTTATGGGCTTAAATATAATTAATTATGCAAGTTTTTCATATTAATCTCAGTCCTACATAAAATTGAGATCTTTCGATAATTAATAATCTATGAGACTTGAAATATATAGAAAATTGCATGGTTAATATTCATATGTTGGAGGGACTTAATTATAATTTTTTTTACATTTAAACAAACTTTGATCAAAGTCTCTCTTTTGTGAACAGTGCCCTTCCTTCGCTACGGCGAGACGGTGGGTTGGCCTTCGTCTGCTCACGAGAGAACCCCACGACAACAACTGACTGAGCTGCGGAGGAAGATGGTGACACGTGCAGGAGGGTCGGCGGCCATGCTTGTGTGTCGAAAGGCCGAAGAGCAAGAAGCCGGCATGGGCCTCATCGCGTCCGCTGTCGGCCATGCCCATGCACACCTCATCTCACCCTTCCCCTCCCTCTTTCTCTTTCTAGCCCATGCATTCCACTTCAAACACCCACGTGAGCACCATGCACACACATCCTTCACCTCCTCTCTCACCTTCCCATGGTCCCCTCCATGCACACACATAACTTCATGCGTAGATGTGTAAAGTGGGATGTGAATGTTAAAAAGAGAAAGAGGGAGACACACATAACTTCACCTTCCCACATAACCCATGGCCCTCTCACCTACGCATGAACCCTCTCTCTCCTCACCCCTGCACACCGTGTCCCACCTCCATCTACCCCACGTCCCTCTCTCCCATTCACTCCACACACACTATCACCACCACAACACCTCACCACCGTAGCCACTGCACTGTCACCCTCTCTCTAACCCATGCACATGCACGTGGCCAAGGGCCCATGCACACCACACCCACATCGACCTCTTCACTCCCCACACACTCACACCCCACCGCCGGTCATGCACCAGCCCACCAACAACTCCAACGGCGGGTTATGGCAGCAACCATTTGAGCGGCAGGTTATGGCAGAGGGTGGCCCCTTCTCTTCTTCCCCCTACAAGAACCCAGCGCCTCGGGACAGATCACCGATCCCCCCCCGGCCGTCTCTCTTTCAGGCCTCTCCCTCTTCTCATCCCGTCTCTCTTTCTCTCTCTAGAACTCCTCCCCCATCTTCTCCGATCTCTCTTCCCCCCTCTCACTCCTTTCTTCTCACTCGCCCTCTCTCTATTTTGTAAACACAAACACACACACTCCGTCACCGGTCCCCTCTCCCCTCCGTTCTCTCTCTTCCTCTCTCTAACCACCGGCTGCGGCCCCCCTGTGTAGCCACCTCCGCTCTTCCCCCTCCTTTACACTGCAGCCCCATCCTCTGCACCCTCTCCCGTTCGCCACCACGTCGACCCCGCCGGTGTCTGCACCTTCACCCCGCGCCTCCCGTAGCCTCCCTCCTCCGTCGTCTGCACTCGCGCACACCCGCCGCGGTGACCCTCGCCATGCACGTCCACTCCGCCTCTCCATCTCCTACACGCGCACACATGCTCCCTACACGGTCTCCACTCCCCCTCCTCTGTTCGACCCTCAACCGCACACACCCGCCACAGGCGCCGACAGATCTCTCTCTCGCCGGTCTCCCTTCTCTCTCCCTCTGCTTCTCCCGTCCACGACCGCAGCCCATGCATGCCCTCCGCCGGCATCTTACCCTGCACACCAAGCCCGTGACCTCCCTCCGCAACCACCACCGTCCCCTCTCTCCCTTCCCTCTGCACTCTCCTTGCCGGCGCCGACCTCGCCTCTCGTTGCGTTGACGCCCCCTCACCGTTCCCTCTCTCTCTCTGCCACACCGTCACACCCCTCTCCCACTCTTCCTCTGCCAACACCGCACCCCTTGCATGCCTCCGTTCCCCTCACACCGTCTCTCAACTGCTCCCTCTCTCCTGTACACACATGCTCTAACCCACACTCGCCCAGCCACCCTGCTCCACTGTCGCCCACTGCGCACGTCCCACGGCATGCACGACCCCCCCCCCCCGCCGTCCTCTCTCTCTTTCCCTCTCTCACCCCCTCTCTATCCTCTCTCCACTCTCTCACATGTCTCTCACACACGCATTTTTAACTTTTTTTTATTTTATGTGATTTAAAAAACCCACATTTCTCTATTTCTTTCTCTCTCTACATCCCTCTACTTTATCTCTCTATCTCCTCCTCATCTCTCTAACCCCTCCAAAGTCGGCACAAGACGGGCGTCCTTGGCTCCGGGATGAGTGAAAATCAAAGGCTCAAGTAGACGACGTCACCCCGACACCACGACCGCGACATCCTTGCCTATCGTCCTCCTCAGTGTTATTTAGGATTTATTTTTATATAGAACTGTAATTTTTATTTTTTGCATTTCATATTGTAAAACTCGTCTTTTTAATTTAGTGAAAATCATGTATTATTATTTTTTCTCTCTAGATCTCTCTCTTCTTTCTTCTTCTTCCTCTCTCTCTTCTTTCTCTCTCTACAACCCTCCAAATTTCATTAGATAGACGTGGGGTAGATGGAGGTGGGACACGGTGTGCAGGGGTGAGGAGAGAGAGGGTTCATGCGTAGGTGAGAGGGCCATGGGTGTGCATGGAGAGGGTCATGGGTTATGTGGGAAGGTGAAGTTATGTGTGTCTCCCTCTTTCTCTCTTTAACATTCGCACCCCACTTTACACACCTACGCATGAAGTTATGTGTGTGCATGGAGGGGGCCATGGGAAGGTGAGAGAGGAGGTGAAGGATGTGTGTGCATGGTGCTCACGTGGGTGTGTGAAGTGGAGTGCATGGGCTAGAAAGAGAAAGAGGGAGGGGAAGGGTGAGATGAGATGTGCATGGGCATGGCCGACAGCGGACGAGATGAGGCCCGTGCCGGCTTCTTGCTCTTCGGCCTTTCGACACACAAACATGGCCGCCGACCCTCCTGCACGTGTCACCATCTTCCTCCGCAGCTCAGTCAGTTGTTGTCGTGGGCCGTGAGCAGGCGAAGGCCAGCCCACCGTCTCGCCTTAGCGAAGGAAGGGCACTGTTCACAAAAGAGAGACTTTGATCAAAGTTTGTTTAAATGTAAAAAAAATATAATTAAGTCCCTCCAACATATGAATATTAACCATGCAATTTTCTATATATTTCAAGTCCCATAGATTATTAATTATCGAAAGATCTCAATTTTATGTAGGACTGAGATAAAACTTACATAATTAATTATATTTAAGCCCATAAATAATGCGTGTGACCTGAATAAATGTACAGAAATACGCACTTATCACTGCTCTATCCCATCTCCATCTCCATTCATCTGGCTTGGCTATGTTTGGCACAATGTGATGCAGCGTACCTAGCAATTCCCCAAGTTGGCTGATCTCAACCTCCCTTAGATGTCCCCTAAAAACTAGGCTCCAGGTGCCTCCGAATTGCTGACCAATGAAAATCTGGTTGTTCACTGTTATGGGCTCCACTGCAATTGCAAACAGCTGTGGATATATACTTCACCCAATGGGTAGTCAGTGAACAATTTCTCTCCAAAACTGACACTAACTGTTGGCCATTTCCCAATGTCACTCTGACCCTTGTCCTAACAATATCAATGTTCTTCAAAATGCCATGCCATAGGTGCAAGATGTGGTGTTGAGGTGGGATAGTCATACCCAGATTCTTGCTCGGTTGTAGTACTTTTGCCGGACAACTATACTGCATAACCCCCCTTCCTCAGTGTCGAGTCTCCAAAACCATTTACTTTGAAAGGGCAAGGTTGAAGTTTCTCTTTTTGAAAGTTTTTTTTTTTGAAGTGACGTTGAAGTCTCTTATGTTCAGTAGTTTCAATCCTCCCACTTCTTTGCACTTGCATGCCCTTCCCCAAGTTATGTCATGCCAACCTGTGTTCCTCTCTCTATTTCCATGCCAAAAGAATCTTGCTTGCATGGATTGGAGCTTCTTTGCCACAGATACAAAGATCCTGAAAGTGGACAGAAAATAGATAAGGAGGTTGTCCAAAACAGATTCGCATAGCACCAGTTGACCCCCATATGATAGCAACTTGCCTTTCCATCCTGCCAATCTAGACTCAAATATCCGCACCACAATTTGACATTCCCTACACTGCAAAGTGTTTGGAGTCAATAGAAGCCCTAAACAAGTGATAGGAAACTGGCCAATGGATTGGAGCTTCTTTGCCACAGATAAAAGGATCCTGAAAGTGGACAGAAAATAGATAAGGAGGCTGTCCAAAACAGATTCGCATAGCACCAGTTGACCCCCATATGATAGTAACTTGCCTTTCCATCCTGCCAATCTAGACTCAAATATCCGCACCACAATCTGACATTCCCTACACTGCAAAGTGTTTGCAGTCAATAGAAGCCCTAAACAAGTGATAGGAAACTGGCCAATGTGGCAACCTAAAATGGTAGCTGCTCTCCTAATAGCTCTCTGCTCCATGTTGACACCGATAATCTGGCTTTTGTCAAAATTCACCTTGAGGCCGCTGACATCTTGTAGGAGCTCTAGCATCATCCTGATAGTGTACAACTGTTCCTCTCCCTCTGTTACAAACAAGAGTGTCATCAGCATGCTGCAAATGGGTGATGGATGGTTCGTGGGAGAGCAACCTAGAATCCCCTGATGAGACCATGATTTTCAGCTCTCATCCACAATCCTACTCAAAATATGCGATACCAACATCAGGTCAACTTGACTTAAACCTCTGCCACTATAAAAATACGAAGAAAGCTCTTTGTTTATGAGGATGACAAACCTGGCTAATTGGATCGGAACATTGATCCATTCCACCCACCTATCATCAAACCCCATGTTGCTAAGGACATCATGCGAGCACTGCTAGCTAACATGATCATACGCCTTCTCAAAATCAAGCTTGAGAACTAGGCCTCTCTACCTGCGTGTCTTCATAGCGTGGACGCACTCATGGGCGACCAAGAAGTTGCCTTGAATAATATGCTCCCTATGAAGACTCCCCGGTAGCAGTTGACCGTTCTGTCAATAATACTCTTAAGCCTCACGGCCAATAGTTTAGTGTTTATATTATAGGTCCCGTTGAAAAGGCTAATGGGCCTACAGTCTCTCAGACTTTCTGCACCCCGCTGTTTAGAAATGAGGACCAGCAAAATTTTGTTGATGCCTCTAAGGTGAGCTCTCCCATCCTGAAACTCCCATATGGCTTGAAGGATGTCAGGCTTTATGATGTCCCAACAATGCTGAGAAAAAAATATTGGGAACCCATCCGGCCCTAGAGCTTTGTCACCTACAAGGGAAAAGACAACTAACTTCACCTCTTCTTCTACAAAGGGACGGGAAAGGACCCTCCTCTCCTCTGCCAACAAACGGGGAAGGAGATCCAGTACAATGGATGGTCTGACCAGCTCATCCCCGATGAAAAGCCGTGAGTAGAACTATCTGGCATGCTTGTCTATGTCCTCTAGTGCAGTAATTAGCTGGTCGCCATCTCTGATGCATTTTATGCAATTCAGTCGCCTCCTTCTTGAAGCAATCTTCTGCAAATAAGAAGTGTTTCTGCCCCCCTCTTTAATCCATCTTTCCCTTGCTCTTTGCTTCTAGTAAATATCCTCCTTTAAGGGAATATCTTCCAACTCAGTCTTAAGATTGTCCCACTAAATCTTATCAGGTTCATCAAAAAAGCCTGCCTCCTCCAAAGCCTCCAATCCCTCCGGCTAAATCAGAATGTTGTCCTTGGCCGTCTTTCCCGGGAGAGTCTTTGAGGGTTCCCACTTAACTAGCTCCACTGCTAGAGACTTCAGCTTCCCTATCAACCTAGTTAGCAAACATCTCCTGTCTCTGGACACTCCACACTCTAGTGACTGTGGGCCAATATCTCTCCAGCATGAAAAGGGCTCTCCTCACCCTCCTGCAGTTGGTCCTGAGCAAAATGGGCTTGTGATCAGAAGCAAGTCTGGCCAAAGCAAGTGCCTCTAAGTGTGGGAAGTGGTCTTCCCGGTCAATTGAAACAAGAAATCTATCAAGTCTAATCTGAGAAGGCTTTGCTCGCAGGTTAGACCATGTAAGTAGGCATTGGATGTGTAGACATCAATCAAGGTTGCTTGAGAGAGAAACTTTTTGAAATCTTCCATCTCCCCTGAAGGGTTGTAGCCACGTCCTCTCCTCAGGTTCCACCACAGCATTGAAGTCTACACACCGTGGGCGGGAGGAGATCATCCCATACTGCTTTCTTCTCCTCCCTACTCTGTGGTCCATAGAACACAGTAAAATTCCACATGAAACCATCATTGATGCTGCAAAAGGAGAGAGAAACAACTCCCCTTCCAATGCGCATGAGCTCCTCCACCTCCTCTATTTCAAATTCATTCCATACAACTATGATGCCCCTTGCTCTTCCTTCTGGTGGAGAAGCCACTCCCCTGGTTTGTCCTGCACCGCCTATCTCCCTCATGATACTCTTCCCATCCCCCTCACATTTTGACTCTTGTAAGCACAAGATGTCAATTTTACATCTTCTAACAAGCTCTCTCACAACCCTTCTCTTCTCCCCATGGATGGCAGTTTCGAACAAAACCAAAATGTTTGGGCCGAAACGTTTCGATTTCGAACCGAAACGATCCGATTTCGAACCGAAACGATCCGATTTTACCCGGTCGAAACCAAAACCCTGCATTTTGACAAAAAATAATAATTTAATTGGTTTCGGATCGAAACCGAAACGGTTTCAATTTCGGGACCCAGCCGAAACCGACTCCGAAACTGACACTGCCATCTATGCTTCTCCTTCCCCTCGATCCCTATTATGTTCCACGACACAATGCTCATGGAGAAAAAGAGTTGCCTTCCATACAACCCTCCAACACCCTTTGCTTCCCTGACCACCGTTCACCTTATAAATCCCCATGTTTTGCTAATTTCTCCCCTCGGATTTCCCTAGCCCAGGTGAGTGTTTCATGAGAAAAAATAACAAAAGAATTAAGTGTTCATTTATTGAACAGAGATGCACATTTGTTTAGCTATTTAATTAGCATGTGCATGACTATTACCACACTTTATGTTTATCAGATGATTTAAGGTTCCTGTACTAGACTTTTTCCCATTGACTGTGGTCGATATTTATTACATCGGCAAAAAATCCGAACACCTTTGATTAACTGTCAAAGAAACCCCTAACCTCTACAATATCCGTTGTGATTTAAGGGCCTTATCTAATGGTTACAATCACGAAGACCACTCATTAGGGGCATACAATTGCAGGAGAAAATTGAATATTTCATTCTTCGAAACATGGTACACGAAACCCCGATTATATAATCGGCTCATTTGATTTACATTTGGTCTTCAACCTACCGTCGGATCTACATTTGGTATCGATCAGACTATTGGATTTTATATCCGGTCAAGATCGGAACGTTATTTGCTTTTCTTTGCAATCAGACTATCAAATCTTGTGTCCTAGTCACGATTCGGCCATTGGATTATGTTTCCAGTTGAGATCAGACCATCAACATTGTTCCAACTCACAACGAGACCGTTGGATTGCCATTATGATCACTATCGAGACCGTTAGATTTGATTCCAGTAAAGATCAAACCTTTGGATTTACTCTCAGTCAAGATATAATCGTTAGATTTAAGTTTGGTTAAGATCCGACTATTGGATTTGTTCCAGATCGAGATCTGATTGTTAGATTTAAATTTATTTCTGATTGGACCATTGGATCGCCTTTATGATCACGATCAGCCCATCGAATTGACTTCCGATTGTGATCTAACCATCGGATTTGTTCCTGATCAAGATTGGAACATTAAGTTGACTTGATGTTCATAAAGGGCATTCCGCATAAGATAGGGACATATTAATTTTTTTCCAACCATCGAGGATATGTTTATGCTTTTCTATTTTTCTGGAGTTTCCTGCAATTTTGTGAAACTTTTTGGTTTTTCCCCAATTTTCTACTGATCAGAGTGTTTCTGCAATTTCCTAAGAAATCAGGACATTTCTATAATTCCTCCTGAACATCAGGGTTTTTTCCCAACTTTCTTAGACATTTCAACAATTTTGCAAAGTCGCCGAGTATTTTTGCAATTTTCACGCATAAGAGGGTTTCTCCCATAATTTTTCACGATTTTTCCATGAACTTTGACTATTTTTGAAATGCACATGATTTTTCCATCATTTTTGCAACTTGGCATAACCATAAGGGCACATGCCCAAATGTTAAGGGGATGCATGCAACATAGCCTTTGTTTTTTTTTTTTTTTTGCAAATGAATAAACACAAGTCCCCAGGCTTCAAGCTTCAAGAAACTTCAAGCCTTCAAGGCTTTCTTGTGCAAGCTCCTCCAAGTCTTAGGACAGAAAGCAAGACCTAGAGAAAATTGTTGGTTTTCTGTATCTACAGAGTTCCCTTTGTTCGTGCCTCAAAACTGTCAACATAGTTGGGCCATGAACAAAAAGCCCAATTGCGTCTCGAGATTAAGAGCTCAAATACACCTCATGAATGTTAGCAAGTGGCAAGTCTAATGTTTGATTTTCTAAACAAACGGAATGTTTTTATACTTTTTATTTGATGGAAAAGAATTGAAACGGATGTTAGTATAATAATGTTTTCTAGAAATAGGTTTCTGTGTTCCCAAAAGTTGAAATATGAAAAAAAAAATGCAGATATTTAATAAGAAGTGTCACTTTTGTTATTGGGCACTGTGTTTGAATTTTCGAGGTGTTTTTCTGTTAGCATACCGTAAGGATGTGAGTTTTTAAAATACAGGTTGTGCTTTGTTAAAAAATGTTAAAATACTAAACAAATAGCATACACTAGAAAACCATGATTTCTTATTTATTAGATGCTACTTTTTATGATTTTAAAATAGTATTCTTTGAACGGGCCGAGTTGAGCCTTTCATTTGCTTTGTAAATGGTTGAAGGGCCACCCTGAAACCTCCTAGTTTTAGGCCCATCAGACTTGGGCCGGACCAACATGATCCCGGGCCAAACCGAAGTTAGGTTGGGCTGTGTCAAGGGACAACGCTACCTGAGGGGCACCCAAGGTCGTCGTCCTCAGCGTCAACGCTTTTTGTGTTCGAGAAAGGCTTGTGAATGTGCGCTGGGTGTGCAATGTCTTTAATTTTTTTTAAAAAAAAATTTCTTAGAGTGGCCCCCCAAGGTTTCCTAACTTGGGATGCAAGTCAAGTCACCAATGGATTAACTATAGGGACATATGCCCAAATGTTAAAGGGATGCATGCAACATATCCTTTGTCATTTTTTTTTCTTTTTTTTTGCAAATGAACGAACACAAGTCCCTGAGCTTCAAGCTTCAAGCTTCAAGAAACTTGAATGGCCAAGCTTCTCCAAAGGGATGCATGTTCAAGGCTCCAAGCTTCTCCAAAGGGCGAGATATGCAAGGTTCCTCCCCTCCTCCAATGGCCAAGCCCTCTTATTTATAGTCGTTGGGAGGAGAAATGTGGAGGGATTCCCTCCTGGTTTGTGCATTCAATGCTTTGGGTTTTTGGAGATTTTAGCCCCTCTGGGTTTGAAAGGAGAAGGGGCAAAAAAGGAAAAGAGAAGGAGAGTGATTGAGAGAGAGGAGGAGGGAATCTGTTCGGGTTTTGGAGCTTTTGGACATTTTAGCCCCTCTGGGTTTGAAAGGAGAAGGGGCAAAAAAGGAAAAGAGAAGGAGAGTGATTGAGAGAGAGGAGGAGGGGATCCGTCCGGGCTCTGGAGCTTTTGGACATTTTAGCCCCTCCGGGTTTGAAAGGAGGAGGGGAATAAAAGGAAAAGGGAAGGAAAGTGATTGAGAGAGTGGGGGATCCCTCCGGGTTTTGCAAGACCCGAAGGTGGTCCCCTCCGAGTTTGCAATACGCGGAAGTGATCCCTTAGGGTTTTGCTAGTCCTAGAGGTGATTTGCAATACCTGAGGGTGACCCCTCCGAGTTTGCAAATTGAGAGAGAAGAGGAAACCCAGAGGGGCTCCCTACAGGTTTGAGAACCTAGAATGGATGGTAATTTCGGCCGAAACCGAAACGTTTCGGTTTCAGACCGAAACGATCCGAAACCAAAACCCTACAGTTTGACAAAAAATAATAATTTATTTGGTTTCAGATCGAAACCAAAACTGATTTCGATTTCGGCCGAAACCGACACTGCCATCCTTGAAACCTAGAGGGGGTCCCATTGGGTTTGGAATACCCGGAGGGGGGTCGGGGTCTCTCCAGGTTTGTTTCTTCTCCTCTTTTTTTAGCTTTAAAAACTTTAGCGTGCAACAGTGAGCAACCACCTTTTCCGAACTTTGGAGAACTACCCTTAATGCTCTCCTCTAGGTTAGAGGAAGACACCCTAACCCTCTAGGTTTGCAATACGCGGAAGTGATCCCTTTGGGTTTTGCTAGTCCCGAAGGTGGTCCCTCTGGGTTTGCAATACCTAGAGGTGAATATACCTGAGGGTGAGCCCTCTGGGTTTGCAAATTGAGAGAGAGAGGAGGAAACCCAGAGGGGCTCCCTACAAGTTTGAGAACCTAGTGGGGGTCCCCTTTGGGTTTGGAATACCCGGAGGGGGGTTGGGGTCTCTCCAGGTTTGTTTCTTCTTAAAAAGTTTAGGGTGCAACAGTGAGCAACCACCTTTTCCGAACTTTGGAGGACTACCCTTAGTGCCCTCCTCTAGGTTAGCGAAAGACACCCTAACCCTCTCTGCCAGTTCTTAGACTCGTTCCTCCGTCCATCTTTCCACAACTCCCACCATCTCCTTCACCTCCCCTCTCCCCAAGCCATCCCCCCCCATGTGGACACCACCCTCCTGTTGACCATCTTGTGGAGCTGCTCCACCTCCATGTTTAGGACTTCCAAGGACTTGTAGATGAGGTTTTGTGGCTTGGTCCTCCTGGTATAGGTCCAACAAAACCTCCTCCCCCAGCAAGAGAAACCTGTGCACCACCACCATGTCATCGAATGCCGGAACAGCCTGGGGCCCGAGCCCTATCAATGCAATGGCCGAGTCAGGGAGACCATCGGCTTCAATGGTTATTCTAGAGGGTTGGCAGTAGGGTACATCCTCTTACGCCTAGCCAATGAGACCGGTGGGACAAGTGTCATCCTCCAAATGCTACTCTTTTTCCATAGTCCGCCTGCAAGAGGCTCTGATTGGCCACTGCTTCCTTGTCTACTTCACCTTCCGCTCCCCATGTTGGCAGTCGCCGGCGCCCATCGTAAAAGCCCACAACATCACCAGGCCTATCGGGTTCTTCATGCTGCCTCCACCTGGAGCCGAGCAAGGGATTGGGCGGTTGCCAAGACCAAATGCATTAGTGTGTCTTCCCAGGCATGATGATCGCCAGCTACAGACGGAGCACTACCTGCTCGAGCAGATGTGTCACAGTTCTTCTCTGTGTGCCGTGGTGAATAGTGGACTAGATTCGGATGGGGAAGAAGAACATTAGTAGGCCATCGAGACCTGTTACCCCTGTGACCCCCGGATTCGGGTAAGTCACAAGGTGGCGGGTTCGGGTCGGGCGGGCAACCCATTAGCCCATGGCACCCGTTACCCCCGTTACCAGGTAAGTCATGGGTAGTGACCACTAGGTAGGGCCAGGTCAAACCTAATGGCACTGGGCCTAAGCATTCGGCCCAAGAGTTGAGGGCAGGCAGTTCAAATTTGAACTGTTGCCGACCCTACGTTCATCTTCTCTGTCGTTGGCCACCACTGTAGCTGCAATGTTCGCTATTGGCCGGAGCTATATCTTCACGGAAAATCTATCGCCGGCTACGTCCACTATGACCACTACTAAAACATCCTTCAAGCTCCCGATCCAGACGGTCACCTCCAAGGCAAGCCGCTCCCCTCTCGCGATCAAGTTGATGGAACCCTCTGCCACTGCCCTGAACTGGCCGACAATAAAAGCGGCGCCCACCTCATAACATAGGATGAGTGGGACACCTATTAGGAGAAGGTGGATCCTCTCCTGTCGAGGGTCTGGGGAGAAGGTCCCCCCCCCCTCTTGGACAATCCTCATTTCACCAACTAGAAGAGCACCCCATCGGCCATGACATAGCCAATCTTCATCGTCGCCTTAGTCGCCTCCTCATTGCATCCGACAACCAAGAAACCACTCCTAGCCACCTTGGTAACAACCCAACACCCCTCCTTCCAGCCTCCTTTTTCCAACAGGGACCTCACCATCTCTTCATCGATTGCACCCTCCACCGGGGTCACCCATAGGCACTAGTTGAGCCACCAGAGCCGACGTCCAGGTAGCACCGTCCCACCTTGACCTCCTGCGACCGTTATGGCTTGCGTCTGACGATGTCTACAAACAATCGCAAAGGCGAGCTTTGAGCCTCTGCCGTCGTTCCGACCCGACCCTTCTCCGCCAGCAATCTATAGTGTCTCTACACATGCCCCCTTAGTCTGCACCGGAAGCAGGTTGGTCCCACAAGGTGAAACCCTCGTACCGGTAAGGATCCTCCGGCCTCCGAATCCCCCCTCGTTGGTTTCGGTGTGAGATACCCCCCAAGGGCACCCTATTCGCACCGAAGGCAACATCCGGGATCCCCCACCGCATGCCACCCCTTTTTCTCAGAGCTTCTCTCTCTAGAATCGGCTAGAGAGAGACCATCTTGAACAAATTGAAAACCTTCAAAGAGTTATCAAGCCAGTCAGTGTTGGACCCTACGCTTGCACAATGCACATTTTGTATGCATTTTAGCAATATAATGAAAAAAAATAAAAAAAATTATCATAAAGACTCCTTTTCTTGTTTGCTCAGATTGATCTACAAAACCTATACAAAAAGAAAATAAAGAAATCCTTTAAAAAAATCTCACAAAGTCCACGGGACTAACAACAGAAGCTACATTAACTTAAATAATAGAAATTTTAACAAGAAGTGATTGGCATACCAAAAGAATAAATGCAGTACAACATGTTGCAATGTCCAAACATATTGATGCCAAATCATGAGAATCTTTTGAAGTTTTTTATCAAAAATCAAAACGCATTTCTTCGGACTTCAGTTTTAAAAGGTTCATGTATGATTTACTTGAAATTAAGTTAAATTTTAATGAAAATAATCTTTCCTTTTCCTTCATAAATGAAGCTGCAAGAAAGGAGACCATCATACCAGAGTATGAAATTTTGTAGGCGAGAGGGTAAAAGAGTGGTCTCTTTTTCTTTGTAAAGCAGATGAACAAGGCTATGTTCTTTTGTCTTTATTGGGGGGCTACATGGACACATCCTCTTGGTGTGACCCGGTTCTTTTGTATAGGGCTTGTTTACATGCGGAATTTTTCGGACATCCGTTTTCGTTTGATGGATATGCGCATATTTTGGCATATTTGTTAATTCCGCACTTTTTAGGTTTATCAGACGGTTTAGGGTTCGTGTACTAGACTTTTCCCCACTGACCGAAGTCGGTGTTAATTTATATCGGACAAGTCCGAACAACTTTGATTAACTGTCAAAGAATGCCTTTTGCCTCTATGCATTGTGACATTAATGATCTTGATGATCGCCCATGACGGGTACATACTCTTGCAAAGAAATTTGGAGACTTCATTTCTTGGGACGTATGTATTTTGAATTTCAATCGGTCTTTCAAGACCTTTACATATAGTCCCAATTGTATAATCGGGTCTTCGGATTTACATCCGGTTGCAATCAAAGCCTTTGAATTTGCTTTCACCTGCATTTGGACATTTGTATTTAATTTTGTCCCATGATCGGATGGTTGAATTTGAATTCCATCACAAGGACCGTTAGATCGCCTTCACGGTCATGATCACCCTTTTAATTGTGATCGGACCCTTAAGTAGGCTTGGTGTCCATAAAGAACATTTCTGCCTGAGGCAGGGTATATTTGTAATTCTCCTCCATCAGGATATTTCTACAGCTTTCCCAAACATTGGGATATTATTGAAATTTCTAACTCTTTCTGGGTATTTCCACCCTTTTTTCGGAAATAGCCTCGTCACTTCCTAACTTCTTGGGCATTCCCATTACATTTGACTTTTCGGAACACATTTGGCATTTCTTGACTTCTTGGAGATCGCCCCGTCGTTTGACTTCTTGGGCGTTCTTGACTTCATTTCTTGACTTCTCGGAAATAGCCATGTCATTAGACTTCCTAGGATATTCCTCATCTTCATTTCTTGACTTCTCGGAGATAACCCCGTCATTCGACTTCTTGGGTATTCCTTGTCTTAATTTCTTAACTTCTCGGAAATAGACATGTCATTTGACTTCTTGGATATTCCTTATCTTCATTTCTTGACTTCTCGAAAATTGCCATGTGATTTGACTTCTTGGATATTCCTTGTCTTAATTTCTGGACTTATCAGGAATAACCCCGTCATTTGACTTCTTGGGTATTCCTTGTCTTAATTTCTGGACTTATCGGGAATAACTCCGTCATTTGACTTCTTGGGTATTCCTTGTCTTAATTTCTTGACTACTCGAGAATAACCCGATCATTTGACTTCTTGGGTATTCCTTGTCTTAATTTCTTGACTTATCGGGAATAATCCCGTCATTTGACTTCTTGGATATTCCTTGTCTCAATTTCTTGACTTCTCGAGAATAACCCGGTCATTTGACTTTTGGGGTATTCCTTGTCTTAATTTCTGAACTTGTCAGGGCTCCATGAAAAGATATATGGATTTGGATGGTTAGCCATAAGCCGAACCCAGGAGAGAGCGCACCGCTTCAAGGAAGGGGCGTGGTCCCGCTCCACCGAGTCTTGCAAACGGTGTAAACCAGAATAAGGGTATTTCGATAATTTTGAGACCCCATAAATGGGGGTATTTATGCAATTTTCCCGCTATCAGGGCATTTCTGCAATTTTTCCGCTATCAGGGGCATTTCTATAATTTTTCCACTATCGGGGGTTATTTCAGCAACTTATCATATCTCAAGCAACCAAATATCTTGAAATCTTCAAGCCACCAAGAGCTTTAGGAGATAACAAAACATGTTGGAGTTGAAATCCTCCAAGTGTTCCTGCACGGCTCCTCTAAGCTCTGGCATCTTTCATTTTTTTCTCATCCCGGAGTTCTTCTTGTCTTCTCTCCAACTCCCCCTCAGCAAAGGAGAGGGCTT
The DNA here is from genome assembly GCA_022559845.1 of Amorphophallus konjac. Taxonomy (NCBI): domain Eukaryota; kingdom Viridiplantae; phylum Streptophyta; class Magnoliopsida; order Alismatales; family Araceae; genus Amorphophallus; species Amorphophallus konjac. Next base: position 339,462,145 of record CM040124.1, on the reverse strand, counting down.
GGGTTTTATAGGAGGTGGAGGCGGCCAAGGGGGAGATCCCCCGGATCTTGGTGGAGGTAACCCCCTATCTTTTCCTCTCCCCTGCCTCTTTCGATTCTTCCTCCCCGAGTGGTACAGCAACAAAAAGGAAGACGAGGAAACTTCCCCCAGATGCGCGCAGGTGGAGAGGGCCCGGGGGAGGTCCCCCCGGTGCGCAGGTGACAGCGGGGGCTCCTTAGGGGCGGCAAGGGGGGGGGGGGGCGGGGGGGGGGGGGGGGGGGGGCTCCCCCTGGTGGCAGCAGCAAGATCCGGGGGGCCTCCCCCCGGTGGGAGCACACCGGGAGGGGGGCCTCCCCCCGGTGGCAGCAGGTCCGGGGGGACCCCCCCGGGTGGGTGCACATGTCTGTGTGGGGTGGGGGGAGCTCCCCCGATGGAGTGTATGTTCACAGGGGAGGCCCTGACTTGTCAAAATAAAAGAGGCGGTGTGGTCACCACCTTCTAGCGCCCACGGGGAGTTCTAGTCACCTTCCAAGCCAATGGTGAGCCTAAGCAAGTGCTCACCCTTCTTCTATTTATGATAACAGGAAATTATAATCCAATGCCGCAGGGATATCCGATAGCACTAAAAAAATCTAATCCCGTGAGCGTATAATTTCATGCCGCTCACGAGGTGCTCGGCAGAATGCCCACTTGTCACAAAGAGCTAAAAGCTCGACTTGGCGTGGGCCCTTGTTGAGTAGTTGCATGGCCACGTGCCGTCTGCCAGACGTTTGATAGTTTCCATGTGTACTTTAAAAGCTGAAAGCTTGATTTTGTTGAGCAAGTGTGCATAACTTTGTATCGCTCAGAAGGTGTTTGATGAAATGCCGATGAGCATTGGTATGACAGCGACGACCGAGTTTCTTAATTTCTGAATTTTTATGTAATTACCAGAAATTATGAACTTTTTGGGGTTCAACAGGGCTATATAGGGATATTTTGAGAGGTCAAAGCATATACTTGTGAATCCCTCTTTTCATTTTAATATATATATACATATGTATATATATATATATATATACAGTGGTACCATCCACTTTCAAAAAAATGTTTAAAGGATGATCTGGATTGGGTTTTTGCTGGCCAATCTGCACATCCTGATACAAATATACCTTATTTAGTGTAACAACAGTGAATATTGCTTTGAAAAAAGCTTTTGCCATCCACAGGAAAATCTTCCCAACATACTGAGAGAAGGAAGACATCAGAGTTCAAAAAATCTTTTTTTTATCACAAAAATCTTCCCCACAAGTTAGGACAAGCATGACATGTGCACAAGACACAAGTTACAGGACACACAAGTAAACCAGAGAAAGACAAAGTAGATGCAGTTCTTTGTTCACTACTAAGAAACTAGTCAACAAATAAGGAAAAACCGCACTAATCTTGAAGGCACCAAAGTCAAATGAAATCACCTTCAAATCAGCAATCTCCTGCTCTCGCTTAGCAAATGTAACTATGAATGCAGCCTCCCTTTTCTTGGCTTTCTCGAGCTAACAGGAAATGACAAGCATCAATATTTGAATTTAGATCTGAAGATAGAATTTTTTCTTCTGCAAATATAGAATATCTCTGTGGACCAACCTGTTCTTTCAAGGACTCTTCAGATGATTTTAACTTCTGGAGATAATTCACCACCAACTCAGGCTCTGGTCCAGGAAGCAAATTATTAAACTTTCCAGGAGAAGAAATATAGATTAATAAATATTGAATTTAATGACCAGTAAGAATTCTTTAATGAAGACACTCCAATATATGGGTTCACAAGAAGGAAGAAAAATTCCGAGGAGGTGGACCTGGAGATGTTCCAGCTGGTATAATCGGCTCATTCTGAAATGCAGAATGCCACTTCTTCACCTCAGATTTTGCAGCTTCAAGCTCTGTCTAAATAAATGCCAAAAAATCAAGTAATTAAACAAAGAGGGGGCAGAAAAGTAAAGTCATAATAACAAATATACATGCAGAAATTGGGGCCAATACAAGACCCATCTCACAATGTCTACATTGCATTGTGACATTGCATATGTCCTATATGTGTTACCAAATTCTCAACACATTATAATATGCTCAAGCATTGTTCCTTGCAAGTTCTAATGCACATTTCGAGGGCACTCAGTTCTTCACTTTTGGTACTTTTTCACTTTTACAGTCCAATTGGTCCAAGGCATCCAATATTACTACAGTGAGAAACTGCTAAACCACATAATGTACACATGATATTCCACCCATTCTTTTAAAGATAGATGATACCAAAAGTTAATCTTGAATTAAGCTCAGAAATCAATTTAAATGAATTTCGAACCAAAATCTATCAATTTCGGATTGGCCTTATTCATGAACTCTGACTGCCATGTTCAGAACACCTTCTTAACAAACCCTTTTCTGATGTTCTCATTATTCCTTAATGCGAAAGGTGTATCATATTTTCCATACCACTGTTGCTCCATATTCATTTAAGGCACCATGCCATAAAAGAGAAGGGGGAAATTTTAAACTTAATTCCGTATTTCAGTTGGAGAGAACTGAAATAGTAGGAACAAAAAGGTTTCCTTTTTTGTTGGAAGATGTTCTCACTATTCCTTAATGCGAAAGGTGTATCATATTTTCCATACCACTGTTCCTCCATGTTCATTTAAGGCACCATGTCATAAAAGAGAAGGGGGAAATTTTAAACTTAATTCCGTAATTCAGTTGGAGAGAACTGGAATAGTAGGAACAAAAAGGTTTCCTTTTTTTTGTTGGAAGATGACCAACAGGCCACATTTCATTGAAATATAAGAATGGTGAAACAATACAAAGAAACCAAAAAAAGGAAGCTCTACCAAGATGGTAGAGACCAGTTCCCCTTCCCCCCAATGGCTGCATTAGCCATTACAAAATGAAGGTTCTGTTACAAAGTTATAGGGTGTTTGGGAACAATTTTTTTATAGAAACTATTTCTATCTAAAAAATTATGTTGTGTCAATTTTTAACTTAAAATTTAAAACTGAAAAAAAATGATATCGACTGTTTGGTAAAAATATCTAAATTTTTAAAAATTTGATAAACTCGTTTGGGATCTAATATATGTTCACGGAACACTCGTCGAGACATCAAAGAAGCATGAGCAAATCAAACCTACTGAGATCAGACAACCACGGAGTACTCCAGATCTTGAGATCAAGATCTGAGGGCTCATGAAAGCAAAAAAGCTGAAACCACACACATCTCCGGAGTCTCAGATCACACGCGCGTACACAAACTACTACCATAAGCACCGCCGGCCGGCCTACCTGGCAAGTGGCACACAACAACCAGATCTGCCCGGACCAGATCAAGAGGGCAGGCCACATGGAGGAGGAGGACGAGGACACAGAAGCGTCGGTAGCAGCTCGGACGACGTTGCCGACGACGACGAAGGGGTTGCCGGGCTGCCCCTTTTTTATCCCAATTTTGACGACGACGACGACGACGGAGGGAGAGGGGGCCGCGGGGGAGGGAGAGGGGAGATCCGCCGGGGAGGGAGAGGGGGGCCGCGGGGGGGGGGGGGGGGACCTGACGGGGAGGGAGGGGGAACGGCCGGGGGCGGGGGTGGGGGCGGGGAACGGCCGGGGGAGGGGACGCCGGCTGTGGGGGAGAGGGGAGGGGATGCACGGGGGGGAGAACGAGAGACGAGAGATTACGTTTTCAAAAAAAAAAATTGGTTGGGAGTTGTTTCTTTTTCGAGGAAGATTTACACGGGAGTAGACTCTCTCCCTAAAATTTAGAAGAGTCATACCAAACAGGGTTATAAGATCTCCTTCTCTTTTTTTAAAATTGAGAGAAAAAAAAGGGTAAAAAAGAGCAACCAAACACCCTATTAACCATTTCCACCCCCTCATCTTATACAATAGACTTGACTGCCTAATTGAAGACCCATATGCATTGACGTTGCAATCAAGAATACATTTGATGCAATTGTTGATGATAGTAGATGGGTGATTAAATACGTCTTAAAATTTTTGTTGTTTCTGTCTCTCCAAATTGACCATATCATAGCTGGAAGGCAGCACCTCTATATATCTTTCTCACCATCCACCAAATAGTACTTTCCCCATTCCCTTAAGAGTTCATGGACATTATAATTGTTTGTCCACTTCACGTCTGTAGTCTTGAAGAGTTGAAGTCACACAGTTTGTATGATACCACACTTGAGGAAAAGGTGATCTGCTGTTTCCCTGCAGTATCCACAGAAACCACACCATTGTCTGAATCTGGCTTGAACCTGAGAACTCTGTTGGAGGTTGAGATCCTGTTCCAAGCTATTTTCCATAAGCAATACCTTATCTTGATTGGCAATCTCCTATTCCAGACATGTTTATGCCAAGCCACTCTCTGACCACCTTGCATAAGCATTCTTGTTGCTGATTTAATTGAGAATCTTCCTGATTTTTCCCATCTCCAAGTTCTACTATCCAGCTTGCCCTGTGTTATGTTCATATTATCTAGCACGGCAGATAGGTGCATAATTGCACTGACTTCCACTTCACTAAGATTTCTCTGAAATTGCAAATTCCAATGAGAATGATTATCTGAATTTGACCACACTGTGTTTATATTTATTTCTGTTGTGACTGGTAAGGCATAAAGATTTGCATATGTTTGTTGAAGAGACCTATTGTTCATCCAGGGGTCTTCCCAAGACCTGGTTTTCACTTTTCATACCATCACCCACCTGTATCATAGTGGACCACTTGTAGAAATCACCATAACTCAGTATGTTCTTCCATAGATAACTGGTTTTTATGAGTCCTCCTCTGTAAACCATCCCCTTTATACAGGTATTTTTTTTCCTGACAATGCTATTCCGTAAGGTTCCCTCCTCCATATCTGATCTCTATAATCATTTCATCGGTAATGCTTCATTAATTGTGCTGATTGGTATGAGCCCAACTCCACCTTCCTCCTTTAACGTACACATGCTTCCATGCAATAGGATGAAAACCTTTCTCTTCTAACCCTTCCCCTTTCCAAAAGAAAGCAGCTCTCAGTGATGCAATTCCTTTGCAGACTGACCTTCGAATCTTAAATATGGATAAGTAATAAATTGGTAAACTTGTGAGTACCACCTTTGATAAAACCCATCTACCCCATATTGATAAGAGTTTACTTTTCCAAGTAGCAATTCTGTCCTCCACTCTCTTGATAATACCATTCCATTCCTTTGCTCTGATAGCTCCATCTGATAAAGGTAGCCTAAGGTATTTGATAGGGAATTACCCCCACCTAGCACCCAAAATATGTTCAATCTATTCCTTCCTGTCTTCATTTACATTTACTCCCACTACCTCACTCTTAAAGAAGTTAATTTTCAGGCCAGGTGACAGCCTCCAAAAGGCTAACAAAAGGCTGAGCAAAATTCTTAGATTAATTAGTTTCTCCTTCACCATCGGTGTAAAGAGGATTGTATCATCTGCATATTGCAGATGTCTTACCTCTTCTGCAGCCCGTCCCACCTTGATTCCTTCTATGAGCTGTGTTGATGTTGCCCTCTTTCACATACCACACAGCACCTAACCGACTAGAACAAACAACAGAGTTGACAATGGATTCCCTTGCCTGCCATTAACTAACACTGAAAACCTTGCAGTCTGAACACAGCTCCTGACCCACCGACTCCATTTTCGTTGAAGCCCATCATATGAAGTACATTGAACAAACAATTCCAGTTCACTCTGTCATAGGCCTTTTTAAAGTCAATCTTAAACATCAAGCAACACTTTTTCTTTATCTTGTGCTCATGTATGCAATCATATGCAGCCATGTAATTGTCCAGAATCCCTCTGGCCAGGTGACAGCCTCCAAAAGGCTAACAAAAGGCTAAGCAAAATTCTTAGATTAATTAGTTTCTCCTCCACCATCGGTGTAAAGAGGATTGTATCATCTGCATATTGCAGATGCCTTACCTCTTCTGCAGCCCTTCCAACCTTGATTCCTTCTATGAGCTGTGTTGATGTTGCCCTCTTTCACATACCACACAGCACCTAAACGACTAGAACAAACAACAGAGGTGACAATGGGCCCCCTTGCCTGCCATTAACTAACACTGAAAACCTTGCAGTCTGAACACAGCTCCTGACCCACCAACTCCATTTTTCGTTAAAGCCCATGAACTGAAGTACTTTGAACAAACAATTCCCGAAAACCCATGAACTGAAGTACTTTGAACAAACAATTCCAGTTCACTATGTCATAGGCCTTTTTAAAGTCAATCTTAAACACCAAGCAACGCTTTTTCTTTATCTTCTGCTCATGTATGCACTCATATGCGGCCATGTAATTGTCCAGAATCCCTCCCCTTAATGAAGGCAGATCGATTACTATCAATCAATCCATCAATTACCCCCATTAATCTATTGCCTAATGTCTTTGTTATGATTGTATATGTACCATTGAGCAGACTTATGGGCCTTTAATCATGTAGGGACTCCGCCTTTTCTTTTTTCAGAATAAGAACCACAAAAGTTGCATTGAAACATTTAACACTCCATGGTCTCTTCTGAAACTCTATTACTGCTGCCATGATAGCCTCCTTAAGTAGTTCCCAGAATTGTTGATAAAAACCCATTGAGAATAGATCCAGGCCTGGTGAGTTATTTGGGTCCATTGGGAAAACTCTATGTTTAATTTCTTCCTCTGAAAATGGTCTGCTTAGGAACTCTGCCTCTGCCTCTGAAATTTTTTAGAACATCTCACAGCTTATCTGTGGCCTCCATTGTTCATCCTCCTTAAAAAAAGCTTGATAATATTCCACTATGGCCTTCTGTATTTCTGCTTCCTTTTCCACTGTCACATTTTCCACTTCAATGGTATCAATGTATGTTCTCCTCTTCTTGACATTTGCCATTGCATGAAAATACTTAGTGTTCTTATCACCTTCCTTGAGCCATAACTAATTGGCTCTTTGCTTAATTGCTTCCACCTAATTTCTTCTCTGACTGGCAACCCCTCATACTGCTTCTTAATGTCTGCCTAGTGCCTTTTATCTTCATCTGATAAGTCCCCTTGGTCATTCCTAATATCTATTTCTTCATTATTCTTTAAGAGCTCGTCTAATTTTTGCTGCAACACCAAAAGTTTCTTGACTCCATTTTTTTCATTTTCTCCCTCACCCATTGAAGTTTCTTTTACCAGTGCAATGCAGGCATATTTGCCTATTGGAGCTTTCCTCCACCATTTATATACTAGTTCTTTGAAGTTCTCATCCCTGGCCCAACATCTCTCATATCTGAATAGTCTACTGTGTTTCCTTTGATTTGTAATGCTCAAGACAATAGGTATGTGGTCAGATAATACCCTGGGGAGGCCTTTAGTTGTAACATTGTTAAATTTCCGTTGCCATTCAACAGAAATAAAAATTCTATCCAACTTTGATTTGGACTGCCTCTCTCCAGGTCAGATCCATGTGTAGAACACTGAAGTAACCTGCATCTCCATGAGTTCTGCTGATTGAATCCACTCTTGAAATATTTCCATCTCTGTACATCAATTCGATTAATTTGATCTTTCACCTGGATATCTGACCTCATTGAAGTCCCCTGCAATACATCAAGCCTCTTTGTTCTCTTTGAGAATACCACCTAGTTCTTGGAAGAAGCTCTGCTTAAGATCATTCTGCACTGGTACATATACCCCTGTGAACACCCAAAGGAATCCATCATTCCATCTTTCTTCATTCTGAACCTCACAGAAATAGAAAACTGTTCCACATACTCTCCCCGCACCTTTCGAATAGCTCCTGGTTAGTGATTACATGGTACCAATATCACTCATGTGTTCCGTTCTATAGGCTTGAAATTCCATCCTTAGACTGCATTTCCACCCAATTTCTTACCCCTTCAATATCAATTTTCTCCAATTGTATCTTACATACAAAATATCTCCATTGTGATCCTCCGAACCATTGCTTTAATCTCCCTCATTTTGTCTTCACCTGGATATCTGACTGCAGTGGAAGCCCCTTCAATTTTCTCCAGTTTTCCTCTTTCAACCCAATGTTATGGCATGGAAGTCATCAGCATAATTTCATTTAGTTTTTTTTTTAATTTTAGTGCCCATAAACTTCCACATTTAGGAAAAGAACCCTGTAACCCACATACTTAACTTTGACTCTGATGAACTTGGGCTTTTAAAGAATTTAGTCCCTGCTGTCCATTTCCATTATTTTCTAATAATTTAACCCGGGGTTCATGTGGGTTCTGACCTTCTGGACTTCACCAAGCTGAGGGGGGGCCCACTATAGGGATGCTTGGCTTGCCCACCACTCAGGCTACCAATGATTCGGATTTGATCCTAGGCAGGTGGGATAACTCTTGGCATTCAAAATAATAATAATAATTTAAACATAGTTTAAAATTAACTATGGTTGACTTGGAAGAAAAATGATTATTTTGCCCTTGGTTAAAAGATTTGGTGGGGGGTGGACAGAGTGTGGGTTTCCCCAGCTCCAACACAAGTGGTGGCTAGGGAGGGGAAGAGAGAGAGAGAGAGAGAGGCTTGCGTTGGCGGCGGGCAAGCCCATTGCCATCCATGTTACCTCACCGCCTACATGGTCCCATCGACCATGACACAAAGAAAGCTCCACCTCCCACTCTCTCTCTGCCACTCTCTCTCACCCACATACACACACCCATGTGAGGAAGCTCCCTCCCTCCAAATTGGTTGAGCCAATGTCGGAGGGGGAACCCCCATGTGTACACCCTCCCTCTGTGACTCTCTCTCGTACTGTCTGCATAGGGGTACTGCCTCCCTCTCTCTCTCCCCCTCTTTATGTGTATATGTATGCCCACGTGTGGTGGCAACCCTCAAAATTGGAGCTAGTGTCGAGGGGGAACCCCATGCATGCGCCTGTGACTCTCTTTCATACTCTCTACATAGGGGTGCTGCCAGTGCCAACATTGTTTTTTTTTTTTTTTTTTTTTTTTGGGGGGGGGGGGGGGGGGAGCCTCTACCTCCCTTCCTCATCCCCACTGTCTCTCTCTCTCCCCCCAATTGTTAAAACGGATATTTTTGTCAGTTTCTTTTTTTATTTATTTTGACTTCTGTCTAAGGAATATTCCATGATTATTTCTTTCTTTGAAATGGTTGCTAACAAAACTTATGTTTGTTGGAGTCTAACGCAAATACACAAATTACAAGGGTTTTATTTCTAAAATTGTATATTTATTAAAAAACTCATTTATTTATTTATCTAAATTTCTATGGTAAGGGCAGGGGAAAACTGAAGCATTGTAGTCTACTCTATTATCCCTAACCTAATGGGCATACTCCTTTTCCTATGACGCTACCTCAAAATATACAAGCTTCTCATTAAGAAATATCAACCAAGCAATCTGCAGTACATTTCATAGTAGTTTGGGGTAACCCCAAATTTTTTTGGCTCATAATAAAGCAAGATCATAGTCAACTTGCATTCTGACTTGGAAAGAAAACAACCCATGGCAATCAGATAACTAACGATAGTTTGAGTCCTCCTCCTTTTTTGTTCTCTGTTCTAAAGTAAGACCATCATGGAAAGACATGTAACATTGAATACAATGTAATTTAAAGATTTCTTTCTGTTAATGTTGAACACAGGGTATGCCCTACTCTCCTCAGAAAAGAAAAAAAGGGTTTGAACAGGTGTACAGCAGCTCATGAAAGAATTAAAGTGGAAAGCTCGATATAAGACAAGATACAAGAAGCAAGCTCATTACATGACCAAAGACATGTATCACATTTACTGGGAAAAAAAATACTGGAAAAGAACAGGAGTAGTAGAAAATCCTCAAAATGAAAGGATTGAATACCTGGCATGCAGCAAGGTTATCCTTGCATGTTTGTAGACTAAAGGAAAGAAACAAAAAAAAACAAATAAATGTCAGAGCATCTCCTGACACAATGTGCCAAAATATTTTTCCAATTTCATCCAAATTATGTTGAATAGCTTTGAATCTATAACTGAAAGTACCTTTCACGAAGAGAAAGAATTACCCCTGTGGTTGCACCAAGACCACTTTCTTCTACCTTCGGCTTTCCCTTCATTGCAAATAAATAAAAAGGCAATTGTCACCGACATTTTATATGTTCTCCGATGCGTCTCACTTGTTATTGACATTAAAGCAGAGACTCGCTTACTACAGGTAAAATGGCAAAACTGTAAACCAGGAGCATAATGCTTTCCATGCAAAAGTAACTTATACATTACAAGATAACTTGACAAGAGCCTAGTGATCTGGGTGACCATGGAATAGCTCAAGGATGATAGAGCAGCCAGGATTAAAGAATGTAGGGCAGGAGTATTCCCTGTTACATATATTAACTCCCACTGCTAAGCGGAGTCACCCATCACAAGAATTGGTAACAGGGATTGGGAGTGGAAAGTAAGACTTCTTTCCCATGAAGGTCAGACCGCAGTAGATAAGCAGTACTTTCCAGTTAACTCATCTATGTTTTGTCTTTCTATCAGATCCTAAAGATTGCAGCCAGGAAGGCAAAGCTTATAAAATAAAGTCCCTTATGGCACAGAAGTGGAGGATGATACGAAGGATGGTTTGGTCTCAATTGGGGAAGAGTCTAGAAAAGTAAGAAAGAAGAATGGTGGTTTCGGGGTAAGGAACCTTCATTGCTACCATCCAGCTTTGACGCACAAATGGTTATGAAAATGGGAATAGATGGGGTGTCTTAATCTTGAAAACTAGATAGAGAACTCATTAAGATGAAAACAAAAGGTGTGCAAGTGTGTCAAAAAACAAAATGATGTATACTGTCACACCAAAAAAATTCCACCAGACACAAAGAATACCCAAAAATGTGTTAATAAATGTTACAAAGAAAAATTGCAGGAAAAAATAGAACTCTGGAGCAGTACCCTACACAAAACCACAGCCCACTATTGTTCTTCTGTTCTGTTCCTACAGTTGCGTTTCCAGTTATCAGGGTTTAGGAGTAAGGAAACTTCATGACTTCAACCTAGCATTGATAAGCAAATGGTTATGGAAGCTGGGGCAGATGAAAGGGGTACAAATCAGAAATTATCAAACGAAAATGCTACTGAAGTTCCAGAGTGGAGAGACATGTGGACATGGAAAAGGGAGAGAATAGTTTTCAATGGTGATTGGTGAAGTCCACTTACAAGGCAATGGTTGATGGAGGAATTGAGATTTCATTTGATCACCATGCCCGGAACCCATGCAGCTCATGGAAGGTAAGTTCTTGGTGTGGAGAGTTGAACATGCAAGACTCCAACCAGTGATCACTTAATCAACGTTGCAGAAGGGATTAGAATCATGTGGTCTTGTGCGATGTGGAAGAAGAGAGTATAGATCACTGTTTGTTGGATGTGCCTTTGGTAGGCTATTTTTTTCGAGAAAAGTGTGGATTGTACCCACCAATTTTATTACTAAACAGAGGTAGGACAACGGGAGAAGCAAGCCTTTGCTTAGGCTAGATGGGGGGGCATCTTCTGAAAATTGCAGCTGCTTAGATCCCTTGAGAGAGGGTACAAAACCAGAAACCGTCATGCAACACCAAAGAAGACAACCAAGTACAATGGCTGGTTCTCCATGCAAGGGATGGGCACTTTGGGGGAAAGAACAACTGGATCTTCAACCAGGGGATCCAGAACTGGTGCATGAGATTAAAATGCACCAGGAAATGGTGCATGAGATTAAAATGCTAGCTATGCCTGTACCTGACATCTGGAATATGCTTTTATAGAACTGGATGTTTCTGACTTACATTACGTGTCTTATAAGTCTCGTTAGAACCAGTGGATTGCATCATGTCTGTCTTATGAAGCCAATAAAGTCTTTCAGCTTCCTTTTCTCCCTACATCTGGAAGTCTATACATTTCAGTTCAGTGTTTACACCTGTTCACTCTATCAACATTCAGGACACTCTCAAAACATTCATGAAAAACCAGATTATGCTTAACCTGACTTTGATCATAAAATACAATACAGGGTAGTTGATGGGTCCCAGAAAGGGAAATCAGTTTCACATGTGACATCATTTTTCTTCGGATTTTCTGGTATGGTGGTAAATCTTGATGTGGGCTTTCAGAGATTAGGATTAAGAATAAAAACATTACTGGGGATATGAATTTCCACCAAGTCATCAAGACACCCAGGGTCCAGTAGAGAGTGTACCTTTCATCCTATTTGGGGTTACATTAAGTTCTTGCACTAGAAATTTGCCCAACCTGAAAAAATCAACACAATACTTGCCTGTGTCCCAAGTACCAGCCAAGTAAAAGTGAAACTTTTTATCTCAAAGTTAATTACAATGCCAACATATTACCCCAGACCTAAATTGCAGAAAAGGCAAGCCATTAGCCTCACCCATCTCAAGGATGAGGAAACATTTTTTAGGGGGTTGGAAATCCTATGCTACTAACCTTGCTTACAACCTTCTTATAAATCCTATTTAAACCACCGACCCTGTGGGGTTTGAACATTGATCACCTAGGGGGAGGGCCTTTACCAACTGTGCCGCTCCTTCAGTGCACAGAGATTCGAGTAGACATGTAACTCATACACATCAACAGCTTTTTTTAAGTTTATAAGACAAGATAACCTGAATTCATACATAAACATGGTAAAAGGAATATCCTTAGTTCAAACTTAAAACTGATTTTTACTATCCGCAACAACTATGCTGAATTCGTCATCACTCATAATGAGATCCTCTGGAGAGAATGGATTTCACATACAAGCATTAAGAAATGTGAAGTGACTTGTGGTCATATTTTTTGGCATAGAAAGACTGATGTGACCTCAACTGGGAAGAAGGCCTTAACATAGACAAGAATAAGCTTGATTTTATTTTGTGAACTACAGTGGAAAAAGAAGCTCCCTTTTCATAATCTACAGGGAACAATTTAAAGACAAAATATTTGACCATACACCCAAAGAAAAGCTCTAGTACTTTAATTGTAAAGACAAAATAAGTGATTCAATAATAGAAAAAGGTTCCACTATCACCCAGCGCCACTCCGTTTTCTTTCCTTTTCTTTTTTGTCTTGGACATCAAGGGCAAAATATGATCAAGTTTGTTGCCCACCCATGAAAGAAACGCACCTTCTTATGACCGAACACATCATCCTCGTCTTCGTCCAGATCTCCAAATGCCCGTTTATCCCCTGCAATTAGACGGATTATTCACCTTTCAGCAGGTGAAGGAACCAAAAGCAGGAAAAATAGACAGGAGTAAAAGATACCCGTTCTTCTTGACCCATGGCTCCCGGGGAAATCGCCCCTGAAATCGTCTTCCTGCACGGCCCCGAAACTGAATGAGAAAAACCAGAAGCAGAATAGGAGAGAGAGAAAAAGAGAACTTCAGAGACCGATGGAAGAGAGTTGGGATGAGCGAGAGAGGGAGGGAGGGCTAACATAGTCGAGATGGGGATGAGAAGCCATCCCGTCAGATGAACCACTTCCCCGCTCCCCTTCCCGTTCCCACCGTTCGCCTTCGCTGCAACGAGCTCGAAGTTGGCAATTGGGGACGAAGGTGTGCAAGGTTGGAACAAGCTCGCGATTGGGTAAAGAAACCCTCTCCTCGCTCCTCAGAAAATGGAAATTTTTGAAAACCGTCGCCCAAGAGGAACCTGGGAAGCAACCCCTCTGGCCTTCTCCTCTCTCCTCAGAGGACGGAAAAATTCGAAAAACCTCGCCCGAGATGAAACTATCCTCCGGGGTTTCGTGAATCTCACGAGATATAAATCATCTGAGCCGCTCGTCTCGTTAACCGGTCTCTCGATCCATCTCAACGGCTGGAAACCAAACAAAAATTTCCAAGTATACGCTTCACAGTTCACGTATCTCAATTCTCAAATTGTCAATAGATTATTATACCCTTATAAAATATTTATTGCTTTTATACTCCTATCGTATCAGAAAAACACAACTCCCTGCGAAGGGGGCTCCCGAGCATTCACATGCCCGATGAAGCCCCCCCGCCTCCCTCCCCCACTGCCGATCCACCCCCTCTGCCTCCTGGTTAGAACCCTCTCCGGCTCTGCCCCCGGCGGCGGCGGTTTCCGTCCGCCGTCCACCTCCGGCGCCGTCGGAGAGGACAGCGACGGGGGCTTCCTCAAGATCCTCCGGGAGATACTCGTGTCGAAGCAGAGCTGGAGCGTCTCCCTCAGCAGCCCCTTCGTGGCCCAGCGGCTGAGGCCCCGGCACGTCGAGGAGCTCCTCCTCCAAACCCTAGACAATCCCAGGTTGGCCCTGAGCTTCTTCAACTTCCTGGGCCTCCACCGGGGCTTCGAGCACTCCGCCTTCTCTTTCTGCATCCTCGCCTGCGCCCTGATCGGCGCCGGCCTCCACTGGCCCGCTTCGTCCCTCCTCCAGTCCCTCGTATCCCGCCAGATCACCCCCCATGAGGTCGCGGAGTGCCTCGTGAGGTGCCAGGAGCAGTGCGGCCTCTGCGCTAACCCGGCGCTGGATTTACTGGTCCAGACGTACGTGCACAGTCGCAGGATATGGGACGCTCTGTCCGTCGTTAAGCTAGTGGCCGGCCGCGGCATTCAACCCGAGGCCAGGGTCTGTAGCGTTTTGATGAATGCATTCATAAAAATCAGGCGCTTTGACCTGGTTTTGGCATTGTTTGACGAAATCGTGAGAATTGGGGTTCGTCCAGATGTGTTCGTGTACACGGCAGTGGTTAAAAGTTTTTGTGAACTGAAGAGCCTCGCCAGGGCTCAGGAATTGATTCACCAAATGGAGATGGATGGGAATTCCAGCGTTATACCATACAATATCTTGATTCATGGACTGTGCAAGGCTAAGAGGTTTCTGGAGGCCTTTGAAGTTAAGAATTCGTTGGGAGCTAAAGGTTTGAATGCTGATTTAGTTACTTATTGTACATTAATCCTTGGCCTCTGCAGGGTGGACGAGTTGGGACAGGCTACAGAGATGCTTGAAGAAATGATTGGGTTGGGGTTTCTCCCTAGTGAAGCTGCTTGTTCGGCTGTTGTTGAGGGGCTGAGGAGGAAAGGGAAGATAGAGGTGGCTCTTGTACTTGTTAACAAGTTAGAAAAGCTAGGGATAATACCAAATCTATTTGCATATAATGCCCTGATCAATTATCTATGTAAGAGTGGCAAGTTTGAGGAAGCAGAGAAACTATTTGCGATAATGCAAGCAAAGGGGCTCCAACCCAATGATGTTACATATGCAATTTTGATTGATTCATTTTGCAGAAGGGGAGAAATGAAGAATGCTCACTTTCTCTTTAGTAAAATGAGAGAAGATGGGATAAGGGCTACTATATACCCATTTAATTCTATGATAAACGGTCACTGCAAATTGGGAAAAGTGCATGAAGCTGAGTCTCTGTACAAGGAGCTGGTCGATGAGGGTCTAGTGCCAAGTGCACTGACTTACACCCCGATGATTACTTTGTATTGCAAGGGAGGACAGTTAGATAAGGCACTGATGCTCCATCATGAGATGTCACAGAAGGGAATCTTGCCAAATACTCATACATTTACTGCACTTATTGCTGGCTTTTGCCGTACCAAAATGATGGCTCAAGCAGTTGTGTTATTTGATCAAATGGTCGAGCTGAATGTACTGCCAAATGAGGTGACGTATAATGTCATGATTGATGGATATTGCAGGGTGGGGAACACAGTCAGAGCCTTTGAGTTATTTGATGAAATGGTGGGGAAGGGTCTCGTACCTGATGCTTACACATATCGACCTCTAATAAGTGGTCTCTGCATGACTAGCAGAGTATCTGAAGCAAGGGAATTTGTGGATGACCTCCATAGAGATGATCAAAAACTCAACGAGATGTGCTTTGGTGCCCTGTTACATGGTTACTGCAAGCAAGGTAGAGTACGAGATGCTTATGGTATTTGCAAAGAAATGGAGGAGAGAGGAGTAAAGATGGATCTTGTCTGTTATAGTTCACTTATTTATGGAGTTTTAAAACACCATGATAAGGCCCAACTGTTTGATCTTCTGAAGGAAATGGCTGGCAAAGGAATCAAGCCTGATGAGATAGTATTTACTAGTATCATTGATGCATACTTCAAAGCAGGAAACATGACCGAAGCTTTAGCTTTTTGGAAAAGGATGGTTAATGAAGGTTGCAACCCAAATGTTGTAACATACACTGTGCTCATAAATGGCTTGTGCAAGGCTGGATTAGCTGATAAGGCACTACTACTTTGCAAGGAAATGCTGGTGAAGGACTCTTTCCCTAATATAGTTACTTATGGTTGTTTCCTTGACCACCTTATAAGGGAAGAAAAAGTAGATGATGCTCTTCATCTTCATGAGGTGATGATTAGATGCCTTTTATCCAACACAACAACTTATAATATATTAATCAAGGGTTTCTGCAAAGTTGGCAGAATTCAAGATGCAACTAAGCTTCTGGCTGATATGATCAATAATGATACAATTCCGGATTGCATCAGTTATTCGACCCTCATTTTTGAGCATTGCAGGAGGGGTGATATGAAGAAAGCTTTTATGATATGGAGTGATATGCTAAATAAGGGGCTGAAGCCCGATACATTGGCGTACAACTTCTTGATACATGCTTGTTGTATTAATGGAGAACTGTCAAAAGCTAAGGAATTGCACAGAGATATGATACAAAGTTGTGTAAAACCGAATTGGTTTACATACAGTGCTCTCCTTCATGGAACCTGCTTGATCGGTGGTTTCAAAAAGCTGATGTTCCCAGGTGGATGATTTGTATCATGATCATCATAACTGTAAATGTCTCTAGGTGTCTCGTGTTGCTGTTGATGGGACACTGATTCCCAAAGATTGTTGTCTCTTGAGATATATTTGAGATCGCATAGATTTTCTTTTGTCAAAGGTTCCAAGATGGTTCCACTTCTTTCTGACATAGCAAATTGCTTTGGAACCTTCACAATCTTCAAGATATAACGGAGATCTCACTGAGATCTATTCTCTTGATCTTCTGAGATGCCCCAGACAATGAGATGGCAAGCCTTGCCAAAGATGTTCCAACTTACATGAGGAACCTGTCTCCATTGTTAAAAGCCTTTCACAAGGACTACTGAAACAGGTGACAGAAAATTTTCAGTCTTCTCTTTTGTTTTATTCTTGTGGGATTTTTTAATTTTGGCTACTTCAAACAACACCAAGTCTCGTGTTCAACCAAGGAACAGATCGACAATTAAGGATTCTTTTATGTTGAGTGATTGTCTTAGAGACTACCTCTGATTGTTTTAGCTTTTTGATTCTTTTATTAGGGATAGGAATTGGAATGTTGGTTTATTTCTATTAAGAGGAATTGGTCTAAATATTCGTTCCTGCGACCTCACCCCCAGTGTCACATGCATGTGGATCTGCGTGCATAAGTTCAGATTAAATTAGTATTTCTTACTATATACTGGACTTTTATCTAGTTTTATTTTTGTGAACCTATGGTTAAGATGATTTATTTTGCCTAAGAACAATCGATAATTTATGGTTCATCTTTCAGCGATCTGGTTGCATTGCTTGTTTGTATGGTGGAAAATTGAGTGATTTGTTCCTAGACATCTTATGTACTAAATCTTCTACAACATTATTTACAAATAAGATTGTCCGTAGATGTCTTCTTTTAGTTGGTAAATACCATGATTCATTGATTAGGAACAAGCATGCAACACATTCCTAGATGTCTTATGTGTTATTTTGAGCATGTTTAATTGCAAATGAGAGGACTGGAATCTATATTGTTGTTTAAGATGGACATGTATGCAGGATGTTTCATTAGTGACTGGTGAAAATCAATAGTGTCTTGCCAAATATGGGAAAAATCCATTAATCTGGTTTATTGATGCCTTCGTCAATCATTATTGCAGGTACAAGGGAAAACCAGCAAAAATGCCCAGGTACCTGAAAATGAAAGCATGTTGAAGGTCTTTAGAAGGGCACACCTGACCAACAACTCACACGGTGTACAAAGTGAATGTGCAGTCTATTGGTGAAATATGTATGATGTTTCCGAGGGCCTCTTGTGGTCCATGTCCCACCATCTGTCCTGTTTGAATTTCTCACACTTGTTACTGTTAACCATCCAACAATTGTGGTGCCTATGACATGGTATGGAGGATTTTTCGTTTTCCCAATATTCTACAAGACAACATTTAACTGTATTTGTTGGTTCATTATCTGTTAATTTTTTTCTTGGCAGTGACTGTGCAAGCCATCCTGTTGCAGCTTAACCGATCCTCCACTTACTCTGGGCTTATAATTTGTTTCACCTCTAGGGCTGATAAATGAGGTACTTGGTACTTTGTCTCATTTACTAACACGATTTTCCTGCTCATCTTTTTCCTACCTTTTTTCCACAGTAACACGGCAACAGGAGCAAACCCTGGTGAATCTCTAGGGTGGGAAAGTGATATAAACAGGAGCCTATTCTTATGTAAACGATAATACAGAAACAGCAGCAAGCCTTTTTGAATCTTTAGGCTGAGAGAGCAATACAAAGGGTAGGTTATTCCTCTCTTCTTTAGGCAGTGAGAGCAGTAGAAAGATAGTTTATATTGTTCATCGTCTTTGATTGAGTTGCAAATGTGCAACATTTTCACTTGGTTTTGATCTTGGGTTTGCTCGCAGGGACAAATGTTGGGAACCCCATAATAATGACCCATGTGAAAGCATGAGGCTCTCCCATCCAGGTGATACTCCCACTCCTGACCTCTTGAGTCTCTGAGCAAGGTGGATTCTGCAGATGTGCATAGGTCACGAGGATCTTTGTTGTCAAAGATAATCAATGCATGTGTTCAAAACAGAAACATGCATATTGATGTCTTATGTCAAAGAAGATGCCAAGGCTTTCCCATTGCGAAAGGACAAATGAATTCATACCATTGTGTACTGCCTTGAAATTTTCTGGCCGTTCTGCCTGACCTAGTTTCACTCATGGCCGAAAGTTTCCAACCTGCTGGATTGCAAGGCCATTATACTAGATGAGACAGCAGCATATGATTTTACTACTAAATCACTCAGATAAAGCTCCAGCCTTGCAACAAATATTTTTAGGGGCCAATGTATGACATGTTGTCTTTTTATAGGTCTCTCTTGCATAAAAAATGGTCAGTGTATTGCATCGTAGTGATCTGTCTGTTCTGGCAAGGTGATCTGTGTATTTCTTAGCTTAATTAATTGCTTTTTGTTTGCCTGTGTTTATAGATGTTGCTGGGAGAAGCTATTCTGAGGCTAGGTATGCAATAAATGAGAGTTGGTGATTGGGTTAGTGTGAGACACGGAAGAAATTTAAATCGACTTTTATCGTATATAAAAGGTAGATTTTCGTTCTTTTTGAAAAGAAACATCTCCCCCTAAGTATAGAGGGTGATTCCGTGTGTGCCCATCGTATTAGACGATTTGGGTTCGAGTGATGGACCTTTCCCCACTGACCGGAGTCAGTGTTAATTTACATCGACCTAACGTCCGAACACCTTTGTTTAACTGTCAAAGAGGTCCCAAAAGGCTTCTACATAGGTTCTGATGTTGAGGGCAAACTCTCTTGGAGGGCTCACAATGTTCACTCACCCACCACTGACCAACAGAAATAATTGAGTTAGAGTTAAGGTTAGGTCTGAGTCAAACCCTAAGATTTAAGAATAACAACGCAAATATGCGTAAGTCGTAGACATATTTGAAGTAGAGGAAGATTTTCTGGATTCCGAGGGTATTTTGGTAATTTTATCAACCCAGGGGTATTTTGATAATTTTCTCAGGTCGGGGGCATTGCTGAAATTTCTGGGCTAGAATGGAAGTAGGATTGGATCCCTGACTCCCCAAGGCATTGAAGCCATTTCTGGAGGGTTTTAAGGGCTCTGAGGTCATTTTTGGGTCAAAATGGTAGTTCGGTAATTTTACCACACCCTATGCAGACCTAGGTTTGAGGTGGCACCCAGGTGTCGGATTCAGTTGACAACACTTTCGGACCGAAGAAGTGACAAGGGGCTTCATAGAAGGCACACATCTGTCAATATGGTCGAAGGAGGGGTATATATGCAATTTTTAGAAGTCGGGGGGGGGGGGGGATTTCTTATAATTTTTCCACCCGAGAATATGCTGAGTACTTTTATAGTTCGAACGAGTACAAGGGTTGTCGTCGAGTTGTCGACTGTATAAAAGTCCGCGTTAGAGCGAGAGACATGGACGTAGTCCCAATTACAAAAGATTGCAGGATATAACTGCAAATTATAAGACTTTGGTCTTTTACGGTCTCGGGGAGGACGTTTTTGTAATTCCACCATCGTAAGGACAGAATCACCTGACTTAGTCGTCCCGGGACGTAAAGACTTACAAAACATGGCCCGCTGAGGGACATAATTACAAACATGGCCCACTGAGGGGCGTAAACGTAAATATACCCCGTAGGGGTATAAATACAAGACCCGGGGACTTACTCCACACGGGTCGAAACAAACGAATAAACTCCAAACGTTGGATGCTCCGAGTGCGAGAAGTGCTTCGTACGTAGGTTTATCTCTCTATGTTGCCCCAATTCTATCAAGGTGGGGTGGCAAAAAGTCATTTTGACCCCTCTGGCCATCAAAAAGGGTCAAATGACCCCTCTAAGGGGGTTAAAAAACTCTTTTTTTAATTCCCTTTTTTTTTGGAAGCCCGGACCCCGGAGGGCGGGGCGGACCCGGGCGGGGTCGTGTGGGCCTCCGGGAGGTTGTGCGACCCCGCCAGGGGGCCAGCGGGGTCGCGCGACCCCGCTGGTCCCCGGGGAGGCCGCGCGGCCCCCTTTTCCTCCGCGGTTCGGACCCCGAGGGGTCATTTGACCTCTCGGGACGTCTTTTGACTCCTCTTCGCGTCGTTTCGTTCCGTTTTCGTCGTCCCGGGTTGGAGAAGAGTCGTGGTGGAGCTATATATCTCGTGGAGATCGCTCCTTCGCCGCGTGGCAGCATCGCATCCGTGGAAGGAGTATTGTTTGTTTGTCTGGCCGTTCGTCGCCGCATGGGAAGGAACCTTTGCGCTCGTCTATGCCGTGTGATACATTTGCTCGGCTACTCCGACCGGTATATGCATGTTTCTTTCTTGTTAACCTTCTTGCTGCGATGTCGACCATGATGATATTGCCGGGTCGATAGACCCTAGATCACGTAAATACTCCGTAGTTCGACGGTGTTGACGATACGTCGCTCTTCTCGTCGAACGTTGCATAACAACTTCTCAAAATAACTTTGAGATAATTTTAGGTGCAACAGTTAGTTACTCTCACTAATAACATCTGTGCCCTACAGGGATGTGCAGGTGGAGCTTTTGGATCAGTTATTTATTCTGCAGGGCGACATTCTTTTGGTCCATAATGCCCGTATCTGAAATTCTTTGGACCCATGGGGTGGCTATGGAGCATGGATGGGAGTCTAGCTGCTGCCGTTTTTGTGGTGTTTGTTGCAGTCAGGGTGAAGTGCAAAGGAAAATACGGTAAACCTAGCAAATAGTTAGTCTGACAGGGGGGCTTACAATTTGTTGTTTTACATATCTGACTAAACCTGTTTCTCCCGGGTTGAAATTGATTTATCTCACAATCATCTTGAGATAAGGGAATAACAGGAACTTGAAACTTTGACTTGCATGTCCATTTTTTGTTATCCTCGGGACCTAGAGGATAGAGACTGTTTGCTTCTTTAAGGCCATGTGAAAAATGAAAAGAATCTGGTTTTAGCTTTTATTGCTTCTCCTATTGGAAAACAGTTTTCATTTGAATTTGATAACGGCTTATGACTCTTATTTAGTTATTTATGCATATGTTGCTGGCGCGAACTATGACCCTTGGGACTTATTTGCACGCATCGCTCAGTCGCACCCTCCAGATTATACGTGAAAAGCACTTTGGAGCAGAGAGAGAAGTGGTGTGTAGAGGGGATTTTCCTCCTACGCAAATAAAGCCCTCCTACGTAAATATGTATCCTTCCAGCAATTTAACACTAATGATATTAGAACTCGAGGTCAAATGGAGCTTCGGAGGCCGTTAGCCAGCTAATATAGCTCTTAACAAAGTGTCAGGAATTATCTCAAATATCTTAAAGGTGCCTTGTTTCTAATCATTCTACATCAATCCAGGGTCAACTAAGGGTCTTGGATCACTTTTCACGTCATATGGTGACTCTACATAAAGCGGGGATCAACCCCGACCTTATGATAAGTGGTATTCGCCCACTAACAACTTAACTCTCGGGCCAACCGGAGAGCTAGCAACAATATGCCGTGGCATACGACACCAGCCACGGGGCCGAGAATTCCCTCAAAAAGCCTCCTTTCAGTCACCCAACACTAGTGAACGTGGTCGCCTACTCAAATCTAGGCCTTGTAGGTCACTAGTCAGCCCATGTAGCCCGTGGATGATAGTCAGGAACTATCTCGAACACCTTGCAGGCGCTCGCGTTTCCAGCCATTTCACCATGAACCGGGGCTGATCTGTGGCTAATGGACGCTCACTCCGACATACAGTGACACTACAAAGGAGGGGGACCGCTCCCGACTCCTAAACGCGCGGCAATGAGCCGCTTATTTTATAGCCGTCGGGCCAACCCGAGGCCATGTAGTACAGCATATTCTTATTAAGGTTGGGCTCACATGCCCACAACGCCTTCCTCTTGTTGTCCTAACTAGGGCAAGTAGGGATTTCAAGTCCTAGTGGGCCGTCTGGGCCTCTACCCAGCTTATACGGTAAGTCAACAAGGCCAAGGAATTATCCCGAGCACCTTGAAGGTGACCTTGCATCAACCTTATTTCAAAGCTCGTGCCAACACACAAGTCACAAAGCGTGCAAGCCAGAGCTAGCAAAAGAAGAGAAGGAGACAAAGGGGATCGCCTCGGGGCCGCCCCCTAACCCCTGCGGTCAGGGGCACGTCCCACGCCAAGGACGGCCCGGGTCCCAGGGGGAGGCCGCGCCCTCCCTCTATCCTGTCTGTCCCAACATTCCCAGCACACAAATTCATTTTGTTCTGGTCCAAGGAGGTTCAACTCACCACGAGGAGCATCCAAGAAAGGTCCAAGACGAAGCACGAGGCACGAGAAACGAGCTCGAGCAGTCTCGCTTATCCCTGCCTTCCAGGTGTGAAAACCCAGTTCAAAGCCAGTCCAAAACGCCAGAAATCTTGTCCAAAACGCGCACGTGAGGGCCCAAGGGGGGGTCCACGGGGTTTAAATACCTTTTCCCCTCCTCTTTATGGTCTACCCCACCTAACCCCCCTAGTACGCGGGCCAGGGTGGCCTGGCCGCCCCTGCCCTACGTAAACCCCCATGGGGTTGCTTTAGGCGGGCAAGCCACCTAGCCCGCCTAAACCTGGGCCCACCCTGCTTCTTTCTACAAAAAATAAAAGTGAAAAAATAAAAAAGGGAGAAGAGAGAGAGGAAAGGTGGACCTAGCCTGCCTAAACCCCTAGGAGAGAGAGGAAAGGTGGACCTAACCCGCCTAAACATCTAAGAGAGAGAAGAAAGGTGGACCTAACCTGCCTAAACCCCTTGTGGGGCCCATGGGCAACCCAACCAACCTAAACAATGTGTCCCCTTCTCTCTCTCTTCACCTAATCCGCCTAAACCCCTAAGAGAGAGAAGAAAGGTGGACCTAGCCCACCCAAACCCCTTGTAGAGCCCATGGGCAACCCAACCCACCTAAACCATGCGCCCCCTTCTCTCTCTCTTCACCTAACTTGCCCAAACCCCTAGGAGAGAGAAGGAAGGTGGACCTAGCCCGCCTAAACCCCTTGTGAAACCCATGGGCAACCCAACCCACCTAAATCATGCGCCATCTTCTCTCTCTCTTCACCTAGCCCACCTAAACCCCTAGGAGAGAGAAGGAAGGTGGACCTAACCCACTTAAACCCCCTTTTAGGTGGGATGGAACCTGTCCTAAACCATGCACATGCACTCTCTCTCTCTCTCTTGACCCAGCCCGTCTAAACCCTCTCAATCAACCTAACCCGCCTAAACCCCCCTTTACGTGAAGTGGAACCAACCCCACCTAAACCATGCTCTCTCCCTCTCTCTCCTTACCTAGCCCACCTAAACCCAGCCCCCCTAAACCCCTTTCCTTGGGGTGGTGCCTCAACCCTCCTAAACCTACAACCCAGCTACCCCATTGCCTATAAATTCCCCTAGAAATCCAAGGGTCAAGCATGATAAGGAGCATATAGAGGAAGGATCAAGCATCGAGCACCGATCGAGCCTCCGGAAGCACTTGGAGCATTAAGGAGTGTAACCTGACTTGTTTGTTCGTGTTCGGCTTAACACATGTCGAGGGTATGTCACATCAACATCCCTCATATGACGTTTAGCCAATACACACGAAATCGAGACCCTCATGCTGGAAACTCCAGTATTTCAGAGCCATTCTCCGAATGCTCTCTTTGAGCTGGTGATCATATCGACTGTCTCGCCTGCCGCCCTAGGTTAGCTCTACCTTAGCCCAGAAGTATCATTCTCGAGACCCGGTCCTAACTCCCAGACACACTGACACCCTGCCCACATGCCCTCCAGTCGGTGTCAGTGTCCCAACATCCAGTCCAGCCATCACCACTCCATAGCACCTGTAGTCCCTCTCGGAGGACCCTCTGTAAGATAGCAAAAAACCTGTATTATTATACAATGACCTAGGAATCGATCTTTGGGACGAAATTGTCACGCGGCTTGCTCCAATGTATTAAGGCCTTTTAACACCTCTTTGTAATGCTTGTTGTGGCTCATTATAGTGAAGTGTACTCGGAAAAACCCGATTCTTCACCTCTCTCGGCATACTTTGGTGTCTCTACCTTCCAGCCCCCGGTGTTATTTATATCTCGGGCTAGTACCTGCCTGCTCCTTGCTGAGCCAATGTCTGTAGCCCCACTTCGGTCTATGTCTCACCCAGTCAATCCAGAACCCAATGCCTTCAACCCGGTTTGCTGAACCTGACGGTCAAATTCTAGCTGCAGTGTGAACCATGTCCCCTTTTTACGCTATGGCTTCTAGGGTACCCCAATCCTCCTTCAGTAGAAGAAACAAAGGTGTTCGGATTCAATCAGATGTAAAACAAACACCGACTTCTTGCGGTCGGTGGGGAAGTCATTCCGTACATGAGCCCTCACAATCGCCTCCACTCGTACCAATGGAACCCCCTTCTCTCTATGGGTCACCCAACATCTCATGCCCACGTGCCGTGCCTTAGTGTCACTTCCCCGGTCAAAATTCAGTTCCGTAGGTGATCGTCGAGAAATCGACTGGCACGCCCCCATTCCATCCGGCTATCCCTCACCCAGCTATATTTCTTTCTTTGTATTCCCCACATCACTATCCCGGAATTCCCGCGTGCCAAGTCGACCTATCTCGGCCTTCTAAAAGGCGAGTGTGTGTCACGCCACGGAAATTAGTGATTTTCGCGAGCCGAACAATGATATATCATCTAATTTAAGTCAACTTTAGATGATGGCAGACCTTAATGAATAAAGAGTGTTCGACCCGAGTTGATTGTTAAACGAATTAACTTCGTCTAGTTGTAATACGTTCAGACCACCATTTTTTTTAATTGAATACGATGTTTCTAATTCAACATTATTTTTAACCAAGAATATTTTGTGAAGCAAGGTAAGACATTACTTCCATTTTCTTTAGTGTAGGGTTTTATGATATCCATTTGTAAATGACTTCAACCCCTACATATGCCAAGTTCACGTCTCATGGTGGAGAACCTATCCTCAGTCAAAGGTTTGGTAACAATATCAGCCAGTTGATAATGGATTTTTGGTCAAATTGATGGCACCGGTGTTATCACAATGCATGGGGATCCTATTAAGCTCAAATCCATAATCACATAGTTGGTGTTTGATCTAGAGTACCTGAGCACAACAATTGTTAGCAACAATGCATTTTATCTCTGCAGTTGACAGTGCCATGGAGTTTTCCTTGAGGACCATGAAATCAAGCATCCCCCAAGGAATTGATAGGTTCTGTTGGTTCTTTTTCTGTTAATCTTACACCCTGTGTAATCAGCATCTAAGTATACAATTACGTTGAACATATTCTCACATGGATATCATAAGCCCATATCAATTGTTCCATTCAAGTATTTATAAATTCGTTTTATTATAGTTAAGTGTGATTCTTTAGGTTTTGCCCGCTACGTAGCATACATACATACACTAAATAAAATATCAGACCAACTTACAGTAAGGTAAAAGTGAGATTCGATCATACCTCTATATAGCTTTTCATCTACCTCCTTACCTTTTTCGTCTGAGTCCAGCTTGGTGGAGGGACCCATTGAAGTTGATGCCGCTTTGCATTCATCCATTCCATATGTCTTCAGCAACTCCTAAGTGTATTTGGTTTGACTAATGAAGATGCCCTCATTCATCTGTTTTACTTGCAGTCCAAGGAAGAAGTTTAGCTCTCCCATCATACTCATCTCAAACTCACCCTTCATTAATTTTTTAAAATTCTTGCACATAGAAGACTTAGTAGCACCAAATATAATATCATCAATGTATACTTATGCAAGTAGCATGTCGTCATCCCTAATCAAGATGAATAAGGTTTTATCAACTTGTCCTCTTGTGAACCCGTGGTCTAGTAGAAACTGACTCAAATGCTCATACCAAGCTCGTGGAGCTTGTTTCAGCCATATAAGGCCTTAGTGAGCTTGTATACACGGTCAGGAGTCTTAGGGTCTTCAAACCCAAGTGACTACTCTACGTAGACCTCCTCTTTAATGAATCTATTAGGGAAGGCACTCTTCATATCCATTGAAATAACATGATAGAGTGAGAGGTGGCAAAAGTCAGTAGGATTCTGAACGCTTCCAATCTAGCAACAAGAGTAAAGGTCTCCTCATAATCTAGTCCCTCCTCTTAGGAATAGCCTTGAGCAACTAATCTAGCCTTGTTCTATACTACTATTCATGTTTCATTTAATTTATTCTTAAAAACCCACTCAGTTCCTACAACAGGATGGTCTGATGGTCTAGGAACTAAAAACCAAACTTCAATGCATTGAAATTGGTCCATTTCCTCCTGCATGGCCACAACCCAAGATTCATCGTGGATGGCATCTTCCACTCGTTTAGGTTCCAACTGTGACAAGAATGCAACATAATTAAAATGTTGGAGTTGGCTTCATGTACTTACTCGGGCAGAAGGATCACCTATGATATTTTGAGGTGGATGCCTACCAGCGTACATGCACTCTCTTGGCAGTCCTGCATCAGGTTAATCCTCCAGCCTAAGATCCTCAATTGGTAGTTGATCAACTTCATCTACTCCATTTGTTGGATCTTCCTTGGGTTCTTCAGGTTCTCCCATTTGCTCTGTCCTGTCACCTGCCTCATCATTGGAGGGAGAGCTTGCCCTTGGTTAGTGGTATATGTCTCATGAAAGGTAACATGAGCATAAATTTCTAACACTACGTTCTTCCTATTAAACACCTTATATGCCTGCTGATCGGGGGTATATCCCAGAACTATGTCTTCATCAGCCTTGGCATCAAACTTACCCATGTCCTCCTTACCGTTGTTGTGGATCATGCACGGGCATCCAAATGGCTTAAAGTAACTGACCTTAGGCTTCTTTCCCTTGTATAGCTCGTAGGGTATTTTTTTCAACATTGGCATCATCATGGCACGATTGATGATGTAGCACGCAGTGTTGACCGCTTCTGCCCAGAAATACTTGTGGGGAGCTTTGACTAGTTCAATATGATTCTTGCCATCTCCACCAAGATTCTATTGTTTCTTTCTGCTACACCATTCTACTGAGGGGTTCTTGTTGATGAGAAGCTGTGCTTGATTCCATTTTCATCACAGAACTCTCTAAAGCTTTGGTTCTCGAACTCAGTGTCATGGTCACTTCTTAAGTTCATAATCTTGTACTTTCTATCTCTTTGAACCTGCCTGCTAAACTTAACAAACTCGTCAAAAGTTTCATTCTTGTGAACCAAAAGGAATGTCCGAGTGAATCTGGAGTAGTCATCTACGATGACATATCCATGTACTTTTCCAATCAAACTTGGTGTTCTTATTGGTCTAAACAAATCCATATGCAATAATTCCAAAGATAATGATGTACTTACAATATCCTTTACCTTGAATGAAGCTTTAGTCTATTTACCTTAAGCGCAGACTTTGCACTTCTTTGGGTGAAGGTAATCCAATATAGGTAGACATTCTACCAGGTTCAGCTTTGTCAGTTTCGATAGAATAGAGTGGCTTGCATGACCAAATCTTCTATGTCATAGCATTACGTATGGATTTGCTTTAATCACCAAGCAGATATTTATTCCTCTGACTTTATCCATACACAAAATGTATAGATTTTATTGACGATGCACACATAACTACACATACTTGGTCTTGACGTCCTTGATTCTACATACTTGCTTCATGAACTCCACCTCGAGTCCACTATCACAAAGCTAACTTATGTTGGTGAGATTAAACTTGAGGCCTTCCACTAATAATGCTTCCTCAATATGAGTGGCAACTTTATCACCAATGGAGCCAATCCCAATGATTTTTCCTTTCGCACTGTCTCCAAAGGTTGCGTGACCTCCCTTGACTTTTGTTATCTTGTTAAATAGGCACTTGTCCCCTGTCATGTGTCTCAAGCACCCACTGTCCAGATATCACTTTGAGTTTCTGGTGCTCATATATTCCTACAACGAAATCAAAGAAGAGATTTATACCCAAATGGCTTTAATCCGTTTGGGTTTCTTCATAAAGTTTGCATGCACATGCAATGTAATGAAACTTCCTCTAGGGTTAAGTTTAGTACCTGACCTTAAAGCTTTGTCATTCATCTTTGTATACAAACCTATCTTCGGTCCAATCTAAGTATAGGTTCTAGGCCACTCCGTCTACTTCTGCATGGGTCTTAAGGATGTAGAGGATGGCCTACTATGCTTGCAAATATGTGATGCATGACCATACTTACCACAGTGGATACATGCATTATGCTCAAATGATGATCTAATAAATTTTATAGGTTCATGTATGCTCTTAACCTTATTGATGACTGCAGGGTTGTATCCTAACTCACACTTGTTAGCAGATTTCCTTGAGATGGATAAGAGTACATCCAACTCTTTTTGAGAGTTAGTGAGCCTCCCAAGATTCTTTACAAGATGATCATTATCAGAGGTTAACTATAACGACCCAAGATCCGGATACCAAGAATAACCCGATACCATTCGAATCCTGGCCCGCCGCCCATGAGCCGGAGGGCTCGGAAGGGTTAAAAGGAGTGTGGAGGTACACATGAATAGGAAATAAAGTAAGATAATTCAACAATTAACAGAAATAAATAATCTAACTACAGAGTCCAGTCCAAAAAAAGTACAGTCTACGGTAGAGAAGCGTACCCAACACCGAGTGAACACTCGGCCCGGCGAGCTGACAACTAAGAACCTCCGCACAGCACCCTCGAACCTCGAGGAAGAACCGTCACACCTGAAAAGCAGGGGTGAGTCTCCTATCACTGGCTCAGTAGGGGTCCTGCGGAACCCCAACCATAAACAACGGCGGTAACAGAAAGCAGCAACAACAGTAGGAACAACAAACTCGGTGGCCGGTCAAACCTCGGCTCTACAGCTACTCCTACTGTACTAGAAAACACGCACCGATCTCACCATCAGGGGACCACCGGACTAACATAAAAATCTCTGGCTACGCTGCCAGGAAAACTCATCACGACACCACTGTCGTGGACCGGACACTACCTAGGAAAAACCGTCGGTGATGCTCACCGAACCCTAGACCTCAACCTCGGGAACACACCCAAAAACTACACGCAAAACCACGTCTCGCAGATGAGAAACGGAACCTCAAGTCATGATAATCTCACGTCACGTGACGAGAGTACATGCCCACTAGAAGTAAGGCCGGAAGCATCCACTGACGACTTAGTCCGCGTCTCAGGTGTCTCCCTTCGGCCCAGCGAGAACTGAGACACCGTACCGTAACCACAGAACAAGGACTAGCTGGGGTCACGCTTGTAAGCGCGGGTCTGACGTCCCCAACCACGTGTACACACACAGACCATATGCTCTAAGTCGGGTCCTCTAGTTGGTTTTCCCTCCAGCCTGAACTCAGGCTGCAAAGGCGAGGGGCCCTACGGTGACCAGCCTAAAAATCGTCTCTCTCAAGAAAGCTCTCCACCACTCCCGGGTGGGTCCACACTCGCGTGCGCAGGAAAGCCACAGCTAGTGAGGGGTCACTAAACGTGAACACCGAAAATCACGCACACACCCATCGCGAGTAACACGGAGTAACAGGTGACATAACGCCACCAGACTCTGGATAACCCACTAGACCTACTAAAACTAACAGTCCTTGAGTCACAAGACTCGGGCCAAGACCGTCGTACAAGGACAGCTCCATGCCGTCAATCTAGCCTAATCCCTAGGTCTGAAACTACGGTAGCACAATTCCCAAGGTAGCTCACAAGTCGCCGAGTCGATCCCCTATCCAAGGGAAAAGTAGAAAATCTCTAGCCCCAGGCTGGGTGACTGGACTCACAGTCCAAGGGCCAAACCCACAGCCCACTCAGAAAACACTTACCGGAAAGCTAATGACGTGCGGGAATAACCCACCGCACACATGTCGATACACATCGACTCGTACTAGCGAGAACACGAAAGCCCGGAACACATGGGGTCACCCGGACCCCAAAGACCCATGGGCACACTAATCAAGGTAACCTGGTACCTCCGGACACCCCAAAAACACGGACATAGAACCCATGGGGTGTCCGGGACATCCACGAGACCGAAGGTACTCGACCACTGGGTCACAACCGGGTCGACAGGGGGTCAACACAATGTAAACGGAACACAACTAGCATGGAAAACAGGGTGGCGGTCCTCCCCGGACCGTCACATCAATTGGCGATCCGCTCGGGACCGCAAGCCCAATTGGCGGTCTTCCTTGAGACCGTTGCTTCAAAGTGGCGGTCTCCACTGGACCGCTAATTGCCAGGTACACCTGGAATAAGGCGGCCATCCTCGGGCCGCAACCAGCGAATGGTGGCCATCTCCCTGGCCGCAAAACGGGAGAAATGGTCAGGCACCTGACCGCCTAATCTAGACCCACGAAGTGGCAGTCCTAGCCTGACCGCTAATTCAATTAGCGGTCAGTCGCAAGGCCGCTACTTCAAACTGACTTAACGGAGCTATTGGTGGTCCCCGGAGGGCCGCCATTCCAATTGGCGGTCTCTGGTACGACCGCCATTTACCCCTGAACCCGAAAACGGCGAACTCGGTGGAAAACTCCATTCCATGTCCCGTTCACACCCATGTGAAGGGGAAAATAAGGGGAAATCGTTCCCCAACCTCTCTAGCGCCGAGAGGACCCATTTAAATCCCAAAAATACAATCAAAACACTAAATCTGGCGCACACCCCAAAACATGCATTTTACCCCCAAACGCGGAAATAACCACGCTCGGCTCACCACGGCCTACAAAACTCGCAAAAAATGAAGTACATGGGTTAAGGATCCGTCCCCCTACCTCCACCAAAGATTCCGTGCGCCGAGGACGCCGATCCACCAAGAAAACGCCGTTAGAGCTCCGCCGGTTCACGAACTCGCCACGAGCTCCACCGCGAGCCACCGTCCCTCGATCCTCGCCCATGCTCGGCGGCTCCTCGCCCGCATCGTCCCCGCCTTGCCCCTACCTCGCTTCGTCGGCCGTCGGAGAAGAGAGGGGAGAAAGAGAGAGCGTGAGAGGAGAGGGGGAGAGAATGAGAGTGAGGAAGAGAGAGAGGGAGGTTTATATATAGAAAATCCACAAATTCTGGAAAATATGAAAAATAGGAAAAAAATACTCTCCACGATTCTCGGAGAACGCACAACGTGGTGGTAACGTCCCGGAGTCAGAGAACGCAACGGTTCGTTCTACACGGGATTCCGAAGGTTTGACAAGTAAAAATACGCGTAAACCGTAAAACTCAATATGGGACCCACAAAAGCGATCCGAAACCCACAGATCTAGATCCGAAATATATCCGAAAAACATGGGGCATTATATTAACTCTGAGACTTGTGTTTTCAAGACCTTCTTCTCCTAAACTAGTCTTTCATGATCTTCATGCAAGGTTTTCAATGCTTTACTTTTGGATATGTACTTATCATGCAGCTTAAGGAAAGCAATTAATAATTCATCATACGATAAACTAATATTAGTCATCACTACTAAAACCAGCAAATGCATCAGAAGAGATGTTAGAAATTACCTCAAGGTCCTCATGATCTGCCATGAGACCCGGTCTTCTCCTTCTGAGGCAGAGTTGTCAAACTTCTATGACTTGTCTTTATCACTCCATGTTACTACCATGGCCTTGATTTTTAATTTTCTGTAGACATTGTTAGAGGCTTTGGCTAGCTTCTTGTCAGTGCTTATGCCTTTGTAGTCCCCAGAGGCCTTCACTCTACACTCGCCTCTTACATGTCTAGTCTTGCCGCAGTTATAGCACCTGAGCTTCTTAGAACCATCTCTCTTGGATGAGGAGCCCTTCTTGTTCCTCAGGATTCTCTTAGGGTTTGCTTGTTTACACGTTAGGTTAAGGGGATTAGCTTAACCGCGGGTAAGGTATTCCAAAAAATAGACCATTTTGCTTTGATAGTATTCATGTTAACTTATTTCACCTTTTCGCTAGAATATGCTTAACCCGAATACTAGCCCTTAACCCGAATACAGGCCAAAATAACGGATCAGCCCAAACAAACAGAACATAATGGTTAAGATGCTGGTATCTGGGTTACCAATGCCTTATTCTGCAATTAAACATGCCCTGAAGACGTCTGGACAACATAGCTGTAATATCCCGGACCTTTCGGATCCTTCTTCATGGGTCCCGGATCTAGTTTTCGGAGTGTCCGGCTCCGTTGTGTCCGAAATTTCGTTTCGGACATCTTTCGTGTTCGGATCGGCGCGATCCGGAGTCGTTTCGGAGGCCCGGAGGCGTTCCGCGGCTTTTTCCGCGTGTGTTTTCCGATTCCCGGTGTGTGTTTCGGCTTTTCTCTTCGGACGCTCGTTGCGGGTGAACCGGGCTGTTCACACGGACACGAGTGGTACCGTTGCGATCGGTGCGTTCCGAGGATCGCGGGGGTGTGATTTCCTATTTTTTGGAATTTTACGGATTTTCCGGGTTTTTCTATAAAACCCTTTTTCTTTTCTCTCTCCCCCACCATCTTCTTCTTCCTCTCTTCTTCTTCCTCTTTCCTCCTCCACCGTGTCTCCCTCCCTCTCCCTCTCTTCCTCCCGGTTGGCCACGGCGAGCTCCCCTCCGGCTGCAGACGGCGGCGGGGCGACGGCGCGGCGACGTGGGCGGCGGCGAGGCGGTCGTGGGGGCGTGCGGCAAGCGTGGGAAGCTTAAGGAAGAACGAGGGTTTTCAAGCGTTCTTCGCGATTCGTGGACGATCCGGCGGAGCATTCGCTCCATTGAGGTAGGGTGACGTTCCCTAGCTCTTCGCCGTTCTTTTCCGTGGTTTGTAGGCCGCGGGGAGGCCGAGAGAGGCATGTTTGGGCGTTTTTAGGGTTTTTCCATGTTTTGGGGTGAGCCGCCCGATCTATGGTTTTAGCCCATGATTCTATGTTTTGGTGGCTTAGATGCATGCTAGGGGTCCCCAGGGGTCTTCCCCCTTGTTTTCCCCCTCTCCGGTGGAGGTACGGGGGCGTGGTTGGTGTTTTTGGGGTTTTCCCGCCGTAGCGTGCTCTGGGGCAAGCGACGGTCACTCCAGTGACCGTCACATGCTTGTAACGCCCCTAGAGGGGTGCGTTACTTCCCTGGGTGTTGGCCTTTAGGGTCGAGGGCTGTAGCGGTCCTGCGACTGGCCGCCGTTTGCTAGTGACGCCCCTGGGCTGGGCCGTCACATGCTTTCGACCGTTGGGTTTTGACCGTTGGGGGTCAGGCCATGTAACGCACCGAGATAGGCGCGTTACATGCGTGTAACGCACTGGGGCAGGAGCGTTACTTCCTGTTGTCCCCCATGTGGATGGGCCAAGCGACGCACTGGGCCCAGCGCGTTACTTACAAGCGACGCGCTGGGGCAGGCGCGTCACTTCCCTTTCCATCCCGAGCGTGAGGGCCACGCGACGCGCTGGTCTAGGCGCGTCACATGCGAGTAACGCACTGAGCCCGACGCGTTGCTTGCAAGCGACGCGCCAGGGTAAGCGCGTTACTTTCCCTGTGGTTTTCGTGGGTGTGGGGTGCCATGTGACGCCCTGGCCTAGGTGCGCCGCTTCCAAGCGACGCACTAGGGTAGGCGCGTCGCTTCCCCCTACCCCCTGGCCGTGTGACGGTCCGCCTTAGACCGCTATTTCCAAGTGACGGCCCTAGAGTGGACCGCCATTTGGCAGTGACGGTCTGAGGGTCGGACCGCCACTTCCTGTGTTGCCCCATGAGGGTGGCAACCTCGCTTTTCTCCGACCGTGGTCTCCGTGCGACGGGACTAGTGCGTGGGGTGATTCCCACACGTTGTCGGGCTTGGGCGTTGTTTTCCGTAACTTGAGAGTCTACTCCTTCAGTGACCCCCCACTAGTCGTAGCCTACTAGTACGCGTGTGCTAGTCGCACCAGGGAGTGGTGTACGGGCTGACCTTTAGAGACGGTTTGTGGACCGGTTACCGTTGGGCCCCACGTCTTGCAGCCAGAGTCCGGCTGAGGGGAAAACCGGTCAGAGGGCCAGACCAGGGACGCGCGGTCTGTGTGTGCACACGTGGTTGGGGGCGGTTGGACCCACGTCGACGGGCGTGACCCCAGCTAGTCACTTGTTTGTGGTTACTTGTACGGTGTTTGCGCCTCGGGTAGGACCTACCATGTCAGGCGGTTCACCTGCGGTACGGTGTAAGACGTCAGGGGACGCTACCGGCTGTGCTTCTAGTGGGTGGTACTCCTGTCGAGTACGGAGTGTCAGACTGTCAGTCGTGTGTTTCCGACCTTCGGGTTTTGACGGTTCGACCGTTGAGTTTCGGTCTTCTCGTACCGTGGCACGTGTGTCGGTTTGCGTGCCGTTAGGGTCTAGTTCTGTAGAGTACAGGGCTTTCCTTTCCGAGGTACTTTCCTACCGCTAGAGTAGTGGTTTCTCGTTTTTTGAGGTAGGGTTCGAGTGATCCCTACTGAGTCTTGTTCCGAGACTCATTCCCTGCGTGTTTTCACCGTGTTTCAGGTGAGGCGCCACCTTCGGGGAGCGTGTCAGGAGCGCAGCGGAAGCGTGGTGCGGGTGTCCAGAGGTAGTGCCAGAGGTCAGAGCCGGGGGATGCCCCGTGTAGCTGTACTTTTCTTTCTTGTCACTGTACTAGTCGTGGACTACTGTTGCTGTTGTTGTTATTTTATTGTGGACCATGTAAAATGTTAAATTCATTTCCTGCTTAATATTATAACTGTTTAATTTCTGCAATTATTTGTGATACTTGTGTAGTTTCCACACCATCCTTTTAACCCTTCCGAGTCTTCGGACTCGTGGGTGGCGGTACGAGTCTCGGGTTATCGGGCCTTCCCGGTAATCGGATTCTCGGGTCGTTACAGCTGGTATCAGAGCGCGGTTGTGGAATTACATGGGAATTATAGGTAATTGTATTGGTCCACTAGTCCACAACGATGATGTACATGTGACGCTGGCATGGGGCACCGCGTGTTTTATTCTGACCTTCCGTTTCTGAGTTTTCTGTCTTGTGCTTCAGGAGCGAGGATGGCGCCGAGGAGGAGTTCTCGCTCTCAGCAGGGGCAGTCGGCTGGAGGTCAGGAGATCCAGCAGGGGGTCCAGAGGGACCAGGAGGAGCATAGCAGAGTTCCGGGAGCTACCGAGGCCGCGGATGCTGCGAGGGCTCCGGGGGCCGAGGGTTTTCTCCGTGGCATGTACCATCTCATGGCTCAGCAGTTCGGCGGAGAGGCCGGTGAGGGCTCGTCAGTCAGGGGTGGGCCAGGCCGAGCAGTGAGGGACTTCATGCAGTTCCATCCACCTTACTTTAGCGGCCAGGCAGACCCTGATGCGGCTCGTGATTGGCTTGATGAGATGGAGCGGGTGTTCAGTTCTGCGAAGAGTGCTGTCGAGGACAGAGTGGTGTTGGCCTACAACCAGTTGCAGGGTACGGCTCGGAGGTGGTGGTCTTCCGAGTGGAAGACGTCCTTTCAGCTTCGTCCACTTGAGCAGGTCGAGTGGGATGACTTTGTCAGTGCTTTCGAGCGTACGTACTGTCCAGATGTTGTTGCTACGCAGCGGATGCGGGAGTTTCTGGAGCTGGTGCAGGGTGACATGTCCGTGTTGCAGTACAGGGCCCGATTTGTCGAGCTGGGTCGGTACGCACCTCATATCATGGAGCATGAGAGGGTGAGGACGACGCAGTTTGTGCAGGGCTTGAGGCTGGAGCTGAGGCACCATCTGATCGCGAATGGGGCCACTGATCTCGAGACGGCGTCTCGTGTTGCGATTTCCTTGGAGATGGATATGCAGAGGACTCGAGGACCGATCAGCCAGGGGCAGTCTGTGTCAGGTCGCAGCCAGCAGTCGGCTACTCAGCAGCAGGGTTTCTTTCAGTCTGCGTCGGGTGGTTCAGGAGTACCGGCATCGGCAGCTTCGGTGACAGGATCTGCGTCCTTCGGCTCGAAGGTCAAGAAGTTCTTCAAGAAGGGGTTCGGCAAGAAGAAGTCCAGAGATCAGGGGCAGGCTTCATCGGGCAGTGTGCAGCAGCCGTTTCCTTTGCAGCGACAGGGATCGGTGGGTGGATCGCGAGGACCTTGTCCACGGTGTAGTGAGACCCACCCAGGCAGGCAGTGCACGGCGCCGATCATCTGTTTTCGGTGTGACCAGCCAGGGCACATGGCGCGTGACTGTCCTCAGAGGCCGCCGCAGCAGCAGGTTTCCCAGCAGCAGCAGCAGCAGGGACAGTATCCGCCGCTACCCAGGTCAGCTAGTGTGGGAGGCAGGCAGAGAGCTCGTGGCCAGATCACGCACTTGACCAGAGCAGAGGCAGTAGCGTCGCAGCTCGTGGAAGGTACCGTTCAGATTTTGGGTTGTGCGGCTCGGGTTTTATTTGATTCTGGCGCGTCTCATTCGTTTATTTCGGAGGATTTCGCGTCGAGCGTCGAGGAGCCGGTGACCCAGTTGTCCTGTGATTTGGCTGTGGAGTTGCCTTCGGGTGACTTTATGGTCACTCCGTATTGCTTCGACCAGGTTCCGGTGTGGATCGATGGACGGAGTATGCCAGGCAGGTTGTATGCGTTGCAGCTTCGGGATTATGATGTGATTCTAGGCATGGATTGGCTCGAGACTCATAGAGCGGTGGTGGATTGTGGAATGAAGAGGGTCTACTTCCAGCATCCGAGCAAGAGGACCTTCTATTTCCAAGGTATCCGTTCCACCTCTTCTCGATTTCTTATCTCTGCTATTCGAGCCCGTCGATTGCTTGATTCAGGTTGCCAGGGTTTTCTCGCGTCAGTGGTTGTGTCTGACCGGATGGAGCCGAATGTCGAGGACATTGCGGTGGTGTGCGAGTTTCCCGATGTTTTTCCTGAGGAGTTGCCTGGATTACCTCCCCAGCGGGAGATCGATTTCGTGATCGAGGTTGTGCCTGGTACGGGACCTTTGGCGAAGGCTCCCTACCGTATGGCCCCCGCTGAGTTGAGGGAGTTGAGGGCGCAGTTGCAGGAGCTGTTGGCCAAGGGGTATATTCGTCCGAGCTTTTCCCCTTGGGGTGCGCCCGTGCTGTTTGTGAAGAAGAAGGACGGTAGTCTGCGGCTGTGCATTGACTATCGGCAGCTGAATGAAGTGACCGTTAAGAACAAGTATCCGTTGCCGCGGATTGATGATTTGTTCGACCAGCTGCAGTCTGCGCGAGTGTTCTCGCGGGTTGATTTGCGGTCCGGTTACTATCAGCTGAGAATTCGCGAGTCCGATGTGGAGAAGACTGCGTTCAGTACGAGGTACGGGCATTATGAGTTTCTGGTGATGCCGTTTGGGCTCACCAATGCCCCAGCAGCCTTCATGGACTTGATGCAGAGGGTGTTCCACCCGTATTTGGACCAGTTCGTGGTCATCTTCGTGGATGACATCCTTGTTTATTCGCAGTCTGCCGAGGAGCATGCGTACCATTTGGGTGTGGTGCTGCAGACGTTGCGAGATCACCAGTTGTATGCGAAGCTCAGCAAGTGCGAGTTTTGGCTCAGCGAGGTGCACTTTCTGGGGCACGTGATTTCTGGTGATGGCATTTCCGTGGATCCCGCCAAGGTCGAGGCCGTGATGCAGTGGCCGAGGCCGAGGTCGGTGACGGAGATCCGGAGTTTCTTGGGGCTTGCGGGTTATTATCGCCGGTTTATCCAGGATTTTTCCCGCATTGCGACCCCGATGACGAGGCTCACGCGGAAGGATGTGCCTTTCGTCTGGTCCGAGGAGTGTGAGCAGAGCTTTAGGGAACTGAAGAGGTTGCTCACCTCGGCTCCGGTGTTGGTTTTGCCTTCTGGATCGGGAGGTTTTGTGGTGTGTACAGATGCTTCCGGCGTTGGATTGGGTGCTGTTCTGATGCAGCATGGTAGAGTGGTGGCTTATGCATCTCGGCAGCTAAAGCCCCATGAGGAGAACTACCCTACCCATGACCTTGAGTTGGCGGCAGTGATCTTCGCGCTGAAGATCTGGAGGCATTATCTGTACGGTGAGAAGTTCGAGGTGTTCACTGACCATCAGAGTCTGAGGTATGTGTTCTCGCAGAGAGATCTGAACCTCAGACAAAGGCGTTGGATGGAGTTCATGAAGGACTATGACTTCACCCTGTCTTATCAGCCGGGCAGGATGAATGTCGTCGCCGATGCCTTGAGTAGGAAGGTTGCGGTCAGTACCTTGATGCTGAGGAAGTGGAGGCTCTGGGAACAGGTGCCCGAAGTATCTTTCAGGCTCAAGATTCCCCAGAAGCCAGGGTTGGCAGTGCTTGCGAGTCTGACTGTCACTCCTGCTATCCGTCGTCAGGTGACAGAGGCTCAGCATGCGGACCCTGAGTTGCCCCGGATTTTGGCGATAGCTGATGTGGAGCTTGGCGAGGACGGTGCTGCGAGGTTTCGTGGCAGGCTGTACGTCCCAGGGGAGGAGCAGGTTCGTCGTGCGGTGTTACGCGAGGCTCATGGGAGCAGGTACACTGTGCACCCGGGTGCGACGAAGATGTATCGGAACTTGCGGAGGCAGTTCTGGTGGCCTGGCATGAAGAGAGATGTGGCCGAGTTTGTGGCCAGGTGCCTGATCTGTCAGCAAGTGAAGGCGGAGCATCAGCGACCAGGCGGTACTCTCCAGCCCTTGGATGTTCCTGCTTGGAAGTGGGACCATGTGACCACGGATTTTGTGGTGGGGTTGCCCAGAACCCCGACTGGGCAGGACAGTATTTGGTTGCTGGTGGATCGGCTGACGAAGGTGACGCGGTTGCTACCGGTCAAGGTCAGCTGGAGCGTGCCTAAGTTGGCTCGTCTTTATGTGGAGCGGATCGTTCCGTTGCATGGGGTTCCCATTTCGATCGTGTCGGATCGGGATCCGCGCTTCACTTCTGGATTCTGGAGGAGTTTCCAGCGAGCTCTTGGCACGGAGTTGGCATTTAGCTCGGCGTATCATCCACAGTCGGATGGTCAGTCTGAGAGGACCATTCAGACTTTGGAGGACATGCTGAGATCCTGCTGCCTGGA
The DNA here is from genome assembly GCA_022559845.1 of Amorphophallus konjac. Classification (NCBI taxonomy): domain Eukaryota; kingdom Viridiplantae; phylum Streptophyta; class Magnoliopsida; order Alismatales; family Araceae; genus Amorphophallus; species Amorphophallus konjac. The sequence continues at coordinate 339,422,503 of CM040124.1, read as the reverse complement.
GTGGCAGGGGAGTTGGATTCGTCACCTACCGTTAGTGGAGTTTGCCTATAACAACAGCTTTCATTCGAGCATCGGCATGGCTCCTTATGAGGCATTGTATGGGCGTCCTTGTCGGACTCCACTTGATTGGTTTGAGGTGGGTGAGCGTGTTTTGACGGGACCGGAATTGGTGCAGCAATGTGTGGATGTTGTGCACCTGGTTCGTCAGAACATGTTGGCGGCCCAGAGTCGGCAGAAGAGCTATGCTGACCGTAGGCGGCAGCCCCTCGAGTTCGCCGTGGGCGATCATGTGTTCTTGAGAGTTTCTCCGATGAAGGGGGTGATGCGGTTTGGACGGCGTGGGAAGCTGAGTCCCCGCTATATTGGTCCTTTCGCGATTGTGGAGCGCATCGGTGAGGTTGCTTACCGGTTGCAGTTACCCTCTGAGTTGGCGTCGGTGCATGACGTGTTCCACGTCTCTATGTTGCGGAAGTATATGCCCGATGACTCTCATGTGCTCGAGTTTTCCGTTTGGCCTGAGGTGACTCCAGATCTTTCTCTCCCAGAGTTTCCGATCCGCGTGGAGGATAGGCGAGAGCAGCGCCTGCGGAACAAGGTCATTCCCTTGGTAAAAGTCGTGTGGCAACGACACTCTGGTGGTGAGGCTTCGTGGGAACGTGAGGACGAGATGCGTCAGCAGTTCCCGTACCTGTTTGAGTGAGTCTTCCTCTTCTTTCCCCTTGGGTTGTTCTCAATTTCGAGGACGAAATTCCTTAAGGGGGGAGGGCTGTAATATCCCGGACCTTTCGGATCCTTCTTCATGGGTCCCGGATCTAGTTTTCGGAGTGTCCGGCTCCGTTGTGTCCGAAATTTCGTTTCGGACATCTTTCGTGTTCGGATCGGCGCGATCCGGAGTCGTTTCGGAGGCCCGGAGGCGTTCCGCGGCTTTTTCCGCGTGTGTTTTCCGATTCCCGGTGTGTGTTTCGGCTTTTCTCTTCGGACGCTCGTTGCGGGTGAACCGGGCTGTTCACACGGACACGAGTGGTACCGTTGCGATCGGTGCGTTCCGAGGATCGCGGGGGTGTGATTTCCTATTTTTTGGAATTTTACGGATTTTCCGGGTTTTTCTATAAAACCCTTTTTCTTTTCTCTCTCCCCCACCATCTTCTTCTTCCTCTCTTCTTCTTCCTCTTCCTCCTCCACCGTGTCTCCCTCCCTCTCCCTCTCTTCCTCCCGGTTGGCCACGGCGAGCTCCCCTCCGGCTGCAGACGGCGGCGGGGCGACGGCGCGGCGACGTGGGCGGCGGCGAGGCGGTCGTGGGGGCGTGCGGCAAGCGTGGGAAGCTTAAGGAAGAACGAGGGTTTTCAAGCGTTCTTCGCGATTCGTGGACGATCCGGCGGAGCATTCGCTCCATTGAGGTAGGGTGACGTTCCCTAGCTCTTCGCCGTTCTTTTCCGTGGTTTGTAGGCCGCGGGGAGGCCGAGAGAGGCATGTTTGGGCGTTTTTGGGGTTTTTCCATGTTTTGGGGTGAGCCGCCCGATCTATGGTTTTAGCCCATGATTCTATGTTTTGGTGGCTTAGATGCATGCTAGGGGTCCCCAGGGGTCTTCCCCCTTGTTTTCCCCCTCTCCGGTGGAGGTACGGGGGCGTGGTTGGTGTTTTTGGGGTTTTCCCGCCGTAGCGTGCTCTGGGGCAAGCGACGGTCACTCCAGTGACCGTCACATGCTTGTAACGCCCCTAGAGGGGTGCGTTACTTCCCTGGGTGTTGGCCTTTAGGGTCGAGGGCTGTAGCGGTCCTGCGACTGGCCGCCGTTTGCTAGTGACGCCCCTGGGCTGGGCCGTCACATGCTTTCGACCGTTGGGTTTTGACCGTTGGGGGTCAGGCCATGTAACGCACCGAGATAGGCGCGTTACATGCGTGTAACGCACTGGGGCAGGAGCGTTACTTCCTGTTGTCCCCCATGTGGATGGGCCAAGCGACGCACTGGGCCCAGCGCGTTACTTACAAGCGACGCGCTGGGGCAGGCGCGTCACTTCCCTTTCCATCCCGAGCGTGAGGGCCACGCGACGCGCTGGTCTAGGCGCGTCACATGCGAGTAACGCACTGAGCCCGACGCGTTGCTTGCAAGCGACGCGCCAGGGTAAGCGCGTTACTTTCCCTGTGGTTTTCGTGGGTGTGGGGTGCCATGTGACGCCCTGGCCTAGGTGCGCCGCTTCCAAGCGACGCACTAGGGTAGGCGCGTCGCTTCCCCCTACCCCCTGGCCGTGTGACGGTCCGCCTTAGACCGCTATTTCCAAGTGACGGCCCTAGAGTGGACCGCCATTTGGCAGTGACGGTCTGAGGGTCGGACCGCCACTTCCTGTGTTGCCCCATGAGGGTGGCAACCTCGCTTTTCTCCGACCGTGGTCTCCGTGCGACGGGACTAGTGCGTGGGGTGATTCCCACACGTTGTCGGGCTTGGGCGTTGTTTTCCGTAACTTGAGAGTCTACTCCTTCAGTGACCCTCCACTAGTCGTAGCCTACTAGTACGCGTGTGCTAGTCGCACCAGGGAGTGGTGTACGGGCTGACCTTTAGAGACGGTTTGTGGACCGGTTACCGTTGGGCCCCACGTCTTGCAGCCAGAGTCCGGCTGAGGGGAAAACCGGTCAGAGGGCCAGACCAGGGACGCGCGGTCTGTGTGTGCACACGTGGTTGGGGGCGGTTGGACCCACGTCGACGGGCGTGACCCCAGCTAGTCACTTGTTTGTGGTTACTTGTACGGTGTTTGCGCCTCGGGTAGGACCTACCATGTCAGGCGGTTCACCTGCGGTACGGTGTAAGACGTCAGGGGACGCTACCGGCTGTGCTTCTAGTGGGTGGTACTCCTGTCGAGTACGGAGTGTCAGACTGTCAGTCGTGTGTTTCCGACCTTCGGGTTTTGACGGTTCGACCGTTGAGTTTCGGTCTTCTCGTACCGTGGCACGTGTGTCGGTTTGCGTGCCGTTAGGGTCTAGTTCTGTAGAGTACAGGGCTTTCCTTTCCGAGGTACTTTCCTACCGCTAGAGTAGTGGTTTCTCGTTTTTTTGAGGTAGGGTTCGAGTGATCCCTACTGAGTCTTGTTCCGAGACTCATTCCCTGCGTGTTTTCACCGTGTTTCAGGTGAGGCGCCACCTTCGGGGAGCGTGTCAGGAGCGCAGCGGAAGCGTGGTGCGGGTGTCCAGAGGTAGTGCCAGAGGTCAGAGCCGGGGGATGCCCCGTGTAGCTGTACTTTTCTTTCTTGTCACTGTACTAGTCGTGGACTACTGTTGCTGTTGTTGTTATTTTATTGTGGACCATGTAAAATGTTAAATTCATTTCCTGCTTAATATTATAACTGTTTAATTTCTGCAATTATTTGTGATACTTGTGTAGTTTCCACACCATCCTTTTAACCCTTCCGAGTCTTCGGACTCGTGGGTGGCGGTACGAGTCTCGGGTTATCGGGCCTTCCCGGTAATCGGATTCTCGGGTCGTTACAATAGCTATCTCGTCACTATCCTAGCATGACGTGGACTCTGACTCCTCATCGTTGCTCTCAGCGTTGGCCTCCAGACCATGGGTCTTCTTCTTGGAATCTTTTTTTTTTCGGGTCACCCCACTGGGACCCGAAAGACCCAGGGACTTACACTCTGTCAAGTAATGAAGGAGCCAATGTTTGAACTGGGGACCTCATGATTTCCCACGAGGTGAAGAACCAACTGGGCTACCCAACTGGTTCAACTTCTTCTTGGAATATTTTTGTTCCTTCGGGGTGTGTATCTTCAACTCATGGGTAGCCAAGTTCCCAAGCAGCTGAGCTAGGGAATATGTACTCATATCCTAGGCTTCCTCCATCGTAGTGACCTTAGGGGTCCATTTAGGTAGCAAGGACCTCAAGATCTTCATGACTAGCTCACTATCGTCGATCTTCTTGCCCATAGCCTTCAGCCCGATCATCAGAGAGGTGAACCTGGCTTCCATCTCTTTGATAGTCCCTCTCTTCTCTATCTTGAACATTTCGTACTTGGTGACCAAGAGGTTGATTTTGATCTCCTTAACTTGGGACGTACCTTCGTGAGATATTTCTAGCTTGTCCCAAATTTCCTTGACTAAGGAGCAGGTGCAGACTCTATCAAACTTCTATGGGCTGAGTGCACAGAACATAAGACTTAAAGCTTGAGCGTTTAGAGACGTCATTTCCTTCTTAGCTCTACCCCACTGATCTCTAGGAGTGGTGATCACACTTTCACCCTCCTCAATGACCATCCAAAGATTGTAGTCTACCCCTTAATGTTGTTCATCATCCGGATCTTCCAATAGGGGTAGTTGCATCTGTTAAATAGAGGAGGTCGGCTAGTGGAGTGTCCTCCCAACATACCGAAGTTGTTTCTGTTCTCCATCTAGCTACTTTCAGGATATGGTTCCTTAGGCAGTTAAACCTGTAATCAAGGAGATCTGTACGCTCTGATATCACTTGTTAGTAGTCGGGCACACCCTAGAGGGGGGTGTGAATAGATGTGCCATTAAAAATAATAGCGTATTAAAAATTTTAGCTAAGGTTACGCAATGGAATAGAGAATGTGAGAATACAACCAAACCACAAGAGACAAAGAATTTTATACTAGTTCAGTCAGCCTCATGGGCTTCCCTACGTTAAGTCCCCTTATAATTAGCCTAGGATATTCGCTAACCTTTAGTCAAATGTTACACTCACTATTTTCCAGGGCTAACTCCTCAACTGATCTTCACAGGACTCAGCAATTCCTTTTCGATGGTTATTCTAGGAACCACAACCCAGATGATTTTGATCAAGTTTCAACTAACCAACCAGTCACTCCAAGTGACTTAGACTTTTAGGCGATTGCGCACGTGCTAGCGTTCCAAGAGCTAGTCACCCAGCTGATTTAATTGATATCTGCGAACCAATCCAGTACACGCAGTGCTGGTTACCCAGAACAACAAATACTCTCTAACTGTCCCTTAGGCAGATCTACAGAGAATGAAAATAAGTGTATGAACAGATAGAAAGAGGAGGAAGATAACAAAATATAATTACACAACAATATCCTCCTCTTAAATGCTTCCTAGGATGAAGGACTTTAAGAATGATACTTTGAATGCGGTGAAGTCCTCTTTGACGTGAATGGGTACGTAGGAAGCAGAACACTAGGATCGCCTTGAATGCAGGAGGGAACTTTTATCACTTGATTATTCGTTCCTGCAATGGGTTAGTTCGATGTCATTCTTCTTCATGTCCCAGATATTTAAAGCTTCAGACTCAAATGGTTGGATCCTAGTCTTAACTTTTAGTAAGTCATACTAGCTGCTAACCTTCTATTCCAAGGTAGTAGGTGAATTAACCTTCTTCTGATACCGTCAGTCTACTAATTTCTCTTCTTGTACAATTTCTCTCCTGACTACTACTATTCGTATCTCTGAAACAATGCTATAAATATTCTTCTTGTGAAGGGACATGAGATAGGAAGCAAATTCAAATTTCAAACGCATGTGAAAAAAGCATATAATAAATATTGCCAGTTTAGCATATTATTAGGTGCACAAGAGAATCTATAATGTTCAGAGATACTATGCATTTAATAAATAGACATTCTTTTTGTCTTGAAAATGAACACTTATCTCAGAGATACTATGCATTTAATGTGTCTATAATGTTCAGTTTGACTTATTCAATGCCGTTTTTTAAATTATTTTCTCTCACGAGAAGGAGGTGGGACTTAAATATTATAGATTATTTACGTACATGGTGCGGTAGAGTTTAAGTGTTGTGTAGGCACCTTACAGTGTATTTTGTCTTTTAGTGCAGTCAACAAGTCAAAAGGTGTTTCAAGTGGACCACGTAGTAAAAAGTAAGAAAAATAATTTGTCTTCGTTTAATAGAAGTAGACGAAACATCATCTACCTTTTTGTCTAAAAGTCTTGATCATTTTTTATATTCGACAAAATATTGTCTATCCTTATTTTTATCGTTATTTACTTAGATGATGTTTCATCTATTGCTTCGTATATCCTTAATTCTCTTAGATGATGTTACGTCTATTGTAATGTTATGTTGTTTTCCATTTTAGACGGAATATCATGTAACTCATCGTCTATCGTGAGTTAGACATAGTATCGTCTACATGTCTCAATTTAGACGATATATCGTTTAAAGCTAATCATTTTATCTTTATCTTTTTGATTTTTTGCATAAAACCATTGTTAGAGGTGAATTTACAAAAAGAATCATTTCTAGAAATATATTAGCAGGTAAATCACTGAGTTAATTCAAATAGTGCATAAATGTCATTTAAGCGTGATTTTTTTACAAGTTTTTGACCCCAAAAAAATGATATGTCTGCAAATAAATATGACATTTTTACACAATTCAAATTTACACAGTGATATGCATGCTAATACATTTGCAAGAATAAAATTTTTTACAAATTTTTATTTAATAATAGTTTTTATGTAAAAAAATCTTTTCTTTTTAAACGAAATATCATCTAACTCATCATATGCCGTGAGTTAGATGGAGCTTGTTCAAGTAGATGATATATCGTCTCTCTCTTACTTTCTCATTTTCTTGTTAGAAGGAGCATCGTCTATTCATTCTAGTTTAGACGATGTATCATCTAAACGTTGAGCTTTTATCTTTTTCTAATTAGACGGAACATCTTCTATCTATTCTGATTTAGACGATGTATCGTCTATCGTACAACTTTTTGTTCTTTTCTTATTAGATAAAATATAGTCTATCCATTCAGTCTTAGATGATATATCATCTATCATTCCGTCTAACCATAATACTTTAGACGAAGTCTCGTCTAATGCAACTTTGTCAATTTAGACGTTATATCGTTTATCCTTATCTTTTTATATTAATCCAATTAGATGATGTATCATCTAACTCATCTTGAGTTGGACGATGTATCGTCTATCTACTTTTCACATCATCTATCAATACCGAATTAGATGTTGGATAGTCTAATCATTAGTCTATCTAGACTTAGAGGATATATCATGTATCTAAGAATTTTTAGATGATTGGATCATCTATCCTTCCTTCTATTCTTGGATCTTAGATGATGGATCGTCTAATACTTCGTCTACTTTTATAATTTAGACGATAGATCTTCTAACCTTTCATCTATCTTATACACTTAGACGGAAGATTGTCTAATTAAATTCTTTGTCATTTTGTTTGTTAGACGATATATCATCTGTGTTATGTTTGATTGGACGATATATCGTCTAATCTTGTTCCTTTTATTTACTTAGACGATATTTTTTATGTATTATCTCAGATATTCATAGAGACCTGAATTTTGGTTAAACTAATCTTTTTACTTAATGAGATAAATAATTATTTATTTTATCATAATTTAAATTTATAGATTTATGAAAAAGATATTTTTCCAACACCGAGTATCCAGCATAAACAAACTTAGAGTAGGTTTATGACAAATACATTTATGGGGAGATTTTGAGTTAATGATAAATTCAAGGGAATTTATGATAAATCTATTTTACACTATCCAAACAAAAGTTATAACAAAAAAAGAGTTTATGATAAACCTAAACGTGTTTATCACTTGCATCCAAACAAGCTCTAAAATGTTACGGGACAAATAGAAGTTAAACATGAGTAGAAGTCCAAAAATTGAGCAATATCTTTCCACATTCATATGAGATTTATAGTCATAATCATTATATTTTAAATAATTTTCCATTATTTTGGTTCTCACCTAAGTTGTCTCCCCAACCCTATTATTGATTCTCTCACAATTCAAATCTATTCAAACGGTGAAGAAAATCGAGAAATTCTTTTAAATATCATATTTATAAATATTTTGAAACATTTGTGCAAATATTTTTTTCTAAAATATTAATTGACATAAGAATCTAAGGACCTTTTATTAGTCCATCCGCGGTTTTGTCCAGAACCGGAGGGAGGGTTTTTGGAGACAAAGCAACTCGGTGTCCTCTTCCCTTCCGCGACCCGCCACTACCTGCAGCCTGGCTCTCGGCTCCCGTCACCGTCCCCGCGATCCAGTCACCCTCCTGCTACAATGCGCCGCCCAGCTCACCATGAAGCAGCTGCTTCAGCTCCAGGCTGCCCTTCTCACCAAGCCCCCGCCGGCGACTGCTGTGGACCCCAACGTTCTGGCCGTCAAGCTCATCGGGGCCGCCGCCGACCGCGGCCACGTCCGCCACGCGGCCCTCGTCTTCTCCTGTCTCCCCGGCCCCAATGTTTTCGCCTGGAACGCCGTCCTCAAGGCCCACGCCCAGCACAACCTCTGGGTCCACACCCTCCGCTACTTCCAGTTGCTCCTGGGCAGCGGCGCCGCCGGGGTCGGCCCCGACGAGTACACCTTCACCTCCGTACTGAAGGCGTGCGCGGGGCTCATCGCCGCCGTCGACGGGGAGAAGGCGCACATGCTCGTTCTGAAGATGGGCTTCCAGTCCAACTTGTTTATTCAGAATTCACTCGTCGACATGTACTTCAAGTTTGGACGGGATGCCGTGGCGCGCCGGCTGTTCGACGAAATGCCTGTAAGAGATGTGGTCTCTTGGAACACGCTGGTCACGGGCTACTGTTTGTGTGGTGATGTTCACAGGGCGAGGCAGGTGTTCGATCTCATGGGCGCGAAGAGTCTGATATCGTGGTCCGCAATGATCGCTGGGTATGCCCGTGTGGGTGATGTGGGTGCCGCTCGGGAGATTTTTGACATGATGACGAAGAGGAATGTGGCCTCTTGGAATGTGATGATCTCTGCATATGCGCAGAATGAGAAGTTCATGGATGCCATTCAGCTTTTCCGCCAGATGCAGCAGGTTGGGTGTCTAGTGCCCAATGATGTGACGCTTGTCAGCGTTCTCTCTGCTTGTGCTCATCTGGGTGCACTGGATTTGGGGAGGTGGATAGACAGTTTCGTCAAACGCAAGAGGATGGAGCTGAACCTTTTTCTGGGAAATGCTCTTGCAGACATGTATGCCAAGTGTGGATGCATAGCTGAGGCTAGGGCAGTGTTTGATGAAATGGCCGAGAGGGATGTTGTCTCATGGACTGTGCTCATTTCTGGGCTGGCCATGCATGGCCATGCGGATGAAGCCCTTGCAAGCTTCTACAAAATGCTTGAGCATGGGATTAGGCCAAATGACGTGACCTTTATGGGAATACTGTCGGCTTGCACCCATTCTGGATTAGTGGACCCTGGATTGAAATATTTCAGGATGATGACTGGAGAATTCAAGATTGTTCCCAAGGTTGAGCATTATGGGTGTGTGGTGGATCTTCTCAGCCGGGCTGGACGACTTGATGAAGCCGAGGATTTGATCAAATCCATGCAAGTATCTCCAAATGTTATAGTATGGGGCGCCTTGCTCGGAGGTTGCCAGATCTATAGAGACATCATCCGAGGTGAACGAGTTGTTCGACGAATTCTCGAGCTTGATCCCGAACATTCAGGGAGCTATGTTTATCTAGCAAATGTGTACGCTCTAGCTGGTAGGTTGGAGGATTCGGCTTATTGCAGGCTGAAGATGCGGCATAACAAGGTGGTCAAAACCCCTGGTTGCAGTTGGATCGAGGTGGATAACGTAGTACATGAGTTCTTCATGGGGGATCGTTCACACCCACAGTCAGAGAAAATCTATTCTATGATTAAATGGTTGAATTACAAAATGAAGCTGGCAGGATACAATCCAAATATTAGTCTCGTGACCCACAGTGTAGATGAGGAAGAGAAGGAAGACGCACTGTCCACTCACAGCGAGAAGCTGGCAGTCGCATTTGGGCTTGTTAGCACCAGTGAGGGGACGACGATTAGGGTTGTGAAGAATCTCCGAGTGTGCAATGACTGCCATGATGCATTGAAGGTCATCTCAAAAATTGTCAAAAGAGAGATTATCTTACGTGACCGGAGCCGCTTCCACCATTTTAAGGATGGCCTGTGCTCCTGCAAAGATTATTGGTAGATAAAAGTGCTCAAACTTACTTGTAGACTGCACAACTGACGGTGTCAGAGATGTCCAGGCTGCTGAGCAAGGTTTGCAGGCCGCGCAATCATGGTCAACGCCAATCACTGGCACAATGTGTAGGTTTTGCAGACTGCTCAAAAACAGCCATATGAAAGAGCCTGAGAAAGGAGCTGAAGCAGCTTCAGCTCCTGTGAGTAGCTACTGGCTGCTCGGTTGTGGGGCCGAAAAAACAGTAATGTCAGCGGGGCTAGGATGCTCGTCATGATCTATAGCAAGGACTGCTCATGTGTAATGATGAAAAACGCTGCTGGTCACTAGATGTAATTTTCTCTCAAGATAGCAAATTGACCGAGGAAGACTGAAGTGAGGTAGTATGTTCGTCCACAGATCTGTGGAAGCTGTACCAGCGGCTCATCAAGTTTTCATTTTTTTCCCCTTGAAATAGAAGCGGCTCTTCAAGTTGATCTGCACAGCCTCAGCAATCAAAATGCTCTCCTAATTTCTAGCCTAATCACTGGCAGCAACTATCCGGTGCACATTTTACGTCACGGTGGAAGCCTCTAAGTTTTATGATAAACCAGGGCAAATTGTGAAACATGCTGATCTGCTGGATTTAAGGATGACAGTACCGGTTTCAATCTTGGTAGAAATCGAAATATATTGGTTTCGATTTCGGTTTCAGTCGAAACCAGTTTAAAATATTTAAAAAAAGGTAAAAAATACAGTGAGCACGTTCGACGACCGAAACTGTCCGATTTCGAATCAAAACGGGTGAGTTTCGGACCGGAACGATTGATGAGTTTCGGACCGGAACGATTGATGAGTTTCGGGCGAAATCGGTATCAATTTCGTCCGAAATTATTAAAAAGTTTTTTTTAATTTCGGATCGGTTACAGTGAGCAAGTTCAGAACCGTTTCAATATGAATCGAAATCAATATATTTCAATCGAAACGATATGTTTTGGTCGAAACTTATCGATTTTGACTAATACTCTCATCCTAGACTGGATCCGTCACACTCACCGAAATTTATGTTCTCAAATGTTTCCCGAGAAATGCATTATAACAACTCCGGTTTACCTATCATTACCATTTTCCCGCTGACAGCCTTTTGGCAAAAAGTGTTCTCCTTTATGTTGTGTTAAGACTTGCTTTGCATGTATACTCCTCTTACATCATTAAAATTGGGTGAAATTCTGTTCTAAATTTGCATTTGTCATTAATCTTACACGAATATATTGTCACGTAGAATCTTGTTGTTAACTGTCCATTAAGAGTATATCAGCAAATACAAATAAACAATTTATAAACGGCAAGATCCGGTTAATATGATCATTTCATTTCAATGATGCCAGTTTGTAAACATCCGGTTATGGGAGCGTTTGGTGTCATGTCAGATGATTACGGTAGGGCTCTACATGATAATATAATCATCCGATAGAGATATATCAGTAAGTATAAGTGTAGGATATTTTTTGTGTAAATAGTGATCTAAAAGGGAAATAAATGTAAAAAACCCAAAGATATAATGTGAAAGAGAAACACTTAGTCAATTAGGGTAACATTTTTTTTTGAATTTATTTTGAGTAACCTCCACCCCAAATTTGTTTGGCCCCACGTCACGTCACTAGATGACATGGCATGGGAGCCAAATAAAAATAAACACCGGGTCTTGTGACTATTTTTTACTTTTTACAGGGAGGTAAATTTATTTTTGTTTGGTCTTCATTCACGTCATGTTATCTAGTGACGTGACGTGAGGGCCAAACAAATTTGAGATGAGAGTCACTCAAAAAAATTAAAAAATTAAATGATACATTAATTACACCTGTAAGTGTAATTAGTGCACTAAGTGCACTTAGTGTTTCTCGATATGAAATTACTTTCCCATTCGTTTCCCTAAGTATATAAACCACTGTTATCAGAATCGGACCGGACCAGTCGGTCGGACCGGTCCGACTGTGAACCGGTCCGATTAAGGTCGGTCCGATCTAATGTTAAAGAACCAGACGAACTGTAGTTCGACCAGTGAACCGGTCCGACTCGATTCACCCTTTAAAATAAAAAAAATAAACGTAAAAATATTTAGATATTCAAAATGATATTTACGTGTGAACGGAATTATCTTATTATTATTGATTTATTATTATTTATCATTTTATTTTAGATATATTTGAAGTTTAAAAGTTTAAAGGAACATAGATGTCAATTGTGAAGAGTGAAGATCAATGAAATATTACAAAATTTTAAAGTCAATTTATTTAACTATGTTATTGTTATTTTTTTACTTGTATACTTACACAATCATGATTAATAATTATATATGTATATTTTTTTATTTTGATCATTATATCTTATTTCTTATTATTTTGGGTTATAGAATCGGATCGTACCATGTATCAATATTATGATGACATCACGGTTTAAATCGGTTCGATTAACGATCCAACCGATTCGAATCGAATCAACTCATCGACCGATTCAGATATCAGTTTGATTAACGGTCCAACCGGTTCGAACCAACTCATTGGCCGATTCTGACACTAGTTCGATCACGACAACATTGGTATAAACTGCCCATTTGACGCACTGATTTATGAATTAGACACTCAGAGATCACAGCATTGTACTATGGATATGTCGTCCTAAGATCAGTTAGAAAGCATAAATGACCTCATGACGCCATTAGTACAGTTTTATCTTTCACTATTGATTCGTTATTACATAAATAAATAAATAAATACATGCGTAATGCAAATACGGGCATCTTAAACAAAAGTCTATCTGCATGAAACTGACCAATACATTAAAAATAATACTCTCAAGGAGGAAAATTTTCACCATAAGGTGTAGGATCTCGCGGGCACGAGCCCTCCCACCGACTCCGATTAGGCTTTGTTCGAGGTGGATTGCGACATCTCCTCCACTACGTTGCTGTGCGTTAACTCAATTATTCGATGCGGTAGAAACCATCAATTCGGGTTCCAAGTATCACATGTTGAGTACAAGAACTACACGCCCGTGCGGCTGTGCCACATGGGACAAGAACTCTCACCATCAACGGAGAGGTCTCAGGGTCGATCTCAAGCTTTCGTCTAATTCGATAACGGAATAAGTTTGATTAGGATGATTTATTCGAGGTCTAAGTGAGTTGTTCTAATTTAATTTTTTTTGACTTAATCGAGATCAGATAAGAATTAAGGTGAATTTTTTCATGCTCACGAAGTAGGTGAAATAATTTAACTGGGATCCGATAGAAGTAGAGGACAGACATGTCATCCCTAAGCCTCGCTTTGGTATGGAGTTAAATTAAAGGTGGACTAACTCAACCCGATTAAAGTAACCCAGAGTTAACCCATTTTTAATTTGGTAGGAGGATAGTTAATCGGGGAGTAAGGATGTAGGCTAACCTACTTTTAATCTAGTATGATTTGATAAATAATAAGTTAATCCGGTAATAATGAGAGAGAGAAATATCATTAATTATGAGAGAGAGAGAGACACATTTAATTGAACATTTATTGAGGATAGGAGGTTAACCCACCTCTGGGTGTAGATTTCAAAACTCATGAATAACACTGAGTTAGTCCTTAATCTAAATCGATTAACACTAACTCTTTATCAAAGTACAAAAAAATTTATCCCAGAGTTAACTTAGAACTAACCCTTAGATAAATCGATACCAAAGTGAGGTTAATAGATCACTCATCTTTATTTTAATCTGTTATCAAAGTAAGTCGTCATTTCCATGAGTGTTGACCGTCTCAATGGGGTGAGTCATTTGGTTTAAGTAGATTCTTTCCCTCCCTACTCCTCTTCCCTATCTCCCCTCCCTACTCCCCTACCCGAGTCCCGTTCCCCCTAACCAAAAACAAAAAAAGGATACACGAACTACACAGGGTTACCGCTAAACCAAGGTTTAAACAAAAAATGTCAGTCTCCTAACCACCGCGAGTCCTCTCCTGAGGCATCCAAATCATATTTCTCAATCAAAATACTCAATAATTTCATGGAAGCCCTTTGGAATCAGATTCCCTATTAATACAAAAGAAAAACAAAGGATGTCTTGGAGACAAGAAGTTCCACAATTTCGATGTTGGATGAGTACTCAAAAATTTTGATATTGTTGGGCAAACAGCCACAGAAAACCCAAACATCCTTTGATGCCTAGTCTTATCGAGAACACCATCTGATGGGATGAGACGTACGGCCATAATCATAAAGATGATGCAAAGTAGAGAAACATTCCCATAAAAGACAGTGTAAAGATCTTAAGAAAACGAGTGATAAGCTGAACGACTTTATGGATGCACTTCGGAGAGTAGACTTTTTATTATTAAAAAAAAAGAGAACAAAGACGTAAATTTGAAATGTCTACTTTGAGGTAGATATCTCCTTTGAGATATTGTCACAGTTACATTCGGAGACCGTTAAGATTTTATTCTTTTTTAATAATAAAAAGATCTTCAAAAGAGAAGACTTAAATCTTATTTATAAATACATATCTATCTTTATAATTTTCAATATGAGATCTTTTGAACCCTTCTTTAGACCTCTACAGGTAACAAAGACAGACGCTTGATGCCAAAAAAATGTGACACAAGTTGCCCCCAGTAATGTATCCGAGGTCAAACTGGAAAACATTTCACCGTGATCCTTTTATTACATTTCCAGCTAAAATTGGGAGTACACAGTAATTTTAGCACCCAAGTTGTCAGGAACACATTTGAACCCACCATATGTTGCATCAATGTCACCAAAAATAGGTTGCCACGGAAATTTTATTGCATTCATAGCCAATTTTCTTCATAACAATCCCTTAAAATTTTCAATTCCTAACACGGGTATTATTTTTTACAAAACAATCTTTAACCCAGATATAATGAAGGATAAGTTATAGGCCAGTTCATATAACATTAACACCACCATCATTGTCAGAGCCTTATTCATTCATTTGGTGTTGACTACAGGAATCTTGTCCCACTACTTCAATCTATCTAAAGCCATATTTGTGGTTAAACCTGAAAAGCCTTCGTCTTTTACTTAAACCATCGTATTTTAGGCCTCCCCCACTTCCTTTTTTCATCCTCCACTTCAAATTTGACCGCATCCTCTAACACTGATCTTGGTAAACAGGCACCCATTCCGAAAACTCAATTGGAACAACATCCAAATCTTCGTGTAGGCATTCATTCAGAATCTTTTCCTTTCTAGTCTTTCTGCACATCCATCTGACATCTTCATCTCACCCCAAAAGAAATAATATAAAACCTATTGAGCATAGACCAAACTTCTAGGTCAATTCATGCAGAAAGCAAACATGAAGATTGGATGATGATCGTTCTTTTTAGCTAACATCACAATTATCCAAAACAAAGGCCCTATATACATCCTACGATTTCTCATCTCAATGTGTGTGCTGAGGATAACAACAAGATCATCCCAAAGACTGCTAGATATACAGAGATAAGAGTAAACAAGGACATTACAATTCTTGGTAAAATGAGAGCGAGGCTTGGCCCTGATTAAGGTTGGCTGCAAAGCACCCTAAGAAAATTCCTACTCCCCTGCCTGTTGGGCCATAGTTCGTCATTCTTATGGACACGTCCAAGTGGTACAATCCATTAACCGAATCAATCATGTATTGGGAAAAAAAAACTGAAGCTCTCATTAATCATTAGCAAATATCAAGCACCATTCATGTAACCTAACCTGAAAGTTACCCTAATTTTGACATACCTATGATAGCAACGACTTCATCTGCGTGCCTCTTAGATTATAAGAAGATGGAGCAAAAGCCATGCCTACTCCTTGAATAATGAGCTGCAAACACAACCATTATTTCCTAAAGGACTATCTTCACATTCATCATCTGACAGTGGCCCAGGCAGTAAATGTTAGTCATATAACTCACCCCAACGGATATATACTAGAGAGGTAACTCACTGGTTACACAGGCAGAAAACGCACCTTGGATAGGTAGCTGACGGATGGACGGAAGCCAGTTGCCATGTGCAGAACACATAATCATGCAGTAAAGTAAATAATTCGCTTTGCCACTTTCAATGGAAATAATCTATCAAGAATATTGCCATATTATTAGAAGAAATACCAGAATCAATATACAAGTCAAATCAGAGTGGTCAGAGGGAGTGCCACAATATGGTCCAGCTTCCAACTTTGGAGCTTTGAACAGAAACAAGTATTGTCTCTGTGGCTACACACAAGCTGTTGTAAAGCACTAGTGTGCACAAACTGCAAGACACATTGCTCCACAAATAAAAAATTGTATTATATCCAAGAATCGCCAATGTTTCCGAGGAATTCAAAGATTGTATCATAATAACATCCAAACTACATTCGCATCTTATATCTAGTCAAAGCCACCATTCAGAAAACCTATAGACATTTCACTGACACAACCAGTCTGCAAGAAGCCAAGAACTAGTCTCCATTGCAGACTAGCATAGATACTTAGTTGGCTCGGCCTCTGATGACATCAAGACCCATCTCAGTCGGATCAGTAGCTTGCAATTCTACCTGAATACCATCCAGTTCCCTCTTGAATCTGTCTTTTGAACTCGCATACAACATCTTTGCTCTCACCCTCGCAATATCAGGAGACCTTCAAAGGACAAAAAAATGATGGGAGCAAAACAGCTGTGATTAAAAAGAAACATGGAGGATTAGGAAACATGTCAGGTTAACTAGTATACATATGAGGAAACAATACCATGCAATGAAAAAGATTTTGCTCTTCTGGCAGTTCTCTTCAGTTACAAAATCAAAGTCATAAACAGCATATCGGCACTCATTTGCAGGGAGACTAGCAGTGAAATCTTCGTAACTAAGAGTAGGCTCCCCAACCTTCTCCACAACAACCTGCTTCAGTTTCTCATCGATCTTAAAAATTACAAAGCGGTAAGTTCTCTTTGCCTTCAGTTCCAGGAACTTCAGCTTGCAATCATCATTTACAGCCATTCCTGATGCTGCATTGGCCTGAAAAAAATGGCAAATATACATAATGAAAAGGTAGACCCCTTCTGTAACATTTACGGCATCAGAGTGGTGGCAATGGAAAGGGGGAAAAAGTAAAAACCATTCTGCCTTAGGCTGTGGCATCCGTTCTTAGAAGTTCCTTCTCATTCCTTATTCCAAGAAGTAAGAAGTCATTCTCCATTCCCCATTTTTAGAATAAGAATACAATTACTTAATCATTGTCAGGAAGCCTTCTCTAAGGAAGGCCTTTCAAATATGAGAAGGAGGCTTCAGAGTCATTCCTATTCTCTATGGAATGACACCCTTAATGAGTTCATTCCCGAAAGTTTTTCCCAGAAGGGTTACCAAAGAGATTTAGGTGAGCTCATTCCTCATTTTAAGTGACAGTGACCTCATGAGAATGGATGCCAATAAGGCCCTTAGATATATTGATACAAACATTAAAAGGTAGATCAGTTGTTCGCCGTTGGTAGCGATAGACAACGCAAGAGACATCTACTCGGTGTCCTTATAATGGCTCAGAGCTATCGCTCTGACGGAAACAACAAAAAAGTGGGGAATCACAACCAGATAACCCTTGAGCAACAGAAGATTATGAGTACTTCACAATAATCCAAACACAGAAAAAGGTGAAAAAAGTAATGCACAAATTATAACATGCATAGCCTCAAAATCTGAAACATCTGCGAAGCTCGCTCATAGAGAAGAGGAATCTACCGCAATAGATGTCAACAGTAAAGGATCCGAGCAACGTTGAACCAGGTAGCCCCAAATGGCACCAGAAAATCCCAAACCGACGACCCAGGACAAGAGCAAAGACGCTACTCTACACATCTAGAAACGGCAATCAGATGACAGGACCAGAAAACTCTGTACTGAAACACAAAGAAATTCAGATCACAGAAACCAACTGGCAGCAAGACGAAGAAAAAAAAATCAGGACCACAAGAAAAGCAAAATCAAAAAAACCCGCGAAATAGCTAGAAAACCAATCCAATCACGCAGATCCTACATGAAAACCAAGCTCAACAAACTCAGAAACTAGACGGCATCACCAGTACACATAGAGATACCGCTAACAAACAAGCCCTGGGCAAATGCATACTGCAGGGAAAAGTGCAAGAATTGGAACCATTTTTGGAGAGGAGCCCGATCCGATCGGTGCGAGAACCAAGAGCGCGGGGCGCGGGTGAGGCGAAATGGCACAAATCTAGGGTTCCGACTTCCGAGAGGAGCAACCAGTCTTCTCCGTGAAGACCCCCAAAAAACGAAGACAACAAAAACTCTTCCGCGGCAGCTTCTGGGTACATTAATTATATGGTCACCGTATCCGACTGCAGAAAAGGTAATTCCATCCAATGAAAGAAATCCACGTCATCGATAACGCTTATGGTCCACGCAGGCCGGTGCCCGGATTTCTTTTCTTTAATACGAAATTACCTAAATATCCGATTAGTCAGCCAGAATTACTAAAGTTGCCACTCCGCTCGCCGAACAGCAGCCTTTTTATTTTTTTGACTGGTCGTCAGTTCACATGTCCAAAGGGTTTTCGTGCGACACCGTTCAGAGATCCACGTGATGGACGGCGGTGATCCGCTTTTCGTGACTTCGTGGGGTCTGATGCAAAAGAGATGGATGACGCGGCGGCGAACCAGGGTGTCTGGGAACAGGTGAAGATTCTCTTAAACTAAAGAGATCATATTTAGCTTTTTAATTTTTAATCCCTCTGGAATATCATATTTAATTTTAATCCCTATACGTTTAGGCTCTGTTTAATAATAAGTTAAGATAACTCATATGAGATGGGTTAGGATGAGTTATTCTTATGGTCCCTTTAGTTGGGATTATTAGGGGATTCCAATCATTAGAATCTCCTGCATAATTTCATCCCAACCAAACGACCCAAAAGTGTCTCGGCTTTTGTGGTAGGTGGATTTTTTTAAAACGGAGAGAGAAAGACACAAAAGTAGGGGTGTTCAATAATCTACAAAAGCTCCTCTCATGGAACTTCGGGGTGGATTTCGAGGTTTAAAATCCCAGACACTCTGACATATAATAAATGTAGGAATTTTTTAAAAAAATCCACTTGAATAATCCCAACCAAAGGGGCCCTTAGGCTTTTCTCTTTTTCAGTTTGATAACTTGTTCTTACCTCCTAAATAACTCATTCCTAAAAAAGGGTAGAATGAGTTATTCCTAAAATAAGGGTTTTTATCTTAACCGACCCCCGGTAACTTAACCCTGCTATCAAATTCGAATAAAGGTGAAAATATAGAATAACTCATTTTACCCGGGACTTATTCCGTTATCAAACTGGGTCTTAAGATTTGACTCAGACTCCTCAGAACTTATGTCTTTAATGTTAACGAGTGAGTGAGATAGAGAGAGTACTTTAACTGTTTAACATACGGGTATTATCGTCACTTTAATCTTCATCTATTTTTACATAAGTTAGACTTACACATTGATACGTATGTTAATATATTTACAGAAATAGTTTTCTTGTAAATTTTTATTTAAAAATATTTTTTATGTAAAAAAAATTAAAAATAACTTTCATATTTTTTTTGAAAAAATAATTTACGATATTTCTATACAGCTCATACGACTCATCTCTAAATAAGTCTGTTTAAAATTCAAATCAAATTCGAAATCGTATTAATCGTATAATTAATCAAATAAAATATTTGATAGATAATTTAGTCAGATATCGAATAATTCAATTATTAATCAAATACAAATTCAAATATTACATTATCCGTTCTATATCCGTTTACAAATCTAATCAGAAGTATGCGATCGCGATGATCCGTGACGCGTGCGTTGATAACGGGGTCGACCAGCAAGCATGCACGAGGTGTCGCCATATGGTTGAGGCCATAGACAATGCTCGCCGATCGCCCCGACCTTGGCTTGTCGATTGCTGTAGACACCCGCATCAGACCCCGCTCGCTAGTCGCCGCTCCGTCGATCGCCTTCTTCTTCTCCGGGAGTGGAGTACTCTTAACTGCTACTGTATGCGATTTGAATCTACAGTACTGTGACGTAGATGAACAATATTTTGACAAAATTACCAAACACGGTTCATCCAAGAGAGACAATAGTAAAACGGGAGCAAAATGATTTGATCTCTCACCCATGTAATCGAGTCTAGGCCATGTGCCAAATAAGATTTTTATTTTTTTTATTTTTTTCAAAATCTACGCACATGTCAGATCGTTACGGTTGAAGAGATTTTGAAAAATAAAAATCCTAGGCCATAAGTGTTCCCAAACGACGACCTTAATCGATGATATCTAATCATGTATTTTTGTCTCACATTTTAATATTTCTTTCATTTATGAGCTTAAAGTCGTTTTGCCAATATAAGGTGGTAGGCTAGGGTATGCTTGGGGAAGACATAAACGCTATGAGCTCACGTCATCCTGACAACAGGCCCGGTTTGGAAACTTCCAAGCATCAAACAGGCATTGTCCCTGTGACAACCCCCAAATCCCTCCACTATTTGTTTGCATATTCGATTAAGGGAGATAGTATAATTAAGGTTAAGTTATTTTAAATAATTAATAATTGTATTTTGATTAGGAGATATTATAATTAAGGTTATCTTATTCTGTATTTTCTCTTAAATAATTTAATCTACTTTTAATCTGGATATGAATTTTAATTCAGATATCAACCAAAATATGAGATTCACGAAATCAAACTTACTAAGATAAATAAGAGCGAGAAACCATGAGACACGTCACTCAGTCCTAGACCAGTGTTCTCTCCTGCCAGAACACGGGCGTTACATGTCTGAAATCTAGATCATACAGATATCAGAGTAGCTCATAGGGAATTCATACATACAGATCATACGATCTCTGACTCCTGCAGGCCTTATTCATACTTTAAAATAGAGGGTAATATTGGGGAGGTGCTCGGCGCTCAGTCTTGGAGCTTCTTGTGTTCGCCTTCCCTGCAGAGTGCATGGCCGCATGGAGCAGACGGCGGCGGGGAGGGATCCGCCGGCGGCTGCCGCGATTTGGGGTCGGCGGTTCTCTCGGCGTCGTCCAAGAAATGAGGCCCCGTGCTGGAGAGGTGCTCGGGGAGGAGGAAGGCGCTCTGTGAAGGTTTCCGCTGGTGGCGATTTGGCCGCTCCGACATCCTGTCTGAGCACTGGGTGCAACTCTGGACGCGGTGAGAGGAGGAAGAAGATGGGTGCCTGAGAGGTGCTCGTTGCCTGGCCTGTTCGGGCGATAGATGACGAAGGGTGGATCGTCGCTGCCGCTTAATATAGGCAGAACCCGATATGGGAGAAGCAAATAAAGAAAAGATGCTGTGAGCAACAGGTAACATGGGAAGCCTGGGAACCGGGTCAACGAACGGGCGGGAGGGGGGAAGAAAGTTCTTTGGGGTCATAAAATAATGATGGGTGTGTACGGGCCTGTATGTCCCAAATGGGTGGAGAGCTACTACAAGAGATAAGACACTGTTAAGCATTCCCATCTCTTGTCGAGGACTACTAGATCTAGTAGATGGGTAAACTGATCAGACATAGAGTGAATAATGTGATATTTAAATTTATATATAATTAATAATTAAATTATTTATTAAATATTTTATTTGAATAATTATCTGATTAATATAAATTTGAATTTGATTTAAATTTTAAATAAATAATTATTAAGTTTATTTAGAGGTGAGTCGTGTGAGTCCTGTGAGAGCATCGTAAATTATTTTTTTAAAAAATAAAAATTATTTTTATTTTGAGAGATGTTATCAAAAGATTAGACTTAATACTAAAAAATAAGAGATAAATTATTAAATAGGTGTAAGTTGAATTCTTATTTTTAAATTATATTTTGAGATAAAAAGAGTAAAAAAAGAGTGATCAAACATCATGTTAAGATTTAAGTTACTTATATATATAATATGTGTATCTATAGATATTTATCTAAGGGTTCATATTCAATCGGATAATATCCAACACTGATATCTCAGTATCTGAATTCATATCTAATTAATAATTGAATATCCGATATCTAATTAAATTATCTATCGGATATTTTATTCGAATAATTATCTGATTAAACGAATACGATTTCAAATTCGATTCGAATTTTAAACGGATAATTGTCAGACCTACTCTCCCGTCAACGGGGTTTATGTTTATATCGAGAGATTTCGAAAAAAAATAATAAAATAATAGGGTTCTAAATATGAGAACATACATTTCAACGGAATTAGAAATGAACTTTAAACGCAGAGATAAGGAAATGACTACTAGAGTCGTCTTTCTCGTGTCACATTCCAAATCTTATCCCTTCCGTACGCATGCAGGGGCATCTGCAACTACTCTTACCAAATGGGCACAAGCCCATGGCCCATTAACAGCTTCCCCACGAGACACTTGACCGTTTTTATTGATCAACCTCACAAACAACGGATTGGGTACGTCTCTGGCTTTGTAAGGATTTATTAAGAATGTTTAGGATCACTATTGTTATCATCAGCCTACGTTCAACGATGGGAGAAGCAATATGGGACATCATTTGTGTCTTGGCAAATAAACTCTAGATTGGCACTCGTTATCTTTCCAATCCTTCCTAACAACCTAGCTTACTTCTCTGTATTACACTCTCTTTCTAAGGATGGTTGTTCCTCAAGAAAGCTCTTAATATCGCTGCACTCCTACCCCTATACCTTAGGTAGTGATATGAGACACCGAGGTGTACGTCTTCCTCTCGATGACAAAGCTTAAACCCCATTCTCACTGACCGACATACAATCAGATCTTGTAACAAGTAAGATTGGGTTACTTGCTCAGGTAAACTAATAAGATGTAGTTTTTTTTTGTTTTTTGTTTTGCTTTTTTTAACTTAAATTTTGATACAGTTAATCTAAGATTCAACTTATGCACGTAACATCCCGAGTTCAAGATCTAGAATGCGTCTAAAGTTAAGTATCTTTTTGTGATCGGCTAACGTATCAAAAACAGAGAACTACTGACAAGATGTAATTATCAACCAACGATGGTGGGCGAGTTTGATAACGGAACAAATTAGGGGCGGGTGACCTATCCGGGGCGACTCACCTGACTCCCTAATTCTAATCGAGATCGGTTAACTCGTTTTACTTATTTCTTAGAAATAAGTTAATCAACTTTAACTCTATCCGACTCCGGTTAAAAAAAATGCCAAACAAAGAATAGTCCAACTGACCCAGTTACTCTATCCTACTCAGACTTAACACGTTATCAAACATGGCCTAAGAGCGAATTTGATAACGGAGTAGGTTAGGGGCGGGTGACCTATCCAGGATGGCCCACCCGACCCCTAATCATAATCGGAGTCGATTAACTCAAGTCCACATGTTTTCTAAGAATGAGTTAATCCACTTTAACCCTATCTGACCCCGATTAAGAAAAAATGTCAAACAAGAAATAGTCCACCCGACCCCGATTAACCTTTTCTATTCGGACTTAATCCGTTATCAAATATGGCATAAATCTCTAAGGGCGACTTTGATAACCGAATAAAGGTCAATTAGAGTGAGTTATTCGATCTATTTACCCGCTCTTAACGTGGGTCGATTAGAGTTAAAGGCTCTTATTTTAGAGTTAACTGGTTCTACCTTCTCACAAACATAATACTACATTTGACCTCTTAGGATAAATTATCAAATTAAAAATCTAAGAAATGGTTCACCTAAATCCATCTAAATTAACTTATTATGACATGTTATCAAAGTCGTCCTACGATGATATATACGTTTCACTTAGCTACCTAGGCACAGAAGCGCGCGCGGCTAACTCTTGATCATCACAGTACTTTTCCTTCAGTTTGGTGACCAGAAAAGAGCTGATCTGGGCAGAGATGGATGTTGAACAGTCACAATTTTTCAACTTCCAGAAGCAACACTCGCCGAGAAACTTGTAATTTGTACGTCGAAGCTAGAAAAAGGGATTGCTTGTTCTGGGCATCACAAAGAAAACTACGGACTACTCTCACCAACTGGAACAGGGTCACATCTGCCACATGCAGAGGGGGGGGGGGGACAAGAAGGTTAATAAAACAGGAAGAAAAAGGGTAGCCGTGTGTGGAAGAGAAGGCGTGGGAGTTTATGTAATGCATGGGGAAGTCGCACTCACGTGGTGGCATTTAATTTAGCGAGGCCGGTGGTCTTAAATATACCGCCTTCGTCTTATCTTCTGTGCTCATTCAAACTCCCCCCTCTACAACGCCTGGTCCCAACGCTTGTCGCTTCCGGCATGGCTCGATGAGCGGGGCTTCTCGTGTGGAGGCTTCCCTTGATGCTTCCTGATCTCGGCCCCTCGGATATCGATCTATGATCAGTCTCTCTTTGACAGTGTGGTTAAATAAATGGAGGGATATCTTCTTTAGATTAATTTATCTATCCACTTACTCTCATTTATTTTCATATAAGAGATAGATTAAATGGTCTCACCTATTTAGATGAGTCACACTATCTACTTATTATCTAGATTAGACGATGATTATCTCTCAATCTAATTCGAATATTTATATCTTTCTATCAAATAAAAAAGAATAAAATATAAATTATCCCCAAGATAAGTGAGAGATATGAGTTGGGATAGGAGGATTACTGTGAGATACGTATAATGGGGGTCAGTCCTCTCATGACCCCAGCGAATGATAGAAATCTTTATATCTAGTCCGGGGAATCACTCCCCCTTTCGCCGACGGAATTGACGATGGTGCTGGTGTTCAGTCCCGAAGTGGCATGGCCCAAACTTCATGCAATTTATTTTTGATGACAGGTAAGTTGACCAATCAGAAAATTTTGAGTTACCCATCCCTTGAGAATTAAATCCGTGATTAAACAATATTTTTCGATAATAAATACAAGTTGAGACCACTTATTTATTTGACACGAGTATTCTACCATCTGACCCATCCTGGGTAGGGTTGTCAATGGGTATGTCCGACCGGACATACTCGCGAGTCTGACCCGATTTCGGGCCGGGCCGCAAGACTTTTTCGGCCCGTGGATCCTTAACCACGGGTCGACTAGGACTTTGAGTTCGACCTGCGGGCTGACCTGATCTGTTCTCTTTTTTTTTTCTCCCTTCAAATTTTAAAAATTACTTAGTTAAAATTATGTTATTTTACTTAATTAAAAAATTTAAAACTATTTTTTCACGTGAATCGTGTAATTAATATCAAAATTTTAATTAATTTAATGATATTATAAATTTTATATTATTAAATATATTAATTTTTATTTTTTATTTAAGTTGTCGGGTCGGACCTAGACTTAGTCGGGGTTTACAATTTTTTAGTAGTATTGGGCCCGACCCGACATAACTCGGACCCGGACCGAGTTCAGACTTTAATATTGATAAGTCGGACCCGAGTCGGGTCGACCTAAACCCGACCCGAGTATGACCCATTGACAACCCTAATATTAGGTCCTCGTCTTCCTGCAATCCTTGTAAATAAAATGTTTCATAAACTCCAAAATAGATGCACATATATGTATATAAAACATGTTCTATCATAAAATGAAAATGGATTGAGTTTTATATCGATGATCATTGATCTCCATTTTCTTCCTTAATTATAACAGTTTGGCGTTGTTTGCGGGAATTAAAGCATTCCTCTTATCCAACTCTAGGGCTTCACTTCACTTCTTTTTCTTCTTTCTCTCGAAGTCATGCATGCTCCCTTAGGAAATTAAAGCACGCACCCTTTTCATGTAGTACTTCCGTCTTTTATCTCCTATATTTTTTTAAACGCCGGTTTAATATGTTCGCTGCAACCGGCCTACAACTCTAGCAAAGACTACCAAGCCTCTAAATTTAATCAAATATGGCGTATAAGGATACACCAATTTCGACCACGTGTCTCGACTACCGTCTAATTCAAATTTTCGCTTGATTTCGAGATTTCAAAAATATCATAATGATTGACTAGCGTCAACCAATCTGCCCCCATCTGTGACGCCGTGATCCGCACCACATCCCATAACCCCTGGTGCTCCGACTGCAGCATCACTCTGTGCGGTCTTTTCAGGTACGTTAGTCTTATCTCCCTGGCGTTCTTTACCGGCTCTCGGCTATAAAAGGAGGTCTTCGCGGCCTCCTTCGGGTATGCAAGGACAGCTTAATCCTAAGTATAAGAAAACCAGGGCTAAGCCACCTCGGCCATGCCAACTCCTTTCCTTCCCTTTCGTCAGGTTGTCTCCGATTGCCCTACACAGCCCTCTCTCTAGAGAGCCTCCTCTCTTTCCTCCCACTAAGTTATTGACTTAAACATTAGAGGGTTCTCACGGAGCACTCCCACCTTGGTCAAAACTTCTTTTCTTACGGGTAGAAACTCGACAAGATCATCTCATGGTGGTGGACATCTTAGACTGTCTAACTTGGAAGCTTGACAAGGTCCTCTCACCGATGATGGCTCCACGTAGATCTCTATGTATTACTGTTGACACCTAAAATATACCAGAAGAGACCAAAGCAGATTCACAGCTTTGAAGATCAGTCGAGGGTACAGCTCCTGTACCATCTCCGGAAGTTCCGAGAATCAGAATAGAAGAGACCCACTATTCCTAACACTTTGTTCGGCTAAAGCCATCCCTGGCCAGGCCGCTGTCCAGTACGGCTATCATTCAGGTAGTCGGGCTGATAAAACCATACCAACATTCAGGCAATCATCTGTCTGCTAAGAAAGGATGCTCAGACAATTCTGGTTCTCCGAAGGTGGGATGCACAGTGCCTCACACGTATTTGTGAATGCAAGGTGTTAAACAAGCCCCATGAAGTCTTAATATATATGCCAAGAAGCCCACTGTCGGGAGGAGTCCATTAAGTGGATCATGTGCCGAATGACAGGGAAATGGGCCAAGCCCAAATGTGAACTGAGACGCGCCGAGGGCTGGATGCTGGCGCGCCGGGATGCTCAGGCCGAGAGGATGAGGGTCATCCCTCTATAAGAAGGCTGCCCTTCGAAGAAAAAAAGAGAGAGGCAAGGGAGGCAACAGAGAAAAGAGAGAAGAAAAAGAAAGAAAGGGGAAGCTCGAGAGCCCTCCATAGAAGCTGAAGAAAAGAGAGGGGCAGAGGCTCGAAGGGAGAAGTCAGGTGGGGTGTGCCGTTCGACGTCCTGAGTAGCTGCAGCTCCTCTTCCCCCTTTCTCCTCTGTCTGAATATCATTCCCCCTTCTCCTTTGCATCTCTGTTTTCGAGCATCTCTGCTCCTGTAGCACTGAATGCCAATGTAACCCTGTCCTCAGGGATAGAGTAGGTGTATGCTTCTTCTTCTCCCGAGTTGAACTCGTGTACGCCCTTTTTTCTCTCGATGAAATAGTTAACGAAAGATGGGTTGGGTTCTCCCCCGTCATTATTCTTTTGTTTCTGCTTATGCACTATATGCTATGGATATTGATGGCTGCACCTCTACGTATGCTTTACCGTCTCTATTTTCCAATTATGTTGAACATTCTTCCATCGTATGATTCTTTCAACTTTACACTTACAACGAGAGCCTGAGACAGCCTATCTCATGACTTCTCGTCTGTGAAACGAGAAGGGACGAATCCGGATCGTGAGGTTTCCATGAATGGTTCTGCTCCTAGTGAGGCCCCAGAAGGAAGGTTATCTCCACCTCGAATCATCCTCTCTACGATCATCCAAAACGGTCTTCAAATTGTTGAACAAACCCTTTTTCTTCAAACGCCCAAAGCCCCTACCTTAAAACCCTTCTAAAAACCTCACCTAAGCCTCCCGGCGCGAGCACCTCTCGGCGCAAGTCTCGCGCCGAGGGCTTGCCGCGCCGGTTGGGTTTCCTATTTCGCACCGAGGCCTAACTCCTTCTTCGCGCCGATACCTTTACATCTTCTGGCCACGTCAATGCGTTTGTGCCAATGCCGCCAGGCTATGCCAACCTTGCTCATCATACCCTGCCCTATGGAGACGTATTACCTTTCCCTCCATCCTCACGGGAGCCATATTAAAGGGGTTCATTCCCCTACATTCTACAACCCCATCAAGTCATGGAGCCCTGCCATTGCAGGTTCTCCGTTGACTGTACCGGGGATATCACAACAGGGGGGGATAAAGTCCCATATGATTTAGATTCCTTGGATCTCGGGCTACGCCCGGCTCTCATTTTGGTTTTCACTCCGACAGTTCGTGAGTGGATGGCCTATAATACCCTTTTGGCACGCTCCCAAAATAAGGGGAGGTGCTGTCAAAATCTGTTCAGACTTTTACTCGATCGCATAGTATGATGTTTTCATCGGAATTGTGCATTTAACCCCTAACTGCGTGGCAAGAAGCTGAGCTATATCATCTCATGGTATCTTGGCCACCACAGGGAACATACCTTATAGTTACATGATCTCCTTGAACCCCTTTGTGAATGAGTCCACCCTCATCTTCTATCTCACCCAACTATTGCATTAAAATCCCCGTTGAAAATAGAGGATCCCCTTTTGAATTCATCAGAACCCCTCATAACATCTGAAGAAAACCAACAAAACGGCTACCGGCGCCACCTCCTCCCGGCGCCACCTCCTCCCGGCGCCAAACTCGCGCCGGGTGAAGGGCGCGCCGGGACCATGCCGCGCCGTCTACCGCCCGTGCCGTCTGCCCTTTGGCCTCCCGTCGCACCGGGATTCCCTCGCGCCGACTCCTATCCACGCCGTTTCGTCTCACTAACAGGTGCCATCCAAAGCCTGACGTCTCAACAATCCCATTAAACCCAAATGCAGTCTAAACTCAAATATCCCCTTCTTGTCAACCTCCGTGCTAACCTTCGTCACCTTACGAGGGAATTATGATTTTTCACCCAGGTCCACGGAGATACATTAATGGGGGTTTTACCCCTACATTATACCGAATATGATGTTTCTTCTGTCACCCCACGGACCCTCAGAGTTCTGCCACTGCATGTCCTCTAATGGTCCTTTGAGGGGAACATCAACAAACGTATGGTAGCGGACACTATCCCGTCACATTCAAATCCTTTTGGATCCAGGGCTACGCCCGTCTCTCTTTTGGCTTTCATCCCGACATTTCGTGGGTGAATGACCTATATTTCCCTTTGGCATAGCCCCAAATAAGGGGACGTGCTGCCGATTTTGCGTTATAACATCGCTATCATGTCCCGCGTAGCACGGTTCTCTATGCATGTTTGGCATCCCGTTAGCGGAGTTAGCGTAACAGTCATATCTCATTTTGCCCCCGAGGCATCCTTTCTTGGCAATTAATCAAGGGTTGTCCTTCTTTAGAAGGACGTAATTAACGTCATAGTCTTTATGGTATGACGGACTCAGAGTCCTGACACGAATATCACAATCGACTGACTGAGTCAAGTCGAGCGCATAATGAATTGTCACTCCGGTGGCTGGCACGCTTAATAAACCCAGTAAAATAAACCTAAACAAAAAACATCCCCACAAGTCTGGCACGCCCGGTGGGACTTTAGTCTCCCTTCATCTCTTTGCCAAGAGAGGATACCTTCGGGGGCTTACCCCAAGAATGCTGATGGTTTGTCTGTTTGTCTCAGGCAAACGATGACGTCATCCGGACTCACTGGTGTTGGCTTCGGCCCCGCAATCGTAGCTGACCATGCGGAGCACAGGTACCTGGTGGTACCCATGGTCTTCGGATATTTCCCACCAGCTGTAGGCTTCCCCAACTTCTTGGGGTTAGCCTTCGTCGACATGTTGCAGACGGAGTCCCTGGAGACCGTCGAAGAAAAGGTTGCTGAAAAGATCGAGGCCCCGGAGGCTCGACACTGTGACAACTCATCCGCAAGTCCATCCCAAGTCGCCAGCTACATGGTGCATCACATTGCTCACGGGGCCCGCCCCGTCCCTGCCAAGAGCTTCGGGAGGCGCCGACACCGGAACCCCCGAAGGAAGGCTGATGCTGCTTTGACCGGACGACCCTCCACATCCGGCAAGTCTATGCTGGTCGGTGGCCTCCGTGTCTTTCTGGACGGGCGCAAGGCTCGAGTGAGCCCGGACCGGGTAATCCCTACTGTGCCAGTCCGCAACTCCTACCAGGCTCTCGCTGGAAGAAGGGCCGAAGAAGAAGAAGCCGACCGTCATGGCCAGAGGATGTTGGCTCCTAAGCCAAGAAGATTCAAGCAGGTTTGGGTCCCCAAAAAGGTCCAGCCTGTCCAGCAAGAAGCTCCAGTGCAGTATCACCCCAGATCCACCATAGCAGAAGAAAACAACAAGAGGAACCTTATCAAAAAGAAGGAAGAGACAATCGTGGATCCGCCACGCCGAGAAAGCTTTAGGGCCTGCGCCCGACAAGCCAATATCCCCATTGTGGGAAGAAGATTACACCAGACTGCCGAAAGGGCTCGGTTTACTCACATTCCTCCGATGAGAGGTCAACAACTGTCCCCGACCCCGCACTCGGGCCAAGGGCAAGATGAAATGACCAATATGGTTAGAAGCTATTTTAAGGGGTTGGGCAACCCCTCTTTGGGCCAACAACGGCTGTTGCAGGCAGCCGCAGCCGAAGAAGACCACTGTCCATTAATGGCAGTGGGAGAAGAAGAAGATAGGAGGATGACATCATCGGTTAATGACAATGGATATGAAGACGGCTCTGATATTCAAGCCGATGACACTATCCCCCGTTAAGGGGAAAGGAAAAGGATCTCTGTGTTCGAAAGGCTTACCTTCCTGGAGAATGCCAAGAGGAAGGTTCGCAGACAGAGACGCAGGATGCAGATCTTCACATGCAATATGGTCGGGATAGATGGCCACTATGGAAAATTGCCCGAAGAGCCTCAAGAGTTGGCCTGGCTAGCCGACAGACCAGGGCCGAGCACTCGAAGAGTGGAGGCTGCAAAACAGATGCTGGCAGCGACCCAGGGAAAGCAAGCCCTGCCCTGCCTCCAACAGCATGACAAGGCCGTTATTCTCACAGCAAATGTGATAACGGCAGATGAAGATGAAGATGTCTTGCTTGACATCCTGCCTGAGGGTGCATCCGGCGAGACGACAGAGGCCATCCCCAACACAGCAGCTATGGATCCAGCCGTACTAATGATGCTCCAGAGGTACCGCCAGGAGATAGAACATCTGAAGAAGCAATTGACGGAAAAGGCAGAGCAGTCCTCCACCTCCAAGCGGCCTGATGTGCAGGCCGAATCATCAAGGGGAGCCGTCAGCAAGAACGACTTCCCGCCACTCTATACCCTGCCTCTGCAGGCGGAGTCAAATTTGGCGACAACTCAACAACGCCCATCACAATCACTGGCTCCCCCGGTGCTGCCTCAGGTGCACCAGACACCTCCATTGCTGCGTCCTCCTCCACAGGCGACCACCCTGGTCACCCCTTATTTGCAGCCGGCGCATTTCTACCCGGAACCGGTCGACCCAACCACCATGAGCAAGATGATGGTAGAAAGGATGATCGAGATGAAGCTCGCTGAAAGAGCTGAAGGTGACTATGTTATGTTCGATGCATATAGGGTGCCATATCCACCGCATCATGCTGCTAAGCGGCTCCCTCCCGGGATCAGCAAGCCGCCGAAGTTTGACAAGTTCAATGGGAAGGGATCCCCGAAGGAACATGTCGCCTACTACATGACCGTCATGGGTGACTTAGCCACCGACGAGTCATATTTACTGAAGTTCTTCGGGTCCTCACTCACAGGGCTCGCCTTTGAATGGTACTCCAGTCTCCCGGCCGGGTCGATCAGCGACTGGTCGGACATGCAGAGGAAGTTCAGAGAAAGATTTCATGTTACAGAGAGGGAGGTCACAGTGGCTGAACTCTATTCAACAAGACAGAGGGCAGATGAGACCGCTCTCGACTACATCAAGAGGTGGAGGAACCTCGGAATGAGATGCGAGCGGCCCCCGCACGAGGAGGACGCTGTGCAGATCTGCAAACAGAACCTCAGGAGAGAGGTACTGGAGAAGATGATTGGCATGGAAATCCGGTCGTTCGACCGTCTGAACAATATTGTTGCCGAAGTGGAGGCTTTCCTAGCAAAACCAACCCCCACACCAAATACCCCTATTGCACAAAAGGGCAAGGCAACAGAACGGCGCCAGGCACCAAAAGAAGCAAATGCCCTTGATATCAAGACATTTGAACAGCAAAAAGATAAAGGCAAGAAGATAGCTGCTCCTCAGCCTGCCAAGACCGGAGACGGCGAAGAAGGCCCATCCCTCCGGGATAAAATGAAGAAGCCCTACTCTTTCCCAAAGGAGAAGACCAGGATCCTATTTGACTGGGTTACCCAGTATGATAAGGTCACCCTGCCTGAGCCAAGGAGGCCGGAGGACCTGAAGAGAAGAGACAGCCCAAGATTTTGCCCCTACCACCAGATGTTGGGGCATCCAATTGAAGACTGTTATGTTTTCAAGGATATCATCGAAGGCATGATAAAAAAGGAAGAAATAGAATTGGGGGAGTACAAGGTCGACCCTCCACAACCACATGCGGCGCCCATAAGAAGAGACGCCGTCAATATGGTCTCTTTGTATCAAGCCTTGCCTGAGGAGACCGCAGAAGCCAGTACTCAGCATACATATGAAGCCTGCTTTCTAGCCCCAATAAAAGAACAGGAGGGATGGCAGCAAGTCCCCGCAAGAACCAAGAAAAAGGGCCTACCTTGCCCGACACCGGGAGCACATGTTCGTGGCGTCACACCACGACCCCTCCACCGCTAACAACACCTGTGTGGACCAATCCACCAGCAGTTATCCGGATACCTACTTGCAATCGGAGGAGGCAGACTCCATTGCTGGTGGTCAAGAAGATCAGCCCAGAAGCTCAGTGGCTACAGGACTATATAAATGGGCTAGATGAGTATGTGCAGCCCGAGCTAGAACCTTTGCTGGTACGAGAACATCTCCCATGGCGGGAGCTAGAACAGCTTTCACTGAAGTAGGAAGGGGAAGCTGACAAGGCATCAGACAAAGATGGCAGCCTGTTCTGGGGGCAGGCGCCAGTCAAAGAAAAGAAAAGGAGACAAAGAAGGAAAAAGGGGGCCGGCAGGGCTACAACGGGAGTGACCCTTTCTTGCAATACCCTCTTTGCCTTGTTTAATTTTCCCAGTGAGGAGGATGAAGAAGAGATTTGCTTCACGCCCGCCGCTAAGGAAAGCTAGGCCGAAGCCGCAACGGCCGCACATGCAACTCGATCGGGCCAAAGATGGGGGCGTCAGCCGCCCGCCAATCATAATATTATCTTCAGAGGGGAGCAACCCTACAAGATACCCCCTCCGGAGGTCAGAGGAATTCAAATCCCCCCTCCGTCAGGCTTATATAACCAAAGTGGGGGCGGCACTCCCGCTCCTTCATTTCTGGATTTCATAAAAATGTCAAAAGGAAAGCAGCCATGCTAGGAGGTTGAACCGGCGACCGGGGGCAATCATCCACAGCTCCAGCAATCTCCCGAATTGTCAGAAGGGGTAGAAACTCGCCCGGCAGAAGCCTGTGAGGAGCAGCCATGAGGTAATCCCGAGCAAAAGGGTGCAGCCTCTGAGTCTGATGAAGCAGGTCCATCAGGGGCCACAGTCCAAGAATCTTCAGCCAGCTCAGTCAAGAAACCCGGAATCCGAGGCTGTGTTCCCCTGCCGCTGCTGGGAACAGGTCTACCCAGAAGATACAACTCTTCAGGCCAAATTTGACACAGCAAGCAGCAGTGAGGCTGAAGAGGTGGAAGAAGCATAGTGTCCTCCCGCCGGTGGCCCTCCTTTACTCATGATGCCGGCACTCCTCGGACCAGTTAGGGAGATTTCCCCCGAGCCTGATCGAGAGACAGATGCTGCTAGAAGAGAAATGGTTGCCTTCACTGAGGGCATGGTAACTCAGGGGACTGAGGTCTCTTCATCCTTTGCCAAAGAGCTACAAGGCCACTCTGACCCAATGACAAATGATCGCCAGCCCATGGTGACTGCAATCTCCTCAGCAGGGAGTGAGGCAATCAGCTCGCCCCTTGAAGCTGCTGGTAGGGTAAACTTGCTGGCAGAGCAGTGCATGCACCCATTGTCAGCCGAACAAGATATTTTTGGCAGGACTCAAATAAGTCAAGATATAGGCATCGAGGTCCTCGACCTCGAAGATGATATACCAGACTTTGTCGACCTCCAGCCTGCACCCCCTGAGATAGAAGACGGAGGTCAGGCAACAGTCGATGAACTACTAGAGGTCAACCTGGGAGACGAAGATGACCCCAGACCAACCTTCCTCAGTGCCCAACTGTCTGTCGAAGAGCAGAGGATGTACATCCAGCTGCTACAAGAATACCGGGATTGCTTTGCCTGGACCTACAGAGAAATTTCGGGACTAAGCCCCTCGGTCTCACAGCATGAACTGACCATAAACCTTGGGGTAGAGCCGGTGAAACAGCCCCCTAGGCGTATGAGGCCAGAGCTCATCACTCAGATATGCAAAGAGGTCGACAAGCTCATTGATGTGGGTTTCGTTGAGGAAAATCAATATACCACGTGGCTGGCTAACATCGTGCCCGTGAAGAAGAAGAATGGACAGATCCGGATATGTGTTGACTTCCGGGATCTGAATAAAGCCTGCCCTAAAGATGACTTTCCAGTGCCGATAACGGAGGTCATGATAGATGCAACCACTGGTCATGAGGCCTTATCATTCATGGATGGGTCATCTGGTTACAACCAGATATGGATCGCGGAACGTGATCGGGTCCATACTGCCTTCCGAACACCCAAAGGCATTTACCACTACAAAAGAATGCCGTTCAGTTTAAAGAACGTCGGCGCAACTTATCAGCGGGTGATGACTAGAATATTTGATGAGCTGCTTTACCATAAGGTCGAGTGCTAAATAGATGACCTGGTAGTCAAGACCAAAAAGAAAGAAGACCATCTGCAAGACCTCCGAGTCATTTTCCAGAGGCTGAAGCAGTATGGATTAAAAATGAACCCTATGAAATGTGCGTTCGGAGTCTCGAGCGGAAAATTCATGGGTTTCATTGTCAGGTATCGGGGAATTGAAATAGACCCCGCAAAGATCAAAGTGATTCAGGAGTTGCCCTCGCCAAGGAATCTCTCTGAGCTAAGATCTCTTCAGGGCCGCCTGGCATACGTCCGGCGGTTTATATCCAACTTGTCAGGGCGGTGCCACCCCTTTCACAAGCTGATGATGAAAGACGTTCCCTTCTATTGGGACGAGGAATGTCAGCTAGCCTTTGATAGACTGAAAGATTACCTGAAAACTCCTCCAGTGCTGGGTGCGCCAGTGAAAGGACAGCCGCTGATCCTCTACATAGCAGCCACACACAATTCTCTGGGGGCAATGCTGGCCCAGAATAATGAAGAAGGAAAATAACAATCCCTCTACTATCTCAGCCGAAGAATGGTCAGAACTGAGGAAAGGTACACCTACATCGAGAAGATCTGTCTCGCATTGGTCTTCGCGGTCAAGAAGTTGCGGCACTACATGCTGTCGCACGAAGTTAAGCTGATTTTCAGGGAGGATCCGCTTAGATACATCATGTCTCAGCCGACCCTCAAAGGCCGCTTGGGCAAATGGGCGGTGATTCTTATGGAGTATGACATCTCCTATGTACCGCGAAGGGCCGTCAAGGGC
Organism: Amorphophallus konjac; assembly: GCA_022559845.1. NCBI lineage: Eukaryota > Viridiplantae > Streptophyta > Magnoliopsida > Alismatales > Araceae > Amorphophallus > Amorphophallus konjac. The sequence goes on along the minus strand of CM040124.1, from coordinate 339,386,976 downwards.
CAAGCTATCGCAGACTTCTTTGCTGAACATCCAGTACCCGAAGACTGCCCTCTGGAACCAGAGCTTCCTGAAGATGAGACTTTAGAGGTCAGCCAGGTGCGGCCCTCCCTATGGCAGCTGTATTTTGATGGTGCCTCTAGAATTGACACCACAACAATGGGGTCAGCCAGAGTCTGCGCAGGAGCAGGCATAGTCTTGAAGTCCCCGGAAGGGGAAGTCATACACACATCTTGCTCAATAAATAAGCCTTGCACAAATAATGAAGCTGAATATGAGGCCCTCATAATCGGGCTACAGGTTGCTCTATCCATGGGGATTCAGATGCTAGAGGCATTCGGGGACTCCATGCTGGTTATAAAACAATTAGAAGGGGAGTTTGAGGTACGAAAGCAGGAGCTCGTCCCTTACTACCTTATGGCCCTACGCCTAATGACAAGATTCTACCTCATTAGCATCAAGCACATCAACCGGGGGCAGAATGCTCAAGCCGATGCCCTCGCAAAGTTGGCAAGTTCCTTGGCGGTCCCGCCTGATACGAGCCTGAATATATCAGTTATCAACCGGCGGCAGGTCCCCAGCATGATAGAAGCTCTAGCCGGTGAACAACCCGATGAAGTAGCAGTTGCTGAAGCAGTCCAGCAGCCCGACTGGCGGGAGTACCTCCTGCATTGGTTCCAACACCAACAGCTTCCGAAGGTGAAAGAACAGAAAATGAAACTCCTGAGAGTCAAAGATTCCTATGAGATGAGGAATGTGACATTGTTCCGAATAATGGCAGATGCCCAGAAGAAGGTATTACTTCGATGCTTATCTCCAGAGGAAGCCAGGCAGGTGATACAAGAAGTCCATGCCGGATCAGCCGGGGCGCACCAGGCCGGTCCGAAAATGAAAATCGAAATAAAGAAGTTGGGTTATTATTGGCCCACCATATTTGATAATTGCTGCAAGTTTGCCAAGGCCTGTCAGAAATATCAAGAGCATGCCAATGTATCAAGAAGACCTATAGTGCCTCTACATCCCACCTTACCAAGCTGGCCACTTGCCCAGTGGGGTACAGACGTGGTGGGGCCACTACCAGCATCTTCATCAGGGTGCAAATACATCTTAGCAGCTACATATTACTTCTCCAGATGGGCGGAGGCAGTAGCACTAAAAGAAGTCACGGGAGAATTAGTTGCAAGATTCTTCCGACAGAATGTAATATTTCGGTTCGGGATTCCTAACCGAATCATCTCCGACAACGGCAGCCACTTCAGAAATCAGAAGGTTTATCGGCTAGCTGACAAATACAAGATTGATTGGAGAACATCATCTCCCTACTACCCTCAGGCCAACGGGCTTGCAGAGGCTTTTAACAAGACGCTATGCACCATGCTGGCAAAAATTGTCAAGACTGACAGAAGAGATTGGGAAGAAAGAATGTACGAGGCACTGTGGGCTTACCGCACGGTCTACAAGACCCCTACCGGCTGCTCGCCCTACTCCCTCGTATATGGGTCAGAGGCCGTGGTGCCGATCGAGCTGGAGATCCCCTCATTGCGGGTCGCCATCCAGCACGGATTGGCAGGCAACGAGCAGGTCAACATAGAAAGAAGATTAGAAGAGCTCGCCGAGCTTGAAGAAAAGCGCCTCCGGGCGCAACAGAATATTCAACTCTATCAAGCCCGTATGGCCCGTGCTTTTGATAAGCTGGTCAAGGGTCGAGAATTCAAGAAAGGAGACCTGGTGATGGTCAAAAGAAGAGAAGTAATGGCCTCCAACCCCAAGGGGAAGTTGATTGAAAACTGGGTCGGACCATATGTCGTCCACCGAGTATATGAAGGGGGTGCATACATCTTTGCGGATCACAAAGGAGTCATCCAATTCTCTCCCCTCAATGGAAAGCACCTGAAGCTATACCACACGGTTCAACCGGCGCTCCCCGAATGAGCTATCCTTCCTTGGTCCAGTGGCACTCCACCCTGGCCGAGCTACCCTTATCTTGGTTTAGTGGCATTCCACCCTGATCGAGCTATCCTTCCTTGGTCTAGTGGCATTCCGCCCTGATCGAGCTACCCCTATCTTGGTCTAGTGGCACTCCGCCCTAACCAAGCTACCCTTCCTTGGTCTAGTGGCATTCCGCCCTGAGCGAGCTATCCTTCCTTGGTTTAGTGGCACTCCGCCCTGATCGAGCTACCCCTATCTTGGTCTAGTGGAATTCCGCCCTGATCGAGCCACCCCTTCCTTGGTCCAGTGGCACTCCACCCTGGCCGAGCTACCCTTATCTTGGTTTAGTGGCATTCCGCCCTGATCGAGCTATCCTTCCTTGGTCTAGTGGCATTCCGCCCTGATCGAGCTACCCCTATCTTGGTCTAGTGGCACTCCGTCCTGATCGAGCTACCCCTATCTTGGTCTAGTGGCATTCCGCCCTGATCGAGCCACCCCTTCCTTGGTTTAGTGGCATTCCGCCCTAACCAAGCTACCCTTCCTTGGTCTAGTGGCATTCCGCCCTGAGCGAGCTATCCTTCCTTGGTTTAGTGGCACTCCGCCCTGATCGAGCTACCCCTATCTTGGTCTAGTGGCATTCCGCCCTGATCGAGCCACCCCTTCCTTGGTCCATTGGCACTCCACCCTGGCCGAGCTACCCTTATCTTGGTTTAGTGGCATTCCGCCCTGATCGAGCTATCCTTCTTTGGTCTAGTGGCATTCCGCCCTGATCGAGCTACCCCTATCTTGGTCTAGTAGCACTCCGCCCTGAACGAGCTACCCCTATCTTGGTCTAGTGGCATTCCGCCCTGATCGAGCCACCCCTGGTTTAGTGGCACTCCGCCCTAGCCGAGCTACCCTTATCTTGGTCTAGTGGCATTCCGCCCTGATCGAGCTATCCTTCCTTGGTTTAGTGACACTCCCCCCTAGCCGAGCTACCCTTATCTTGGTTTAGTGGCATTCCGCCCTGATCGAGCTATCCTTCCTTGGTCTAGTGGCATTCCGCCCTGATCGAGCTACCCCTATCTTGGTCTAGTGGCATTCCGCCCTGATCGAGCCACCCCTATCCTTGGTCTAGTGGCATTCCGCCCTGGCCAAGCTACCCTTATCTTGGTCTAGTGGCATTCCGCCCTGATCAAGCTACCCTTCCTTGGTCTAGTGACATTCCGCCCTGATCGAACTACCTTTCCTTGGTCTAGTGGCACTCCGCCCTGATCGAACTACCTTTCCTTGGTCTAGTGGCACTCCGCCCTGATCGAGCTACCACTCCTTGGTCTAGTGGCACTCCGCCCTAACCGAGCTACCTTCCCTTAGTTTAATGGCACTCTGCCCTGGCCAAGCTCTCAAAAGAATACGCCATGCTGTCATTACGAACCTTACGTCCGAACTGGCATGAAATCCCTCCCTTGCGTTAAGCATTATCTTCTTGCTAACGAATAAACCTTTTCGGATCAAGACTTCATGTCTTAGCCGGCCTTCTCACATTGTTGCCATTACGGGCCTTACGCTCGAATCGGCGAAAGATCATTCCTTTGCGTTAGCATTTAGCCCTTGCTAACGAATGAACCATTCTGCTTGGCACAAGGCCTAGTACCCCGGCCAGTAGCCGTCTACTATCAACCAACGGTCGGACATCACACCGCGACCTACCGCCTTTTATATCTTCAATATATATATATATATATATATATATAAGAAAATAAAAATGGGGTTAAAAATAGAGATACCCCGCCAGACTTGCTCCTATATTAGGACAAGTGCAAAAATGGCTATAACTCAGCTGTGGCGAAAACCCGAAAGGGCGCTGCAGGCAAAATCGGGTACCCCGCCACGTGAAAACCCGAGAGGGCGCGTGGGCAAAAGCAAGAGGGGGCTGGCTTCGGCGAAAACCCGAAAGGGCGCTTAAGTCAGTAAAGTGGTAATTTAAAAAGAATTTCTCCTTGTCCTTTACTGATGAAACTCCAAAAGGGACAATCATCAAAAGTCCCACCGGAAATCCTTTAACAAACCCATGTTCGACCCTCGTCATCATCGGTGAGATCGGTCGATCTCTACCCTTAACTTGGACCTTTCGTCCCTGTTAATAATCCTATCTTTGCTTCGGCATGTGACCCATGCTGATGAACAAACCCATGTTCGACCCTATCTTTGCTTCGGCATGTGACCCATGCTGATGAACAAACCCATATTCGACCCTCGTCATCATCAGCGAGATCGGTCGATCTCTACCCTTAACTTGGACCTTCCGTCCCTGTTAATAATCCTATCTTTGCGTCATCATCGGCGAGATCGGTCGATCTCTACCCTTAACTTGGACCTTCCGTCCCTGTTAATAATCCTATCTTTGCTTCGGCATGTGACCCATGCTGATGAACAAACCCATGCTCGACCCTCGTCATCATCGGCGAGATCGGTCGGTCTCTATCCTTAACTTGGACCTTCCGTCCCTGTTAATAATCCTACCTTTGCTTCGGCATGTGGCCCATACTGATGAACAAACCCATGTTCGACCCTCGTCATCATCGGCGAGATCGGTCGACCTCTACCCTTAACTCGGACCTTACGTCCTTGTTAACAAACCATGACCTTTGCTTCGGAATTTAACCAGTGTCGACGAACTAAACCCGGGACCGATCCTTGTCATCATCGGCAAGGCCGGTCGGCATTCTACTAGCCCAGTTCTTTTGTACTCCGAATTCGAGATCAAAAAAAAAAAAGAGAAAAGAAAGAAAAGAAAAACGGGGTTAAAAATATAGATACCCCGCCAGACTTGCTCCTGTATTAGGACAAGTGCAAAAATGGCTATAACCCAGCTGTGGCGAAAACCCGAAAGGGCGTCGCAGGCAAAATCGGGCACCCCACCACGTGAAAACCCGAGAGGGCGCGTGGGCAAAAGTAAGAGGGGGCTGGCTTCGGCGAAAACTCGAAAGGGCGCTTAGGTCAGTAATGTGAATAAAAAAAAATAAATGAATGATGAATAGTGATGATCCACCCTCCGTCCTGAAGACCCTTTACAGGGTCGAAGCGGAGTCTTCATCCAATGTCCCACCTACATGTATCTATTTTCTACCCTTTCGACCCTTGTCACCATCGACAAGATCGGTCGCTACCCTTTCCGGTCCTTGTCACCATCGGCAAGACCGTCTACCCTTTCGACCCTTGTCACCATCGTCAAGATCGGTCACTACCCTTTCCAGTCCTTGTCACCATCGGCAAGACCGTCTACCCTTTCGACCCTTGTCACCATCGGCAAGATCGGTCGCTACCCTTTCCTGTCCTTGTCACCATCGGCAAGACTGTCTACCCTTTCGACCCTTGTCACCATCGGCAAGATCGGTCGCTACCCTTTCCGGTCCTTGTCACCATCGGCAAGACCGTCTACCCTTTCGACCCTTGTCACCATCGGCAAGATCGGTCGTTACCCTTTCCGGTCCTTGTCACCATCGGCAAGACCGTCTACCCTTTCGACCCTTGTCACCATCGGTAAGATCGGTCGCTACCCTTTCCGGTCCTTGTCACCATCGGCAAGACCGTCTACCCTTTCGACCTTTGCCACCATCGGCAAGATCGGTCGCTACCCTTTCCGGTCCTTGTCACCATCGGCAAGACCGTCTACCCTTTCGACCCTTGTCACTATCGGCAAGATCGGTCGCTACCCTTTCCAGTCCTTGTCACCTTCGGTAAGACCGTCTACCCCTTTCGACCCTTGTCACCATCGGTAAGATCGGTCGCTACCTTTTCGACCCTTGTCACCATCGACAAGGTCGGTCAACATTCCCCCGAACCAGGGTCAATAATGGGATTACTATAAGGTATATGCTGTGCCTCTAAGTCACACTCCCATCAGTTGCCCTACCAATGATGAAGCCTATCCTGGATGGACCTTTCATTAGCCAGCAGTCGTATTTCCGACGTTTCTTATCGGCAAGACTTACGTCTGCACCAACCTGGCAACCTCTGGAACCCCGTCACGCGGTGGAGCAAGGCCCCCATCCTTTCCTTGAAAGGGTGGACGCTCTCCTGTGGCACAGACATGGGTGCACCTCCAAACGGGTCGCCAAAATTGCCACAAGATGTAACAGAATATAGGTGCAAAGATGGACACCGAAAATAGTGAAGGAAGCTTGTATTTCATTACAAAAGGGAAGGGATGAATACAAAAAGGGCCCTTCGAAGGGGGTGAATTACAAAGGCAGATCGGCTAAGACCGCCTGAAAATATCTACGAAGTCAATGAGCCCAACATGTGGAGCCGCTCCCAGTTCATGGAGCTGCATTTCTTCCTCCCGAACGCGAGTCACCTTAGTCTCCATGGACGCGACCCATGTAACGACCCGAGAATCCGATTACCGGGAAGGCCCGTGTAACGACCCGAAAATCCGATTACCGGGAAGGCCCGATAACCCGAGACTCGCACCGCCACCCACGAGCCCGAAGACTCGGAAGGGTTAAAAGGATGGTGTGGAAACTACGCAAGCATCACAGATAATTGCAGAAATTAAGCAGTTATAATGTTAAGCAGGAAATAAATTAACAATTAACATGGTCCATAATAAAATAACAACAACAGCAACAGTAGTCCACGACTAGTACAGTGACAAGAAAGAAAAGTACAGCTACACGGGGCATCCCCCGGCTCTGACCTCTGGCACTACCTCTGGGCACCCGCACCACGCTGCGCTCCTGACGCGCTCCCCGAAGGTGGCGTCTCACCTGAAACATGGTGAAAACACGCAGGGAATGAGTCTCGGAACAAGACTCAGTAGGGATCACTCGAACCCTACCTCGTAAAACGAGAAACCACTACGCTAGCGGTAGAAAAGTACCTCGGGAAGGAAAGCCCTGTACTCTACAGAACTAGACCCTACGACACGCAAACCGACACACGTGCCATGGTACGAGAAGACCGAAACTCAACGGTCGAACCGTCAAAACCCGAAGGTCGGAAACACACGACTGACAGTCTGCCACTCCGTACTCGACAGGAGTACCACCCACTAGAAGCACAGCCGGTAGCGTCCCCTGACGTCTTATACCGCACCGCAGGTGAACCGCCTGACGTGGTAGGTCCTACCCGAGGCGCGAACACCGTACAAGTAACCACAAACAAGTGACTAGCTGGGGTCACGCCCGTCGACGTGGGTCCAACCGCCCCCAACCACGTGTGCACACACAGACCGCGCGTCCCAGGTCTGGCCCTCTGACCGATTTTCCCCTCAGCCGGACTCTGGCTGCAAGACGTGGGGCCCAACGGTATCCGGTCCACAAACCGTCTCGAAAGGTCGGCCCGTACACCACTCCCTGGTGCGACTAGCACCCGCGTACTAGTAGGCTACGACTAGTGGAGGGTCACTGAAGGAGTAGACTCTCGAGTCAACGGAAAACGACGTCCGAGTCCGACAACGTGTGGGAATCACCCCACGCACCAGCCCCGTCGCACGGTGACCACGGTCGGAAAAGAAACAGACGCATTGCCCACGGTCAAACGCCTGACCGAGGCAAACGGAACCTCCGGACACCAAAGACACGGTCACGGAACTCCACGGGGTGCCCGGGACGCACACACGGCCCAAGGGAAACACCCAACAACAGGCAAGATCGCGCTAGGGACACCTAGCGCGACACGGAAGAACGCGCTAGGGAACCCTAGCGCAACAGGGAAGATCGCGCTAGGTCTCCCTAGCGCGACAGGAACCATCGCGCTAGGTCCTCCTAGCGCGACAAGGATGATCGCGCTAGGACCCTATAGCGCGACACGAACCGCCAAACTGTTCATCTTCTCCGATGAACGCGCTCGGTCGGGGCAGCGCGACCTCCAAGAACGCGCTACTGGAGTATAGCGCGTTCTCTATCCGCGGCCGAAAACGGTAAGAACGCCCAAAAATTCTAACCACGCCCCCATACCTCCATAGGAGAGGGGGAAAACAAAGGGGAAGACCCCCGGGGACCCCTAGCATGATTCTAGGCCCTCAAAACACGAATCCATGCATTGAATCTCTAGATCGGGCGAGCTCTCCCCAAATCATGGAAAAACCCAAAAACGCTCAAATGATCCCCTCTCGGCCTCCCCGCGGCCTATAAATCACGGAAAAGATCGGCATGAGGCTAAGGAACGTCACCCTACCTCAATGGAGCGAATGCTCCGCCGGATCGATCACGAATCACGAAGAATGCTCGAAGCTTCACGAACTCCCCACGCTCCCCACGCTTGCCGCACGCCCACGAGATCGTCTCACCGTCGCCCACGCGTCCGCGCCGTCGCCCCGCCGCCGTCCGTAGCCGGAGAGGGGCTCGCCGCGTCCGAATGGGAGAGAGGGAGAGAGAGGGGCTCACGGTCGCGAGAGAGAGAGGAAGAGAAAGAAGAAGAAAGAGAAAGGAGAAAAGAAAAAGAATTAGGGTTTTATAGAAAATCCGAATTTTTGGAAAAATACCGAAAAATAGAAAAATACATTTCCGGAATCCTCGGAACGCACCGATCGCAACAGTACCACTCGTGCCCGGGTGAACGGCCCAGTTAACCCGCAGCGAGCGTCCGAAGGAAAAGCCGAAACACACACCGGGAATCGGAAAACCCACACGAAAAAGCCGCGGAACGCCTCCGGGCCTCCGAAACGACTCCGGATCGCGCCGATCCGAACGCGAAAGATGTCCGAAACGAAATTTCGGACACAACGGAGCCGGACACTCCGAAAACCAGATCCGGGACCCACGAAGAAGGATCCAAAAGGTCCGGGATATTACAGCCCTCCCCCCTTAAGGAAATTTCGTCCTCGAAATTGAGAACAACCAAAGGGGAAAGAAGAGGAAGACTCACTCAAACAGATACGGGAACTGCTGACGCATCTCGTCCTCACGTTCCCACGAAGCCTCACCACCAGAGTGTCGCTGCCACACGACCTTTACCAAGGGAATGACCTTGTTCCGCAGGCGCTGCTCTCGCCTATCCTCCACGCGGATCGGAAACTCTGGGAGAGAAAGATCTGGAGTCACCTCAGGCCAAACAGAAAACTCAAGCACATGAGAGTCATCGGGCATATACTTCCGCAACATCGAGACGTGAAACACGTCATGCACCGACGCCAACTCAGGAGGTAACTGCAACCGGTAAGCAACCTCACCGATGCGTTCCACAATCGCGAAAGGACCAATATAGCGGGGACTCAGCTTCCCACGCCGTCCAAAACGCATCACCCCCTTCATCGGAGAAACTCTCAAGAACACACGATCGCCCACGGCGAACTCGAGGGGCTGCCGCCTACGGTCAGCATAGCTCTTCTGCCGACTCTGGGCCGCCAACATGTTCTGACGAACCAGGTGCACAACATCCACACATTGCTGCACCAATTCCGGTCCCGTCAAAATACGCTCACCCACCTCAAACCAATCAAGTGGAGTCCGACAAGGACGCCCATACAGAGCCTCATAGGGAGCCATGCCGATGCTCGAATGATAGCTGTTGTTATAGGCAAACTCCACCAACGGTAGGTGATGAATCCAACTCCCCTGCCACTCTAGGCAGTAGGATCTCAGCATGTCCTCCAAAGTCTGAATGGTCCTCTCAGACTGACCATCTGACTGAGGATGATACGCCGAGCTAAACGCCAACTCCGTGCCAAGGGCTCGCTGGAAACTCCTCCAGAATCCAGAAGTGAAGCGCGGATCTCGATCCGACACGATCGAAATGGGAATCCCATGCAACGGCACGATCCGCTCCACATACAAACGAGCCAACCTGGACACGCTCCAGCTGACCTTGACCGGTAACAGCCGCGTCACCTTCGTCAGCCGATCCACCAGCAACCAAATGCTGTCCTGCCCACTCGGGGTCCTCGGTAACCCCACCACAAAATCCGTGGTCACATGGTCCCACTTCCAAGCAGGAACATCCAAGGGCTGGAGAGTACCTCCTGGTCGCTGATGCTCTGCCTTCACCTGCTGACAGATCAGGCACCTGGCCACAAATTCTGCGACATCTCTCTTCATGCCAGGCCACCAGAACTGCCTCCGCAAGTTCCGATACATCTTCGTCGCACCCGGGTGTACAGCGTACCTGCTCCCATGAGCCTCGCGTAACACCGCACGACGAACCTGCTCCTCAGCTGGGACGTACAGCCTGCCACGAAACCTCGCAGCACCGTCCTCGCCGAGTTCTACGTCAGCCATAGCCAGAATCCGGGGCAACTCAGGGTCCGCATGCTGAGCCTCTGTCACCTGACGACGGATAACAGGAGTGACAGTCAGACTCGCAAGCACTGCCAACCCTGGCTCCTGGGGAATCTTGAGCCTGAAAGATACTTCGGGCACTTGTTCCCAGAGCCTCCACCTCCTCAACATCAAGGTACTGACCGCAACCTTCCGACTCAAGGCATCGGCGACGACATTCATCCTGCCCGGCTGATAAGACAGGGTGAAGTCATAGTCCTTCATGAACTCCATCCAACGCCTCTGTCTGAGGTTCAGATCTCTCTGCGAGAACACATACCTCAAACTCTGATGGTCAGTGAACACCTCGAACTTCTCACCGTACAGATAATGCCTCCAGATCTTCAGCGCGAAGATCACTGCTGCCAACTCAAGATCATGGGTAGGGTAGTTCTCCTCATGGGGCTTTAGCTGCCGAGATGCATAAGCCACCACTCTACCATGCTGCATCAGAACAACACCCAACCCAACGCCGGAAGCATCTGTACACACCACGAAACCTCCCGATCCAGAAGGTAAAACCAACACCGGAGCCGAGGTGAGCAATCTCTTCAATTCCCTGAAGCTCTGCTCACACTCCTCGGACCAAACGAAAGGCACATCCTTCCGCGTGAGCCTAGTCATCGGGGTCGCAATGCGAGAAAAATCCTGGATAAACCGACGATAATAACCCGCAAGCCCCAAGAAACTCCGGATCTCCGTCACCGACCTCGGCCTCGGCCACTGCATCACTGCCTCGACCTTGGCGGGATCCACGGAAATGCCATCACCAGAAATCACGTGTCCCAGAAAGTGCATCTCGCTGAGCCAAAACTCGCACTTGCTGAGCTTCGCATACAACTGGTGATCTCGCAACGTCTGCAGCACCACACCCAAATGGTACGCATGCTCCTCAGCAGACCGCGAATAAACAAGGATGTCATCCACAAAGATGACCACGAACTGGTCCAAATACGGATGAAACACCCTCTGCATCAAGTCCATGAAGGCTGCTGGGGCATTGGTGAGCCCAAACGGCATCACCAGAAACTCATAATGCCCGTACCTCGAACTGAATGCAGTCTTCTCCACATCGGACTCACGAATCCTCAGCTGATAGTAACCGGACCGTAAATCAATCCGCGAGAACACTCGCGCAGACTGCAGCTGGTCGAACAAATCATCAATCCGCGGCAACGGATACTTGTTCTTAATGGTCACGTCATTTAGCTGCCGATAGTCAATGCATAGCCGCAGACTACCGTCCTTCTTCTTCACGAACAACACGGGCGCACCCCAAGGGGAAAAGCTAGGACGAATGTACCCCTTGGCCAACAGTTCTTGCAACTGCGCCCGCAACTCCCTCAACTCAGCGGGGGCCATACGGTAGGGAGCCTTCGCCAAAGGTCCCGTACCAGGTACAACCTCGATCACGAAATCGATCTCCCGCTGGGGAGGTAATCCAGGCAACTCCTCAGGAAAAACATCGGGAAACTCGCACACCACCGCAATGTCCTCGACATCCGGCTCCATCCGGTCAGACACAACCACTGACGCGAGAAAACCCTGACAACCAGAATCAAGCAATCGACGGGCTCGAATAGCAGAGACAAGGAATCGAGAAGAAGCGGAACGGATACCTTGGAAATAGAAGGTCCTCTTGCTCGGATGCTGGAAGTAGACCCTCTTCATCCCACAATCCACCACCGCTCCATGAGTCTCGAGCCAATCCATGCCTAGAATCACGTCATAATCCCGAAGCTGCAACGCATACAACCTGCCTGGCATACTCCGCCCATCGATCCACACCGGGACCTGGTCGAAGCAATACGGAGTGACCATAAAATCACCCGAAGGTAACTCCACTGCCAAATCACAGGACAACTGGGTCACCGGCTCCTCGACGCTCGACGCGAAATCCTCCGAAATAAACGAATGAGACGCGCCAGAATCAAATAAAACCCAAGCCGCACAACCCAAAATCTGAACGGTACCTTCCACGAGCTGCGACGCCACTGCCTCTGCCCTGGTCAAGTGCGTGATCTGGCCACGAGCCCTCTGCCTGCCTCCCACGCTAGCTGACCTGGGTAGCGGCGGATACTGTCCCTGCTGCTGCTGCTGCTGGGGAACCTGCTGCTGCGGCGGCCTCTGAGGACAGTCACGCGCCATGTGCCCTGGCTGGTCACACCGAAAACAGATAATCGGCGCCGTGCACTGCCTGCCTGGGTGGGTCCCATCACACCGTGGACAAGGTCCTCGTGATCCACCCACTGATCCCTGACGCTGCAAAGGAAACGGCTGCTGTACACTGCCCGATGAAGCCTGCCCCTGATCTCTAGACTTCTTCTTGCCGAACCCCTTCTTGAAGAACTTCTTGACCTTCGAGCCGAAGGACGCAGATCCTGTCACCGAAGCTGCATGTGCCGGCAAACCTGAACCACTCATCGCATGCTGGAAGGAACCCTGCTGCTGGGTAGCCGACTGCTGGCTGCGACCTGACAAAGACTGCCCCTGGCTGATCGGTCCTCGAGTCCTCTGCATATCCATCTCCAGGGAAATCGCAACACGAGACGCTGTCTCTAGATCAGTGGCCCCATTCGCGATCAAATGGTGCCTCAGCTCCAGCCTCAAGCCCTGTACAAACTGCGTGGTCCTCACCCTCTCATGCTCCATGATATGAGGTGCGTACCGACCCAGCTCGACAAATCGGGCCCTGTACTGCAACACGGACATGTCACCCTGCACCAGCTCCAGAAGCTCCCGCATCCGCTGCGAAGCAACAACATCTGGACAGTACGTACGCTCGAAAGCACTAACAAAGTCATCCCACTTGATCTGCTCAAGTGGACGAAGCTGAAAGGACGTCTTCCACTCGGAAGACCACCACCTCCGAGCCGTACCCTGCAACTGGTTGTAGGCCAACACCACTCTGTCCTCGGCAGTACTCTTCGCAGAACTGAACACCCGCTCCATCTCATCGAGCCAATCACGAGCCGCATCAGGGTCTGCCTGGCCGCTAAAGTAAGGTGGATGGAACTGCATGAAGTCCCTCACCGCTCGGCCTGGCCCACCCCTAGCTGACGAGCCCTCAGCAGCCTCTCCGCCAAACTGCTGAGACATGAGATGGTACATGCCACGGAAGAAATCCTCGGCCCCCGGAGCTCTCGCAGCATCCGCGGCCTCAGTAGCTCCCGGAACTCTGCTATGCTCCTCCTGGTCCCTCTGGACCCCCTGCTGGATCTCCTGACCTCCAGCCGACTGCCCCTGCTGAGAGCGAGAACTCCTCCTCGGCGCCATACTCGCTCCTGAAGCACAAGACAGAAAACACGAAAAACGGCAAGGTCAAAATAAACACACGGTGCCCAATGCCAGCGTCATCTGTACATCATCGCTGTGGACTAGTGGACCACTACAATCACCTATGATTCTCATGTAATTCCACAACCGCGCTCTGATACCAGCTGTAACGACCCGAGAATCCGATTACCGGGAAGGCCCGATAACCCGAGACTCGCACCGCCACCCACGAGCCCGAAGACTCGGAAGGGTTAAAAGGATGGTGTGGAAACTACGCAAGCTTCACAGATAATTGCAGAAATTAAGCAGTTATAATGTTAAGCAGGAAATAAATTAACAATTTACATGATCCACAATAAAATAACAACAACAGCAACAGTAGTCCACGACTAGTACAGTGACAAGAAAGAAAAGTACAGCTACACGGGGCATCCCCCGGCTCTGACCTCTGGCACTACCTCTGGGCACCCGCACCACGCTGCGCTCCTGACGCGCTCCCCGAAGGTGGCGTCTCACCTGAAACACGGTGAAAACACGCAGGGAATGAGTCTCGGAACAAGACTCAGTAGGGATCACTCGAACCCTACCTCGTAAAACGAGAAACCACTACGCTAGCGGTAGGAAAGTACCTCGGGAAGGAAAGCCCTGTACTCTACAGAACTAGACCCTACGACATGCAAACCGACACACGTGCCACGGTACGAGAAGACCGAAACTCAACGGTCGAACCGTCAAAACCCGAAGGTCGGAAACACACGACTGACAGTCTGCCACTCCGTACTCGACAGGAGTACCACCCACTAGAAGCACAGCCGGTAGCGTCCCCTGACGTCTTATACCGCACCGCAGGTGAACCGCCTGACGTGGTAGGTCCTACCCGAGACGCGAACACCGTACAAGTAACCACAAACAAGTGACTAGCTGGGGTCACGCCCGTCGACGTGGGTCCAACCGCCCCCAACCACGTGTGCACACATAGACCGCGCGTCCCAGGTCTGGCCCTCTGACCGGTTTTCCCCTCAGCCGGACTCTGGCTGCAAGACGTGGGGCCCAACGGTAACCGGTCCACAAACCGTCTCGAAAGGTCGGCCCGTACACCACTCCCTGGTGCGACTAGCACCCGCGTACTAGTAGGCTACGACTAGTGGAGGGTCACTGAAGGAGTAGACTCTCGAGTCAACGGAAAACGACGTCCGAGTCCGACAACGTGTGGGAATCACCCCACGCACCAGCCCCGTCGCACGGTGACCACGGTCGGAAAAGAAACAGACGCACTGCCCACGGTCAAACGCCTGACCGAGGCAAACGGAACCTCCGGACACCAAAGACACGGTCACGGAACTCCACGGGGTGCCCGGGACGCACACACGGCCCAAGGGAAACACCCAACAACATGCAAGATCGCGCTAGGGACACCTAGCATGACACGGAAGAACGCGCTAGGGAACCCTAGCGCAACAGGGAAGATCGCGCTAGGTCTCCCTAGCGCGACAGGAACCATCGCGCTAGGTCCTCCTAGCGCGATCCCTAGCGCGACAAGGATGATCGCGCTAGGACCCTATAGCGCGACACGAACCGCCAAACTGTTCATCTTCTCCGATGAACGCGCTCGGTCGGGGCATCGCGACCTCCAAGAACGCGCTACTGGAGTATAGCGCGTTCTCTGTCCGCGGCCGAAAATGGTAAGAACGCCCAAAAATTCTAACCACGCCCCCATACCTCCATAGGAGAGGGGGAAAATAAAGGGGAAGACCCCTGGGGACCCCTAGCATGATTCTAGGCCCTCAAAACACGAATCCATGCATTGAATCTCTAGATCGGGCGAGCTCTCCCCAAATCATGGAAAAACCAAAAAACGCTCAAATGATCCCCTCTCGGCCTCCCCGCGGCCTATAAATCACGGAAAAGATCGGCATGAGGCTAAGGAACGTCACCCTACCTCAATGGAGCGAATGCTCCGCCGGATCGATCACGAATCACGAAGAATGCTCGAAGCTTCACGAACTCCCCACGCTCCCCACGCTTGCCGCACGCCCACGAGATCGTCTCACCGTCGCCCACGCGTCCGCGCCGTCGCCCCTCCGCAGTCCGTAGCCGGAGAGGGGCTCGCCGCGTCCGAATGGGAGAGAGGGAGAGAGAGGGGCTCACGGTCGCGAGAGAGAGAGGAAGAGAAAGAAGAAGAAAGAGAAAGGAGAAAAGAAAAAGAAAAAGAATTAGGGCTTTATAGAAAATCCGAATTTTCGGAAAAATACCGAAAAATAGAAAAATACATTTCCGGAATCCTCGGAACGCACCGATCGCAACGGTACCACTCGTGTCCGGGTGAACGGCCCAGTTAACCCGCAGCGAGCGTCCGAAGGAAAAGCCGAAACACACACCGGGAATCGAAAAACCCACACGAAAAAGCCGCGGAACGCCTCCGGGCCTCCGAAACGACTCCGGATCGCGCCGATCCGAACGCGAAAGATGTCCGAAACGAAATTTCGGACACAACGGAGCCAGACACTCCGAAAACCAGATCCGGGACCCACGAAGAAGGATCCGAAAGGTCCGGGATATTACAGCCCGATAACCCGAGACTCGCGCCGCCACCCACGAGTCCGAAGACTCGGAAGGGTTAAAAGGATGGTGTGGAAACTACACAAGTATCACAAGTAATTGCAGAATTTGAACAGTTATAATATTAAGCATGAATTAAATTAACAATTTACCTCGGAAAGGAAAGCCCTGAACTCTATAAGACAAAGGTCATACGGCACGCAAACCGGCACACGTGCCACGGTGAGACAACCAAAACTCAACGGTCGACCCGACAAAACCCGAAGGTCGAAAACACACGACTGACAGTCTATCACTCCGTACTCGACAGGAGTATCTCCCACTAGAAGCACAGCCGGTAGCGTCCCCTGACGTCTTACACCGCGCCGCAGGTGATCCGCCTGGCGTGGTAGCTCCTACCAAAGGCGCGAACACCGTACAAGTAACCACAAACAAGTGACTAGCTGGGGTCACGCCCGTCGACGTGGGTCCAACCTCCCCCAACCATGTGTGCACACACAGACCGTGCGTCCCTAGTCTGGTCCTCTGACCGATTTTCCCCTCAGCCGGACTCTGGCTGCTAGACGTGGAGCCCGACGGTAACCGATCCACAAACCGTCTCAAAGGGTGAGTGCCCGTACACCACTCCCAGGTGAGACCAGCACCCCGTACTGGTGGGCTACGACTAGTGGAGGGTCACTAAAGGAGTAGACTCTCAAGTCAACGGAAAACAACGTCACAATCGCAGGTACGCGGAACGCTCCTTGTACCAACATCGTCACACAGCGACACAAGCCGAAATCACCACCTCTCGGGACCCCACGGCACCCTCACGTGTGGCCCCCACATGATGCCCAGCATCAGTCAGACCACGGATCAGCTCAGGGATCGAGACTCGCTCATCCGGGACTCGAATCGGCAAGGGATGGGAGACGCGGTCACCGGAGGACCGCCTCCTGTAGTCGCGGTCTGCTCAGGACCGCAACCACACAGTCGCGGTCGTCCTGGGACCACGACCATCCCAGCACGAAAAGATGAACGCGGTCACCTCGTCACCGTGTTCACACAGACAACGGTCAAACATCTCGGGGTCCGTGCCGGTCCCCACGGTGAACGCGGTTGCCACCAGACCACGACCAACAGTCGCGGTCTATCGCAAGACCGCTACCGTCCACCGACACTCTAAAGTCCCAACGGTTCAAAACCTGCTGAAAGCGGTCCCCGCCTGACCTCGACCAGTGAAAACGGTCACTGGTGGACCGCGATCACCTCGGAAAACCGAGAACGGCGGGAAACGGCCTAAAACACCATTCCACGCCCCAATCACCCCCTGGTGATGGGGAAACAAAGGGGGAACTCGTCCCCACGCCCTAGAGCATCGAATGATGCCCTCAAAACTCCAAATGGCGCGGTAAAACTCTAGATCAGCACTCAAACCCTCAAAGCATGCATTTCCCGTCCCGAGCTCAAACGAACCCCTCTCGGCTCCTCGCCGGCCTAGAAATCACGAGAAAGGAAAGCACGGAGATAGAGAATTGTCACCCTACCTTGGGGTTGTCTGAAACGTGGCGGATCACCGCCGATCCTCAAGAACCGCTTGAAACTTCACGAACTCCCCACGCCCTCACCGAGCACCGAACACCGTCGCGATCACCACGCCGCCGCCTATGCCACGATGCCGTCGCCTCGCCGCGTCCGCAGCCGAAGGGGATGGCGCCGGGGCTAGCACCGGAAGAGGGGGGCCGGTCACGGTGGAAGCGCTCACGGGAGAGAAGGGAGGAAGAAGAAGAAGAAAGAGAAAGGGAAAAGAAAAAGAAAAAGAAAAAGAAATGGGAATATATAGAAAATCCGATTTTTTGGAAAAATACCTAAAAATAGAAAAATACGTTTTCGGAATCCTCGGAACGCACCGATCGCAATGGTACCACTCGTGCCTAGGTGAACGATCCGGTCCACCCGCAACGAGCTTCCGAAGAAAAAGCCGAGACACACACCAGAAATCGAAAAACACGCACGGAAAAGTCGCGGAACGCCTCCGGGCCTCCGAAACGACTCCGGATCACGTCGATCCGAACACGAAAGATGTCCAAAACAAAATTTCAGACACAACGGATTCAGACACTCCGAAAAACCAGATTCGGGACCCAAAAGAAGGATCCGAAAGGTCTGGGATATTACAGCCCTCCCCCCTTAAAGGAATTTCATCCTCGAAATTGAGAACAACTCAAGGGGAAAGAAGAGGAAGACTCACTCAAACAGGTATGGGAACTGCTGACGCATCTCGTCCTCACGCTCCCAAGAAGCCTCACCACCAGAGTGTCGCTGCCACACCACATTTACCAAGGGGATGACCTTGCTCCGTAGGCGCTGCTCTCGCCTATCCTCCACGCGGATCGGAAACTCTGGGAGAGAAAGATCTGGAGTCACCTCCGGCCAAACAGAATCCTCGAGCACGTGGGAGTCATCGGGTATATACTTCAGCAACATCGAGACGTGGAACACGTCATGCACCAACGCCAACTCAGGGGGTAACTGCAACCGGTAAGCAACCTCACCGATGCGCTCCACAATCACGAAAGGACCAATATAGAGGGGACTCAGCTTCCCACGCCGTCCAAAATGCATCACCCCCTTCATCGGAGAAACTCTCAAGAACACATGATCGCCCACGGTGAACTCGAGGGGCTGCCTCCTACGGTCAGCATAGCTCTTCTGCCGACTCTGGGCCACCAACATGTTCTGACGAACCAGGTGCACAACATCCACACATTGCTGCACCAATTCTGGTCCCGTCAAAACACGCTCACCCATCTCAAACCAATCAAGTGGAGTCCTACACGGACGCCCGTACAAGGCCTCATAAGGAGCCATGCCGATGCTCGAATGATAGCTGTTGTTATAGGCAAACTCCACCAACGGTAGGTGATGAATCCAACTCCCCTGCCACTCCAGGCAGCAGGATCTCAGCATGTCCTCCAAAGTCTGAATGGTCCTCTCAGACTGACCATCTGACTGAGGATGATACGCCGAGCTAAATGCCAACTCCGTGCCGAGAGCTCGCTGGAAACTCCTCCAGAATCCAGAAGTGAAGCGCGGATCCCGATCTGACACGATCGAAACGGGAATCCCATGCAACGGCACGATCCGCTCCACATAAAGACGAGCCAACTTGGACACGCTCCAGCTGACTTTGACCGGTAACAACCGAGTCACCTTCGTCAGCCGATCCACCAGCAACCAAATACTGTCCTGCCCACTCGGGGTCCTCGGCAACCCCACCACAAAATCCATGGTCACGTGGTCCCACTTCCACGCTGGAACATCCAAGGGCTGGAGAGTACCTCCTGATCGCTGATGCTCCCCCTTTACCTGTTGTCAGATCAGGCACCTGGCCACAAACTCAGTAACATCTCTCTTCATGCCAGGCCACCAGAACTGCCTCCGCAAGTTCCGATACATCTTCGTCGCACCCAGGTGTACGGTGTATCTGCTCCCATGAGCCTCACGCAACACCACACGACGAACCTGCTCCTCCGCTGGGACGTACAGCCTGCCGCGAAACCTCACAGCACCGTCCTCGCCGAGCTCCACATCAGCCATCGCCAGAATCCGGGGCAACTCAGGGTCCGCATGCTGAGCCTCTGTCACCTGACGACGGATAGCAGGAGTGACAGTCAGACTCGCAAGCACTGCCAACCCTGGCTCCTGAGGAATCTTGAGCCTGAAAGATACTTCGGGCACTTGTTCCCAGAGCCTCCATTTCCTCAACATCAAGGCACTGACCGCAACCTTCCGACTCAAGGCATCGGCGATGACATTCATCCTGCCCGGCTGATAAGACAGGGTGAAGTCATAATCCTTCATGAACTCCATCTAACGCCTTTGCATGAGGTTCAGGTCTCTCTGCGAGAACACATACCTCAAACTCTGATGGTCAGTGAACACCTCAAACTTCTCGCCGTAGAGATAATGCCTCCAGATCTTCAGCGCGAAGATCACCGCCGCCTACTCAAGGTCATGGGTAGGGTAGTTCTCCTCGTGGGGCTTTAGCTGCCGAGATGCATAAGTCACCACTCTACCATGCTGCATCAACACATCACCCAATCCGACGCCGGAAGCATCTGTACACACCACGAAATCTCCCGATCCAGAAGGTAAAACCAACACTGGAGCCGAGGTGAGTAACCTCTTCAGTTCCCTGAAGCTCTGCTCACACTCCTCAGACCAGACGAAAGGCACATCCTTCCGCGTGAGTCTAGTCATCGGGGCTGCAATGCGAGAAAAATCCTGGATAAACCGGCGATAATAACCCGCAAGCCCCAAGAAACTCCGGATCTCCGTCACCGACCTCGGCCTTGGCCACTGCATTACTGTCTCGACCTTGGCGGGGTCCACGGAAATACCATCACCGGAAATCACGTGCCCCAGAAAGTGTACATCGCTGAGCCAAAACTCACACTTGCTGAGCTTCGCATACAACTGACGATCTCGCAACATCTGCAGCACCACACCCAAATGGTACGCGTGTTCCTCGGCAGACTCCAAATAAACAAGGATGTTGTCCACGAAAATGACCACGAACTGGTCCAAATACGGATGGAACACCCTCTGCATCAAGTCCATGAAGGCTGCAGGGGCAGTGGTGAGCCCGAACGGCATCACCAAAAACTCATAATGCCCGTACCTCGTACTGAATGCAGTCTTCTCCACATCGGACTCGCGAATTCTCAGCTGATAGTAACCGGACCGTAAATCAATCCGCGAGAACACTCGCGCAGACTGAAGCTGGTCGAACAAATTATCGATCCGTGGCAACGGATACTTGTTCTTAATGGTCACTTCATTCAGCTGCTGATAGTCGATGCACAGCCGCAGACTACCGTCCTTCTTCTTCACAAACAACACGGGCGCACCCCAAGGGGGAAAAGCTAGGACAAATGTACCCCTTGGCCAGTAGCTCCTGCAACTGCGCCCTCAACTCCCTCAGTTCAGCGGGGGCCATACGGTAGGGAGCCTTCGCCAAAGGTCCCGTACCAGGCACAACCTCGATCACGAAATCGATCTCCCGCTGGGGAGGTAATCCAGGCAATTCCTCGAGAAAAACGTCGGGAAATTCGCACACCACCGGAATGTCCTCGACATTCGGCTCCATCCGTTCGGAAACAACCACGGACGCGAGAAAACCCTGACAACCAGAATCAAGCAATCGATGGGCTCGAATAGCAGAGATGAGGAATCGAGAAGAGGTGGAACGGATACCTTGAAAATAGAAGGTCCGCTTGCTCGGATGCTGGAAGTAGACACTCTTCATTCCATAATCCACCACTGCTCCATGAGTCTCGAGCCAATCCATGCCTAGAATCACATCGTAATCCCGAAGCTGCAACGCATACAACCTGCCTGGCATACTCCGACTATCGATCCAAACTGGAACCAGATCGAAGTAATACGGTGTGATCATAAAATCACCCGAAGGCAACTCCACTGCCAAATCACAGGACAACTGGGTCACCGGCTCCTCGATGCTCAGCGTGAAATCCTCCGAAATAAACGAATGAGACGCGCCAGAATCAAACAAAACCCGAGCCGTACAACCCAAAATCTGAACGGTACCTTCCACGAGCTGCGACGCCACTACCTCTGCCCTGGTCATGTGCGTGATCTGGCCTCGAGCTCTCTGCCTACCTCCCACACTGGCTGACCTGGGTAGCGGCGGATACTGTCCCTGCTGCTGCTGCCTCTGCTGCTGGGGAACCTACTGATGCCGAGGAAACTGCTGCTGTGGCGGCCTCTGAGGACAGTCACGCGCCATATGCCCTAGCTGGTCACACCGAAAACATATGATCGGCGCCGTGCACTGCCTGACTGGGTGGGTCCCACCACACCGTAGACACGGTCCTCGTGATCCACCAGCTGATCCCTGCCGCTGAAAAGGAATCGGCTACTGTACACTGCCCGATAAAGCCTGCCCCTGATCCTTGTGCTTCTTATGGAAACTCTTCTTCAAGAACTTCGTGACCTTCGAGCCGAAGGACGCAGATCCTGCTACCGATGCTGCCGGTGCCGGCACTCCAGAACCACCCGACGCATGCTGGAAGGAGCCCTGCTGCTGGGTAGCCGACTGCTGGATGCGACCTGACAGAGACTGCCCCTGGCTGATCGGTCCTCGAGTCCTCTGCATATCCATCTCCAAAGAAGCCGCAATACGAGACGTTGTCTCTAGATCAGTGGCCCCGTTCGCAATCAGATGGTGTCTCAGCTCCTGCCTCAAGCCCTGAACAAACTGCGCGGTCTTCACCCTCTCATGCTCCATGATGTGAGGTGCATACCGACCCAGCTCGACAAATCGGGCCCTGTACTGCAACACGGACATGTCACCCTGCTGTGAACGCGTCACGTGGTGGACTGAGAGAGAGATGGGGTTTCTCCCTCTCCGAGTAATAAAAGGTGAAAGAAATGAGGACAAAACAATGGAAACGCGCGCTATAGGGGATATGGAAGAACGGTGGACAAATACGACCTACAGATAAGACAACAGTGGGGACATGGAGAATTTAGGCTGACCGAACTCCGGTACGTGGCGGAGATAGGGGTCCGAAGACCCTCTCACGCAAACTGAAACCCTTCCCGGTAGGCGTGACCCACCGTTCCGAGAACAGCTTTTCAGATACCGAATTCGAGTGCTGAAACTCTACGTAATGGAAATTGACAGACGGAAAGACACGTGGACTCAGAAATTGCAACGATATATCACTCCTTGGACAGTTACAAGAACAATATGAATAAAAGCGCACCACCGCAGGACATTGGTCTTTGCGGGGTCTTAACAGGAAATAGCAATATGAGCAATAATTAATATATGTGCATATAGAAACCACCGCGAGACATTGGCCTTACGGGATTTTTAAAGCAATATAAATAATAAACAAAAGTACATATATATGCCACCACGAGACATTGGCCTCTGCGGGATTTTTAATGCAATATAAATAATAAATATAAATATATATACACACCACCACGAGACATTGGCCTCTGCGGGATTTTTACTATAACATAGATAATAAGTATAAGTATATAAATATATAAACCACCACGAGACTGTGGCCTCTGCGGGGTTTTTACTATGACATAAATAATATAAATAATAAATATATATATATATATATATATATATATATATATATATATATATATATATATATATATATATATATATATATATATATATATATATATATGGAAACCACCACGAGACTGTGGCCTCTGCGGGGTTTTTAATGTGACATAAATAATATAAATAATAAATATATGTATATATATATATATGTATATATATATATATATATATATATATATATATATATATATATATATATATATATATATATATATAAAAATCACCACGAGATTGTGGCCTCTGCGGGGTCTTTACTATAATATAAGTATATGTGATAGGAAAGGAAAAGGGATCAAATAAACCGCCGCGAGATGTTGATCTCCGCGGGATCTTAAAGCGATGATAGGGGAATGCTGAAATTAAATAGTTAGGAGTTAGAGAGTAAGTGCAGAAAATAAAATACTGAAATGGAAATGGTCGCGGGAGGTGACCCACCGCACCAGTTAGGAGTTAGATATACAGAAAGTAAATGACAGAAACCGCCGCGGGGAATAATCCTCCGCGCGGGTGAGGCCAAAGACAGGAGAAGATAACCACTGCGGGAAGTAACTCTCAGCGGGTATTATTAAGAACGAAGATGATCAAAATGAAGCGCGCGTTAGGAATTTTGTGATCGCCAGGGACCGAGGGTCCCGAGTGGATTGATCGCTTTCGCCTTTGACACGGGGTTATGCGGGCTCCATCTTCCTCTTCTTTCGACAGGCCGAAGAAGAGGGCCTTTAACTGGTTACCCCTACATAGAGAACAAACAGAGCAGAAAACAACTAGTTGGTGAGAACGACGGCGGTGTAGTACCAATCCTTAGATAATGAAACTGTAAATAACATAAATGAACACGTACCTGGTTGGTGTGTTTAAAACCCCTTTGGAACTAAAAGGGTGGGAGAATGACATGATGAAATGCACAGACATACAAAAAAACACCAGCAAGGGAGGCCCTCTCGGCGAGAAAGGTATGGCACATGTGCTAAGATGATGCATGGAACATGATTAATTGACTAAATAAAAATAAGAGAGGGAAGAAAAGTTTATCGGTGGAGGCCAGCGACGAGCTTTGAGAAGGGCTTCAATATCACGAGCACATCACGACCGAAGGACTTCATAGAGAACTTCAGAAGCTGATTAAGCCGAACATGATAACACACACACACAAGCATATACATATGAATGATAAGTATATTCATATAAACATATACTTAGACATATTAAAGATATTTAACACATATGTAAATACAAACATATATAAACATATATGTAAACTGGTCGGAATAAAAGAACGAAAATTTGAGAAAGAAGGCGAGAAAGGGAGAGAGAAAACTCTTTTTATTATTTATTTTTAAGACTTTGTTTTAAAAGAAAGAGGATGAGATATATATTTATGATATATATGTGATATATATATATGTGTGTTGTGTATATATATAATATATATATGATATATATATATATATATATAGGAGAGAGAAAGAAAGAGAGAGAGGGAGAGAGGGGATGAGAGGGAGGAATAAAAAAGAAAAAAAGGGTGAAGAAAAGGGGGGGCGGCGAAAGAGAGAGAGAGAAGGGGGGAGAGAAAGAGGCAGGGAGTGAGAGAGAAGGGAAAGGGAGAGAGAGAGAGAACCGAGAGGGGGAGAGAGGGAATGAGAGAGAAATGGCGAGAGAAAGAGAGGACGAAAGAGAGAGGGAAAGAGAGAGAGAGAGTGGGGGAGATGATTAAAAAATAAAAAAATAGAGAGAGATCGAGAGGGAAAGAGAGAGAAGGGGCGCGGTGAGAAGAGAGAGAGGGAGAGAGGGTGAGTGAGAGAACGGGAGGGAGAGAAAGCAGAGGGAGAGAGAACGAGAGTGAGAGGAGAGAGAAAGAGGGAGAGATGGGAGAGGGGGAGACGGCAGGATGAGAGAGAGAGGGAGACGGGAGAGATGAGAGGGAGAGAGCTGTGAGGGGGGGAGAGAGACGACGGGAGAGGGGGGGACGAGAGAGAGAAAGAGTGTGAGAGGGAGAGAAAAGTAGGGAGAGGGGGGTCTCGCGAGGCCGGCGCGAAGTGGCCGGTGCAGCCGCGGGGCGGCAGGGCCAGAGGGCGGTGCAGGCGGGGTGGTGGTGTGCATGCGCAGGGGCCGGAGGGCGGTGCAGGCGGGGTGGCCACGGCGCGCGCAGGCGACGACGGACGACGGCCGGAGGGGGGACCGGCGACAGGAGCGACAGCGGTCGTGGGTGCCGCGATGGCGGGAGCTGCTCTGCGATGGGGGCGGTCACGATCTGGGCGCGGCAGTGGGGACGGTGGCGTCGGTTGGCGGAGGACGTCTGCGGCGGCTTCGACGGCGGAGGGCTCGTTGCAGGGGGGAGCTTCACGGCTGGACAACGCGGAGAGGGGGGGGTGCGTCCGGTGCAGGAGTTGGCGATAGCGGGGAGTGCACCGGCGGACGGTGATCGCGGCGGTGGTCACGGCGGCTTGCGGCTGGCGGGGACACGGCGACGGTAGATGGACGACGTGGAGGGGGAGGGGTCTTGCGGAGGGTGGTTCGCACAGTAGAGTTAGTGGGGGTCGTCGTGGGCAGTTAACAGAGGAGAGGGGGAGAGGAAAGGGAGCCGGGCTGCGAGAATTGAAGAGATGGGTGCGACGCAGTGCGGTTAGCAGGGTGTGTTGTTGCAGTGGGTTGCAGAGGGGTGATATGAGAGGAAGGGAGTGGAGACTTTAACGTGGTTGGGGTTACATGCATGAGAAGGAGAGCTGGATGGCGTGGGTAGCAGAAGAGTTAACGGTCGAAACGAGGTGGCCGTGGGGAGTAGCTGTGCGCGTTCGGCAGAGGAGGAAGATGGAAGGTGGAGCTGGTGCGGTGATGTCGCAGGAAGAGGGGCTTGCCGAGGTGGGAGAGGAAGATGAACGGCAATGGTGTGGTTGGGGAGAGAGGGGGGAGCAAGGTGAGGCTGCGGCTGGAGAGTGTAGCCGTGAAGGGAGTGGGGAGACCGCTGGCTGCCATGGGAGAAAAGAGAGGTTAGAAAGGGGGGGGGGCGTGTCTCATGCGTGTGTGGAGGAGAAGTGAGAGAGAGAGTGTCGTGGGTTGGAGGGCATGTGCAGTGAGGTGAGAGGGAAAGAAAGAGACGGGGGTGAAGGAGAATGTGTGCGCAGTGAGATGGGAGGGAAATGAGCAGGGAGGAGGGGGTTACGTGAAAGAGAGGGAAGGGAATAGAAATAAAGAAAGGGATGGGGAGAGAATAAGATGAGGTAGGGAATATGATTTTTATTATTAATTATATTTTTTTATATTTTGTTTGTTTTGTTTGTTTTTATTTATTTTGTTTCTTTTTTATTTTTGCTTTATATATATATATATTATATATGGTTATTATATTTTTTGCTTTTTAATAAATATATTATGTATATACGAATCACTTATATATATATTTATATTTTATGAAAATAAATTTATTAAAGAAAATCAATTATATTATTTTTACGTAAACACAATTACACACATTTTTTTGGAATTTTATTTTTCTCTTTTTTATTTATTTTATATGTACACATATTTTAATTTTCTCCCTTTCACAAAATAATGCAATTTAACCACAATTACGGAAATCACTCAAATAAAATAACATGTAAGCCACTTCAGGGCATTACGGTACAATATGGGATTTACTCATCGTAACGTCAGAAACGGCGTGTCTACAGCTGCCCCGCCTTGGCATCCACTTTGTAAGGGAAAGACGTGTAATGGAATGAAACGAAGTGTATTGGAATGAAATAGAGTGGACTAAAAAGTCGATGCCAAGGTGTGATGAGACACGCTTCTAACATCACAAGATGGGAATCTTTCCCGAATTTCACGAAGTAACCTTAAGGAAGGTTCTCCGAAATCAACGATTGTTTGGATGGTAAATAAACTAGGAAAGACAGTGTGTGCACTGGGGCACGAACAAACTAAAAGGACTAACTTCACGGTGCGGAAGTACCTGGGTCGTAAACCTCAGGTTTCACCATTGGGGAGCGGTTACCAGCCATTGTGGAAGTGCTGCAGCCAAGGTGGGTCCGAGGGAAATAAACAGATGATTGGAGACAAATCCAAACAATGGTTTCTTCCAGAGAACATCCCAAGGCAACATCGGGAAAACTCAGTATTCGACTCAGAATGGAATATCCCATATAAGCAATTAAGCACAGTGGCTCACACAATCAAAGTAAGTGAATGATTTTCCACAATGAACTCAAAGTCCTACATGAATGCATGCTGGGTTTAAAAGAAAAATAAAACAAACTAAAATAGAAACTATCCAAGGATAATATTGCTAAGCTGTGGAGAGTGGGTCAGGATACTGATTCAATGGGCTGATACTGAGTCGGGGCCCGTTTATCCACGTACCGACTCATCGAACGGAACCGTCGTCCCCATTCTATCACAACTTAACGGCCTATCCGTACGTCCTGAACTCCTCCGGGATCATCACTGTTTTTGTTGAAGGGGAACTCAAATCCTGGATTTGTCCAAGGCGTAAGGTCCTTGGCATGCTCTAGTAGCGTAAATATCATACAATACAATGCAAGACACAGTGCAGATGTGATTTATAGTGGGGTGGTGATGATCCTCCTTTCTTTTTTCTCTTTTTTTTTCTCTCTTTTTTTCTTCTTTTGAAACCTGCATTCATCAATAAGCACAGTAAAACACAAATATCTTATAAGAAATAATATTACACTCATCTGTACAGAATATCAACCAGTCACAACAATTCAGAAAAGCAGGGGAAACATAGAAAGCAGAGTTCATCTGCGGCAACTCATTTTTGTTTGTTTTATTCTTTTTCTCTTTTTTTTTTTGTTTTGGATTCGTAGTGTACAATTATTACTCGGCATTTGTTCCCTTTCTTTTCAGGGTGCCCAGCATGTGGCAAAGGATGGCCGACATGGCCTTTTGGTTCCTAAGCTCCTCTTTTGGAGGTTATGTCCTTCCAGAAGCAAGTTCCTGGCACGGTAGCTTGTGCCGAAGGGGCCGAGCATGAGCTCGCAGTTCATGTGAGTGTGATTCAGCTTCAACTACACAGTTCACCCACTTTTTCTGACCTTGTGAGATGATTGGATCTGGAAGGCAGTAGAAATCCTGGGCGTGCTAGGCTCGTGCAGTCTGAGCGAAGAAGGAACTCGTCGCTCGGTCAGAGCGTGATGCCTGGACAACAAAGCTGGAGGAGAAGTACGACGACACATCACTGAGGCGTTGCCCCGAGACGTCCTCGAACTAAGAGTTTATCTCCGGGTGGCAAGGTGAGATGCACGCAGAGAGGGAGAGGCAAAGCGGCATCATGATTGGGACGGGAGAAGGGCACTAGAGGCCTAGACAATAGAGCTCAGGGAGAAGGAGCATCCAGATACATGATTTACTCGGAGTCACTACGGATCAGAGGAAAGTTGGAGCTCACGGTGGAGGAACTCCTGGAGCTGATAGAGTCTCTAGCGGCAAAGCAGAGGGTAGCTCAGCCAACGACCTCGACTTCAATAGTTTCGCGGCCATCGGGGTCGCGAGAGAGGCTGGAGAATGGCGAGGAGTGCTGCCAAAGAGGATGGGAATGCGTGACGCGACAAAGCGATTGCTGCGTCACGGAGCTATAGAAGGCCTCCGAGGGACTTCTTGCCTTGGGAGAGAGAAGAGAAGCGACCAGGGGGGGTGATGAGGGTTAGTGAGTGGCTTGTTCACTCGCTCCCTTCTCATGACGGGCACAAACCCTTATATAGATGTGTGAGTGGAATAGCTTGGTTTGAACACAGCTGGTTCGCCCATGATGTGTTCCTTCTGCTCTACAGCTCTGCTCTACCACATGGGTTCTCGCGTAGTATGCTCGGCGAGATTTCACCTTAAAACACGGGGCGGCGACTCACCATAGCCATGATTTTCAAAGGGGGTCAGCCACGGATTTCAACAATATTGGCCCGTGGTGCTCTTTTCCCACGTGAATACCCCTCATTTCCTCATTTGCGCTAAAAGTAGTCGCAATAGGACAAGAGACACGGGGAATCTTTGGACCGAATAGGAATGGCGGGTCAACAAATCACAGCTCTGTTCCATTTACTCCACATGGCGAAGTGGCACGCGAATGTACCATGGCCATGACTTTCAAAGGAATCTACCACCAATTTCAACAATGTCGACCCTTGGTCCTAGTTTTTCGCATAAATGTCCCCCACTTTCTCCTTTGCGCTAAAAGTAGTCGCAACGGGACAATGAACACGGGGAATCTTTGGACCGCGTCTAGGGACGACAAGTCAACAAATCACGCCTCCGAATCGATCACTCTACATGGTAGAGTGGCCGCAAAAGTAAAGGGAGGGTGACTTGTCGTAAGGGCTGTTGATAGGGGTGATGGTGATAGATCTAGATCACCTTCCTTCCGATCCTATAAATACCTTCCTTTTCCCTCGACCTGGAAGCACCAAGGTCCTGAGAGCAGAGTTGAGGAGTGCAAATTTGTAAGGAAGGGAGGTTGCGAGTGTTGCTCATTTTTTCAGGATGGAGGGTGAATCCAGCTTCAGAGCAGAAGATGAGTCTTCCCGTTCCTCGAAGAGGAGCAGATCAGGTAGCAGTTCCAGGAGACTCTCAGAAGTCGAAGGACAACTGAGTGAGAGGACCCGATCACAGCTTGTAAGTGGCTTCTTTGGTTTCCTTCCTTCATCCTTTTCTTCTCCTTTCTTGCTTAGCAATGCTCCCGTTTTTCACCTCTTGTATATGTGCAGAGCATGATGCGCTCGTACATCTCGTGGGAGCTGGTAGTGGCAGCATATCGAGGTCTCCCAGACTTCCAAAAGGCCAGACTAGACGTGATGGGGTTCGGTGCCTTCCTTCGAATCGAGCCGATAAAGCTCGACCTTGCCATGATCCAAGCATTACATGAAAGATGGGATCCGGCGAGTCGGGCATTCCTGATGCCTTGGGGGCACATGGTGCCTAGTCTAGAAGATATGGTCTGCATTACGGGCCTCAAAGTGGATGGAGAGGCAGTGACCGGCGTCACTAATGCGGATTACCGAGAAGGTGCCCAGAAATTGTTAGGACTGGAACTCGATGGACGGAAGAACAGGTCAGTAGCCAAGACATCAATCCTGGAGGTGTTAGGGCTTACTGACATTCGTCCACGGGATGACGAGTCCCTGGAGGAATTCATGGAAAGGGCAGAAAGAGGTGCCCGTGCTGTATACTGTGCGGATGCCAGCAACTGGGAGAGGACCAACATGGACTTGAGGAGGTTCCTCCTCTTTCTGCTGGGTAGGCTGCTACTGGGCTCCAAGGGAGACAACATACACTGCCGCTTCCTGGAGCTGCTCGTGGACTTGGAGAGAGTAGGACAGTACGCCTGGGGAGCTGCCGTGCTGGCACCTCTATTTACAGGTCTGTCGCAAAGGACAGGCCGAGAGGTGACAATAAATGGGTTTACGCCCTTCATCCAGGTAAAAAAATTATTTTTTTGTGGTTTTCAGTTTATGCTTTTTTCTTGTATTTGTTGATGCCAATGACACATGATGGTGTAGCTGTGGAGCTACTATTATATTCCAATGGGGAGAGCTCGACACTGTCGGCCAGTGACGATCCCGTTGGCTAGGCGGTGGCAACCCATCATGAGTACAACACCATTATCCTACCAGCTGATGGTATCGAGACAGGAGCTGCAAGAGTTCCCTGCAGCGATGGTAGGATACTTTTTTCTCTTTTTTATATGTTTATTATTATTATTATTTATTATTTTTTTTTATATTTTGAGTAACTAAGAAGATATGTACAACCCAACATAGGTGAACTGGAGGCCTTACTTGAATATGGTCGATGTCGACCAGCCATGGGTAATTGGAAGCCGTGCCCGATTCGGACGGGACCTATGGCTCCATTGCTTGAATGAAATCGAGCCACTAAGGCTACGATTAGTCATGAGAACCCTCGGGCTTGCCCAGGAATGGGTGGATATAACCTCCTCACCCAGCGTCGGGAAGAAGACGCGTGGGCCGACAACCTGCGTTGATTGGAGGGTGCGCTTCCCCGAACAGTATGAAGACTGGCAGCGGGGTGGCACACTCCTGGAATCACAAGCGCAAGACAGTGAAGATTACCTACGGCTCTATAGGGCAATGTATGCGGAGAGGCTCCAGCTTGGAGGGCTTATAGAGGTAAAGTAAAACACCATTTTTTGTCTTTTATAATTTCTATTTTTTTTATTTTTATTTGTGAACTCAAGAGCCATGGCTGTAGGATGCCCGTGACACCATAATAACGAACTTACGAGCTCGTTTGGCGGACACGGAGCAAGAGTTAACTGATACCCGAGCGGCTCTGGGTTCATCAGTAAGTGTATATATACATACTCCTGGCATGATTTGAAATTCATGGCGTTAACCATTTAACTGTCACCTCTCATATGTGTACGCAGCGTGCCCAGCTCGATGTAGTTTCATAGGCAATGGGGGCAGACGGCGTTTCTTCCAGTCTATGGATTCCCACCTCAGAGTTAGATTCACTACACGAGCAACTTGCTCATGCCACACAGCGGGCTGCGGAAGCAGAAGGGATGCTTTCTGTACAGGTGAGAGCCTCACCATTTAATATCCCTTGTTCAAGCGTTATCAGAAGCCTGAGATGAAACGCTTGGCAGGAGAAAGAAACGGAGGAGGCACTCGCGCATGTCGCCCAGAAGGAAGCTAGAATAGCCGAGCTGGAAGAGGAACTGCAGCGTCGTCCAGGTGATGACTTTTCTAGGGACGCTATAGAGCTGAGGATCACCCTTCAGCTGGAGAGGGAAGACAGAGCGAGAGAACGTGCTGAGAGGGAAAAGGCCAAGGAAAGAGAGAAGGCCAAGAGGTCGACCGAGAAAGAGGAGAAGAGGGCCCTGGAGGCCCAATTATTTGAATTGAAGACCAGTCTCGGCCTCGCCGAGCAGTGGCTAAAGGACGGTGAGGAACGCTACCGAAGAGCACGAGAGCGTGGCTTTCGTGTCAGCAGCTTCTTTGGTGCCCCCGCAGATCGGCGCCGGGGAGTAGAGATAGAAAGAGGCCCACAAAGCGGTAGAAGGACCGCATTCCATGATTGGATAGCCCCCTCAAGAGTGTCTCGTCCGGAGGGTGGCGGGACAAGTAATGTGGAGAGAGAAGGTGAAACCTGATGTAATCTCTTTGTTGTTTATTTTTATTTTGAATAGAAGTGAAATAAAGTGTTTTGTGTTTGATTCTCTGCTTCTTCCTGAGCTCTCGAATCCCTACACAACTAAGCAAACAAGTCAGTATTTCTGCTCTGACTTGCCCCTTGCTTAACAAGCAAACGAGGTTTTGAACTATCCTTGATAACGAGTCAAGGGGCAAGCCTTTATTAACAAAGGCACTGATAAAAGATAATGATGAATGCGACAGACAAGCACACGGATGCAAACAATAATTTAAAATGAATGCTGCATACAAATGCGATCATGCAAAGATGTGATCTTTGTTTTTTTGTAGGTGTATATTAATTTTTTTTGTGTTTTGTTGTTTGTTTATTATTATTTTTGGTCTTTTACATTTCCATTTTTTTTGTGCATATACATTTTTCTCCCCCTTTTTTTGGATTTTTTTGATTTTGTCATTTTTTATTTATTTTTGGCTTATTTATTATTTTTTTGTTTTTTACTAATGCATGATGACCAACCCATATAACATGTAAGTTGCACGAGAATGAGGGTTTCTTGGTAACCTCCCAGGTATCCTAAGCGCACATCTAGGTTGATTTGGGCCTCTAGACTCCTCGAATGATAATCCCCGCCGGCTAAGACTTATCCTGATGACAATGCCGTCATGCCATGCTTAGGCTCCCAGTTGCTTCCGACCACAGGGATTCACCCAAAAAATGTTCGAGGTAAATGATTTGCCCGACCCGGGTCTATTTCCTCACAACTCTAGATGGTATGTAATGGAACACCTTGGAACCCAAATGACCAACCGCGCGACGCTGACCTGGAATCAGACGCCGTCGCACCTATAGGTGACGCGCTTGCATTGGTCTAAGCCCGAGGTTATACTAAGCAGACATTAAGGTGGTAGATAAAGGTCTTGACCAGCCAGAAATATGGAGACTCCTTCACGACAATGACTTCTGCTTTCAAAATGGACAACCATATGTTTGCAAGCTTTGGTGAGTTTCACCCTTCGGGAACTCCATTGAGCTTTATCTTCCGGGGAAGAAGGAAGAGTATTGGGGGTAAACCTCCTGAGGGGACCGGCAAAACCGTTAACCCGGCGAGCCAATAAAGGTCCATTTAACTCTCCCATTTCGGGCAACTTCGGACTAACTCTCGAGCATTTACATCTCATGACCCCTTTTGTGTAGAATTTGACTTTCAGTCAAAGGGGTTTCATTTAGTGGAATCAGGCACGGTCACGGCCAGGCCTTTCTTTTGACTTTGATTTCCTGCTTTTCTTTTTCTGATTCTTTGATGGATTTTTTGCGAGGGACATAGTATTTTGACATTATGGAATCCCTCTTGGATGCCTGCGGGGACACTGCCCTCTTCTCGTGCTCTGATCATGCTCGAGAATTGGATCCTACTCTCACCCTAGGGGTTGTGTTCGTGTTTCCCATGCTCAGCGTTTTAAGGGCGCCGACTGTCTCATTCGGTCGAGAAGAAGAGAATAAAGATTTGGGCTTTCTTGGAGACCTTTTGAGTGATGCCCTACCATAAGCGATGCTATCAATTTTTTATAACACAGATGCGTATACATGTTGTCTTCTTTCGAGGGGGCATAGGCCGAATTGGCCGGACAGGGTCTCCACGGTTCTGGCAAACCAAGACCTGAGACCTACCAAGTCTTAATGGGCCCTATTGTAACATGAAGGTTGAATGCAATGACTTAACTACATGGTGATCTCCAAGCATCAGCATTTTGAATTTTCTATTTTTTTGTCTTTTCTTTTATTTTATACACATGTTTTTGTTATTTTCATTTTTTTTCATTTTTTTGTTATTTTTCTTTTCCCTTTTTTTTCTTTTCGTTTTTGACAGTATGTACACCTATCTAAGGGTAGTACTTCTTAAGATAAAGCCCATTCCAAGGGTGGGATAACTCAACTCCCTCAGCATTGACTAGCCTATAGGCGTTGCCAGGATGCACAGCCTGAACCACGTATGGTCCTTCCCAATTGGGTTGGAGCTTAGAACGCGGCCCGCCAGGTTTTACAAAAATTCTTTTCACTACCATTTCACCAACTTTGAACTTTCTCTCAATAACCTTCTTCTGGTAAAAACGTGCGAGTCTATTTTGGTAGACGCGAGCATGCTCGGCAGCAACCAGACGTTTCTCGTCTAAGAGTTCCAACTGGGCAAGGAGAGAATCGCGACGTTCATCGAGGGGAAGGTCCTTGTCCAATTGTACTCTCAGAGAGGGAATCAGAATCTCATATGGAACTACCGCCTCCATCCCGTAAGTGAGGGCGAACGGAGTTTGCCCAGTAGGAGTTCGGATTGAAGTGCGATAGGCCCATAGAGCTTCGATAAGCTTCTCTGGCCAATCCGAGAATCTGCTAGACTCACAAGTTTTCTTTATGATTTTGATCAGTGTTTTATTCGTGGCCTCCGCTTGGCCATTGCCTTGTGGATAATATGGTGATGAATGATGCAATGCAATCTTATACCTTTTGCAGAGGTCCTGAAGATCCTGAGAGATGAATTGTGGCCCATTGTCGGTGATGATAGTTCTTGGAATGCCGAACCTGGCGATGATGTTCTTCATGATGAACTTGCAGACTGTGGATGCCTTGATTTCCGCATAAGCTTCGGCTTCAGCCCATTTGGTGAAATACTCCGTTGCAGTGAGGATGAAGGATTTTTGCTTAGTAAGGGAGTTAGGATCACCAAGAGGACCGATGATGTCGAATGCCCACATGGAGAAAGGCCATGGGGAGGATACTGGATGGAGAGAGGAAGATGGGGAATGAATCTTATCGGCGTGAAGTTGACACTTGACACACCTACGGACATAGACAGCACAGTCTTCCTCCATGGTGGGCCAGTAAAAGCCTTGCCGAAGGATCTTCTTAGCAAGCATTTGACTGTTTACATGGCCACCGCACACGCCTGAGTGTGCTTCCTCTACACACTTCCAGGACTCATCATCATCAAGACACCTTAGGAGAACACCAGTGAGACTTCTTTTGTACAGCAACCCTCCAACTAGTGTGTTTATTTTGAAGGAGTGATAACAAAACCAGGATGAGGTGGAAGATGCCTAGAAGAATTTACAGAGTGAGAAGAAATCAAAGAAAAGAGTGAGGACTAAAGCCTCGAAAGCAGTGTGAGAATAGGGAGATACCCGAGGCAGTTGATGTGGCAAGAATCGAGGCCGACTCAGGATCAGGATCGGGAGGAATTAGAAATCGATGAATTGAGAGAGACGGATCCGGAGGGTCCGGATGTAAAGGAAGAGAATTAGAGGAGAATGGATCCGGAGGTTCCGGAGGAACATAATGAGGGATGCGATACCCTGGGAAGAGGTATGCAAAAAGGTAATTTAAAGGGATGAAAAGGACAAAGGACACAATGCCACGGAAAAACAAAAGGATAAATCGGAAGAAGGAAAAGTCCGGAAACTTCGGATGGATATGAAAAGGTAGGGCACGATGCCCTAGGAGGGATGGATAACAAGATGAGAAATCCGGAGGTTCCGGAGGGATATAAAAAGGAAGGGTGCGATGCCCTGAGAGAGATGGAGAATGATATGAGAAATCCGGAGGATCTAGAGGGAGATGAGAGACAGATAAAGATAAGAAATTAAACATGGAGGGGTCCAGAGGTTCCGGACGGGGTGGAATGTGAGGGTTAGAATAAAGCGGGTCGGAGGTTCTGGACGGGGACGATGATGCGGGATGGATAAAAAGATAGAATTAAATAGGGAAGGGTCCGGAGGTCCCGGATAGGGATGAATATAGGGATCCGGAGATTCCGGACAAGGTGGAAGGTAAGGGTCCGGAAGCTCCGGAGGGGGATGAGAGATGGATAAAGACAGAGGATTAAACATGGAGGGGTCCGGGGGCTCCGGACGAGATAGAAGGTGGATAAAGACGTGGAATTAAACAGGGAGGGGTCCGGAGGTTCCGGACGAAGATGAATATAGGGGTCCGGAGATTCCGGACGAGGTGGAAGGTAAGGATCCGGAGGCTCCGGAGGGGGTTGAATATGAGGGTCCAAAGACCCTAGAACAGAGGAGGTGCTTGATTGCGTAGATCTAGATGATGGAAAGTGTCCCCTTAGCCAATAGATTACCCATAAAAAGAAGCTGAATAACAGCATAAGCAGTGATGGAATGGGATATGAAGTAGATGGGCTACAAGATGGCTCCTCAACATGGGATTTCTCGCCCTTAAGTTTCACTTTATGCTTTCCTTTCTTCCTGGTGGATACTCTCTCACAGGACGACCTCTCAACCTTCAACATAACTTCTCGGCCTCTTGGGTTCGCAGACCGATCCCAATGATGTGCCCAAACAGACGGCCTCATCTTTCTCTGACTAACCGTCTTAATCGGTGCGGTCAGGGCCCACAGGTTCTCATTTGACGGACTTTTAATAAGACCCCTTGAACGTTCAAAAGCGAACGGCAACTCTCTTGGCAAATGATGATAGCAAAATTTTGAGAGTTCTGCTTGTGAAGTAAGGATCTTAACATGAAATAGCTCCTTGAGAAATAACTCCCTTGATAGACGAATGGTGTCTACTATTGGAAGTTCGATGTTTGGCATAAGAAGCTTCATGTTTGGGGCATTGGTAAGGGCCATTGGAATATCCTGCGTGAATGTGATTGGTAGCACAGGCGTGTGCCCTTTGCATGGAAGTTGGTGGGGAGTAGACAAAACGTCAAAGACTTCCAACAAGGAGTGACCTAACCCGACCTTGAGCATAGAATTCATCATCTCCTCGGCAGTAGAACGTGTCATTATTATGCTCGAGGAGAACCCCTTCTTTTGATTGGCCATTTGCACTATGACGGAACAAGGGGTAATGAGAGCCGTGAAAGAATGTTGGCCAATGAGTAACGTGACCGCTATCGTTTTGGCCGTTGATTTACTTAGCACCAATTCCTGAGAGTCCTTTTTGATGAATATTGGTGGAGATGGAGATTCGGGCTTCTCAAAAATAACCGACACAAGAACGCGAATCGGCATTCGGCATATAAAATCTTGAATTTTGAATGGCATAGCCGTAACCAAATTCTTCTTGTCCGGTTCTTGATCACCATCTTTGGCACATGTATTTATAGGAATACACCCACTCCGAGAGGCGATGGGAGGAAGTGAGATGGAAACAACAGACTGAACGGGTAATAGAGATTCAACGATGGGGGCTATAGGGAGGGTAAGTGGAGGTTGAAACACGACGAGTTTCTCCTGCTGCTCGGGAGGAGACGAGGTTAGCTCGGGTGCAAAAATAGATGGACCCTGCTCAGGACTAATCAGGGATTTGGGTAAGGGGTCAAGTGGAGGAGTAAGAGGGGTTAGGTTTGAAGTTATAGGGATGGTGGAAGCCTTAAGTGACGGAGGCGAGATGAAGGCAATGGGCTCAGCTGGTAATAAAGGTTCAATGAAAGGGATTGTAGGAAAGGTAGGTGAAGGTTGAAACACGACGAGCTTCTCCCCTTGCTCGGAAGCAGATGAGGTTGGCTCGGGTGCAAAAATAGATGGGCCATGCTCAGGGTTAATCACGGGTTTAGGTAAGGGATCACGTGGAAGAACATGAATAGGTTGGGGACAAGGGGTTATAGGGATGGTGGAGGCGTTAGGTGAGGGCAGTGGAAGGTTACTGGGTTGGGGACAAGGGTTAACTGGAGGCTCAATGGAGGCTGATGGTATGGGGGTTACTTGTGTAGTTAGAGGGGTAACAGTAGGAGACTTGGTGCGCAGGAAGCGTCGAGTTTTGGTGGTACGCAAGGAGTTCAGAGTAGGGGGCGATTCATGGTGTATTGATGCGGGTTGTTGGGATACGGACCCGTCATCGTAACACCACGATGTCTCATAGGTAGGGGTAGGGACAATGGGAGACTCATGGTACGTTGACGCGGGTTGCTGGTGCATTGACCCATCGTCATAATGCCATGATGTCTCGTAGGTAGGGGTAGAATCAGTGACTTCATCCTGAGCATATGAGTCTTCTGGTGGTGGTGGAAGAGGGAAAGAACGAAGAAAACTAGGAATAGGTGCAGCAGTGACTTCATCCTGATCAAAGGGCTCTTCTGGTGGTGGTGGAAGAGGGAAGGAACGAAGAAGCCTCAGAATGGGTGCAGATTCTTCAAAATCTTGAGAAATCTCATCATGTGCCATTTCCACTTCTCCATAATGATCAAATTCAAATGGATGCCATGGTTGCGGCGTATTAATAAGGGGAGGTGATGTATATTGGTGTGGAGGATTTTGCGTATATGGATATGAATGTGGAGATGGAGGGTCATATGAATTAGCGTGATGAATGAGTGATGGGTAGACGGTATCCATTTGATCGTAACGACTTGAAAGAAGCTCTTGCTCATACTCATCTCTTGCCTTTTTCCACTCCTTATCTATTTCAGCGATTTTAGCGTGAAGGGGGTTGACTTGAGGAGGAGGAGGTGATAGCAGAATTGTGAGCTCCTTTAACTCTTCCTCGATTTGATCAACTTTGTTGATGAGAGCTTGTTGGAGAGGTGTGACTTGTGAAGTAGAAAGTTGAGCTTGGGGCATTGGAGGGGTGGCATGACATGGAGGGCTTGAAAGAGGAGTGGAGCAAGGCTCTCCACTAGAGTGA
Organism: Amorphophallus konjac; assembly: GCA_022559845.1. Classification (NCBI taxonomy): domain Eukaryota; kingdom Viridiplantae; phylum Streptophyta; class Magnoliopsida; order Alismatales; family Araceae; genus Amorphophallus; species Amorphophallus konjac. Next base: position 339,348,058 of record CM040124.1, on the reverse strand, counting down.
CCCGGTCGGACCAGGGTAGGAGGGGCAGACAAATTTTGGGGCCATGAGGGGTGAGGAAAAGAGAGCGACGATTGGGCCTGCCACTGAGGCGAAAGAGGCCTTGTTGAGGCCTGAGAAAGGAACCCTGAACCAGAGGGGTATGACAGCCCACCAGTGGACAGACCCGTTTGGGGTACCGTATGAAGGATGACAGGGGCTTGAGATTGTGGAGGGGGAAATTGGTAAGAGGCGGACTGTTGACTCGCCTGCCCTTGAAGCGAAGAAGAGGGAGTGACATATACATGTGATGGAGATGCAGTAGCCTGGAGCGGCTGTTGGTAGGATGTAGGAGCCGGAGTCGACTCCTGAGAAGAGAGAGAAATAGATTTCCCCTTTAAAACGGCCTGAAAGACCAGAAGTTGCTCAGGGCTGAGCTGTGTAGTGGTGAGGACACCCAATAGGGAGAAGATGTCCTGGGGTGGAGAAATTTCCCGTGGAACAGTGGGGACCTCCTGTGAGGTCTCACGGGAAGGGCCTGAGTCCATTGCATGGACGCATGGGTCAACTTACTGACCACGACCTGATTGATTCTCTTCGGATGAGTCGTGAGCCATTCCTGTAATTTTACCAGAGCGTAAATGCATACACTAGCAAACAAGTATCAGAGATTAACAGACAAGTGGATGATCTTACGCCATTTTTTTTGTTTTTGTTTTAACCCTTTTTTGTGTTTTGATTTACTTAATTTTTTTTGATTTTTCTTTTTCTTTTTTTTTTGATTTTAACAAATATAAAATTCACACTTAGTAGGAGGGACCCTAATTGCACTTTGTTTTACCGCCGTGTCAGCTAGGGGCACTCGTCTCACCACGAATAGGTAACTAACTCCGGGGTACTTCAGTGGTACAACCAGCCCAGTGAACGAAGAGGGAATCCTTCGCTGTCGGGGACTTACGGAGGTCTCAATGGAGGAGATCCTAGTCCGTCGAGAGGAATTCCCGACGGAGAGTCCTTCCTTCACCGAGAGGGGTTAATCCTTAAATAAGTAAAAGAAAGAAAAGAAAAGGGGTAAATGCATGAAATGCAGTGCTGAATAAAAGATGTATAACACACAAATACCAGAGATAAACACACAAATAGAACAGAGATAATCACAATGATATAATAGAAATATAAAAGCAATAAACAGATGGAGTAGGATACAATCGTTCCTCTTTCCGAGACACGTAGATCACTTGGAAAAAAGAGAAAGGGGCTCTAAGGGTGCACGTAGTGCACGAGGGGAATGACGTAGCGCACGTGGGTGCAACAAGGAGGGGCACGCGTTGGTGCCGAGTAGAGGAGGCACACGTGGGTGCTAGATGGAAGGGCACACGTGGGTGCCAAATAGAGGAAAGCACACGTGGGTGCTAAATGGAGAGGCACACGTGGGTGCCGAATGGTAGGGGCACACGTGGGTGCCGGATGGAGGGAGGGCACACATGGGTGCCGAATAGCGGAGGGGAAATGCACGTGGTGCACGAGACAACGTTAACCTCTCAAGTAACCACAAAGGATGGGGGAGTGCACGAAGTGCACGAGGGAAGTGGGCGCACTTGGGCGCAGTAGGGAAGGGCACACGTGGGTGCGGGAAGGAGGGACACACGTGGGTGTCAAAAGGAGGGGCACACGTGGGTGCCAAAAGGAGGGGCACACGTGGGTGCCGAAAGTTTGTGGGTAACCAGAAAAAAGCAAAAAGCAGGTCCCACCGTGATCGCCAGAGATGTGAACGCGTCACGTGGTGGACTGAGAGAGAGAGATGGGGTTTCTCCCTCTCCGAGTAATAAAGGGTGAAAGAAATGAGGACAAAATAATGAAACGCGCGCTATAGGGGATATGAAAAAACGGTGACAAGTACAACCTACAAATGACACTCTAGTAGAGACAGAGAGAATTTAGACTGACCGAACTCCGGTACGTGGCGGAGATAGGGGTCCGAAGACCCTCTCGCGCAAACTGAACCCCTTCCCGGTAGGCGTAACCCACCGTTCCGAGAGCACCTTTTCAGATACCGAATTCGAGCCCTGGGACTCTACGTAATAGGAGTTGACAGACGGGAAGACACGTAAACTCGGAAATTGTAACGATATATCACTCCTTGGACAGTTACAAGAACAATATGAATAAAAACACACCACCGCAGGACATTGGTCTTTGCGGGGTCTTAACAGGAAATAGCAATATGAGCAATAATTAATATATGTGCATATAGAAACCACAGCGAGACATTGGCCTTACGGGACTTTTTTAAAGCAATATAAATAATAAATAAAAGTATATATATATACCACCACGAGACATTGGCCTCTGCGGGAATTTTTAATGCATTATAAATAATAAATATAAATATATATACACACCACCACGAGACATTGGCCTCTGCGGGGTTTTTACTATAACATAGATAATAAGTATAAGTATATAAATATATAAACCACCACGAGACTGTGGCCTCTGCGGGATTTTTACTATGACATAAATAATATAAATAATAAATAAATATATATATATATATATATATATATATATATATATATATATATATATATATATATATGGAAACCACCACGAGACTGTGACCTCTGCGGGGTTTTTAATGCGACATAAATAATATAAATAATAAATATATGTATATATATATGTATGTATATATATATATATATATATATATATATATATATATATATATATATATATATATATATATATATATAAACCACCACGAGACTGTGGCCTCTGCGGGATCTTTACTATAATATAAGTATATGTGATAGGAAAGGAAAAGGGATCAAATAAACCGCCGCGAGATATTGATCTCCGCGGGATCTTAAAGCGATGATAGGGGAATGCTGAAATTAAATAGTTAGGGGTTAGAGAGTAAAGTGCAGAAAATAAAATACTGAAATGGAAATGGTCGCGGGAGGTGACCCACCGCACCAGTTAGGAGTTAGATATACAGAAAGTAAACGACAGAAACCGCCGCGGGGAATAATCCTCCGCGCGGGTGAGGCCAAAGACAGGAGAAGATAACCACTGCGGGAAGTAACTCTCCGCGGGTATTATTAAGAACGAAGATGATCAAAATGAAGCGCGCGTTAGGAATTTTGTGATCGCCAGGGACCGAGGGTCCCGAGTGGATTGATCGCTTTTGCCTTTGACACGGGGTTATGCGGGCTCCATCTTCCTCTTCTTTCGACAGGCCGAAGAAGAGGGCATTTAACTGGTTACCCCTACATAGAGAACAAACAGAGCAGAAAATAACTAGTTGGTGAGAACGACGGCGGTGTAGTACCAATCCTTAGATAATGAAACTGTAAATAACATAAACGAACACGTACCTGGTTGGTGTGTTTAAAACCCCTTTGGAACTAAAAGGGTGGGAGAATGACATAATGAAATGCACAGACATACAAAAAAACACCCGCAAGGGAGGCCCTCTCGGCGAGAAAGGTATGGCACATATGCTAAGATGATGCATGCAATATAATTAACTGACTGAATAAAACTAAGAGAGGGGAGAAAAGCTTATCGATGGAGGCCGTCGACGAGCTTTGAGAAGGGCTTCAACGGCACGAGCACAGCACGACCGAAGGACTTCAAAATGGACTTCAGAAATTGATTAGACCGAACATGATAACACACACACAAGCATATACATATGAATGATAAGTATATTCATATAAACATATACTTAGACATATTAAAGATATTTAACACATATGTAAATACAAACATATATAAACATATATGTAAACTGGTCGGAATAAAAGAACGAAAATTTGAGAAAGAAGGCGAGAAAGGGAGAGAGAAAACTCTTTTTATTATTTATTTTTAAGACTTTGTTTTAAAAGAAAGAGGATGAGATATATATTTATGATATATATGTGATATATATATATATATATGTTGTGTATATATATAATATATATATGATATATATATATAGGAGAGAGAAAGAAAGAGGGAGAGGGAGAGAGGGGATGAGAGGGAGGAATAAAAAAAGAAAAAAAGGGTGAAGAAAAGGGGGGGGGCGGCGAAAGAGAGAGAGAGAAGGGGGGAGAGAAAGAGGCAGAGAGTGAGAGAGAAGGGAAAGGGAGAGAGTGAGAGAACCGAGAGGGGGAGAGAGGGAATGAGAGAGAAATGGCGAGAGAAAGAGAGGACGAAAGAGAGAGGGAAAGAGAGAGAGAGAGAGAGTGGGGGAGATGATTAAAAAATAAAAAAAATAGAGAGAGATCGAGAGGGAAAGAGAGAGAAGGGGCGCGGTGAGAAGAGAGAGAGGGAGAGAGGGTGAGTGAGAGAACGGGAGGGAGAGAAAGCAGAGGGAGAGAGAACGAGAGTGAGAGGAGAGAGAAAGAGGGAGAGATGAGAGAGGGGGAGACGGCGGGACGAGAGAGAGAGGGAGACGGGAGAGATGAGAGGGAGAGAGCTGTGAGGGGGGAAGAGAGAGACGACGGGAGAGGGGGGGACGAGAGAGAGAAAGAGTGTGAGAGGGAGAGAAAAGTAGGGAGAGGGGGGTCTCGCGAGGCCGGCGCGAGGTGGTCGGTGCAGCCGCGGGGCGGCAGGGCCAGAGGGCGCTGCAGGCGGGGTGGTGGTGTGCATGCGCAGGGGCCGGAGGGCGGTGCAGGTGGGGTGGCCACGGCGCGCGCAGGCGACGACGGACGGCGGCCGGAGGGGGGACCGGCGACAGGAGCGACGGCGGTAGTGGGTGCCGCGATGGCGGGAGCTGCTCTGCGATGGGGGCGGTCACGATCTGGGCGCGGCAGTGGGGACGGTGGCGTCGGTTGGCGGAGGACGTCTGCGGTGGCTTCGACGGCGGAGGGCTCGTTGCAGGGGGGAGCTTCACGGCTGGACAACGCGGAGAGGGGGGGGGTGCGTCCGGTGCAGGAGTTGGCGATAGCGGGGAGTGCACCGGCGGACAATGATCGCGGCGGTGGTCACGGCGGCTTGCGGCTGGCGGGGACACGGCGACGGTAGATGGACGACGTGGAGGGGGAGGGGTCTTGCGGAGGGTGGTTCGCACAGTGGAGTTAGTGGGGGTCGTCGTGGGCAGTTAACAGAGGGAGAGGGGGAGAGGAAAGGGAGCCGAGCTGCGAGAATTGAAGAGATGGGTGCGACGCGGTGCGGTTAGCAGGGTGTGTTGTTGCAGTGGGTTGCAGAGGGGTGATATGAGAGGAAGGGAGTGGAGACTTTAACGTGGTTGGGGTTACATGCATGAGAAGGAGAGCTGGATGGCGTGGGTAGCAGAAGAGTTAACGGTCGAAACGAGGTGGCCGTGGGGAGTAGCTGTGAGCGTTCGGCAGAGGAGGAAGATGGAAGGTGGAGCTGGTGCGGTGATGTCGCAGGAAGAGGGGCTTGCCGAGGTGGGAGAGGAAGATGAACGGCAGTGGTGTGGTTGGGGAGAGAGGGGGGAGCAAGGTGAGGCTGCGGCTGGAGAGTGTAGCCGTGAAGGGAGTGGTTGGGAGAGGAGAGTGAGATTGTGGGGGTCTGCTGCTTGGAGAGGAGAGGGAGTCGGTTTGCTGTGAGGTTGAGAGGGGGGCTCACGATGGTGGCGTGGTCGCGGCTGGGCGGTTGGGCTATGGGAGAGGGAAGTGGGAGAGGTGCTGCCGTGGGCGTGCATGCAGGGAGTGTGTGTGTGACGTGAGGGAGAGGGAAATGAGCAGGGAGGAGGGGGTTACGTGAGAGAGAGGGAAGGGAATAGAAATGAAGAAAGGGATGGGGAGAGAATAAGATGGGGTAGGGAATATTATTTTTTATTATCTTTTATTTTTTTATGTTTGTTTGTTTTGTTTGTTTTTATTTGTCTTGGTTCTTTTTTTTGCTTCTTTTTTATATATATTATTTATGGTTATTATATTTTTTGCTTTTTAATAAATATATTATGTATATACTAATCACTTATATATATATTTATATTTTATGAAAATAAATTTATTAAAGAAAATCAATTATATTATTTTTACGTAAACACAACTACACACATTTTTTTGGAATTTTATTTTTTTCTCTTTTTATTTATGTTATATGGACACATATTTTAATTTTTTCCCTTTCACAAAATAATGCAATTTAACCATAATTATGGAGATCACTCAAATAAAAGAAAATGTAAGCCACTTCAGGGCATTACGGTATAATATGGGATTTACTCATCGTAACGTCAGAAACGGTGTGTCTACACCTGCACCAGCTCCAGAAACTCCCGCATCCGCTGCGTAGCAACATAATCTGGACAGTACGTATGCTCGAAAGCACTGACGAAGTCATCCCACTCGACCTGCTCAAGTGGACGAAGCTGAAAAGACGGCTTCCACTCGGAAGACCACCACTTCCGAGCCGTACCCTGCAACTGGTTGTAGGCCAACACCACTCTGTCCTCGGCAGCACTCTTCGCAGAACTGAACACCCGCTCCATCTCATCAAGCCAATCACGAGCTGCATCAGGGTCTGACTGGCCGCTGAAGTAAGGTGGATGGAACTGCATGAAGTCCCTCACTGCTCGGCCTGGCCCACCCCTAACTGACGAGCCCTCACCAGCCTCTCCACCGAACTGCTGAGACATAAGCTGGTACATGCCATGGAAGAAATCCTCGGCCTCCATAACTCTCGCGGTATCCGCGGCCTCGGTAGCTCCTAGTGGCACTCTACTATGCTCCTCCTGGTCCCTCTGGACCCCCTGCTGGATCTCCTGACCTCCAGCCGACTGCCCCTGCTGAGAGCGAGTGCTCCTCCTCGGCGCCATGCTCACTCCTGAAGCAAAAGACAGAAAACACGGAAAAAAAACGGCAAGGTTAAAACAAACACGCAATGCCCAATGCCAGCGTCACCTGTACATCATCGCTGTGAACTAGTGGACCACTACAATTACCTATGATTCTCATGTAATTCCACAACCGCGCTCTGATACCAGCTGTAACGACCCGAGAATCCGATTACCGGGAAGGCCCGATAACTCGAGACTCGCGCCGCCACCCACGAGTCCGAAGACTCGGAAGGGTTAAAAGGATGGTGTGGAAACTACACAAGTATAACAAGTAATTGCAGAATTTGAACAGTTATAATATTAAGCAGAAATTAAATTAACAATTTACATGGTCCACAATAGAAAATAACAACAACAGTAGCCCACAACTAGTACAGAGATAAGAAAAGAAAATACAGCTACATGGGGCATACCCCGGCTCTGACCTCTGGCACTATCTCTGGGCACCCGCACCACGCTGCACCCCAGACGCGCTCCCCTGGGTGGCGCCTCACCTGAAACACGGTGAAAACACGCAGGGAATGAGTCTCGGAACAAGACTCAGTAGGGATCACTCGAACCCTACCTCGTAAAACAGAAAACCACTACGCTAGCGGTAGGAGGGTACCTCAGAAAGGAAAGCCTTGAACTCTACAAGACAAAGGTCCTACGGCACGCAAACCGGCACACGTGCCACGGTGAGACAACCGAAACTCAACGGTCGACCCGACAAAACCTGAAGGTCGAAAACACACGACTGACAGTCTATCACTCCGTACTCGACAGGAGTATCTCCCACTAGAAGTACAGCCGGTAGCGTCCCTGACATCTTACACCGCGCCGCAGGTGATCCGCCTGGCGTGGTAGCTCCTACCAAAGGCGCGAACACCGTACAAGTAACCACAAACAAGTGACTAGCTGGGGTCACGTCCGTCGACGTGGGTCCAACCGCCCCCAACCATGTGTGCACACACAGACCGTGTGTCCCTAGTCTAGTCCTCTAACCAGTTTTCCCCTCAGCCGGACTCTAGCTACTAGACGCGGGGCCTGACGGTAACTGGTCCACAAACCGTCTCAAAGGGTGAGTGCCCGTACACCACTCCCAGGTGAGACCAGCACCCCGTACTGGTGGGCTACGACTAGTGGAGGGTCACTAAAGGAGTAGACTCTCAAGTCAACGAAAAATAACGTCACAATCGCAGGTACGCGGAACGCTCCTTGTACCAACACCGTCACACAGTGACACAAGCCGAAATCACCACCTCCCGGGACCCCACGACACCCTCACGTGTGGCCCCCACATGATGCCCAGCATCAGTCAGACCACGGGTCAGCTCAGGGATCGAGACTCGCTCATCCGGGACTCAAATTGGCAAGGGATGGGAGACGCGGTCACCAGAGGACCGCCTCCTGTAGTCGCGGTCTGCTCAGGACCGCAACCACACAGTCGCGGTCCTCCTGGGACCATGACCATCCCAGCACGAAAAGATGAACGCGGTCACCTCATCACCGTGTTCACACAGTAGCGGTCTCCTGGAGACCGCGACTGGCGTGCAACGGTCAAAAACAATGGTCAAACGTCTCGGGGTCCGTGCCGGTCCCGAGGGTGAACGCGGTTGCCACCAGACCACGACCAACAGTCACGGTCTGTCGCAAGACCGCGTCCGCCCACCGACACTCTAAAGCCCCAACGGTTCAAAACCTGCTGAAAGCGGTCCCCGCCTGACCGCGACCAGTGAAAACGGTCACTGGTGGACCGCGATCACCTCGAAAAATTGAGAACGGCGGGAAACGGCCTAAAACACCATTCCACGCCCCAATCACCCCCGGGTGATGGGGAAACAAAGGGGGAACTCGTCCCCACGCCCTAGAGCATCGAATGATGCCCCCAAAACTCCAAATGCCGCGGTAAAACTCTAGATCGGCACTTAAACCCCCAAAGCATGCATTTCCCGTCTCGAGCTCAAACGAACCCCTCTCGGCTCCCCGCCGGCCTAGAAATCACGGGAAAGGAAAGCACGAAGATAGAGGATCGTCACCCTACCTCGGGGTTGTCTGAAACGTGGTGGATCGCCGCCGATCCTCAAGAACCGCTTGAAACTTCACGAACTCCCCACGCCCTCACCGAGCACCGAACACCGCCGCGATCACCACGCCGCCGCCTATGCCACGATGCCATCGCCTCGCCGCGTCTGCAGCCGAAGGGGATGGCACCGGGGCTAGCACCGGAAGAGGGGGGCCGGTCACGGTGGAAGCGCTCACGGGAGAGAAGGGAGGAAGAAGAAGAAGAAAGAGAAAGGGAAAAGAAAAAGAAAAATAAATGGGAATATATAGAAAATCTGATTTTTTGAAAAAATACCAAAAAAATAGAAAAATACGTTTCTGGAATCCTCGGAACGCACCGATCGCAACGGTACCACTCGTGCCTAGGTGAACGATCCGGTCCACCCGCAGCGAGCTTCCGAAGAAAAAGCCGAGACACACACCGGGAATCGGAAAACACGCACGGAAAAGCCGTGGAACGCCTCCGGACCTCTGAAACGACTCCGGATCGCGCCGATCCGAATACGAAAGATGTCCGAAATAAATTTCGGACACAACGGAGTCGACACTCCAAAAAACCAGATCCGGGACCCAAAAGAAGGATCCAAAAGGTCCGGGATATTACAGCCCGGCCCTCCAATAAAGAAGTTTCCTCGATGCCTTGGACTTCTGCAGCCTCCAACTGTGGTATCTCAGCTTCAATGGTGGCCAATTCAGCCGGAGTTCTTCTCGTCGGCTACGCAGAATATGTGCCCGAGCAGCAGATGCTTCAACATGAGCTTTGCTCTTCTGAAGATCGGAAATCTGAGATGTCAGCTCTGCCTGACAGTCAGTTTTCTACAATTTTAGGGCCGCTAGACGGTCATTCATCACTCTCCCAAGAAAGTCCCGGCGGTTTACGAATTTTAACAGGAACAGCACCCGCTGGGTCCAGGTGTCCAAAGGACAGCCTAATGCCTGCAGCCCGATCGTCAGTCGCTCGGCCACTTCCTTCAACTGGGGGTAAGATAGTGTCGGTTGAGATTCCACGACCTTGCACAACATCCCCAAATACTGCCAGACAAACTCCTCCGATGAAGTAAAGCCCAGGGAGGCTGCCGGAGCCACCTCAAAGGTCACCTCCCTGTCTATGGAGGCCCACAAGCCAATATCTGCCACGAAAGAAGAAGATGGAACGGCCGCCAGGGCTGAAATAGCAGGTACCACGGCAGCATGCTCTTGCTCCGTCGGGCTCCTTGAAGAACTTTCTTCCACAGATGCTGGAAGAGGCAGAGGTTCCGACTCTATTTCTGGCACGGATGGAGTCGCAGAGTCAGGCGCAATGGTCATTATGGCCGCCGGGACAAAGGCAGAACCCCTTGACGGGTCGGCTTCGGCTCTCAACTCTATTGCCGGCACCAGGGCGAGGCTCTCTCCCAACGGGCTCGGCTCCATTGATGATACTTCGGCAGCTACGTGTACTCTTACTGGCACAGGGCGAAGTATGGTAACTACCCCCGAAGAAGACACGGTGGCCAGTGGTAGCACGTCCGAAGCCTCCGACGAAGCCACGATAGCACCAGAAGGCGGTACCGGAGGGTGAATGGCGGTGTCAGGCTCCTGGAACAAGATCCCAGTAAGCACCAAGATGGCAGGAAAGAATGAAAAAATATGCGGCTCTGCAGAGGGGCGGGCAGAACTTACTATGGCTGCAGCACCCATCTCTTCAAGCGCCCGCATGGAAGATTCCAACTCTGCAGATGAAGCAACAAAAGGAGGGGTTATCTCCACCTCCATATCCAGTCCGGCAAATTCCTCCTGCAGCATTCCCTCCGATGAGGTCATTGGCAACCTCGGAGGACTAAAAATCACAGGATCACTCAACGGCACGAAGGATGCCGCGGCCCCTTTGCTGGCTACCGTGGGGGCTTGTTCGTCACTTTCTGAAGAATGATAGTCAATTTCTCGTCAGAATGGGTGGCGGAGCTACTAGAGGAAATATCTATGCTGATCTCAGGTTGGCCCGCCTCCTCTATCGCCTGACGGGACGCCGAGCGGGTGACTACACGCCGCAATGGGATAACACCTTTCTTAGCACAGTCTTATGTCCTTCAGGCTGTGGAGGAGCATCCACGGCAGGCGCCTCAACCACTGTGCTAACCACTCCTGCCATTGCAATAAACATATACATAAGGCGGACAAAAGGATCAATAAAAGAGAAGAGTCAGAAGGATGACAGTCACGTGGCTCACCCTCGACCTCACTGGCAGGGGTAGGAGAAGGGAGTCCGACATCCTCATCAACAGCAGGGAGACTCTCCCCTGTGGCTGTAGCTGTTTTGGTCGCCCCTCCGCGGCTATGGCAGAAGACCCTATCTCTCCCGCCTCCAAGACACCTTCTTCAGCATGTGGGGTGGTGTCGACCGCTCCTTGAGCTAAGGTCAAACAAAAGGGCGTCAAAAATGAAGACGTCATGAAAAGAACACTCCTTTAGACCGCGAGAGAAAGTGATGTCACCTTCAGCCGCTTGCTGAGTGGCCTCTTTCTGAGCGGCAAATTGCTCGAACGATGGCACTTCAGGCAGAGGAGTCTTAGCCGCACCAGTCGAAGGCTGCTTGGAAGAGGTTTTCCGAGCTTTCTTCGCTCGGCCTATTGCAACTTTCATCGCAGAGGCCTCTCTCTTTTTGCCAGGTGGCAATGGAGTGGTGGTCGGCGCCGGTGCAGGAACCTCAAAATATTCCGGCTTCTGGGCCTGAGAGATGATTTTTCTATAAAGCCCTTGCTGCTTTATATCTGGATGGTCTGTCAAATGAAGTGCATGCCGTTATAAAAAGAGCTGAGCAATGAACCACTCTACATGTCAACTGAAGAGAACTTACCTGCCCGGCCGCTGTAAAAAGACGAAAGTGGCCAATACTGATAAGCCACTTCCTTGCTTCGGGATGCAGCCTCCCGAACGAGCCAGCAGATGTCGCCGATCTTCTTGCACTTCTCGGCTAGGTCGGCCAGATCTGCATGACCATGAGAAGCTATGCAATGATATAAGCCGAGGTGGTCGAAGCCCCAGACGTCGGCATAATGAAAAGATACAAACAAAGGCTTGTCCAGGACAGTCGCTATGGGACTGTCAAGGGTCAGTCCGTGGATGTTCATCAAGACAAACAGCCAAGACGTATGTTGATAATATGTCGGGGTCCTGTCTTCTCTGTTGACAAATGCCCGGTATGGGCAAAAGCGGTCCACCTCGCACTTCCACGAAACTGCTTTGGAGAGCGGCTCCTCAATGGGGAACGGGTACTGCTGAACCTCCAGGTGGGAACCACCAATCTGACACAGATGTTCTAGATTCTGCGTAAAAGTGTCTTCATCTATGTCAGCAAGCACAGGCACCAGCTGTTCAGTTGCTTCCTCTTTTGCGGCCTTTCTGCCTGCTATATATGCCTCTACCTCCTTCGGATGTTGGGAGAACAGCCTCTTCAAATGGGCTTCTTCAATATCGAAAACTGGCCTAGGCTGCTGGCTCAGGAAGGTGCGCTCAGCTACATCCCAGCATGCCACCCTGGCATTGCGATAAAAGCCCGTTCGAGCATTCCACCACTTCACATACTCTGGAGTGACCCGGGGAACTCGGTTCGGCATCGGCACTCTGAAAACATTGGCGTCCCGGCGGTGAAAGTAGTCCCACCAGAAGCCACCCTCAGCTACAACGGTCGAGCCATGCTTCGACCTGCTGTCCAGGGGAAACAGGGCCGCCGAAGGTGAAATATGCTGATCGTAGCCAAAATTCCCGGCCAAACTTGAAGGGATAGTAAGGTTCTAAATGAACCGCGCCCCCCTTCCTGAACACTAAGACACTGGGGCGAATTGACAAGGGCCAGTCAATGAGCTCGGGCTCCAAAATCGGCCGGGTCACTGTGTTGCCTAAAATAAAATGTGTGAAAGTCTCAACTGCCTCGAGCTTACATTCACGCTGGCGGTTCACCAATGGAGAAGAATGTGCGGCCAAATTCCAAAAATGGATGGTCCCCCAAAAATGGATGGTCCCCGCTGAATCCATCGGGACCCTTATCAACCGGCCTCGGATAGAGAAAAGTTGCTGAGACACCGGACCGGGTTCAGCACTAGCAAACTCCAGCATCCTGGGATACAATGTCACTGTCTGCAGAGTCATGGGAGCCAGCTCTGGGAACAAATTGCACACCCAGGCATTGAAAAAATGAAACTGCCCCACTGTTCTGAAAGAGCGTGGGACCCGATGCCTATGAATATCTCCAAGAGATTTGTAGATCAGGCAGAGTGCTGCTGGGCATAGTGCAAGTCGCATGCCCCAAGCCATCTGACAAGCCGGGTATATTGCCTCCGGCCTGATGACTGTCTCATCTCCCTGTGGGAGAGCAAAAGTGCACAACCAGAAGGTGAGGTAAGCCGCGCAATGCGTAAGGGGATCCGCCCCAGTGGGATTCGGTCCTCCGCGACTAATCCGTTGAAGGGAAGAGGGCAGCGCTGACTTGAACTTGGGCGGTCTGCTGGGCTTACCCGCAACAGGAGCTACATGGGGGAACTCACTGTACTTCAGAGGGCCACCGAAGAAATACTAAATCCAATGTCCTACTCTGACTCTCAATTTGCTGCTTTTCTCTCAGGGCCGATACCCCTTCGAGGACCCCCTATTCAGCGCCAAGCAGAGGGAGCGGTATGCTTTCATTAAGTACAGGTATGAGTAGCCGAAATAATATTCACCTTCACCATCTGTCTCTTCCTTGATGAAGTCATGAAGGCAGACCTCCTCATAGGGCTCTCCGTTGATCGGCAGACCCGACAGCTGTGACAGGCTCCAGAGGTCCAGAGAGGTTTCACCTCTGCTGTATAGAAAGTATTGAACTGCGGGCAGAACACTTCGAACATACCGCAGCACAACCCTTTCGAGATGGGATACCTGAAACGGGATGCATACACACTGTGATACACCCCGGCCCTGACCAGCAACGGCGCATACTCCTTCAGAACATATTCTGTGAATTCTACCGCTCCTACACGGAAGAGATGGGCATCGGTCACTTTCGTGTCTGCAAACCACCCAGCAGCCAACTGGAATTTGAACTGGACAGCCAAGCAGTTCAGGACGAATGGCTCGTCCCTATAGCCCCATTTGATGGGCGCCAAGAATAAACCATAGCCGGGCTTTTCTCTGTTGACCCGACCTGCAGTGGTATCCCACCTAGCTGGTGTGAATTCTGGAGCCCGTGTCAGCATTTTCTGCTCTGCCTCCAGCTCTGTCACCCCCAAGACGGCATTCCATTTGCGTCGCTCTCCCGGGAGATAGATGGTGTCTCCGCGGTACACAGAACCTTTCAAGCTGTCCCGGTCCAACAACATGGCCCGCTCCACCATCCGAGCCAGCATGACGTCTCTCTTCCCCGAGACGCTGAAGGTGCAGATGAACGGTGCAAGGTGCCGGTCCTTCGGGAAGTCCGGGCGATACTCGTCGTCGCGATTGAAGTCAAGCCCTCCCTCGACAGTCACAACGCGAGACGAGGATACCGTGTCTGTTTCGGAGTCAGAGGATTCATCAACTATAGCGATCCTCCCGAGACCCCGGTCCAGTTGTCCGACGTTCCTCCAGGTCACAACAGGGCCAGACACCCTACCCTGGGAGGAAGCATCGACGTCAGCAGCACCGGAAGCAACACGGCTGGAAGAAGAGGCCATTGCAGCAGCTACAGACAAAAATCAAGGGAAAATAAGATGATATGAAGAAGAAAATAGAAAAGAAGATCTCAAGGAAAATTTTGACAGCATCTCCCCTTATCCGGGGTATGCCCAGAAGTCAAATAGGAGAGCACCCACTAAGAGGGGGTGACTCCGCAATAAAGAGGGACGTAGTCCCGAAGGAGAAAACGGTCAAGGGGATGCTCCCCACGCCGATCGCAGAAGCAGTGGAAGAAGAAGAGGCCGAAGAGAGAGAGAGCTCGGTGAGAAATGAGCCTCTCTCCCCCCTCTCGGCGCCTATATAGGCCCAGCCAAAAGGCGCGCCGAGATGGCCTTGGCGCCGAAATTCAAAAAATGCCAAACGGCGTGCCGAGACGGCCATTGCGCAAAGAGCAGCTGCGCCGAGACCTAGCGCGCCGAGACGACGGCCGGGCCGAGATGACCGTGCCGGGATCGTCAGTGTGCCGTTCGATTCATCCAGGATGCTGCAATCAGAAGATCAAATCAAGAATGCTGATACATGTCCAAGTATACTGACAAAGTACTGGGATTGTCCAAGCAGAATGAAGACCCAGAGTCACAAGAATGAACAATGAACAGGAGCAGACCTGAAGAAATTACGAGGTGTGGTGCAGTGTGCACCCGCATGTCCCGTGTCACTCATTCTTCGCTTACGCCACCTACGGGTGGGGGGCATTTGTTGACACCTAAAATATACCAGAAGAGACCAAAGCAGATTCACAGCTTTGAAGATCAGTCGAGGGTACAGCTCCTGTACCATCCCCGGAAGTTCCGAGAATCAGAATAGAAGAGACCCACTATTCCTAACACTTTGTTCGGCTAAAGCCATCCCTGGCTAGGCCGCTGTCCAGTACGGCTATCATTCAGGTAGTCGGGCTGATAAAACCATACCAACATTCAGGCAATCATCTGTCTGCTAAGAAAGGATGCTCAGATAATTCTGGTTCTCCGAAGGTGGGATGCACAGTGCCTCACACGTGTTTGTGAATGCAAGGTGTTAAACAAGCCCCATGAAGTCTTAATATATATGCCAAGAAGCCCACTGTCGGAGGAGTCCATTAAGTGGATCCTGTGCCGAATGACAGGAAATGGGCCAAGCCCAAATGTGAACTGAGACGCGCCGAGGGCTGCCCACGCCGGGAAGATGGATGCTGGCGCGCCGGGAAGCTCAGGCCGAGAGGATGAGGGTCATCCCTCTATAAGAAGGCTGCCCTTCGAAGAAAAAAAAGAGAGAGGAAAGGGAGGCAACAGAGAAAAGAGAGAAGAAAAAGAAAGAAAGGGGAAGCTCGAGAGCCCTCCATAGAAGCTGAAGAAAAGAGAGGGGCAGAGGCTCGAAGGGAGAAGTCAGGTGGGGTGTGCCGTTCGACGTCCTGAGCAGCTGCAGCTCCTCTTCCCCCTTTCTCCTCTGTCTGAATATCGTTCCCCTTTTCCTTTGTATCTCTGTTTTCGAGCATCTCTGCTCCTGTAGCACTGAATGCCAATGTAACCCTGTCCTCAGGGATAGAGTAGGTGTATGCTTCTTCTTCTCCCGAGTTGAACTCGTGTACGCCCTTTTTTTTCGATGAAATAGTTAACGAAAGATGGGTTGGGTTCTCCCCCGTCATTATTCTTTTGTTTCTGCTTCTGCACTATATGCTATGGATATTGATGGCTGCACCTCTACGTATGCTTTACCGTCTCTATTTTCCAATTATGTTGAACGTTCTTCCATCGTATGATTCTTTCAACTTTACACTTACAACGAGAGCCTGAGACAGCCTATCTCATGGCTTCTCGTCTGTGAAACGAGAAGGGACGAATCGGATCGTGAGGTTTCCGTGAACTGGTTCTGCTCCTAGTGAGGCCCCAGAAGGAAGGTTGTCTCCACCCCAAATCATCCTCTCTACGATCATCCAAAACGGTCTTCAGATTGTTGAACAAACCCTTTTTCTTCAAACGCCCAAAGCCCCTGCCTTAAAACCCTTCTAAAAACCTCACCTAAGCCTCCCGGCGCGAGCACCTCTCGGCGCAAGTCTCGCGCCGAGGGCTTGCCGCGCCGGTTGGGTTTCCTATTTCGCGCCGAGGCCTAACTCCTTCTTCGCGCCGATACCTTTACATCTTCTGGCCACGTCAATGCGTTTGTGCCAATGCCGCCAGGCTATGCCAACCTTGCTCATCATACCCTGCCCTATGGAGACGTACTACCTTTCCCTCCGTCCTCACGGGAGCCATATTAAAGGGGTTCATTCCCCTACATTTTACAACCCCATCAAGTCATGGAGCCCTGCCATTGCAGGTTCTCCGTTGACTGTACCGGGGATATCACAACAGGGGGGGATAAAGTCCCACATGATTTAGATCCCTTGGATCTCGGGCTACGCCCGGCTCTCATTTTGGTTTCCACTCCGACAGTTCGTGAGTGGATGGCCTATAATACCCTTTTGGCACGCTCCCAAAATAAGGGGAGGTGCTGTCAAAATCTGTTCAGACTTTTACTCGATCGCATAGTATGATGTTTTCATCGGAATTGTGCATTTAACCCCTAACTGCGTGGCAAGAAGCTGAGCTATATCATCTCATGGTATCTTGGCCACCACAGGGAACATACCTTACAGTTACATGATCTCCTTGAACCCCTTTGTGAATGAGTCCACCCTCATCTTCTATCTCACCCAACTATTGCCATAAAATCCCCGTTGAATATAGAGGATCCCCTTTTGAATTCATCAGAACCCCTCATAACATCTGAAGAAAACCAACAAAATGGCTACCGGCGCCACCTCCTCCTAGGCCGTCTCCTCCCGGCGCCACCTCCTCCCGGCGCCAAACTCGCGCCGGGTGAAGGGCGCGCCGGGACCATGCCGCGCCGTCTGCCGCCCATGCCGTCTGCCCTTTGGCCTCCCGTCACGCCGGGATCCCCTCGCGCCGACTCCTATCCACGCCGTTTCATCTCACTAACAGGTGCCATCCAAAGCCTGACGTCTCAACAATCCCATTAAACCCAAATGCAGTCTAAACTCAAATGTCCCTTCTTGTCAACCTCCGTGCTAACCTTCGTCACCTTACGAGGGAATTATGGTTTTTCACCCAGGTCCACAGAGATACATTAATGGGGGTTTTACCCCTACATTATACCGAATACGATGTTTCTTCTGTCACCCCACGGACCCTCGGAGTTCTGCCACTGCATGTCCTCCAATGGTCCTTTGAGGGGAACATCAACAAACGATATGGTAGCGGACACTGTCCCGTCACATTCAAATCCTTTTGGATCCAGGGCTACGCCCGTCTCTCTTTTGGCTTTCATCCCGACATTTCGTGGGTGAATGACCTATATTTCCCTTTGGCATAGCCCCAAATAAGGGGACGTGCTGCCGGATTTGCGTTATAACATCGCTATCATGTCCCGCGTAGCACGGTTCTCTATGCATGTTTCGCATCCCGTTAGCGGAGTTAGCGTAACAGTCGTATCTCATTTTGCCCCCGAGGCATCCTTTCTTGGCAATTAATCAAGGGTTGTCCTTCTTTGGAAGGACGTAATTAACGTCATAGCCTTTATGGTATGACGGACTCAGAGTCCTGACACGAATATCACAATCGACTGACTGAGTCAAGTCGAGCGCACAATGAATTGTCACTCCGGTGGCTGGCACGCCTAATAAACCCAGTAAAATAAACCTAAACAAAAAACATCCCACAATTACCTAAAACAGTGGTACAACTCCTGCGCTGGGCCTTCACCCAAGCGCCACTCCAAATGCCCCTCCGGGGAAAGATGCTCGTTGTGCTCCATTGCCGCCACCATCTGATGCCATCAATTGGGTCTTTCCTCTAGGAATACCCACACATCGGCCACTTAAGCCTTCGCCGACCAAGCTCGGATCTCTGGCCCGAGCACCTGGAGACCTCACGCTCCCCCTAGCCTCGGCTCTGGGACTAAGTTCGATCGGACCCAAGTCTCATGGAGCTCGTCCAGAGACGTTCTGAGAGCCTTCTGACTCAGTTCCCAACTCCAATGGCTCCCTTGGCTTAGTGGCTAGACCTTGAAGGTTAGCACACCAATGGAAAGCCGCGCTCCTCTTTCTTAGGCTTTATATCCTAACTTCGCTCTTTTTTCTCATACTTTATATTGTTACTCTCTCGGGCTATATAACTTTGTTCCATTAATAATAAATTAAAGTGTTGTAACACACTTAACAAATTATAACTACATTCATCTCATGTTTCGTGATTTACAATAGTTACTCCCCATTGTACATGATCTCGTCGCTAATAAATGCAATAATATGTCAGAGATTTAAACTTTTGACTGCATATACATAGACTAGAAAAGTGGTTCATAAGCACTAAAATAGATGCACATGATAAGAAGATAAAAATATGAGATGAACAAGCAACATACGAGGATTAGGAGCAATATTCACCCTATCTTTCAGATATATTACTTCGCTTCTTTAGCCCTTCTTCCTCTCGAACCAATACCCACTTGAACAGCACTTCAAGAATATTTTCATCTTTTTCACTTATATTTTTCTCAATGATTGTCTGACGTGTTATCCTTGTTGAAGATGAGAGTCTAGAGCTGAGCTTAAGAATATGAACAAACAAGCAAAGGGCTCAGAAGAAACATGCCCCCATCTCTTAAATCTAAAACTTCTCTACTCTCTTCTTCTAGTCTTCTTTCCTCTTACCTTTGTAAGAGTTTCTCCATATTTTTTTCATACATATTTTTTCTCAATGATTATTTAATGTTGTTGATGTGTGCGCCTCTCCGGTGCTAGCCACCTGGCTTGCATCTCGCCAAGTCCAGAAGTCCCTCTGGGTTTCAAAAATTCAAGGTTCCATCTTTTCTCTGCCAACATAAGCAAATCGGTATTGCATTTGAGGCCGTGATACATTCCTTACGTCTTATGCGAACTACCTCAACTGCCACATTGCCCTAGGCAATCTTTTCAGGCTTGCGTCCTTATCACACCTAGGCACCCCGGCCAGCTATAAAAAGGGGTTTAAGCGACCTCTTAACTATGCTAAGATAGAGCAAGTAAGACTAAGCCACTGAGCAAGAGTCCCCCCTCTGAGAGGAATAGAGGCACATAGCTAAAGCCATGGTAATCTTCCTCTACCCTCGCTAGACAAGCCACATAAATCTAAACCACCTCTACCTCTTGAGAGCCCTTCTTCCTTGCTCCCATGCATTTACTAACTTAAGCATCGAAGGGTCCTCTTGGGCAAATGCAACCCGGTGGGAACTATCTTGCAGGTCGAAGCTCAACAAGACTCTCTCAAGACTCTTCGCAAGGTGGACAGTCGAGGGGAGAAGTACGGTAAGGGTCTATCACGACCTTGCTCGAGAATGGTTGTTCGGTTTGCCCGAGGTCACAAGAGGTAACTATCAAGGCACGCCCTGTCTCTGCAAGCCCTCCTCGAGTGCCGACTGAGTTTCCTCGAGGGTGTCCAAGTCATACGGTTGCATAACCTTGCACCACACTGGGGGTGTGACGATTGGCGGGGTAGAGAATCTCCCAAAAATATGGAAACGAATGAGTGGTAGATCTTAGATCCACGAGCCATTCATATGTACGGCCTCTAAACACATCCACATGAGCACCAGATGCAGATGGGTTCTCCTCCGCAATCTCTAGATGTTGTCTCGATCTCAGTTCCACCATCCACTAGGGAATAGGAGAGAGAAAGAGGGGGCACACACTGGAGAGAGAGAGGAGGGGGCGGCCAGGGCATACCTAAGAGTTTGGCCCAAGGTTTGGTCCTTCAGCGTATATTTATAGACACCTAGCATTTTTCATAAAAATTCAGTAAATGTATATAAAGTCCATCCTACCCAGTCTATCTAGAACTCAATTGTGTGTGGTCCTCTAGACTCAAATGTTTGTTTAGTTTTCTAACCCATTAAGTTAAGAACATCTTCTTAACTTAATAAAGGCAGTCTATTATCTAATAATAGAATTAACAGGCTTTCTAATGACAATAGGTACCAAACAACATCTCGTGACCCAAATGACATTGGGGTAAGCAACCCACTTTGGATCCTTTCAGTCTGCAGATTCTACATAGCTATAGACCCTCATTCATACAATGCCCCCAGCCAAATTAGGGTATAGTCTTATTGTCAAACCCTATTAAGTCCTGATTAAACTGAACCATGTACTAAAAAAAATTCACTAGAAATCTCCTTTTTTATAATGAACTCCCATACTCTGGGGCAGGGGTTTCTGAGTACAAATCTGTAGGGTATTCTCTCTCTAACTACATACTGAGAGTGAATGATCCCATGTTGTCAACTCAATTACCTTCGCAAGAATTCCATTGAGTCTGAATAACTGACTATACAAGACCATGGATTTAAGGTTCATAAGTTATTTATCAAATACCCAATAGTTCTCAAGCAAGGCATCCTTAGTGACTCAAGTCCAGGATCCAACTATGCTACCGAGACAATAGAATATCCTGATTGATAGCTAGTATGATAACTGTAATGCCCCAGGTTTTTCAGATCCTCGTTCGTGGGTCCCGGATCTGGTTTCTCGGAGCGTCCGACTCCGTTGTGTCCGAAATTTCGTTTCGGACATCTTTCGTGTTCGGATCGGCGCGATCCGGAGTCGTTTCGGAGGCCTGGAAGCGTTCCGCGGCTTTTTCCGCGTGTGTTTTCGGTTTCCCGACGTGGGTTTCGGCTTTTCTTCGGAACCTCGTTGCGGGTGAACCGGGCCGTTCACCTGGGCGCGAGTGATACCGTTGCGATCGGTGCGCTCCGAGGATCGCGAGGGTGTGATTTTCTATTTTTCGGGATTTTTCTGAATTTCTGGATTTTCCTATATATTAACCCACCCTCTCTCTCCCCTCTCATTTCTCTCTTCTCTCCCTCTCTCTTCTCACGCTCTCTCCTCTCTCCTCTCTCTCCGGCGGCCGACGGGGCGGAGTACGGGTGAGGCGGGGATGGCGCGGGTGAGGCGCGGGCGAGGATGGATGAGGATCGAGGCGGTGGAGGCGTGGTGAAGCTCGGCCGTGGGTTCGTGGAACGACGAGGCTTCAACGGCGTTTTCTTCGTGGATCGGCGTCCACGGTGCGCGAAATCTTCGGTGGAGGTAGGGTGATGGACCCCCAGCTCGTGCTCTTTCTTTTCCCGCAAGTTTCGTAGGCTACGGTGAGCCGAGCGGGCCAAACGGGGTGATTTGGGCAAAATCCATGTTTTAGGGCTTGTGGGCCGATCTCCCGTTTCATTGCGTTTTAGGCCGATCCGAGGCCATAGATGCATGCTAGGGGCTACTGGGGAGCTTCCCCTATGTTTTCCCCTTCATCCGTGGATGATTGGGGCGTGGCGTGGATTTTTGGGTGTTTTCCCGCCGTTCTCGGTTTTCCGAAATGATCGCGGTCCACCAGTAACCGCGTTCACTGGTCGCGGTCGTGGGAGAACCGCCTTCATCCTTTGTGCTTTGGTCGAGAAGGCCTTCAGGCGTCGCGGTCGTGCGATAGACCGCTTTTGTCTGGTCGCGGTCATGAGATGACCGCTACTATTGGTCGCGGTCCTTGGGCGACCGCTACCATCAGGCTTGCGCGTGGCTGGTCGCGGTCGTGAGGTGACCGTGACAGCATGGTCGCGGTCTCCGGTCGACCGCTACCATCTGGTCGCGGTCCCCGGTCGACCACTATCTGGTCGCGGTCACCAGGTGACCACTACCACGTTCTGGTTCCTGTTTGCGCTGTTTTGACCCCCGGTCGACCCGGTTGTGACCCAGTGGTTGACTTTTGGCCTCGTGAGTGTCTCGACACCCCGTGGAGTTCCGTGACCGTGTCTTTGGGTGTCCAGAGGTCCCACTTACCTCATTTTGCGTGCCCAAGAGCTTAAGGGTCTAGGTGACCTTTTAGCGTTCCGATTGTGTTGTGTTGGTCTCCGGTCGACCCGGTTGTGACCCAGTGGTCGACCTCCGGCCTTGTGAGTATCCCGGACACCCCATGGGTTCTGTGTCCATGTTTTTGGGGTGTCAGGAGGGACTGTGTTACTTCGATTAGCGTGCCCGTAGGTGTGATGGGTCCGAGTGACCCCACGTGTTCCGGGCTTTCGTGTTACGCATGATCGAGTCACCGTGCATCGGTGGGTGTGCGGTGGGGTCTCCCCCGCATGTCGTGGGTTTCTTTGGAAGGCAATTCCCATGTGAGCCATGTGTTTGGCCTTGGACTGCGAGTCCAATTATTCGGCCTGGGGCTGGAGGTTTCTCGCTTGCTTCGAGATGGGAAATCGTCATGGCGGCTTGTGTGCTGCCTTGGGAATCGTGCTTCTGCATTTTTCGTATGGCCCGTGTGGGTGGCCTTGCCCCTTTACATTCCCTTCCCGAGGGAGTGGTCTTGACGGCTTGTGAATTGTCTCGGTACTCGTGCTACCGTGGTTTTAGACCTAGAGATTGGACTAGATTGACGGCCTTGTGCTGTTGCGTACAACGGTCTTGACCCCGAGTCTTGTGACTCAAGGACCGTTGGCTGTAGTGTGTCTAGAGGACTGTCCAGAGTCTAGTGGCTTAAGTGCCACTCGAGTTTTCTCGACTCTCGCGCACGGTGCGTGCGTGGCCGTGGACTGCGAGTCCTGTTTCTTCTCCGACTGTGGTCACCGTGCGACGGGGCCGGTACGCGGGGTTGTCCCCGTACGTCGTCGGATTCGGACGTTATTTTCCGTTGACTTGAGAGTCTACTCCTTTAGTGACCCTCCACTAGTCGTAGCCTGCTTACACGCGAGTGGTCCCACCTGGGAGTAGGTGGAGAGGCTTACCCTTTGAGACGGTTTGTGGACCGGTTACCGTAGGCCCCTCGTCGGTAGCCAGAGTCCGGCTACGGGGGAAAACCGGTCAGAGGACCAGACCTAGTGACGCGTGGTCTGTGTGTGCACACGTGGTTGGGGGCGGTTGGACCCACGTCGACGGGCGTGACCCCAGCTAGTTACTTGTTTGTGGTTACTTGTACGGTGTTCGCGCCTCGGGTAGGACCTACCACGTCAGGCGGTTCACCTGCGGCGCGGTGTAAGACGTCAGGGGACGCTACCGGCTGTGCTTCTAGTGGGTGGTACTCCTGTCGAGTACGGAGTGACAGACTGTCAGTCTCTGTGTCTTTGACCTTCGGGTTTTCGGTCGTGTTGACCGGTGAGTTCGGTTGTTTCACCTTGGCGCGTGTGTCGGTTCTTGCGCCGTGAGACTAGTGCTAGTGGCTTTACCGAGGTGGCGTCTTGTGGTGCGGTACCCGCGATCGGATGGTCGGGGTTGCACCTTGGACAGCGTGTCCAGGTTGGCTGTCCGGGGGACAGGCCTCTACGGCGTGGTTACCGTGTGTTTTTACTTCGGTAGGTGGTACTAGCGTGGTTTGGTAGCTTCGACTTCGTGATCGAGGTGTGCCTTCTGGCAGTAGGAGTAGCTGTAGTGCCGAGTTTTGACCGGCCACCGGTTTGCTGTTCCTGCTGTAGTTGTAGCTCTCCTTTCCGCTACCGCCGTTGTTTCCGGTTGGGGTTCCGCGGGATCCCTGCTGAGTCTCTGTTTTGGAGACTCATTCCCTGCTTTTCAGGTGTGGCGGTTCTTCCTCGAGGTTCGAGGGTGCGGAGCGGAGGTTCTCAGTTGCCAGCTTGCCGGGCCGAGTGTTCACTTGGCATGTGGTACGTTTTACTGCTTTAGACTGTACTTTCTGTTGGACTGGACTCTGTTGTAGTTGTTTATTTATTTCTGTTAATTATTGAGTTGTCCTGCTTTATTTCCTATTTCTTTGTGCCTCCACACTCCTTTTAGCCCTTCCGAGCCCTCCCGGCTCGTGGGCGGCGGTGCGAGTCTCGGGTTATCGGGCCTTCCCGGTAATCAGATTCTCGGGTCGTTACAGCTGGTATCAGAGCGGTGGTTGTGGACGTACATAGGAATTCGAAATGTTGCAGTGATCAGAGTCCATAAGGTCCAGTACAGTCGGCAGCTGGCTTAGGGTTTTGTGTTCGCTTTCCGCCTAGTTTCTCGCTTGAGAGCTTGAGTGCGCTGTGCGGCGCTGTGAAGGTGGTTGCTGTCCGCGGCTTTCGTGCCAGCATGGGGTCTAAGGATCGAGGTCGAGAGCCTTCTCCCTCATCGGTGATGGCCCTGGTTGTGCTGCGTTGGGCAGAGGTTGCTGGCAGGCGCGAGCTCGTGGTGCTGCGTTCGAGGAACCTGCAGCATGGTCAGGTGGCTGGAGCGGATTTTCGTGGTTAAGTGGCCGTGAGCGTGCTCTGAGGGAGCTGTTGTCGGTTTTGGCCACTCCAGCTTGAGATTTATCCAGCCCCTGAGGTGTTCAGGTTGTGGTTTAAGGTGGCAGAGCGGGTGTTCTGATCGAGAAGTGTGCTCGGTGAGCGGAATGTCTTCTCGGTGAGCTGTTGATTTGTCGAGCCTGATGTCCTTGTCGTGCTCTGTGGCGTCAGAAATGACGTGTCGGTCCCGATTGTTTTATGGATTTCGAGGCAGGATTGGGCTGTGGTGTCCCAGTAAGTCTTGCTCCTGCGCTCTTGTGTGCGAATGGGGTGTGTTCGCCTTGGATTTGGTCTGAGGTGTGAAGGTTCCGCGGTGAGTTTCGGGACTCGAGGATGAGCGTCGCGGTTGTCGTTACGGCTCGTGTTGCGGCTCTTGGCATGCCGTGTTGCAGTTCGAGGAATTGCAGCGGTGATGCATCGAGAGATGCTGTGATTGTGGTCCGACGTGACACTCGTCGAGTGTGTCGGAGGCGCTGACCTGATGGAAGCGATGGTTTTCCTTGGTGCTGGATGGTGCTGTTTCCAGCGTGCGCGAGGTTTGAGGTCAGGTCGAGCGTGGAGTTCTTCCGTTGGTCGAAAGTGCGCTGGTTTCTCCTTTGGTTGGAGAGATTGGCTTCGGCTAGGATCGTCGTCTTGCATTGTGTGTTCGGATTGGTTGGCCTTCTTGTGCCATGAAGTCCGTGCGAGACGTGCTCCTTGTCTTGGCAAGGCGGTTGCCTGTGAGAAGTCGTGCCCATTCCCTTGTCGTGTGAGGGTGCTGGCGCTGTTCTGGAAGGACGAGTGTCGGTTGGGCGGTGTTTGCTTTCTCGGCTGTGCGCGTGAATCAGAGTGCGCAGCGGAAGCGTGGTGGGCTTGTGACCCACTGGTTCAGGATCGTAGCGTTGGTTGCTACGGGCGGATTCCTGAGTTTGCGTTGAGCATCGGAGGATTGGTTCCTCGGTGTGAAACGTGTTGTTGCCGTGCCGTTGCTCGAGGTATTATGGTTGTTGGCACTGGCAGGATGGAGTGTTGGGGAAAAGTGCTGACTAGTGCGCCGCATGAGTACCCTGTTCCTGTGTTGGAAGCCGTGTCAGGCGTCGGTGTTGGACCTGGATGAGGTTGTTGAGGATGTCGCCTGACGATGGTTGAGGACGTGTTGGTCAGAGTCGGTGGCTTGGTGCCGACTTGTGTTCCCAGTCGTGTCCTCGGATGAGATCATTTTTGGGGAGGTGGTCTCTGGCAGACTATGGGTCCCGGTTGACGGCTATGAGTGGCTGGTGAGCCTAACCGTGTGACCGACCACAGCAGTGTCTGTTGGTTCTACGGTCTTGTCGATTGTGACGGTGAGATGTTTATTGCTTAGGGACCCGTGAGCATTGTTCAGGTGGTGTCCCGTGGCTCTGTGGTAAGGGCGGAATCGGGATTGGCAGGTGTCCACTTGGATTGATCGAAGGATTTGATGAGACCAGATGGATGAGTGACGCCTGTGGGCGGAGGCCTTTTGTGAGATGGGCGTCGGAGGATGGTCCTTGATAGGACGTTGGTGTCGCAATGGTTATCCCTGGTTTGGTGACCAGCATGGGATGGCTCCCCTGTGAGTCTGAGTCCAGTGAGGTGATGACTGAAGACACCAGGATCCGTCATTTGGTTTCGTCGTGCTCCCCGAGAGGGTCGAGTTGGCGTTCGGATGCGGAGTCCGAGAGGAGTGCTGCTCGAGATGCGGCATCAGTCTGTGTGTGAGTCGACGGATGGCTTGCCGAGGTTTGGAATGTTTCCTTTGGACCCGGTCGAGGACCAGGAAAGAAGGAAGAAGCTGAGCAAGCGAGGTTTCCCGTTGACGAGCAGTTGGTGACCAGTGGATGGTCTTTTCAGAGACAGAAGATGCTGGTTGTTGGGGCTCGAGCGTGGCGAGAGCCGTGTGCCAGCGAGACCTTTGGTGGTCGTTTCTGTGATGTGCCTTTCCGGATGGGATCTGGACTTTGTCGAAGTTTGTCTTCTGACAAGAGTTGGCACAGTGTTATGTCCGGCTTTCGGCTTGCCATGTGTGAGGTGTTTCTTGGTGCTGAGCCGATGTTCTGGTTGCGGTCTGCGGAGAGGACTGCTTGAGCTGGTGGAGGCTCTGTTTTGGTTGCTCCCTTGAGGAGGGTGTGCGACCTGTCAGCTGGCTGCGAAGCTGATGTGCGATTTGTCTGCCGACCATTGGATGAATCGGTAGCTGTTGCTCGTGTCGAGGGTTGTGATTCCTCGGTGGGCGAGATTGTGGCTGCGGTGCCATGGTGGATTCTCGCGTTGTCTGAGGTGATGCCGGACTGTGTCCTTTGGTATATGCCTGCTCTGTTGGCCAGTGTGCTCGGCGCGAGGAGCGAGGTGTTGCTTGTGATTGTAAGTCTGGCTGTGTCCCTCAGGACCGGTGTTTTCATGAGAACCGAGATTTTCTGTGCTGGGCTCTGACAGCGTTGTCAGTTCGTTCAGTGTTCTTCCCCTGTGACTTCGTGCTTGGTCCTGAATTTCGAGGACGAAATTCCTTTAAGGGGGGAGGGCTGTAATGCCCGGGTTTTTCGGATCCTCGTTCGTGGGTCCCGGATCTGGTTTCTCGGAGCGTCCGACTCCATTGTGTCCGAAATTTCGTTTCGGACATCTTTCGTGTTCGGATCGGCGCGATCCGGAGTCGTTTCGGAGGCCCGGAGGCGTTCCGCGGCTTTTTCCGCGTGTGTTTTCGATTCCCGACGTGGGTTTCGGCTTTTCCTTCGGAACCTCGTTGCGGGTGAACCGGGCCGTTCACCTGGGCGCGAGTGATACCGTTGCGATCGGTGCGCTCCGAGGATCGCGAGGGTGTGATTTTCTATTTTTTGGGATTTTTCGAATTTCCGGATTTTCCTATATATTAACCCACCCTCTCTCTCCCCTCTCATTTCTCTCTTCTCTCCCTCTCTCTTCTCACGCTCTCTCCTCTCTCCCTCTCTCTCCGGCGGCCAACGGGGCCGAGTACGGGCGAGGAGGGGAAAGCGCGGGCGAGACGCGGGCGAGGATGGATGAGGATCGAGGCGGTGGAGGCGTGGTAAAGCTCGGCCGTGGGTTCGTGGAACGGCGAGGCTTCAACGGCATTTTCTTCGTGGATCGGCGTCCACGGTGCGCGAAATCTTCGTGGAGGTAGGGTGATGGACCCCCAGCTCGTGCTCTTTCTTTTCCCGCAAGTTTCGTAGGCTACGGTGAGCCGAGCGGGCCAAATGGGGTGATTTGGGCAAAATCCATGTTTTAGGGCTTGTGGGCCGATCTCCCGTTTCATTGCGTTTTAGGCCGATCCGAGGCCATAGATGCATGCTAGGGGCTACTGGGGAGCTTCCCCTATGTTTTCCCCTTCATCCGTGGATGATTGGGGCGTGGCGTGGATTTTTGGGTGTTTTCCCGCCGTTCTCGATTTTCCGAAATGATCGCGGTCCACCAGTAACCGCGTTCACTGGTCGCGGTCGTGGGAGAACCGCCTTCATCCTTTGTGCTTTGGTCGAGAAGGCTTTCAGGCGTCACGGTCGTGCGATAGACCGCTTTTGTCTGGTCGCGGTCATGAGATGACCGCTACTATCTGGTCGCGGTCCTCGGGCGACCGCTACCATCAGGCTTGCGCGTGGCTGGTCGCGGTCGTGAGGTGACCGTGACAGCATGGTCGCGGTCTCCGGTCGACCGCTACCATCTGGTCGCGGTCCCCGGTCGACCACTATCTGGTCGCGGTCACCAGGTGACCACTACCACGTTCTGGTTCCTGTTTGCGCTGTTTTGACCCCCGGTCGACCCGGTTGTGACCCAGTGGTTGACTTTAGGTCTCGTGAGTGTCTCGGACACCCCGTGGAGTTCCGTGACCGTGTCTTTGGGTGTCCAGAGGTCCCACTTACCTCGTTTTGCGTGCCCAAGAGCTTAAGGGTCTAGGTGACCTTTTAGCGTTCCGATTGTGTTGTGTTGGTCTCCGGTCGACCCGGTTGTGACCCAGTGGTCGACCTCCGGCCTTGTGAGTATCCCAGACACCCCATGGGTTCTGTGTCCATGTTTTTGGGGTGTCAGGAGGGACCGTGTTACTTCGATTAGCGTGCCCGTAGGTGTGGTGGGTCCGGGTGACCCCACGTGTTCCGGGCTTTCGTGTTACGCATGATCGAGTCACCGTGCATCGGTGGGTGTGCGGTGGGGTCTCCCCCGCATGTCGTGGGTTTCCTTTGGAAGGCAATTCCCATGTGGGCCATGTGTTTGGCCTTGGACTGCGAGTCCAATTATTCGGCCTGGGGCTGGAGGTTTCTCGCTTGCTTCGAGATGGGAAATCGTCATGGCGGCTTGTGTGCTGCCTTGGGAATCGTGCTTCTGCGTTTTCCGTATGGCCCGTGTGGGTGGCCTTGCCCCTTTACATTCCCTTCCCGAGGGAGTGGTCTTGACGGCTCGTGAATTGTCTCGGTACTCGTGCTACCGTGGTTTTAGACCTAGAGATTGGACTAGATTGACGGCCTTGTGCTGTTGCGTACAACGGTCTTGACCCCGAGTCTTGTGACTCAAGGACCGTTGGCTGTAGTGTGTCTAGAGGACTGTCCAGAGTCTAGTGGCTTAAGTGCCACTCGAGTTTTCTCGACTCTCGCGCACGGTGCGTGCGTGGCCGTGGACTGCGAGTCCTGTTTCTTCTCCGACTGTGGTCACCGTGCGACGGGGCCGGTACGCGGGGTTGTCCCCGTACGTCGTCGGATTCGGACGTTATTTTCCGTTGACTTGAGAGTCTACTCCTTTAGTGACCCTCCACTAGTCGTAGCCTGCTTACACGCGAGTGGTCCCACCTGGGAGTAGGTGGAGAGGCTTACCCTTTGAGACGGTTTGTGGACCGGTTACCGTAGGCCCCTCGTCGGTAGCCAGAGTCCGGCTACGGGGGAAAACCGGTCAGAGGACCAGACCTAGTGACGCGTGGTCTGTGTGTGCACACGTGGTTGGGGGCGGTTGGACCCACGTCGACGGGCGTGACCCCAGCTAGTTACTTGTTTGTGGTTACTTGTACGGTGTTCGCGCCTCGGGTAGGACCTACCACGTCAGGCGGTTCACCTGCGGCGCGGTGTAAGACGTCAGGGGACGCTACCGGCTGTGCTTCTAGTGGGTGGTACTCCTGTCGAGTACGGAGTGACAGACTGTCAGTCTCTGTGTCTTCGACCTTCGGGTTTTCGGTCGTGTTGACCGGTGAGTTCGGTTGTTTCACCTTGGCGCGTGTGTCGGTTCTTGCGCCGTGAGACTAGTGCTAGTGGCTTTACCGAGGTGGCGTCTTGTGGTGCGGTACCCGCGATCGGATGGTCGGGGTTGCACCTTGGACAGCGTGTCCAGGTTGGCTGTCCGGGGGACAGGCCTCTACGGCGTGGTTACCGTGTGTTTTTACTTCGGTAGGTGGTACTAGCGTGGTTTGGTAGCTTCGACTTCGTGATCAAGGTGTGCCTTCTGGCAGTAGGAGTAGCTGTAGTGCCGAGTTTTGACCGGCCACCGGTTTGCTGTTCCTGCTGTAGTTGTAGCTCTCCTTTCCGCTACCGCCGTTGTTTCCGGTTGGGGTTCCGCGGGATCCCTGCTGAGTCTCTGTTTTGGAGACTCATTCCCTGCTTTTCAGGTGTGGCAGTTCTTCCTCGAGGTTCGAGGGTGCGGGGCGGAGGTTCTCAGTTGCCAGCTTGCCGGGCCGAGTGTTCACTTGGCATGTGGTACGTTTTACTGCTTTAGACTGTACTTTCTGTTGGACTGGACTCTGTTGTAGTTGTTTATTTATTTCTGTTAATTGTTGAGTTGTCCTGCTTTATTTCCTATTTCTTTGTGCCTCCACACTCCTTTTAGCCCTTCCGAGCCCTCCCGGCTCGTGGGCGGCGGTGCGAGTCTCGGGTTATCGGGCCTTCCCGGTAATCGGATTCTCGGTTCGTTACAATAACCATTTAGGAATTCTAGGTCGAGTCAGTTCAGTGAACTCATTCCACTAATGAACACCCGCACATGTACTTCAGTGTCACCACACTGATGACCATGAGAATAGTCACACTCATCATATGAGTAGGTATCATGTACGCTAGTCTATTCGAATCTTCAATGTCCCTTCTTGAAGACCCTATGACTAGAATCATTTTGAGCACATGTATCTGGATGACTAATCTCACTATCATAATCTCATTATAATCCAGTCATAATTACATGTGTTCATGGAGTTCATCACATTAAGTCATAAATGCATGTAAAGATGTAATGAAGAAATGTCATTATTATTATTAACACGAATGAGATATTACAAAAATGATATCATCACAATTCATGTGATTGACTTACAGGACATACATCTCTTTCAATCTCCCACTTGCACTAAATTCAATCGCCTACATGCTTGATCCCCATCATCCTAAAGTGACGCTCAAAGATATTTTGAGGCAAAGACTTGGTCAGTGGATCTGCAATGTTATCATTGGATGACACTCTATCTATGGCAACATATTTTTTATTATAATCTCTCTGATCAGATGGTAATGCCACATAATATGCTTCGATTTCTGATGAGACCTCGGCTCCTTTGCTTGTGCAACCACCCCATTGTTATTTCAAAACATGGGGATCAGATCAGAGATGCTTGGAATGATTCCCAGCTCTTCGATGAATTTCTTCATACTAACTGTCTCTTTGGCCACCTCGGCAGCAGCAATGTACTCAACCTCAGTTGTGAAAAAAGTAATAGTTTCTTGTTTGGAACTTTTCCAACTTAATGTCCCACCATTTAGGATAAAGACAAACCCTAAAATTGATTTGCTATCATCTTTATCGAACTAGAAACTTGAGTCAATATAATATCAAAGTTTCAAGTCCTCTCCTCCATAAACCAGAAACATATTCTTAGTCCTTCTCAAGTACTTAAGGATACACTTCACCACCATCCAATGTTGTTCACCTGCATCTACCTGATATCTGCTAGTAACACAAAAAAGCATCTGCTACATCAGGCCTCGTACATAGCATAACATACATGATAGAATATGTTGGCCCAGATAAGCATGCGGACAAGAAGGGGGGGTTGAATTGTCCCCCAAACACGATGACCAATTTTACTAACAAGATTGAGGAAAATGAACGATATAAGAATGAAATAGATTCTCTCAATCTAACCGTGCCCACATGATCAAGATAAAAATTAAAGCGAGCTAGCACACACCACAATGCACATAGATTTTTAAGGTGGTTCGGGACCACGACGGGCTCCCTACGTCTACCCCTCACCAAACAGGTGAGGCTTCACTCGCTTCACAATGAAGCACAAGAGTAAAAACTCTAACCACACGGAGACTTCGTCTCCACAATGATCCAACTATGGGATCAAACCATACACACACATGCTGTAACAATCGCAGCAATAATCACACAACCGTACGTAGACTGTCCACCCACAAAGTATTCTTAAGTTCAGAAAATGAAGAAATATAGTCAATACAGCTTAACCCAGAATGTAAACAATGAATAGCAATGTACATAGATAATGGAAGGTTGTAGAATGTTTCCCCTTGAGCTCCATAAGCCGTTTGAAAAAGTTCCTCGAAGTCTAGGTCGGAGGGAAGTCGGACAACGTCGATTTGAGCATCTCCTTGATCCTCTCTTCAAGCTGCTCCACTTTCTCTTCTACCACGAGCTTCAAAGATGCATGAATGTAGATCAAAACTCTTCCACAAGATCTCCTCCTTCTTTTCTCCCCTTTCTTCACCTACAAGATAAGAGAAAATGAGCACATTAGGGTTATTATTCACAAATTCGGAGCTCATGTTCATATATATAGAAGAATGATCAAAAGACTCATAAGACCCTCCCAAAATGTGTTAAAAACACCCTTATATGTCTAGGAACCTTTGGGGGGTATTTTGGTAAAGTTTGGAAGGGTTTAGAAACTTTTCGAAAGTCTCGACCGGAATGGGTCGACCCTCGAGCATATAGAGCACGGACAAAAACAAAACAGGGAAGAAACACACAGGGGTTGACCCATGGGGTCGAACCCTACAAACTGGTTCACAAAAACAGTTTCTGTTCTTAACAGAAACAAGAAGGGTCGACCCCTGCTAGTTTGGGTCTGAAAACAACATGTTAAGCCCCTTTTGAGCATTAAAACTATATCCAAAAATCAAGATCTAATTACAATGCATTCAACAAAGTATTAGGACCATCCAAATCATATTCCAACAAGTTTTTTGTGAATTGATTAAGCACATTAAAAACCCCAAAAATCTCATTTGAAAAATACATGAAACACTTTCAATGCATTAAGACCTCATGGAAGATAAGCATGAAAACCACCCAGAACTTTTAGCTAAAGGAGAAATCACTTAGATATGCATGTGAGCAACACATGTGAACATGAAATACCTCATTTTCACCAAGTGAACAATTTTTGCATAAAACATCATTCATTGAAACTCAATCATGATTTCTTCATAAAAACCCTATATAAGTAAATCATTCACACATGAAACCATGTGATGTCAATCAAGTTCTTCAAGCAAGCACACATTGTTTGTTATCATTAAAACCAAATATCATATTCAACTAGGGGACCCAACAATCTCCCACTTTTTGATGATGATAAAACGATGTGTGCGTGAATTTCAAACGATTGAATAGAAACTGTTCATTCAGTTTCAAAAACATTAATGAGCCTTTCAAAAAATATCAGCATGAGCAAATTCTTCCTTTATCAGATTTAGAAATTTTAGCACACCAACCTATTCTCCCCCTTTTTGTCAACAATAAAAAGTGACTGACTACTGGGTTATTAAGCCTGTTATGAACATGAATGATGTGTGAAATGAGCCAAATTATTCATGCAAGCAAGCAAGCATGAAAGTCAATCAAGCAAGTAATACTATAACTCCCCCTCAATAAGATAAAAGGATAGCAAATGAGCATTTGATTCAAGTCAAGTGAGAAACATGATGCATAATCAAAAAAGGTAGTGCATGCATAAACTAGTAGGACTGCATAAACCATGAGAAGAACAAATTCACTGTATACATCCATCACAATAGAACTCAAGAGTGAAATGTGTGGCAATGAAAAATGAACTTCAAAAACATATAGATATTAACAGAATTTCTAAAGCACACTAGAGGGTTATTTCCTCTCTACACTTTCATTTTTGATCATCGACTATCGGTAGCTTTGCACAACCCCGCTTATCATTTCTTTTTATTGGACTTCACCGTTCTACGCGAGTCACCTCATATGTCGCAATGGGGATTCCCAGCTACTAGGATTCATCATGCATTTGATTTTTCTTGTGGATTTTTGTTTCACCTTTCGACGCGAGTTTCCCTATTTATTTCAGTGGAGATTCTCGGCTACTTAGTTCCACATTCCACTTATTGAATGTTAGTGGGGTAGATAGTTTTTTCCTCACGATTACTCTTAATTTTCATGTAGAGATTTAAGTCTCGTGAAGTGTTGAAAAGAATTTCTGAAATCCTTATCGATCGAAGTCATTTATCTTATTTTGTGCAAAGTGTGTGGGTAATTATTTTGTATATAGAAAATGAATTTACCATAACATAGCTATGACTCTCCCTAAATGTATGCACAATTGAAAATACTTTCTCCTCCTTTATATATGTCACGATTCACAAATGATCATAATCAATGCAATTATATTTATCAAGGAGGTAAAGTCTTAGAAGATTTCAAGAAAAGGTTTTATAAAATATATACATGCAATCAAGTAAGGATATGGAAATATTTCACACAAGTTGATTTTCGGTACGTGGCGGAGGTGAAGGTCTGAAGACCCTACTCACGCACAGGGAGTGCTTCCAAGTGGGCGTAATCTAATCTTCCACAAACGCCATTTGATATACCAAAAAATCATAGTTTTAAAGCACACAAGTATGTAAAACATGTCCAAGTATATGCATGTAACTGAAAAGATGATGAAAGTTTATTTATATTAACAAGTGTGCAAGAGTATGTGCAATTTGTAGCATGAAATGAAGTATGTATGCAACTCGTCTAATCATTAAAATCACAAAATCTAACTAGAAGAGTGCGGACAAGATACCAGTGAAAAGAAAAATAATGTTGGGGTTTTACCAGAAGAGTGTGCCCTGATTTATTTACTCCTTTTCATTTTCATCTGCTCCAAGGCACACCCACACAAAAATTAGCTCATTTGACAGATTTAGGAACCCAAACATTTTTGGGTCCCTGTGAGTTAGTGACATTTCCACCAAAAGTTCTATTCATTTTCAAAGCATTCAAATCATCAAATTTCATCAATGAACAGTCATGCACTGTATGCCCTAATTCACCGCAGTAAAAGCAAGTAACATGATTCTTTCCAAAACCACTTTTGTCAAGCATGTCATCATTTTTCTTTGAAAAATAATTATTCATCACGTGTCTAACTTCACCGCAATAAAAATAACAAGAAGAGTTTCTTTTGACAGACTGATTATCATCATTTTTCTTCAAATGACATGTATACATTGTGTGGCATATCTCACCACAATAAAAGTATGCGACATTCTTCTTTCTAAAAATGTTCCTAGCACTATCAACTATTTTATTTCTTATTTTCATGGCCTGATTGTCATCAAATTTTATCAATGAACATTCATGCATTTCATGACCATATTTTTCACAGTAAAAATATGAAATATTCATCCTTTTTCTTGATGCATGAACAAATTCAACAGTTGGGGGTTTTGCATGCACACAAGAGTAATCAATGACATTTTTCTATTTTTAATTTTCTTTATCACACATGACCAAAAACTCATTCAAACTCTTGATTTCATTCTCCAATGACGAAATGTGTAATTCACAATTAGCAACCTCTTCTTCACATAGTGCAAGTTTATCATTCAAAAGAGAATTTATAGTCTTATAGCTTGCAACTTCTTGATCCATAACATGAATATTTTCATAATCATCAACAACCAGATGTTTTCCTTTTTCAAGGACTTTCAACTCATCACACAATAATTTATTTTGATCTTTGAGTTCTTCAATTTCTTCGACAAGATTTTTATTTACATGCAATTCATCAAGCAAACATTGATCATTTGACATGGAATTCAATTTGTCTCTCATTTCCCTTTCGTTTTTCTCAAACTGGACAATTTTTAAGAAGAGTGATTCATTTTCCTTTCTTAGATTTGAAATTGTTTCTGCATGAGTATCAACATTCTATACTAAGATTTCATTCAAGTTTTTAAGTTCAAGTCACTTAGCACATGGTGAGTTAACATGAGAAGAGTTATCAAGTTTCTTTTTCAATTTTTTGTTGTTAGATTTTATTATTTTATAGCTATCAAGTAACTCTTCATAAATATTCATCAATTCATCATAACTCAGTTCATCTTCCTCGTCGAAATCAGAGTTTACCTTTGAACTTTCCTCCCTTTGATGGTCATTGTTGTTGTTTGCCGCGAGGCACTCATCAACACTATTTTCTTTTTGAGCTTCGATTAACCCATCCCAGATTTCTTTTGCAGACCTGCAGTTGGAAACAAAAGGAAATACATCAGTGTTCACTACAGCCTTTAAAATATTCAACACAGCTAAATTGTCATGGCTTTCTTTCCTATGATCGTTGGTCCATTTGGATTTATCTCTAGGCAAGATATGAGGACCATGCTCAGCTAGCTTCCAAAGTTTAGGATCAGAATTGATTATGTAAATAGAGATTTTAACTTGCCATGACACATAATCAGAGCCATCAAAAATAGGAAGTAAATTCACATTAACCATCATGAAATGACCTTTTCTCCAAGACCATGAGGTCCGTAAAACAAATCAGAGACTCTGCTCTGATACCAATTGTTGGCCCAGATAAGCGTGCGGACGAGAATGGGGGGTTGAATTGTCCCTCAAACACGATGACCAATTTTAAACTTAACGGCATAACTAACAAGATTGAGGAAAATGAACGATATAAGAATGAAATAGATTCTCTCAATCTAACCGTACCCACATGATCAAGACAAAAATTAAAGCGAGCTAGCACACACCACAATGCACATGGATTTTTAAGGTGGTTCGGGACCACGACGGGCTCCCTACGTCCACCCCTCACCAAATCGGTGAGGCTTCACTCGCTTCACAATGAAGCACACGGAGTAAAAACTCCAACCACACGGAGACTTCATCTCCACAACGATCCAACTACGGGATCAAACCACACACACACACACACACGCTGTGACAATTGCAGCAATAACCACACGACCGTACGTAGACGGTCCACCCACAAAGTATTCTCAAGTTCAGAAAATGAAGAAATATAGTCAATACAGCTCAACCCAGAATGTAAACAATGAAGAGCAACGTAGATAGATAATGAAAGGTTGTAGAATGTTTCCCCTTGAGCTCCATAAGCCGTTTGAAAAAGTTCCTCGAAGTCTAGGTCGGAGGGAAGTCAGACAGCGTCGATTTGAGCATCTCCTTAATCCTCTCTTCAAGCTGCTCCACTTTGTCTTCTACCACGAGCTTCAAAGATGCATGAATGTAGATCAAAACTCTTCCACAAGATCTCCTCCTTCTTTTCTTCCCTTTCTTCACCTACAAGATAAGAGAAAATGAGCACATTAGGGTTATTGTTCACAAATTCGGAGCTCATGTTCATATATATAGAAGAGTGACCAAAAGACTCAGAAGACCCTCCCAAAATGTGTTAAAAACACCCTTATATGTCTAGGAACCTTTGGGGGGTATTTTGGTAAAGTTAATTTGGAACGGTTTAGAATGGGTTTAGAAACTTTTCGAAAGTCTTGATCGGAATGGGTCGACCCCAAGGGTCGACCCTCGAGCAGACAGAGCACGGACAGAAACAAAATAGGGAAGAAACACATGGGGTCGACCCCTGCAAACTGGTTCAGAAAAATAGTTTTTGTTCTGAACAGAAGCAAGAAGGGTCGGCCCCATGGGTCGACCCCTGCTAGTTTGGGTCTGAAAACAACATCTTAAGCCCCTTTTGAGCATTAAAACCATATCCAAAAATCAAGATCTAATTACCATGCATTCAACGAAGTATTAGGACCATCGAAATCATGTTCCAATAAGTTTTTTGTGAATTGATTAAGCACATTAAAAACCATAAAAATCTCATTTGAAAAACACATGAAACACTTTCAATGCATTAAGACCTCATGGAAGATAAGCATGAAAATAACCTAGAACTTTTAGCTAAATGAGAAATCACTCAGATATGCATGTGAGCAATACATGTGAACATCAAATACCCCATTTTCACCAAGTGAACAATTTTTGCATAAATCATCATTCATTGAAACCCAATCATGATTTCTTCATAAAAAGTATATACAAGCAAATCATTCACACATGAAACCATGTGATGTCAATCAAGTTCTTCAAATAAGCACACATTATTTTTTATCATTAAAACCAAATACCATATTCAACTTAGGGACCCAATAGAATATATAGCAGAAGCATAGGGAACCCTACTCAAGTGTGCTCTCACTTTCGAAGTCTTATGGGACATCTCCTTGGAGAGGTAAACTCCGTGTCTCATTGGTATGAGACCTCTCTTAAAGTTTTCCATGTCAAACCTTTTGACTATGGTCTCTATGTACATAGATTGGGACAAGCTTAGTATCCTTTTTTATTTATCTTTATAGATTCTAATCCCCAACACATAGAATGCTACACCCAAATCCTTCAAGGAGAAGTTTTTAGACAACCATGCTTTGACTGATAACAGCATACATGTATCATTCTCAATGAGTAGTATGTCATCCACATATAGTACCAAGAATGTGATCGTATTGCCATTCACTTTTTTGTATGCATATAGCTCATCTTCGTTCTTAATGAAGTCATTAGATTTAATTGCTTCATCAAATCTTATATTCTAACTGTGAGATGCTTGCTTTAGTCCATAAATGGACCTCAGAAACCTACATACCTTATCTGGATGCTTCTTGGATGTGTATCTTTTAGGCTGTATCATATACACCTCTTCATCAAAGTTTCCATTAAGGAATGTTATTTTCATATCCATTTATCAGATCTCATAATCGTCGTATGTAAGGATGGCAAGTGAAATTTAGATTGATTTAATCATGGCAATTGGTGAGAATGTCTCATCATAGTCAACCCCTTGTCTATAACGATATCTCTTCGTAACCAACCTTGTCTTATAGGTGTTAACATTTCCATCTGCTCCAATGTTTCTTTTAAATATCCACTTACATCCGATGGGTACAATACGCTCAGGTGGATCTACCAAATTCCAAACTTCGTTGGAGTACATGGAATTCATCTATGATTTCATGGCCTCTTGTCATCTCCAGGAGTCAATATCACTTATTGCCTCCTCATAAGTCTTCGAATCATCATCCTCACTATATCATACCTCACTCCCTCTATCAGAGACATGTCCCACATATATATTTAGTTGAATATGTATACAACCAGACCTACGAACAGTCTGTGTGTCAACCTAAACATGCTTCTGAGATGATACAATGCTAGTTTGTAGTTCCAGAATTTCTTCTAACTCTACTATGTTCCCACTGTTTCTTTTAAGGATATACTCTTCTTCTAGGAATATAGCATTCTTAAAGGCTGGTAGTAATAATACCCATAAGTTTCTTTAGGATATCTTACAAATCTACATTTCTCAGTCTTAGATATCAGTCTGTCAAGATTTGCCTTTTAACATGGGTAGGACAACCCCAAACCTTAACATGCTTCAGGTCAGATTTCTTTCCTTTTTATATCTCAT
Organism: Amorphophallus konjac; assembly: GCA_022559845.1. Taxonomy (NCBI): domain Eukaryota; kingdom Viridiplantae; phylum Streptophyta; class Magnoliopsida; order Alismatales; family Araceae; genus Amorphophallus; species Amorphophallus konjac. Next base: position 339,308,591 of record CM040124.1, on the reverse strand, counting down.
ATGGACTAGAAGGTACTGATTTAGATGAAACTTTATTCAATAGGTGAGCAGCGGTTCTAGGGCATAACCTCAGACCTGGGGAATCCAGTAAAACACATCATTAATCGCACCATATCTAATAAGGTACGATTCCTCCTTTCAGCTACACCATTCAGTTAAGGTGTATAAGGAGGTGTCCACTAGGATAATATCTCATTATCCTTCAAATATTGTGTGAACTCTATACTTGAGTACTCTCTTCCTCGATCTGATCGAAGAGTTTTAACACTCTTTCTAGTATGTTTCTCTATTTCATAAACTCTATGAATTTTTCAAAGAATACAGATTTGTACTTCATTAAGTATACATATCCATACCTAGAGAAATTATCAGAAAAAGTAATGAAGTATGAGTAACCTCCCTTGGCTTAAATGGATATAGATCCACATACATTATAATTAGAATGTACGAGTTCTAACAACTTCTTAGCTCTCTCTCCATGGCCAGTGAATGGAGAGTTGGTCATTTTCCCCATGAGACAAGATTCACAAGTTGTGTATGATTCATAATCAAATGGATCAAGATATCCATCTTTATACAACTTTTTCAATCTTTCCTCACTAATATGACCAACCTTGCATTGTCATAGGTAGGCTTGATTCACATTATTCCTCTTTCTCTTAAGAGGTTTGTCCACACACATTACATCTCCACATCTAATTTAAACAAACCATTTATCAAGCTCCTACTGGCAAACAATTCACCATATAAGAACAAAGAACAATTCTTATTACCAAAGCTCACAATAAGTCCATATTTATTTAAGCATGATATAGAAATAATGTTCTTAATTATAGAAGGAACATAATAACAATCTATATACTCTAAGACAACTCCTTATGATAACTTGAGATTCACACTTCCGACAGCAAGTGCAACAACTTTTGCTCCATTTCCTAGTTGCAAGTGAACCTCTGCTTTATTCAGCCACCTACTGCTTGTCAGAACCTGCAAGTCATTATAGATTTGAGGTGCACATCTAGCATCTAATACTTATGATGCGGATCTATATGACAAGTTAAGGTCAATCATGAATGTACCTAAAGCTTCTTCAAACTTCTGCTTTACTTTCTATGCAATGTACAACTTATAATTCCTTTTTCAGTGTCCATCCTTATGGCAGTGGAAACATTAGCACTTGCCCTTTTTAGCCTCTTTCTTTTTGGCAGCCTTTGCCTTCTAAGCTTTTCTTTTTCTCTTGCCTTTCTTGAAGGCTTGTTGAACTTTTCTCTTTTTGTTGGTCTTACCAACGAGTAACACAAAAGACTTTCCATTGTTCATAGTGCTCTCAGTAGTATTCAACATATGCAAAAGTTCTACCGGAGAGCATTCTATATTGTTCATGTTGAAGTTCATAATGAACTGGGAAAATAAACTAAAAAGAGATTATAGAATAAGATTAACACAAAGTTCTTTGTTCATATCAAATCTCAATTTTGACAATCTTTTAATCCACTCTATCATCTTGAGAACATGAGTCTGCACAGATATTCCCTCGAACATTCTTATCCCGAACAGACTTTTAGATATGCCATATCTTTCTATTCGGCTTTGAGCTCTAAAGAGCTCCTCAAGATTAAATAAGATAGTTCTTGCCTCCATCTTCTCATGATACCTCTGTAACTCATTACTTAAAGAGGCTAACATATAACATTGGATAAGAGTGGCATCTTATGTTTTTCATAAGGAATAGTTTCTCTTTCTTCAGCATCATCGGCAGGAGGTGGAGGTATAGGCTATTCAAGAATGTAGGCTATCTTCTTAACAGTGATAACTATTCTCAAGTTCCTAAGCCAGGCATTTTAGTTAGGATCAGTTAGCTTGTTGGTATCAAGTATGTCCCTCAACGAGTGGTTCATCATTGAGGTCTACAAGAGAAAATATGGATAATAAGATAACATTACAGATATTCATAAAAACAAATTAAGATGTGGTCTTTAATCCTAATTTTAAAGCTCTCGCTAAATGTCAGTGAATTTGCATAACCCCCCCCCTTTATGCAAAGACGAGACACTCCAGTGGTATCTTAGTGGGGACCAAAATTTCATTAACCCTATGATAGTGGCCTTATGTCAGCACAACAAACCACTCAATACATAATGAGTAGGCAACTCTTACCAATTGTAACCCTTTTGTAATTTCTGGTCTTGTTTAGTCTCCAGAACACTTGTGACCTTGTGGCATTACAACAAATCACAAAGTCTAGTTAGATTTAACCCATTTGTTACGTTATGAGAGTGGGTTCATGACACAACTCTTATGACAGCACAACAAAGGCATGCCAGTCACCCATCCCAAAGTTCAACCTAAGCCTTAGTCTAAGTCATTATCCCCTTGCTGTAAGGGATTTGTAGAAGCATAACAAGCTCACACAGCCTAAGGACAACTCACTCAAAGTATAACAACTGAAGACTATGTGGGTCATTCTTAATGCCTCACATTTAACAATCTAATATTAGATCGAGGGGAGATTTTAGATTAAGTTTATTCTCATCAATAGAGGGGCTACATATATATAAAACTTTGGAGTATCATATATATTCAAATAAGCTATATGTACTTACTACTTAGTAGCACATTCCACATATTATATATATATATATATATATATATATATATATATATATGTAATATTAGCGATGGATGATCATGGACCTTTCACCTAAAAAGTCATTACCAGAGCTAGTTGGTAATTCACACAACTATGGCAAACACATAACGACATGAGCATTAGATGCTCTTGCTAGATGTGATTTCATCTCCTGAGGGTCCTGTTTGGTGGTCTCCTTCTTCTCCTCAATCTACTTCTTGATATTATAAGTAATATTTATAATTTGACACCTAGACCCAAAAATATACATCCGATAATAATAATAAATCTTGAACTAGTCAAGGGGAGTACAACACAGGAGAGAGATAGAATATACAACCTATATATTTAATAAGAGAGAGAGGGAGGCACGCACACCTCATATAACACATCACATAAAATAATGCCATTCACCATAACCATCATCATCACATGATAATTAAGTCCATGATCGTCCAACCACTCACAAGATACATCACATGTATCTAATAGTAATTATCATATAATTATCACTGATAATAATTTTAATTTAAAAAATATAATAATTATTTTTAAAATGATCAAGATAAACATTGTAACTAAACATTCAGTTAACATAAATCTAGTCTAAACTAATTTAGACTGATATCATTCACAGTTGCTGCATGGGCCCCAAAAAATTATCATTAATTAATCTCACAAGAATCACATTCTTAATTAATTAACTTTTGTTAATTGGATAAGAAGAAATATCTATAAAATTTTAGAATTCCCCTTAACTAATTAACCAGGGGTAAATAATGAAAAATATATTAATAAGTCACTAAAATAATTTTAGAACTTATAAAATTATTTTTTTTCAAAAATTTTAAGAATTTTTATGGATTTTAAACTATTTTAAAACCCTTAAAAACCCTTACATTCTTTTTGGGCATCGATTTGGGTAAAAGGGGGTCGGATCTGAACCGATAGGAGACCGACAGAGGGGGTTTTGCCTTCCCCGCCCTTTAGCAGGGCAGCTAGGGTAAAACCCTAGCCACCGCTGCCACACAAGCCAGGGAGGGCGTCCCCGCCGATCGTCCACGCCCCATTATCGACTCCCGACGACGCTGACGATGCCATCCGCAGCCATCGGCTACCCCGCAAGTGAGCGTGGCCTCCGCCCCCTTTTTCATGAACCCCGTTAATGGAAAGTGTCATCGTCGCACCTCCTCCGGCCGTCTCCCACCTCCTTGCGTTGCCGTCAGTCGTCTACGACGGTCGTGGAACTCACCGGACCATTCAAGATTATGACAATCGATGATGAGGTTTTAAAAACCCCCAAACGTGCGAGCATGAACAGAGATGCCGTCGGCTTCTTGGAGGCTGTTTGGCCTTACTAGTGGGTCAATCAACAGACTATACGATGTGTTTTGATCCTCTTGATACCAGAAATAATTCTCTGGTATCAATCCTCTATTGCTCATCCCATGAGCGACCCAGCCAAGCCATAAAAATAGTGCCCCGTGCAGAACACAAACGACAAAAATCATATGATACAATGATGAAGCGACATCGATTGTGAAAATATCAGCAACTTGGCTCTGATGCCACTATAAGGTTTCAATCAGAGATGAAGCGAAGGTATAGAATCTAATGTGAATATCATTGTCGGCATTCAAAATCGGATAATAAATGGTAAAACCCACGGTGGGAAGAACATTTTATTACTTTTGCAGGGTCGAGAATCTCCCAAAACCATAGAGACAAATGAGTGATAGATCTCGGAGTCGCGAGTTGTTCATGTGTACGACCTCTAGATGTATCCACACGAGCACAAGATGCAGATGGATTCTCCTCCACGATCTCTAGGCGCCATCCCGATCTAAGTTCCACCATCTACTAAGGAAGAGGAGAGAGAGAGAGGGGGAGCATACACTGGAGAGAGAGAGCAGGAGGAGGAGGAGGAGGAGGGGGTGGCCAGGGCAAACTTAGGAGCTTGGCCCAAGGTTTGGTCTTTCAGTGTATATTTATAGACACTTGACATTTTTCATAAAAACCCAATAAATGTCTATGAACTCCATCCTACCCAATCTATCTAGCTAGAACTCTATTTTGTACGACTCTCTAAGCCCAAATGCATGTTTAATTTTCTAACCCATTAAGTTAACAACACTTCTTAACTTAATAAAGATAATCCATTATCTAATAATGGAATTAACATGCTTTCAAATCACGATAGATACTAAGTAACACCTCGTAATCCCAAATGACATTGGGGTAAACAACCCATTTTGGAATCATTTAGTCTGCAGATTTCACACAGCTATAGACCCTCATTCATATGATGCCCACAACCAGACTAGGGTATGGTCTTAGTGTCAAACCTTATTAAGTTTTGGCTAAACTGAACCATGTACTCTAAAAAGATTCACAAGAAAACTCATTTTTTTATAATGAACTCTCATACCTTGGACATGGATTTCTGAGTACAGATCTGTAGGGTATTCTCTCTCTAACTACATATTAAGAGTGAATGATCTCATGTTGTCAACTCAATTGCCTTCGCGAGAATTCCACTGAGTTTAAATAATTGACTATATAGGACCACAAATTTGAGGTTCATAAATCAATAATCAAATACCCAATAGTTATCAAGTAAGGCATCCTTAGTGACTCAGGTCTAGGAATCAACTGTGTTACTGAGACAATATAATACCCTGATTGACAGCTAATATAATAACTATTCATAAATTCTAGGTCAAGTCGGTTCAGTGAACTTATTTGCTAATGAGCACCTACATAGGTACTTCAGTTTCACCACACTTGTGACTATGAGAACAGCCACATTCATCATATGAGTAGGTATCATGTACGCCAGTCAATCCAGATCTTCAAGATTCCTTCTTGAATACCCTATGACTATGAACATTTAAAACACATGTATCTGGATGACTGATCTCATTATCATAATCTCATTATGATTCAGTCATCATGTGTTCAGGGACTTCATCACATTAAGTCATAAATGCACATAAAAATGTAATGAAAATGTATTATTATTATTAACAAGATTGAGATATTACAAGAAATGATACCATTACAATTCATGTGATTAGTTTGCAGGGCATACATCACTTTCAGAAGAATAGCCCTCCAAACAAGAAGAGATGAAGGTGTTTTCCCATACTTCAGAGCTAGGATAACTCTCCCCTTGATGGCATGAGCCCGTTCTAGGACTATACCCATCGGCATCTTCAACCCCGGCTCTTTCATGGACTCACGCCCCATGTAGGCTCCAATAAGTCCCTAACTCTTCGGCCTCGACGACCATGGGCAGGGAAGGCCGATTGCAAACGAGCATCCAGGAAGTCACCCAAGAAGACTACAAAGCACGGAGATAGGGCCCCGATGCCTCGACATAGTAACACCTAAAGTATAATCCAGAGGTGCAAGCCCCCGTAGGAAGGCTCGACCCAAGGGTTATCTGTGTAACAGATTTTCTCTCCACAACCCTTTCTCAGGCTATATATCCTGATTCCTCCCCTCTTTCTAAGGCTCTGTAATCTCATCTCAACAGGTGATGTAACTTAGTTCCCAGGAATATAAATGCAAGTGTTGTAACATATGTACCGGTTGTTAAGACAAGGAAGCTCTTAACTTTTACTCAAATATAATTCCATCCATTGATCTCGCGTTTTATAACTTACAGCACTTTACTCTCAATTAGTTACATGATTACCTCCGACAAATCCAAGTACATGTAGAAGATTTATAATTTCGATTGCATGTATGTAGACGTGAAAACACAAGGAATCTGGATCCTTTTTGGTGTACCAAATTTGGGTTTCTTATACATGTGGCCAACAGGCGATATATGATTGATATTGGCACGAAAGATTCAAGGTGTCGTGTACAGCTAAAGATTCAAGGTGTTGTACTTCTTCATATCACATAGATACGATATTTTACCTTGTTTTATAACATATTTTACGTCAAAGGAAATAGCTCCTTAACCGACTTAATTATTAAAAGGATATTTGCAAGGACATCTCTGATAAAAGTTTCTTGCAAAAAGTATTTCTTAATTCAAATAGTATATGTATCTTTATTATAAATTAAAGAGAGAGAAACTCAGCCCAATAAGACCCTATAAGGATTGACTCAGCTCACAATCCACGACGATGTCGGTTAAGGCCTAACAAAGATTGACCCAAATTTCAAGCCCATGCTCCGTGCACGTACTTATCTCACGGTCCACGTGGCGCCCTATCAAGTGACCATTATCACACTAATGACAGGAGTTATCCCAGAGATTAATGGGCGTCATTTAACACCCACGTCCTCATGTTATCTGCAGGGCGAGAATCTAGGATGACTAATTTGAGACAAAAATCTAAAGTCTGAGATTTTCTTTTCTTTTTCTCTTTTTTCTATTTCCTTTTTTTTTACTTTTCTCCTTCTCTTTATTTTTGATCTTTCTTCTCTCTTTTTTTTCCTTGCTGCTTTTTTCAGAAAATATTTTCTCCCTTTTTTTAACCTGCTACAGTAAAGAAAATAAACCGTGAGACAATTAAGAGAGGGAGAGAGAAACGGAGAAAGATAGAGAGAGAGAGATGAGGGAGGGGTTTTATCTTATTTATATATGTATATATATATATGTGCTAACAGAATGAGAGAGAAAGATAAAGAGGGGGAGGGAAGAGAGAAAATGACAGTGAGAAAGAGAGTGACGACGGGGAAGGGGTTTTGCTTTTCTTCCATTTTTTTTGCTTTTGCTAGAGTACTAAATAGAAGAAGCATGAGAGAGAGAAACGGTAGAGAGAGAAACAGAGGGGAGAGAGACGAATGGGGGGTTCTTCTGCCTATTGTTTTTTTGTTTGTTACAGACACTCATCCCGTAGAGAGAGAGGGAGGGAGGGAAGAGAGAGAGAGCGCGGGAGGTGGGGGGGGGGGAACGACCACGGCGGCCTGGGAGGCGGTCCGGCGTGCTGGAACGGTGACCTGCAGGGGAGCTCGCGGCAATCTCTGACTCTGCATGGCGGAATGGGGAACGGGTGCGGCGGCAGGTGCAGGGGACCGTGACACGGTGCCGCAGGGGAGGAGTTGAGCGGCGTTGGAGGGGTGATGCCCAGCGGTGCGGGGTGCCAGTGAACGGCCGGCAGGGAGACACCACAGTTGTCGGTGGCGGGAGCATGGTTTCCGGGGGGGGAGTCCGTCCGGTGTGGGCACCGGCGACGTTGCATGCATGGGCCGCGGCGGGAGACGAAGGAGATGACGCCGGCGATGTTGCAGGCCAGGGCTGCGGCGGGAGGAGAAGGCCCGGGCCTAACTGCGGAACCCACATGTGTTTTCAGATATGAGATTTATCTCCCGGGGTTCCAACAGCTGCGGTTGCTGGCTGGAGCGGGTGATTGGCCAGAACAGGTGGCCGGTGGCGACGTTCTGCCCACCCTTCAGCGGCGACTCTGCATGGCGGGACGGCGAGCGAGGGAAGGGAAGACGATGGCGGTGGTGGAGGCAGCTAGCGTTGCCGGCGGAGGTGTCGGTTAAGGGCGGTGTGGCTCTGCTCGGCGGCGGCTATTGAAGCGGACGGTGGCAGCGGCGGGCTCGCGGCAGTCAGGGGAGACGTGGGAGAACTGGGAGACGGGGAAGGAGTGGGACGGTGAGGGCGGCCAGAGATGGAGGGTGGGTTGGAGGAGTGGGGCTGCGGCCTGTGGCTGGGAGGGTGGTTGGGTGGGAGAACAGAGAGGGAGGGAGAGCAGGGAGAGGGGCCGTCTGCCCAAGGGAGAGAAGAGGGAGGTGGGGTGGGATGTGCAGAGGGCAGTAGATGCGATGTTGCATGCATGGACCGCGGCGGGGTGCGAAGGGGACGGGGCTCTGCTGCAGCGGTGGTCCGGTCGGTCCTGCAGGGTGGCCGCGACGGCGGCGCAGGGAGGAGACGGAAGTGGGTGTTGCGGCCAGGGCAGAGGAGAGCAGGGAGAGGGGCCGTCTTCTCAAGGGAGAGAAGAGGGAGGTGGGGTGGGTCGCGGCCTGTGGCAGGAGGGGGGGGGGGGTGGGACTTGCAGATGTAGCAGGGGGTGCCGTAGACCTAGAAGGGCGCGATGGAGGGCGTGCTGGGCAGCTTGGCCAGGTGTTGGATGGTTCGGTGATGCTGGGAAGGTGGAAGGGCTTCACATCTCACGTGAATGTTTTTTTCCAAAAAAATGATTCAACTTTCTTTTCCCAAGATTACGTGATTATTTTATAGACTCCACGAAGAAGATTAACAGATAACTCATTAAAACCTCAACTAACACCTAACATTTACTCTCTACTCGTCATAACTCTTTTAGGAAGATTAAAAGATACAAATAAAAAAAACTCTTACGTAATGATTGTGGACACAATTCCTTTAAGCATAAAACTTGACCTATTAAGCCCACATATGGCCCAACTAGTATGAGACAATTAAACATAAATCTCTATTTGATAGTTTTGTCGGAGTTACTTGTCGATCCCGTCAATGGCTCTGCCCTCTCAACTCAAGGACCCTGACCAGACATCTATGGAGATACGTCTCTCATGCTAAACTAAACCTGCACACTACTTGTCTCCTCTAGGGATGTCAAAAATACCCGCAAATCCGATTACCCGCATTACCCGACCCGTGATGGGTCGGGTAATACCCGAATAAACGGATATGGATTCGGATTCGGGTACGTTTAAAATACCCATTTCATATTCGGATAGGGTATGGATTTAGTGCACTCAAACCCGTACCCGATCCGAACCCGCTCTTAATTACTCATTGTGCATGTTAGGCCTATGATTTTGACATGAACCCAATCCATTGCCTGTCTTGTTGAGTTTGTGAGTTTAGACTTCATGCTAAAATTATAAGAACGTTTTTATAAAACATAAAAATTACTTTAGAAATGAAAGAATTGACCGGATTTATTTTTTTCTAATTCTCATATATCTCACATTTCTTTGGATGTGAATGTGGACTCATGATTTATGGACGGATACGGATATCCGCGGATATATCCATACCCGTGACAGATATACCCGTATCCATGCCCGCGAAAATAATAAGGTACTATCCGGGTATGATATTAGTAAAATTTTCACGGATAGGGTATGGTATTGGTCTACCCGAACCGAACCCGATCCATTGACATCCCTAGTCTTCTCATCCCCACAACACTCCTGAGTGCTTGCCATCTCCACATGTACATTCTGAGCACTCTTCACCTCCTTTGAGACTCTTTTTCGAGCACTCTGTCTCTTCGTTTGAGCATTCTTCTCCTTATCTGAACATTCGTCTAACTTAAAGTATCGGAGAGTTATACAATGGGATTCCTTCCGGGACTTTCCGTGCTTGCAAAATTTTTCTGAGTGTCTTCCTTCTTTCCCGCCATATAAATCACAGAGGTGTAACATGTGATTCGAGGTACCATATTTTGACCTCTAACGAAATCAAATGTGCCAAAGAAAACTCTTTTTAATACTATGGATAATCTTCTTACGCTAGCATAGTTACGTGTGTATATATACCCCATGTGCAACGTTAAAAAGGGACACATCGTGCCATTTTCATCTTTTTTTTTCCACAGACAACATTCGCGGCAGTATAATCTTGATGAATTTATTTTCATGTAAATAAAGACTTCTCAAGGTTACCCACACTAAATTCCATATTAAAAGAATTTCTAAAAAGAATGGGCCCTCCCTTCTTCTGCTCTCGTCCGCCCTTTGGGCCGCGGCCCGCTACCAAGGACCCCGCGTTTAAAACTTGGCCCGTGGGACCCACCCACGTCATCATCCGGGCCCACGCAAACATATAAAGGTCCGGGCTGGGGAGTTCTTCCCTTCTCCCAATCCCACTCCAAACCGGACTCGATCTCCGAAGGGAGCAGACCAAGGAGAGGCCCCCAGAAAACTGTCCCAAGTGCTGATCTCTAGAACCGTTGGAGTCCTAGAAAATCGAATCGAATCCCCTTCCCCACAGCGTTTCCTTCCGCAACAGAAACAACCACAGCAACGAAAGAAGTCCAGAGGATTTTAAGAACCCTAACAGCCCCCAACTCTCACTCTCCCGCCCTCCCTTTTCGCAACAGAAGTCATCATCTTCCGCGAGTCGCAAGGTCTTATTATGCTTCTCAATCTGGGTTTCGCATCGCCTGCACCGGAGATTAAAACACTGTGCAGTTTTCTTTAGTTGTTGATCTTTTTTGATCTTCTCGTTTGAGGGGTTTTGGACGTGTTGCTCCGGAATCGAGCAGAGGGAACCGTTGGAGTTTTTGCTGAGTTTGTTCTTGTTTTCTGATCGATTGTATAGAAGAGTCGTGGGCCGTTGTGGAGGAGATAAACTTGGATGGTTAAAGGTGACGTCTTTTTGACACCAGCGGTCGAGTGCAAGATGCCCCGCAGCAAGAGGAAGCGGAACCGTTGCTGGGGCTCCGGGACATGGGAGTCGACGGGCGCTTCGCCGAGCAAGAAGTCGAGTGTGGAAGATGCCGACAGCGAAGAGACAAGAAGCCAATGCCCGGGGCTTGCAAGCCGTGCTATGAATGACGACACGGTTTCTGATAGCAATGTTCCATGTTCCAGCGAGCAGAGCGTGTTTACACGGGGAAGTGGCACTGGTTGCGGATCGTCGGGCACCATATTCCTCTCCACGGGTCCTGATGGGTGCAACCAAGACGAAGTTTGCGAGATGAGGGGCGAGTCGGAGGCCCTTGAGGCGGAAACATCAAAAAAACCAGTAGAGGAGGCTACTGAAAAGTACTGTGGGGATTCCGCTCCTGGCACGCCTAAGAATAGACCGAGACAATTATTAAAGAAGGTCCACCCGGGTAGCCCAGTTTCTGGTGTCAGGAGCTTGCTTTCTACTGGCCTTTTGGAGGGACTTCCTGTCACGTACCACTTTAATAGATGCAAGGTCTGTCTGCGTTCTTCCCTTTACAATGTCAGAATTTTTTCGTTCTTGCTTTCGGTTACACCTTCTGGCTTCCGATGTCTTGCAGGTGGGGATTGATGGATTTATTAAAGACTGGGGGTATTTATGTGGCTGTTCCTCATGTAACTATACCAAAGTAAGTAGCCAAGTCGTTTCAGTTCCAAGAGAAGACAAATTTATTGGCAGTGTGTTCTCGCCTTCCTCTGCTTAAGTCATTCAAATGTTAAAAGTTCAAGCTGATTTTGTTCATTTTTGAGAATGATTTCATTTCAATTCGTACATTTTCTATTTCCTTGCATAACTTGTATGATTTGCTATTTGCACCTTCCATATTTACTGAATATTCTTTTCTTGACCAAAAGATCCTCCCTTTTCTGAATTAACAGTTTTGTTCATGACAATTCATTACAGGTGCTTTCTGCTCTTGAGTTTGAAAAGCATTCTGGGGGTGCTTCAAAGAACCAAAATGATCACGTACTTTTGGGAAATGGAAAATCCCTTTATAAAGTTTTCAAGGAACTAGAAGGCTTCTGTCTACGTGGATTGCAGGATGTGATAGAAAAGGTGATTGGTTGCCCACCCAATTGGAAATGTTACAGAGCATGGAAAGGTGATTTATATAACTTTTATTGGTAAAAATGCATAATTAACTAATTTGGATATTTGTTGACCTTATTTGTTGTTCATCACTGAGTACTTCTTTGATTTTCAGAAACATTTGAGATAGGAAGCCATGGAGTCCAGAATACCTACCAAAAAATAGATGAAAAAGAAAGCTCTCAATCTGAGATTCATAATGAGGATCAAATTGTTGGAAGGTCATATCCCCAGTACGTAAGCCTCGTTCTTTTTTCTCTCTTGATAGGGCATACCATATTTGGTCATATTGGTGAAAATTACTATCTGCTTGCACTACAAACATGATGCATTAATGAATGATTATATGCATCAGGCTATACAGACACTTACTCCCTCTCATTGAAGTCTTACCTCAACAAGGAGCCCACTCACCACCAATGAGATGAAACAGACTAAAACCTTTGTAGTGTTGATGTGTTAATTGATTATTACACTCAATTTTCTTCCAGAAGTCACATGAAAGTTGCTGTTATTGGCTTGTCCACAACCATCATGAGAATTGGTCTTTATGGTGAACAAAACCAAAAAAATGATATGCACATCATAGTGTAACATGACGGTTTGAAACAAGTCTACAGCACCTTGAGACACACCCATCACCATCCCATCAAGAGAACCAAAAACAGAAGAAACCTTTTTTGTCATAGTTTGTTCCATGATATCCTTCAGACAATGTTATTTCCATGCATGCATTATTTTGGAGCATGATTCTTCGTTCTTTTATTTTATCCTGTACCTGACAGTTCTTTTTAATACCTTGTGCCCGATGTACATCATATGACAAGTACAGGTTTCCAGAATACACCCAAGAAATCCCCATCAGTTCAGACAGAAAGTCACACACACAAGAGGCACCAGTTATGATCCATGAGACTCCAAAAACCAGCTATCATGGTTGCAGCCGAAAGACTGGCATTAGTTCTTTAAATTATGTGACACAAGAGTCACATCATAATGAGAAGCGGTTTTCAGGCTTTCCTGGGAATTTGCAAACTTTTTCCTTTGAAGATAGGAATATTGTGAGCCATACGTCAAAAGGAAGAAGACGTGCAACAAAGATGTAAGCATCCTGTTCTATTTTATTTGGCATTAATATTTAGATTAAATTATATTAAGAATGATTTCCAAACTTTTTAAAGCAAGATCCTGTAGACTATGGTATGCAGTTGCCAAGATTAATTCAGCAATGGTCATACATAGCTTGACTCATGAATTCTAGTTAGTCAAATTCATGTCTAAGACTCTCTCTCTCTCTTATAAATTTGGTTTCTTTGTATATGTTCCAGGTCAAGATCATCGGATAGTCATTGCATGCTAGAAGAGACTATAAACCCAAATAGTTCTGCTCAAGCTTGTGCCAAGAAAAGGTTTGGAATTCAAAGTTTTTTTAAGGAACTTTCTTCCTAAATTTAAAAGCTTGCTTTACCTTCAGCAAATCCATGTTTGATCAACAGTTTGTTATTTTCTATTTCATTTTTCAAGGGACTCTGATTTGCACCGCTTGATCTTTGCGGAAAGTGGTCTGCCTGATGGAGCTGAATTAGCTTACTGTGTTAGAGGACAGGTCTGTCTCTTTATAATAACTCGACATTAATCTATTTTAACATATGAGGGAACTGACAATCTCTTTTTTCCCTAGAAAGTACTCAAGGGTTATAAATTAGGGAGTGCTATAGTATGCAGTTGCTGCCACAAGAAGGTAATAACACTCATCTCTTGGGCCACTATATTCTTTGGAGCTTTTATGGAATAGAGCCTGATTCTTTCTTTTCTGTTTTGTTCAGATAAGTCCCTCACAGTTTGAAGTTCATGCAGGATGGGCTACAAAGCGTCAACCGTAAGCTACTTATTGTCTGTGGAATATGCTTTAGTAGACTACTATACACCAGAAAGTTGCAATTTGTTATTTATGACTGCATTCTACAACATGCTCTGATCATCAACTGCAATTCACTTATTTTTGCTTTTCTATATTTCGAAAGTGGATAGTTCCTAGAGCATGCCCTGGTTGATCTATCTGGAATGACACATTTTGCAGATAGGTTATGAGGTGCTTGGTTGCTATAACATGTATCAGTAGTGTTTTTAATATTATTACCGATATAATTCAGTAATAGGTGCTCATTTATGTTTTATCAATTTTGATATTCATGCATTAGAAAAAAATTATTATTACTCTTCTAAAGAATTTAATGTCGGCTAAACATTTTCTTTCTTTAAGTATTATTGTTCAGACTTCAAGAGTCCTCAAACTCTCTTCCTCTCCCCCTCTCACCTCTAACTCTTTCCTTCTTTTTTGGTTGCCACTCTTCATTTTTCTCTTTTATCAATTGCAATATTGATACATAGACTCTCAAATATCAGAATCAAAATTAATAATACAAGATATGATATTTTAGTGGATAGTTGACAAAAGACTGATGAAAATGCCACAGTTTCACTGAAACTATCTTTTTTTTTCTGCAGTTATCGTAACATTTTCACTTCTAATGGTGTGTCGCTTCATGATCTATCCATCTCCCTTTCAAAAGGTCAAAATTTAACTGTTATCCGCAGTGATGATGAGTGTTCAATTTGTGGAGATGGAGGAGAGTTGATTCTCTGTGCTCAATGCCCCAAGGCATTTCATATAGGTGGGTACTTTCTCTCACTTGATATCAGTTTCATTTGGCTTGCAAGATGAAGGTTGTGTTTTCATAGTTTCTCATAATTTTTTGTTTCCTTTATGAAGTTTCTATGTTCTATCATTTTTTATTTTTTTTAATCTTACAATTTTTACACCTTGTATTTTCATGTATGTGCCTTTTCTTTGCAACAAAGAATTTTAGATGTCCAAAGGATTAGTGTTGTTTCTAGCAACCACGAAGTTGGTCATTATAAGTTCTTACCTGATGTCTCTGCCAGCAAACTTTCATGGATAATGGTTGACATGTACTCTACATGGTCAGTTCCTTTCTCCTATCATTTTTGAAGAGTAGCTTGCAGTAATGTTCTCTTCTGATTAGCACAGGATTCCTGGTCTATTCATCTTCAAGTAAGAGATGAACTTGTCAGTCTTGTCTAAACCACTGATAGTGGTTAGTGGGTTACCATTAGTTCTGCAGTTTAAGCATGTGCTAAGTAAAAGTAACTCAGAGGTGTCTGTAGAGTTGGAAAGGATCCAAATGAGAAATGCAATCAGTGATTATTGCAATCTTTAAGCCGCATTCTTATCAAGTAAAAGATAAATCACTCCAAAAGATCCTCATAGCTTTTTCTTCTGTTTATTTTCGTGCAAATTATTTAAATTGCAGAAAGGTGAATTTTTCCACCTTCCTAAGTTTATGCCCACTTTGAATAGGATCAGGTGGAGTCTGCCAACTGTTTGAGAACTTACAGTTGAGAGAGGGTCAGCACCTCCAATGCACTGAGTAGAATGCATGGAGTGGAGTCACAGTGCATGGATGCCAAAATATAGCACAGTGTCAAAGCTGCAAAGGCCTGACACCATAGTTGTGTTTGCAGGTCCTTGGCTATCTTTTTTTAGAAGTTGATCCAACACCCAACCAATGACCTTGCCCCTGCTTTGCAGCCTCTTCTATTACAGAGCACCTTTTTTGGTTCATTCTTATTTTCTTCCTTGAACTGTGAGGTTAATAGGGTTATTGTGCTCAGAGGTGTAGCATAACATGATGTTATCATGCAGTGCTTTGTGGAAAAATAGGCGATGGAACATCTCAAATATGTAGGTGATTGATGCTTTAAGAAAAAATTGACCATGGTTGTTGTTGGATCGAGTGTCTTGTTCCCTTAAGAGGGACTTTGGCTGAAAGAAAGGGGAGGGGGTGAGACTATGTATTCTTTTTCTCTTATTTTATCCTGACCTTACCCTGAAGGCATTACTGCATCATCTTCTTTTGTCGGGGAGTGGAGGGGCTCCTGAGATTATAGGTTTTATTTTGCTCTGTTGATCCTTCCTATGCTTAACTAGAAGTATGGCATCAGATAGATTAAATGGTGGGATATGGATGATCTGATGATGATCTTGCTTTGCTGATCATACTCTGAAGACATCAATGTAGTGATCTAATCTGGATGAAATTGATCAAATCTGCCAGCATTGAGGTCAGAGCAAATGAAAAGTAATAAAATTACAGAATCGAAGGTATTGGCAGGGAACCAACCTGAGCTGTCAAGCTAGATGAAGCAGTCCAAAACTGGCCAGAGTTGGTCTGTTCTTTACATTCCTACCTTTTCATTGCATCTATCTATAGTTTCATAATTATTTAAGGGAACCTACTGAGCTGCTTCAGAACTGATTATAGTTTTTCTTAACCCAATAGAGGTAACTTCAATATCAAGGCAGTTTATTAGAAAGCTTAGATAGAAGAAACAACTACATATACCTACTCTGTTTAAGCTTATAGATTTGAATAGAAACATATGCTATGAGTTCTTGATGACCATTCATCTCTAACAAGACTTGCATATCAAGCACTTCTTTCTTGTGCCATGAAGGATAAGATACATAAGGGGATGTCCTAATTTAAAAGGAGCCATAGAAAAGAAAGATTTGGAGACTAGTCAGATTAAAACTGAACTTTTACAATGAAACGTTGGTCGTAATCTTGTGAAATATGAAGCAATAGTTGACATCTATGGAGAATAGGTTGAAGGATTATTTTTTCCCATTCACCCTTTGTCCAGTAATTCCCTCAAATCATGTGTTGCTATCTTTCCCCCTTCCTTCGACTATTTTCCACTTGTTGAATGAGCTCAAATGTGCAACTATGAAGGCATTTTTCTACCCCGCTGGTTTGTCTCATGAGACTTTGACAGATGCCTGTCCAAAGTTACCCTACCAAGGTCTTGTGCTGGATCAATGTCATAAACAGCAGCCAGTCAGAAATCTCTTCTAAATCTTTATATCCTTCATTGATATAGCTGCCACTAGGTTGAAAGGATAGTACTTATGACCATGATGATGATTGATGGAAAACAGAACCTGAAAATATAAGCCTTTCACATTGATGTGCATGGAACTGTAGGATGGATGAAATGGTGTACTATCTTCTGTAGACAATGTGATATGGAAATAAAACTAGTATTGTATAATAGGAAGTAAGAACCGTTAGCAAAAGCAGCGCATGAGTCTAACATGGGATTTACACAATGGGGATGTTAAAAATCAGCACCAGAAGAACTACTTGATAATGAGGAAGAAATAGGTAGATTATCCAAAGAAAAATGCAGAGGAAATCTCAGAGAAGATGGAGAGATGATAAAGTTGGTTTGGACTTTAGTTCTGAGAGGTCAGCAATTAAAACAGGAAACATCGTTCTAGGGAAGGAACTGTGGAGTTGACAGATAGCAAGGAACTTGGATGGAAGTGTTTCACGCGGAAAATTAACGAAAAGATTTGTGTTCATTTATTGAACAACGATGCACATTTGTTTGCTATTTAATTATCATGTGCATGATTATTTCCGTGCTTTATGTTTATCAGACGATTTAGGGTTCATGTACTGGACTTTCCCCCCGACCATAGTCGGTGTTAATTTACATTGACATATAGTCCGAACACCTTTGATTAATTGCCAAAGGTACCCTTAGACCTCTACAATATTCATTGTGATATTGTGAGTCTTGCCTAATAGATTTGATCAAAAGGATCACCCATTAAAGATACACATTTGCAGGAGAGAATTGAATATTTCATTCTTTGAGTTCATGATACATGGTATGTGAAACCCCGATAATATGATTAGGTCATTTTGTTTACATTTGATCCTGAATCCACCATTGGATCTACATTCGGTTATGATCAGACTTTCCTATTTGCCTTTTAGCACAATCGGACTATCAGATTTGATATCTAATCACGATTAGACTATTGGATTATATTTCCAATTAAGATAGGACCATCAGATTTGTTCTGGGTCACGATCAGACCGTTGGATTTGAATTGTATCACAATCGGACCGTTAGATTTGAATTGCATCACAACCGGACCATTGGATCGCCAATAAGATCACCATCGGACCATTGGATTGACTTTTGGTCGTTATCCGACCGTTGGATTTATTTCCAGTCAAGATCTAACCGTTAGATTTAAATTTGATCAAGATCCGACTGTTGGATTTATTCTAGATCATGATCAGACTGTTGAGTTTAAGTTTCATTCCGATTGGACTGTTGGATCGTCATTATGATCACAATTGGGCCATTAGATTGACTTCCAGTCATGATCTGACCATCAGACTTGTTACCAGTCAAGATCAGACTATTAAGTTGACTTGATGTCCATCCAATAATACGGTGTGTTGGCCATAGTAAAAAGTTCAGGAGGATTCTCTATCTATCCATTTCTAGAGAGAAGCTATGGGGTTTCGAGAGAGAGAGAGAGGGTTGTGGGTGGGGGGGGGGGAGGGGCTCCGGCCGGAGGTGTCAATGGGCGGCCGATGCCCGAGGCGAACCGCTTCCGGTCACCTCCCGTTTCCTTTCGCTGCCGGCGGTCGGGTCACCTGCAGCGAGCCTATAGGATGTCGACCTCCCGTGGGAGGAGTGTCTACGGCGGCGGGGAGAAGGGTGGTCTTCGGAGGTCCTTTGCAGAGCTGGTAAGGGGTATGAGATTGTAGGCCCAAATTGCCATGGGGGGAAGGTCTTGTTTGGAGTTGGGGGCCTCCCCCCCCCCCCCCGATCTGTTGGTCGGCCATGGGGATTGGCTTAACAGGTGCGTTTTTTTCTCATCGTTGGAGGGTTAGTCTCGGGCCTACTCAGGATTGGACAACATGAGGAGGCGGAGCTAGGTGCCTTGGTGGCACATGGCGTCGTCATTCGTGTCTTGCCGTGGACCCTCTATAGGGGGGCATATACGCACCCGAGAGAGTTCGGCGCCCATGTGAAGCCTACTGGCCTTCCCATCGTGCTCTGTAACGAGCAAGGGATTGCCTACATTCTGCTTCTGCTAGGGGAGGTGGAGCCGGATAGTTGTGCTTTTATTCTAGCCGGTAACCTATTGGTAGTGGAGTCCACAATGTGGATGGCTGCGACGGCGGAGGTGCTGCCGGTCATCTCCCTATCGGTCGGTGGGGCAGAGTTCGTCATTAGGGTGCCTTTCCGTCCGGTGGGACAGGGGCGACACCGGCCCTTCCAAGGCCATCTAGGGCTTCACCCTACGGTTGTGGAGGTAGAAGACGATGGTGGGGACCCCAATTCAAATCGCCCACCCTTGGGCCCGGCGAATGGGCCATTGGGCTAGCCCGATTTGGTGGGCTGCTCTCCTGGGTTCCTTCGGGCACCCATTCACCCCGATCCAACTGGGTTTACCTATAACTTACCTAGAGGATCCGGGAAAATGGCGGTTATCGGTATCGTGGACCCGATACAGGTCTTCCTCCCCGCCCATCCGCGGCTTCTGGTTCGCTCCTTCTTCCTGTGACTTTCGATGTTGGTGAGCAATGTCCGGTGAAGGCCACAACACTGGCGTTCAACGACGGGCCACTGCGATGCTCGCCACCCAGCTCTTCTCCTCTGCCTTGATGCGACCGTGTGTAGCTACCCAGGCACCCGACGGTTGCTGTAGGTCAAAAATCGCGGTTGTACCAGGAGCCCCTAAAGGCCGTTGCCCCATCGCCGACTGTCGAAGACTCTCACGGGTCGCATTTGGTTGGAAGCCCTCTGGCCTTGCCTTGGCAGGGGAAAGGAGGGCCTTGTGGAGGCAGCCAATGGCAGGACCGACGATCCTCTGCTGAGGTGGAGGGAAACTTCATACCGACTGGCATGGGAGAGCTTGGTGGGAGTCGTCGAGACACGGAGGTGGTCGATGGTGCTGCAGATTCTGTTGGGGGTGTCCCTCTAGCTGTAGTGCTGTCTCACGGCCACCCTCCCATTAGGTAGGAGTTGGACCCAGTTGACATTTGCAGGGAGCAGGTGGAGGTTGCATGCCTGGCTCAAGACTGCCACCTCGATCTGCGACTGTTGCTCGAGGAGGATGTAGGCACTGAGGGGGGTGACAGATATTGTGGGTATTTTTTTTGCGGTTACTGAGAAGGATTTGAGGGTTATTTTTTTTTTCTAAAATCAACAAGAGATGGGGAGCGTTCTCAGTCGAGGTGGTGCTGGGCTGAGGAGGAGGGTGGGGTGGAGGGGGATACCTCTATTGTTCAATGAGGATAGTCTCATGGAATGTATGGGGTTGGGTGGAGAGGAGAAGAGGAGCGGTGAGGGAGCTGATTAGGAGGTGTAAGGTTGATATTCTTTGTATCTAGGAGACGAAGTGTGAGGGGGGTGGTGTGGCACTCTCGAGGGAGATTGGAGGGGCTCGCCTCTCTAAGAGGGTTGCCTCCTCGGCAGTGGGTAGGTCCGGGGGTATTATGATCCTCTGGAACCCGCATTAGGTGGAGAAAGTGTTGCATGATAGGGTGGTTAGCAGATGGGCTGTCTCTTTGCATTTCAAGAACATTAAGGATGGCTTCTCTTGGGACTTCAGTGGGATGGATGGCCCTCAACCCAAGGAGGAGAAGCGACAGTTGTGGGATGACATGATTCGACACCACCTCTCCTCAGGGCGGCCATGGTGTGTTGAGAGTGACTTCAATGAGGTGGCAGTCCCATGGGAGAGGACAAGAGATGGCACCTATAGTGGAGACATGGAGGATTTCTCAGACTTCATCCAGGAGGCACCTCTAGTGGATATCGGCATGGTACATGGTTGTTTCACTTGATCCAACTTGAGAGCAGATGCTTCCTCCTCTAGGATGGATAGGTTCCTGCTTTCTATAGATTGAAAGGACCACTTTCCTCTTGTACAGGTGGCACCTCTAGCGAGATCTATTTTTGACCACAACCCCATCCTTTTGAAGACTAGCAGGATGTATGACAAGCGATACAGTTTCAAGTTTGAGCAGTTCTGGTTTAGAGAGGCAGATTTTATGAAAATTGTCTCAGGTGCATGGTTGCTCAAGCTGCAAGTTTCTATGCTATAGGTACTTTGGTTAGAAGGTTGAAGCACACGGCGTAAGCTCTTCAAGCTTGGGGAGCTGATAAATCCCTTCCAGGAAGGACAGTGAAGCACAAGATTTTGCAGTAGCTAGAAGGTCTAGACTGCTTGGAGGAGGTAGGCCTTATGGATGATGAAAATATGGCAAATAGAGGCACATTAAGGCAGCAATTTGACGAGACACTATGTAGATAGGAAATCTACTGGAGACAGAGATCGAGAGATAGGTGGATTAAAGAGGGGGACAGTAACACGGCCTACTTTCAACATCTTGCTTCTGGAAGGAGGATGGTCAATGCCATCTCTTGTATGAAGGTGTAGGACCTTTTCTTCTCTCCAGAGGAGGATATTAGGGACCAGACGAGATTTTTCTACTCTTCGTTGTTCACTAAGGATGAGCACAGTAGGCTGAGGATTGCAGATGATCTCCTCCCCAATCTGTCTCAAGAATAGAGGGAGGAGATACCTCTTGGCCCTTCTCTGAAGAAGAGGTCCATCGGGCAGTGTTTTCTCTTGCAGGTGACAGAGCTCTTGGGCCGGATGGTTTCCCGCTGGTCTTTTTTCAGAAATGTTGAGAGATCATCAATGGTGACCTTTTAGCAGTGAGAGAGTTTCAGGAGGGGAAGTGATGCAGAGCGAGACTTGTGACGTCGAACTACATACTCGTTTGACATTTTGTACGGTGGTATTATTTACACTGATAACGATCAGAGTCGTAGCAGTGTCATTTTTATTTTTATTATGTAATTTTTATCTTTATTTGGGTCTAATGTTGTAGTCGTCAATGTCCTAAGCAACTTTCAATTTTATAGTTATATTAGGCTCATTGGGGGTCAACTTAATGTATTTTTTATTTTTCTGTAATTTTTGGTGCGATTTTCGCACTATTTTATGAGTCTAGAGATAAAGTCGTCCAAAAAAATCATATTAAGGTTAATGTTAGCCCGACTCTTATAAATAGTCCTTGTAACCTCTCTTTTCTAATAAATGATGAATTTTTAGATGTGATGTAGTATTTTCCGTGTCTATGAGAGAGAGATGTGAGAGCTTTTAGACGAGGCTCCCCTGAAGTGATCTCTGTGTGAGAGGGAGGGCGAGAGACCTACACCCCCACCGCTATCCAAACTCTAGGACTCCATTCCGCATCAGATTGGTATCAGGGCAGGCCTAGGCTTCTCCTACGAAGTCGAAGATCCGATCTGTGCCGCCGCAACCACCGTCGCTGCACAGCGAGCCCCACTCCCCGTTGCACTTCCCTGGCCCTTTCTGCACACCAGCCGCAGCCCCATCCCTGTTCTGTCGTCGTCTTCTCCAACCCAATCCCCTCACCTCTCCTTACGACCACCGTATCTACTCCCTCCCCTTCCTAGTTATGAGACCACCCAGCCTAACCTTGGCTCCCCAACAACGACGCCTCTGTCAACCCCCCCTTCCGCCGCATTGCCACTGGGTCACCGCCCCACCCTCACGTTCATCCTCTCCCACCAGCCCAGCAACACGCATGGATGCATGGACCACCCAGCACCCCATTGGACCAACGTCGTCGCCGATACCCTCCTGCAACACCCTGACTCCTCTGCCCACTGCCAGCAACGCCGGCACCCCTGCCGCAACTGCCAACTCACCATTCGCCTGCGTCCACAGTCTACAACCAGTGCCACCGTGCCCTCTCCGCCTTGCTGTCGCCGCTTCCCTGTCACCCTCACAGCGCCGCACCGCGCTGCCTCTTGCCGTGCAGGATCGGGCCAGCCAGCCACCCCTCGTGCCGTTGTCTGGTGCCTGGCAGCACCTGCAACGCCACCCCTCCACCTTGCTACTCAGGTTCAGCACCGTCCAGCAACCGGCCACAAGTCGTCCCACCTCTCCTTCTCCTTTCTCGGCCTCATCATGCCGCAAGCAGGGCACAAAAGGTATCCACTTCACAGAAGCCTGCACATCCAGGAGACCCAACAAGCCATCGGCCCAGCAGAGGCCCAACAGGATTCAACAATAGCTCAGACCGGTCCATCAACGTGGAATTACATCCTATTCTACATAATTTTGTGCACCTCATCTCCCGCGAGCTCGGCCAGGACCACCCCTCGCCCCTACAGCAGCCACTGCTACAAAGGCAGCAAGTCTGCCCCCAATCCCTTTGGCAAAGAGGCCCAAACTGGTTAGTTCGGCCCAGTCTGTCCCTTGTCAAATTTGGGGTCCAAGGTAACAGCTTACACGTGCCAAATGAGTACTACTTTTGACATATTTTTTCCGAACAAGAAGTGAGCTAGAATAATCTCGACTGACTAGCCTCAACATAATTATATTTCTCAATCTATTGTTAGCTCATTATTGAAAACCGGTGAAATTATTATTGATGGAAACAGAGCTTTTGTGGAATTCCATCGACAATGTAAAGATGGTAGCACATTGAAAACTATTAATTACATTGATTCAGCGTGGTGTACTATTACTTCGGTGGGTTCTTACATCACTGTGGGACAAGATTAGATGGCAAGACAACATGTTATCATAGACCCTGACCGGTCTAGTTGTACTATCCAGTCACCACATTTCAAGGGAAAATTCTGGTTTCCAAACCTAGACGTACGGGCAATCCGCGATCTCAAGGAGGCAGTACAAAATTTGATAGCTATGCTTGCTAGGCCACCTATGGATGTATGGGACCAATGTTTGTTTGTCGAGTCCAGACTGGCTTTGGTGGATGATTCGATACTCACAGCTGATTCGTCATATGAGATTATTGCGTCAGTCACTCTCGATGACATCTGGGATCATGATTTATTTGTTATGTCCGAGTTAGATTTGATTGATGACATTATGTTTGAGGTTGCTCCATTGGTTCATCTGTCCCATGCCATGCTACCTCCAGATCCCTCTCATGTTGATGTGTTGTTGTTGGAGCCATCTCCAGTTGACTTGATGTGGAAGGACTTTTGTAAGTCACATGAGGAGCAGCAGATCAAGATTTTCGACATGATTTTTTGCCTTGAGTTCCCTGTTTATGCTTTTGTGTTCGTCTTCGTCCTAGTTCGACACTTCAAAATCCGAGGATGAATTTTTACGAACCAGGGGCAAATGATGCAAAGCAAGATTTGTGACGTCGGACGACGTACTCAATTGACTTTTTGTATGGTGGCATTATTTACACGGATGACGATCGGAGTCGTAGCAACGGCATATTTTTATTATGTAATTTTTATCTTTATTTGGGTCTAATGTTATAGTCGTCGATGTCCTTAGTAACTTTCAATTTTATAGTTGTATTAGGCTCATTGGGAGCCAACTTAATGTCTTTTCTATTTCCCTATTATTTTTGTGTGATTTTCGCACTATTTCTTGAGTCTAGGGAAAAACTCATCCAAAAGGTCATATTAGGATTAATGTTAGCCTAACTCCTATAAATAGTCCTTGTAACCTCTATTTTCCAATTAATGATGAACTTCTAATTGCAATTTTGTAGTATTTTCCTTGTCTCCGAGAGAGAGAGATGTGAGAGCCTTGAGAGGAGGCCCCCCCCTAAGGTGGTTTTTGTGAGAGGGAGGGCGAGAGGCCTATAACCCCACCGCTATCCAAACCCTAGCGCTCCGTTCCACATTAGGAGGGCTCACTTGGGAGGTATTAATAAAACCCTCCTAGTGCTCATCCCAAAGAAGGTTGGTGCTCAAGAATTCTGAGACTTTAGGCTTATAAGTTTGCTGAATGGTACTTATAAAATCATCACGAAGGTGTTAGTAGGGAGGTTGGTCACTGTTATGGATAGGCCGATCAGTCACTTTTAGGGATCTTTCATTAGAGAGAGATATATTTTGGATAACTTCCTAGTGGCGCATGAGTGTATATTTGCTATGAAGAATCAGAGGAGAACAAGGGTGGTACTCAAGCTGGATTTTAAGAAAGCTTATGACAGGGTGAATTGGCAGTGTCCCTTTGATGTGTTAGAGAAGATGAGCTTTAGTGAGAGGTGGATTGGATGGGTCAAGGCTTGTATCTCTTCAGCTACCTTCGTGGTCCTCATTAATGGGAAGCCGTCCTCTTGGTTCCACAGCAGTCGGGTGCTTCGCCAAGGGGATCCTATGTCTCCCCTTCTTTTTGTGCTTGTGGCTAGTGTTTTGAGTAGGGTGTGGCAGAGGGCTGAGGCTATTGGTTGGATCAGAGGTTTTCCGGTGGACAGAGGTGCTCCTTCTATTTCTCACTTGCAGTATGTAGGTGGCACCATTTTGTTCTTGGCTGAGGGCAAGCAATAGTACTTCATGGCTAGGCTCTTACTGGAGTTGCTGGAGGAGGTCACAGGCCTCAAAGTTAACTTCTACAAAAGGCTTATTGTAGGAGTGAACTTGGAGGATAGGGATATTTCGAGGGTGGCTTGCTTATTGAGGTGTAAGATTGGTGAGTTTCCATTCTCCTACTTGGGCCTCCCGCTTACTTTATCCTATGGGGGCATATTAGTATTGTGTAGATCGATATTGGGCAGTCTCCCTAATTATTTCCTTTCCATGTTTCGGATCCCTAAGTCGGTGGTGAGGAAGATTGACTCCATTCAGTGTAGGTGCTCTTGGCATGGGAGTGGGGAGAGATGCAGGGGCTGGCATGACATTGCATGGGGAAGATTGGTTACTATACTAGCAAGGGACAGGGAGGAATAGGGATCAAGAATGTCAGAGACTTCAATCTGGCCCTCTTGTGCAAGTGGTTATGGAGATTGGGACATGGAGAGAAGGGGTTGTGGGCACAGCTGATCAGGCTGAGATACTTTGATAGGAGGAGAGTCTAGGACTTGGCTCCGATGTCTCTGCACAGGACCTGCCCCCTCTGGAGGGATATCTTCTCTTGCAGGGATGTTCTTGTCCCCGGTGTTCGTGTTTAACTGGGAAAAGGCGACAAGAGCCTTTAATAGAAAGGCAGGGGGTGCCGGGAGTCTTCTCTAGACGCTTTGTTCCCTAGCCTCTTTGTGGTTGTTGCAGACCCCCTGGGATCAGTCTCACAAACTTTCGACCTCCTCCTGCCTGGAGGGGCATGGTCACCGACTTAGAGGATGAATGGGTCTGGAGGTGGGAGAAGTATGGCGCCTACACTATTAGATCTGCCTATGGAGTCATCGAGGTGTTCGGCACATCCTTCATGATCAGGTGTGGAGACCAAAGAGTCTGCTGAAAGTGAAACTTCTAAAATGGAGGATCTCTCATGGGAGATTACCGACTTGAGACAAGCTGCATCGTTTCCTTCCGGACATCCAGCTGGCTTGCTGTCTTTGTGGAGAGGACATCGAGACCCTGGACCACTTGTTTGTAGGTTGCTCCTACTCGTAGGGGGTGTGGAGAGAGCTTGCTAGGAGGACCGGTTGCGTCCTCGTCCAACACAGTGATGTTCATCACTTGCTTGAGCATCGGGATAGGCCTTGGTCCGTCAAGAGCAATAGGACTGTGTGGTGGCTCATTCTTCATGCCACCCTGTGGACGTTGTGGGTGGAGCGGAACAGTTGGATCTTCAAGGAGGGAGTCTCGTGCTCAGGACACAATTGTTTCTTTTGTTTGTGTTAGAGTAAGGGAATGGGCTGCTATTATTTGTAATGTGAATTCCCTTACTTCACATCTTTTTGGCCGTTTGGGCGACTAATTTTTGATGTATAGGATTTCGGGGTTTGCTATTTTCTGGGGTCATCACAGTCTATACTTGTACATTCTTTTTCATTTTATACATTAGTGGTACTACCCACTTTCAAAAAAAAGTTGACTTGATGTCTAAGGGCATTTCCACACAAGGTGGGGGTATATTTATAATTTTTTCAAATGGGAGTATTTTCATAATTTTAACCCTTTCTAGGTATTTATGTAATTTTCCCATCATCGGAGGTATTTCTGTAATTTTCTATTTTGGTAGGGTTTTTCCCATGATTTTCAGATTAGATGGGGTTTGCCCATGATTTTCAGACTTGATGGGGTTTTTTCCATAATTTTCAGACATTACAGGGTTTTCCCATAATTTTCAGACTTTATTGGATTTTCCCATAATTTTCTAACTAGATGGGGTCCCCCCGTTTGGAGTTGGAGCAGGAACCGGGGGGGGGAGGGGGGGTCCCCCCGGTTTAGATTGAAGGTGGAACCGCGGGGTTGGTCCCGGGTTTGGGTTTAATGGAGAAGGGTCCCCCTGGTTT
This sequence comes from Amorphophallus konjac, assembly GCA_022559845.1. NCBI lineage: Eukaryota > Viridiplantae > Streptophyta > Magnoliopsida > Alismatales > Araceae > Amorphophallus > Amorphophallus konjac. The sequence continues at coordinate 339,281,290 of CM040124.1, read as the reverse complement.
GCACCTCATCACCATTCATCATTTTTTTCTTGGAAATTCTGGGTCCAACAGGAAGCCCTTAGAACCAATTTACAATAATAAAATATTATTGTGACGGTAATAGATGGAATTGCAAATTATAGTAACTGATAGAGTCACGTGGAATGTCCACATTACCATCCTTCTTAGTGTTCTTTGTATTTTTTAGTCAATTTCTTCATCATTACATCTCAGTTCTTTGAAGTTGCTCGGTCCTTAGTATGCTTATTACTTTTCTTATGAATGCTTCATTTTTTCAGATCCCCATTTAGTATCATACTGATTTATTTTCATAAAATCTTTCATATTTTACTTACCGTGCATTTTGCTTCCACTGTCAACATAGTAATTACTAATTACTATCCTAAGGTAGAGTTGTTCTAACTTTGTATGTTGCAACTAGTTCTACTTGTGATATGGCAGGTGTGCATTAATATACCGGATCCCCTTTAAGGAAGGAGATCTGGCAAAAACATAGAGCATGATGTCAGACATTGGCATCATTGTCTTAATTTTATCTTACCAACCTAGGGTTGATCATATCCATGTGAAATGCCCAAAAATTTTGAAAAAGGCTTTACAACAGAAGAGCTTCCTGGCAGTCTTTCCTTGCAAGGTTCTAGTAGGTATACGGCTAATGCAACTTTAGATAGAGCTTTCCTGAAAGTCCTACAAGTTGTAGGATGAAAACTACCTTTCTTATTAAACAGGTTAAACTCAAGGAGCAACTCAGAGTGATTCTCTAGTCATTGGAACTTGGAAGGAGCCTAGAAAATAAGGGAAAAGTGGGATATAGGGATATGTGACGACATATATTGGCACCTTGCCATTATTCAAGGCCTTGAGAATCACACAGCATATCGTCGCATATCGGTAATTTGGTGGAATAAAACTCGTTTTTTTATTGATTGGATTACTGATTGGATAGCTGTTAATTGGATGGAATGCCTATGGTGCGTACATTGCTAAAATGAAAAGTTTTCCACTTACATTGATCATCATCATTGATAAGTAACCATGTCAGATAACTTTTCTATGTTAAATTTGTTAATTATAGGTATGCCAGCTTCACTTAATTTCGATACTTTGGACATTTCTCAGTTTGCTTAGGATTGAGATATATACCAGATGGTGAATGGTACTGCACTTACTGCAAAGATGAACCTCCTTCTGGAGTTGTTTTTACTGATGCACGAATGGCTGTTCGAGTTACACGGATCATTGTGGCTCCATCTCTTGAAACGGGTTGCTGTTCCATCTGCAGGTGCTTTTAGATATTTACTTGACAAAATATATTTCAATTAAAGCATGCAATTATATTATTTTGATGTCTTCTCTCTCTCTTTCCATGCTATTCAGATGTAGCAACTTCAGCTGCATTGATTCGTTCAATGATGAAACAGTTTTGATCTGCGACCAAGTATGTTGCATCTCTGCCTTTTCTCCTCTCTCAACTCTGTTGACTTCTAAGTTTTCGTGTCAGAATATCTGATAGTTTATTTAACTCTATAGTGTGAGAAGGAGTACCATGTTGGCTGTCTGAGAAGTAGCGGCTTATGTGATTTGCAGGTAACAAAATTCACAGAGTTGTTGCCTTCAATTAGGAATATTATAGCTTGTTTTAACATCATGTCAATGTGTTCTCATCAGGTTTTGCCCAAAGGCAACTGGTTTTGTTGCAGCAATTGCATGTCAATTAATGCTTATCTGCAAAATAGAGCCTTTGTTGGAGCAAATATCATTTCAGAAGTATTGATAAATCAGCTAAAAATCAAGCTCCAAGAGAAACATTTGATGAATGAGCCTGGATTTGAAGTGAGATGCCGACTACTAAGTGGGAAGATCGGTTCTTCTGAGAATAAGTTTTTGCTTTCCAAGGCTTTTGAAATTTTTCATGTAAGTTTTTAATGACCTCATGTGTGCATACTTTATGAGCTCACTTTTCAGCAACTATAGAATATGATACAATCAAGCACAAATTTACAAAAGAATGCTTTGTTTTCAGTACTAGGAGTCTACATGTAGTATTTTCCTCTCTAGAAATCACGAACCTACTGACTTCAAGAAGAATTATAGGATTATTATCATATTCTACATGTATTGAGATTGATTTCATTAAATTTGTTTGCTTACTAAGGAATGGACTTCCTTAAGCATAGGTTCCCTTTTTGGTTTGGCTAATTAAAATTGTGTATGTGCGGACATTTTCGTACATCCAAGCCTTATAGTGAGACTTGACATATAAAGCCATGACTGGCCTTGATAAAATTCTTTAGATCTGTCTACCTTTTTTTTCTGATGGGAAAGAAACATTTGATGGTGCCGCCCTCCCTCAGAACCCTCCAAATTATCACTGGACATACAAAACAATGAGAATACCCTGCAATCATCATTCTCATTGAGAGAAATGGGGGTAAAAATGGTAAACACCAAAATGTACATACGAAAAGGAGATAGGATGTAGGTCTAACATATCATTTTTCATTTTCACTGTTCTATCTCTTATTCTTACTGACGTTTTTTATGTATGTATATTTATAATGGTCAATGACAGTCATATTATACACATGCAAACCTTCACACTAGGTCCCAGTATTCACCAATGTTCCATATGCATGAGCAACAGAGCAGGTGCTAGTGCTACTGCCTTAATGTCCTATGCATGCAGAACTACAAAGGGAATGAGATGGGAAACCTTTCTTTCTCAACATCTTTAGCCATGGTGTGCCAGCTACAATTGATAGAGCTGCACAGAATCTGATAAAGGAAGAGATAGGCTCTAGAAAAGCTTTCTTTTTCAATAGATATTACTGAACGTGAGATAAATAGGATGTGTCCTCGTCATATTTGGTGTTTTTTCTTTGGCGGTATTATCTCCGACATAGCTACATAAGAGAAATAGGAAAGAAAGATCATGGGAGACTAGACAAGCATCCCTTTGCATTATATAGCTGCTCTTGTTATTATGGAAAAAATCTGCAGATACCAAGTGTTGTGTACTTCATTTTTCAATGTCTTCGATATAAGAGTGGGTTCCTGGGATCTATTTATGAGACGCATTAGATATAGCATGCCCCAATGACAGACAGGCACATTTATGAGTGCTTTCAGTCATAAATCTACTCTGAACACTAGTTTGTGCTTGCCCTTGCAGAATGGTTTTGAACCCATAACTGAACAATCTGGTCATGATCTTATACCTGCCATGGTATACGGGTAAGTACAGTTTGCTTTTAGTATAATTCTATATGCTTTTTCTTTCTGGATGGTTTTTTACATCAGAGGTTCTTTCTCTGATTATAAATTTTCTCCCAATTTTTCTAACATATTCTTTGTAACACTCTGCAGTAGAAATATGGGAGGTCATGAACTTGGGGGGATGTACTGTGCAATTTTAATTGTGAAGTAAGATTTCACCATTTGATCTCAACATGGAATCTATATTCTTTTTATGCTCATTTTTTTCCTAGACAGTCTACATAAGATTATCATCTTATTTGTCACATGTTTTGGGAATTCAGTTCAGTGGTTGTATCAGCTGCAATTGTCAGGGTATTTGGCAATGAAGCTGCAGAAATACCTCTAGTCGCTACAACCCAAGAAAGCCAAGGAAAGGTGTGATGCTTATTTCATAAATTTATCTGACTTAAAGTCTTCACTTTTGTTTATGTGCATAATTTCACCTGTTCAAGGTATCAAAAAGAAAAAGCATGTTTCTTATCTGATCATTTCAAGTCCAAGGACACTGTCAGGGTGCACAATTATGTGGCTTATGTTTACATATCAAAGATTAATCAATTGTTATAGAAAAATTGATGGTTGGTCCACAACCTGATGTTGGATCTTTAAACTGGTTGGTTTGAAAGAAACATCAGACAGTGGGTTGTCCTTTAAGTCATAGAACACTGGTTGGCTGCTAAAATCTATTGGATATGACTACGCCGGCTCGTAGTTATGAGACTTCTAGATATGCTTTGACGTCATGATACTCAGAGACTTGTTTCCGCGGAACTTGACTGGCATGCAACAGTGGTCTTCTTAACAGAATGCATCTTCAATGTTATCTTTATATGCCCCTCTTTATGGATTATGCAATTTTCCCAAAAATCAATGAATTTGAGAAACCATCATTTAGAAAGCACAATATTCATTCAGTGTTTCTCCTATAGATTACTGTCTTCTCCAAACATAACACTCGTTTAGTGTTTCTTTGCAATTTATCTGTTAGAAACTAGTTGCAAAGTAACAATTTCTATAATTTCAAAAAATGAAGTATTTATTTGTTCCTAACTTCCTCATCCAGAATTTTGTTTATTTGATCTGCTCCAAATAATTAAGTTTACTGTCCCTGAATTTTATTTCAGAGTCATTATTCATCCTATTTAATTTGTTGTTTCGCTTTTTAATTGTTTCTAAATTATATATAGGGCTATTTTGGATGTCTGTTCTCTTGCATCGAGATGCTACTGCGGGACTTGAATGTGGAGACATTGATCCTTCCAGCCATGGAGAATGTTGAATCAATGTGGATACATAAATTCGGATTCAGGAAAATGGCTGAGGAGCAGGTAAAGTTCATATTTTCCAGCTTTAATATTTGCTTTAGAACAAAAACGGTATTGTTTTCATCATTAGACATGGATGTTATGAGGTCTGGTCTTATCCCTTGTTCTCCTCTTTCCCTTTCCAGTTTTCTTGATTTCGTTTGAGATGTAGCTATCAGCTTGCTGCATCACTGTTTATCCATAATTGTTCTCTTATCTTGGCCATAATCTCTGTGCTTAATTGAGGGCACTTCTTCAACCTACTATGGGCTTTTCATGTTGCTAACTGTTAAAAGTTTGTTTTTTGGCAGTTTAGGAAGCTCGCCGAGGTACTTCCAATAATGATGTTTAGAGGAACAAAGATGTTGGAGAAACCCTTATTGACAGCTACTCGGTAGAGCAGGCACCACAGATTCTTTAACCGTCATCATTTTTTATATGATGTGCAACTGAAGACTAGATGTCACTGAGAGGTCTTTTGGCACATCAAGAAGTGAAATGAAAAGAGGCTGGATTTTGTGGAGGCCGCTAATACCTGGATAGCCTCTATTGCATGCAATTTTAAGTTCTCATGATGTGATGCTGTGCCAGCCTCTTATTCTTGAAACTATGCAATTTTGCTCCTGTTTTAAAGTGTGTTGATCAGTAGCAATTAGACAGACAGTATCATAATGTAAAAAAAAAATTGCAAAGGGCCGTATGATGGTTTTTGTCACTAACATCGACCAGGCACTTCAGCTTCCTTTGTCCTGCAAGACCAAGCTTTCTTTGATTCACCTACGATACGATTTCATGTTTTTTCCATAGTTCAAACGGGTCGGAATGGGCAATGATCCGAAATTAACGTCTGTAAAAAATTTCGAAGAAAACTGGGTCCTTGTTAGCATCAAACTTATTATGTCACCGTGTTCATTGTCATTCTGCTTACTATTGCATGGTGCGCCGTTAGCTTTTCAGAAAACTGAGTTATTTGGGTTCTATGGAATGTTTGTTCACATGCCATGTTGGCATGTCAGCGCCTATGAAGATAAACAGTTTCTGTGAATATGTGTATTTAGTTCAAAGAGCATTAATTCTAATTTTTATTTCTAAAGAAACTTTCAAGTTAAACACAGAACAAACGCATATGAGAAATACCTTCTCTGTTACCGGGTAATAGGAGAGTTTTCAACTGTTGAATTTATTTCATCAAATGATCTTTCGGAACAGAAGGGAAACAAAAACCTCCATCCCGCTTCCCAAACAGATGGCCACCAGTCGTTTGATGTGCTGTGAAAAGCAGTAAAACATCTTAAAATGCTGTAAAATCGGCATGCTTTTTTATGTTCGAAATGTTGCAAATCATTTTTATATTATTTTTCTTACATTTAGGGTGACTTTGATAACAAAATAAGGGACGAATAGGATGAGCTATTTCGCTTACTCGCCCTTAATCGAGTTTGATAGCAGGGTTAAATTATCGGGGGTCGATTAGGGTTAAGACTCTTATTCTAGGAATAATTTATTCTATTATTTCATATGAAATGAGTTATTTTCACAGTAAGAATAAGTTATCAAACTCAAAAAGAGAAAATCCAAAGAAACTCACTCGACCCATCTTGGATAATTTATCCTACTCTGTTATCAAAGTTGCAGAGTAATAAATTGCTGAGTTTTAAAGTCGGTTGATCCATGTGACACCCCTTTTAATTGATTTCTTATTTTCGGCCCAAAAAAACCGGGAACCAAAATTGGAGATTTTAAAATCAGTGACTTTAAAACCAGATATTTAATTTTCATGAAATTTTAAATCAGGTGTTTATATTACTTATTAGGCATACAAAACCAAGGTTCGTCGCCTCAGTGATCCCGAGTCACAACCGACTCGACGTGGATCATCTCCTCCCTCTCCCCCTCCCTCTCTCTCTCGCTGTGACTCGACCCGACTCGACCGATCCTAATGATGATCCGCACTGTATCGAGTTTTTCTAGATACGATTCAACACGCCTCAGTCAGCCCGAGTCGACGAACCATATACAAAACAACCCCTGATCAGTGTTCCAATGCCGATCCAGCCAGATGTGTATTTCATTCTTTTCATCTATTATCTTTTTTTCCCCGTCGCCACCCTTTAATCTCCGTGAATTTAGGATGCACAACACACCTCATTCATATTCTTTTGACCCTTTAGTTCAACTTCAACATCTGTGTAATCCAACGGTTTATGAGAAAACGAGTAAACCATGCTTCTAATAAGACCCCCGACAATGACTAGCATGGCCCCACGCCGCATGTAAATCCAATCATCATGAAAGCTGAGGAGAGAAGTTTCGCTTTTATTTACAATATTCACAAAAACCCAATGCCTAGGCACTGCATCAAAACAATCCAGAAAGTTGGTCAGCAATCAGCAGTAACACATATTAACTAATTCTTTCACCAGTTATGAGAGGAAACAAGTTAAAACAAATCCTTTCAATGTGCAGTTTGACGACAGTAGAACATTTTAAGTCTTAAGAACATACACCGAAACAAGGGTCAAGCAAATGTGGTTTAGGATAATTATGGAAGTACTATTTTGGGTTTTGAGTCAGGTAAAAAAGGGAAATTTCTTTTATGCTGACTCCTGAATCAATCAGACTGATATCCCATCTTCACTACAGTGAGAGAGAGGATCAATCATCCGCACCATCCAACTGTTTTGTTAGTTCTGAACGCTGTTTCTGACTGCTGCTCAGGTGGTGGAGGTGGAGGGAGGTCTTGGCTCTCTGGGTTTTGCTGGATCCACAAAAATGACCCAACCATCCAAGAACTTTGCATTCATCCCTTCCCGAGCCTTGCTGGCTTCTTCAATGGTTGCATACCTAACAAACCCAAAGCCTTTGGACCTTCCGGAGACCTTATCTGTAATGACTTTAGCTGGTAATCAGGGAACAAAACAAACAAATGTCAGCCGGTGCATAATAGAAGGCAAGGTTAGGGGAATGTTAGAATGACCCAAAAAGAAGATACTACCTTCCGAAAGTTGGCCGAAAGGAGAAAATGCCTCCCTTAGCTTTTCATCTGTGGTTAGCCTAGAAAGACCTGTGCAAGATGAGAATATGAAGGTTAATCATGATGCCACAGTTCCTCTATACATAAACAATGGGCAGCCCGGTGCCATAGTTCTTCTTTACATCACATCCTTGAAAAGGCTGTCTTACAATGCCCCACTAACTAAAGGTGTATCAAATAGGGAGTTGTACGTCAGATTGACAGGTGGACGGAGAATTTGCCCTCTCTTTTCTGAGGCTTGATCTTCTAAGCCCTAGACAACCCCACATTGAAGAGGCAAACCTTGATGATGATGACGGCCAAATACATCCATTTGTAAAAATGATCACCCACTGTTTCAAAATGAAGACTTTTATGTTCAATGGGGAACAATTTACTAATAGGAGAGAGAATCACATCTTTTCACTTCCTTTTAAAAGAATCTCGTGTGAAAGGGAACTTTACAAAAAAGGGGGTCATTCGAGGTCTTCAGTAAAAAGAACATCAGGGGGGAAAATGAAATTGAAACAAGAAAAAATTGATTCAAAGGAGGAGCAAAGATAAGTTAGGGAAAGAAAAGTTATGGAAAGACAAGGGAAGGGAATATAGATCGTTTCAACATTCATAGAATAATACCAATTAATAAAATAACAATATTACTAGAGATAAATATTTTAATAGTAATATTGCAATATATTGAATAAATGATATTTTGCATCCATATTTGGAAACAACATATGCATGAAAGAAATAATAGAATACTATGCAATAAAAGATAAATCCACTTGGTTTTAAACTTGGTACAAACCAAAACCATCGCTCCCTTTGGTTCGCACGACCAAAAAGTTTTTCCGTTGGTACCCAAGAAGATGGAAAGATATGAGATTGTATTAAGAATTATGTACCAAAAGAAAGATATAAGAACATCCTCGGGTCAGAAGGAGCAATATGATTCAATGAAAGGGGAATTTGGAAAGTAAATGTAAAATAAAGGTCACAGGGCATTGCAGTTTGTCACAGCTCCATCACAACACCTAAAGATCTAAGAAAATACTCCTTCCTTGAAAGAACAGCCCATCAAAATACACTCAGAAAACTTTACATTAAGCTATGGCACACTTCTGAACACTCTCGACAATTCTCAGCTCCTGTGATGTCCACCTAGTCACCTTTCTTAGCAAAATTGCCAACAGAGACCAGCCCCATCAAACTCACTGTTTTCTAGTTTCCAAATAGCCCAAGCTGTTTTTTTATTTTGTGAAAACTGGGTCACATCATGAAGTTTATTCAGAAATTCTGTTCAGAACAGGCAGATAGATAGCTGTTTTCCGGTTTCCAAATAGCCCAAGCTGTTTTTTCATTTTGTGAAAACTGGGTCACACCATGAAGTTTATTCATAAATTCTGTTCAGAACAGGCAGATAGAGTTAGGAGATCCACAACTTCTTAACGTGGATATTTTGTAAAAAGGAACTTTTCTGGACAGATTGTTGATACAACACTTCATAACACACTTCTGATAAGTCCGTGTTTTATTCATAAGCATGACCCCTTCTGGAATCTTCAGCAGGGAATCCACCTCTACCTTTACTCTGGCAAGTCCCAGGTCTTCTCCTTCCATTCTCTTCCAATTTACCTCTTTTAACATTCCAATGCTTGCAGCAATTGCAAGAAGAGACTTTTGTTTCCAAAGCTGCAGAGGGAGACCAAACAATCTGTAGCACACCTTCCTCCTGGGAGGACTTCAGCTGCTGATTTGAAGCATAACAGCTTGAGACTTGTGATGCTCTCTTCCACGTTTTCTGATATCACACCTGGACATACTTGTTCCCTTTTTTCCTCCCTTTTCTTTTTTTTTTCTTTTTTCCGGGGGGTGGCGGGTGCATTTGGAACCATACCAAGTAAATGTTTCCTAGTTCCCTAAGCTGCCAATTCTTCACTATTGGACATTTCTCTCTTAAGAGCTTCATCAACCTATTCTCTGTAACAACCCGGGTTTTCGGATCCAGCATTCGCGGGTCTCGAAGCTGACGCGGCGGCGACGTGGGAATGAATCGACGGCACTCTGGGACGCGAACAGGACGCGAACAGATAACTGCTATCTCACACAGCTCGACCTCACGCCAGACGGTCTCACACCGGGCGACTCTCGATTCTCACAAAGAGAAGGAGAGAAGGGAATAGCACAAGAGAGGAGCTCTCTCACGTACAACAATCTTTCTTTTCAATTCATCATATCATATCTCGTAACACTCTTGGCCTTCCTTTATATAGGAGGAGGCTATAGCAACCACACCTTTCCAACTTTACAAATAGCACATATGTCCTTAGCCTAATAAAACAAGCTTACTTACCTAACTTTTGACTTGGGGGTTTTAACCAAATAAAATACACAAAACACACATGTTTATTGACTATGACTTAGCCTAATAAGACGAAAGTAAAAAATACATGTACTAATACATGTATGTTACACAAATACGTACAATACAAATACACACAAATAAATATTATGCTCAGGACGCCGAGTCTTCATGTAGCTGAATCTCCGAGCCACAAGCTCGGTGCGGGGGTGCGACGTCCGGTAGTGGGCCCGGTGTCCCCACCAACCCTCCCGGGACGGCTGGAACTCGACTCCGTCGAGTAAGGGGGGACACTGCTCTGGTAGTGCTCCAGCAGATCTGGATCAAGGCGCTGGAGATCTTCCCGGCTGATCCAGGAATCATCAGAAGGTGGACGGTCCCGCCAGCGGACAAGGTAGCGCTGGTACACCCTGCTCCGTGTAGTGGTCACCTGCTCATCCAGTATCCTCTCAATGTGCTCGCGCGGTACTCTCGAGGCTGTGAGACGCACAGGGGTGGGCTCACTCTCAATGGGAGGAGAAGGCTCGAAAGGGTCACTAGGAATCGTTGTGGGTTCCTTGTAGGCCACTAGGTCTGCCACATTAAAAGTCGAGCTAATCCCATATTCGGGAGGTAAGTCCACAATATACGCATTGGAGCCAATCTTCCGCAAAATTGGGAATAGTCCATCACTACGAGCTTGCAACTTCTTAAAGGCTCCCGAAGGGAGTCGTTCGGGTCGAACCCGTACCATAACCATGTCACCTTCTTGGAATTCATGGTGACGCCTATGCGAATCAGTCAATTTTTTATAAGTCTCATTACCGAGGTTGATTTGCTTGCTAATTGACTCATGCAGACCTTTGACATGTTGTGCAAACTCCTCAGCTGACTTACATATCCTAGACTCGAGGGGAAGGGGAATGAGATCCACAGGTTTCCTAGGTTTGTATCCATGCACGATCTCAAATGGACTCATACCTATTGACCGATTGACCGAACTGTTGTATGCAAATTCGGCTCCAGGCAAAAGAAGATCCCAAGTGCCAGAATGCTCCCCTACAAGACACCTCAACAGATTCCCTAAACTCCTATTGACGACCTCAGTCTGCCCATCAGTTTGTGGGTGATAGGCAGTGGAAAACTTCAGTTTGGTGCCAACTAGGTGCCAAAGTGTCTTCCAAAAATAGCTAGTGAACCGGACATCTCGGTCAGACACGATGGTTTGGGGGAGACCATGCAAACGCACGACTTCGTCAAAGAATAAATGGGCTACTCTAGATGCATCAGATGTTTCGGAACATGCAATGAAGTGGGCCATCTTAGAGAACCTATCAACGACAACAAAGATGGAATCATGCTTGTGAGCAGTGTGTGGTAACCCAAGGATAAAATCCATGCTCACATCAACCCATGGTCGATCAGGAACGGGGAGAGGAGTGTAGAGACCAGTGTTCTGTTTGACCTGTTTGGCCATCGTGCACGTCCTACACTGGACTACAATCTTGGCCACATCTCTCTTCAGGCCAGGCCAATAGAAGTGCTCCTCCACAGAATGGATGGTCTTGTTTCGGCCAAAGTGACCAGCAAGACCTCCAGCATGCATTTCCCATATCAGGAAGTCCCGAACAGAAGTCCTCGGGACACAGAGTTGCTGTCCTCGAAATAGAAAACCATCCTGGAGTAGATAGTCAGAAAAGACTGTCGAGGGTCCAGCGGACAGAGCAGAGTAGGCAGGGCCAAAATCAGGACACTCTCCATAGAGTTCCTTCATGCGGTCAAATCCGGTGACCTCTACCCGAACAGTGGAAAGAAGGGAGACCCTTCGACTCAAGGCGTCGGCCACCTTATTGTCCTTTCCAGCCTTATGCCTTAGGACAAATGTGAAAGACTGGAGAAATTCTACCCACCGACCATGCTTAGGGTTTAAATCCTTCTGAGAGCTAAGGAATTTCAAAGCCTCGTGGTCCGAGTATAAGACGAACTCTTGTGGTAAGAGATAGTGTCTCCAGTGTTTGAGAGCTTAGACCACGGCATAAAACTCCTTATCATAGGTGGAGTATCGAAGCTTTGCATCAGAAAGCTTCTCGCTGAAATAAGCCACAGGGTGGCTTTCCTGGCTAAGCACTCCACCTATTCCTACGTCAGATACATCACAAGAAACCTCAAAGACTTTGGAAAAGTCTGGTAGGCGGAGGACAGGGGCTTTGGTCATAAGCTCCTTTATGGCAAGAAAAGCCTGGGAGGCGGCTTTGGTCCACTCAAAATTTCCCTTACAGATGCAATCTGTAATGGGTGCCATAATGGTGCTAAAACCCTGAATGAAGCGTCTATAGAAGGTGGCTAGCCCGTGGAAACTACGAACGTCAGGGACATTCTGGGGCTCCGGCCAGTCTACTATAGCTCGGACCTTTGATGGGTCCACAGACACTCCTTGACTAGAAACCACAAATCCAAGGAAAGTGACCCTGTCTGTCATGAATTCACATTTCTTGAGATTGGCGAATAGGGTTTCTCTCCTCAAAGTCTCGCAGACTTCCCTCAAATGATGGATGTGGTCTTGAGGGTTGTGGCTATAGATGAGAATGTCGTCAAAGTAGACGACAACAAAGCGACCAATGAGGGGTCGAAGGATTTCCGTCATAAGCCGCATGAATGTGCTGGGGGCATTGGATAGCCCAAACGGCATGACGAGCCACTCATACAGACCTTCTTTGGTTTTGAAGGCTGTCTTCCACTCGTCCCCTGGTCGAATCCGGACCTGGTGGTAGCCACTTTTCAAGTCAATCTTGGAAAAGATAGTGACTCCACTCATCATGTCAAGCATGTCATCAAGACGGGAAATGGGAAACCTATACTTGACAGTGATCTTATTGATGGCGCGGCTGTCAACACACATCCGCCAGGTGCCATCCTTCTTGGGTGTGAGCAAGGCAGGGACCGCACATGGGCTCTTGCTTACCCTGAGAAAACCTTTGTGGATAAGGTCCTCGACAATCCTTTGGAGCTCAGCATGCTCCTTGGGGTTCAACCTGTAGTGGGGAAGGTTGGGTAAGGTGGACCCAGGGACAAGATCAATGGCGTGTTGAACATCACGCATGGGAGGGAGTGTTGAAGGCAAGTCTTCCGGGAAGATATCTTGGAAGTCCTGCAGGATTGCCTGGACTTCAGGTGGGATGGAGACTTAGGACTCCTCAGGGGTAATGGTGACGACAACAGTCCAAACAGGGGCACCCTCGGCAACCTCTCTATTCATCTCACGAACACCTATGAAGTTAAGGCGCCTAATCGGGTCATGGTCAACCTTAGGGGCCTTAGGGATAGATATGATAGGTGTAGGAGAGGAGGGAATGGGAAGCTTCCCTTTGGTGGGGGTTGGGGCATTCTCCTGAATTTTGGGGGATGCAGCGGGTGTGGAGGTAGGACTCTTTCCCGTGGCCACCTTTGGGGGTGTTGGGAGCAACTGAATCCTCTTTCCATTGTGGGAGAAGGAACACTCATTGGACCGACCGAATGTAGTAAGGTCTACATCGTAGATCCATGGTCGTCCTAGGATGATGCACCCGACCTTCATAGGCACTACATCGCATAGGATTTGTCCTTGGTAGGACTGGAACTGGATGGGAATGACACATGTAGTGGTGACTGGGATAGACGTGTCGTCAACCCAAGCCACGTTGTATGGCCTCGGATGAGGATGGGTAGGTAGACCTAGACGGGATACAAAGTCTGAAGAGACTGCATTGATACAGCTCCCGTTGTCAAAGATCACCTTGCAGGGTTGAGTTTTGACCGTGATGTAGGTTTGGAAGATGGAGGTTCGACGCCAGTCGTCCTCCTGTGAGTGTGCGAGGATGCAGCGAACTACACCTAATCTTCCCTGGTTTGAACTTTCGGCAATTTCCCCCACTTGCATGCACTCGACATGCGTTCCATCATATCCTGCATCTAATTCCTCAAATTGGGCAATGAGATCAGGGTCAGGCTCATATCTCTCAAGGGTTTCTCCTTCCTGAGATGGAAGCTCCATAGACTGGGGATCGGTGATGACCAAGGCTCAGGTGGGGCAATTGGTGGCAATATGCCCTAGGTTATGACACCTAAAACAGCGGACTCCCGAGACAGGGGCTGGTTGGGAGGTGCTAGGAACGACTCCCTTTCCCTTGTCATCTCTCCTCTCAACTGATGGAGTATACTCCAGCCTAGGCACAGTAGCGGGTGCAGGTAAAGGGTTCCTTGGGAAAGGAGCAGTAGGGGCAACGGCCCTAAGTGGGGTAGCAATAGGGACATAGGAGGTGGAGGGGCCAGCTCTCTCAGTATAGCGGACTATGGGGTTTCGGGGTTCGGGTTGGCGGTAGATGGGAACCCGAGGTGGGACCACCCTTTGAAACCGCTCAACATCTCGTGCAACCTGGTAGGCGTGCTCGAGGGTGTTAACCTCCCACAAGAATAATTCCCGCTGAATACTCTCGTGTAGGCCAGCCCTAAACCGTGAGAGGGTGACGGAGGCATCCTCCATGACTAGGCTCCGAAGGAAGAAGTCATCAAATTTGGCGATGTACTCGTCCACGGACTTTCCATCTTGGGTGAGTTTCTGCCATTGGTCTAAAAGACGCTGATGGTAGGAAGGTGGCAGATACTTCTCCCTCAATTTCTCCTTCATTTCTTCCCACGTGCCTATAGGTTCCTATCGTCTCCTTGCTAGGAGATTCTCAACGTTACACCAGTAAGTTTTGGCTTGACCTAGGAGCTTCATTTTGACAAACCTCACACTTGTAGCAGGGGTCATGCGGCGATGCCAATCGAAATATTGGTCCATCCCGATCTCCCAATCAAGATATGTAGCGGGGTTGAGGGACCCATCAAAACTCAGAGCGTCAATCTTGACGTTCCGTAGGATGATATCCTCATCATCGTGGTCTCTCTCCCGAGGCGCACGGGCCTCTTGTTCTCTACCTTGGGGAGCCTGATTTTGGCGGGCTTGCTCTCTTTCCTCCCTAGGATTGGCTACGGGATTGCCGTGGCCATTCACTCTTCCTTCCTCTCCCTTCAGTCGATCCTCTAAGGTTCGGATCCTCTTATCGAGTTCCGTCCGTAGTTGGCCTATGGATTCTTCAAAGTGGGCCATGAGGTTGTGCTCGAGCTGGACTAGCATAGCAGTCACGCTCTCCTGATTCATGGGTAGCGTTGAGAGGCGCTCTAGACGGCCGGATGAATTCCTAGACCAACGTGGCATGCACGACCTCGGACCTAAATGATGCAGTCCTGGGACCGATAATTAGCAAGCTATAGACCCAAATTTTGTTGGCTAATTGACAAAATGCCAATTTGAAGGGACCGGTCAGGGAGAGTTGCTCGCCCGTAGGCGAAGTAGTTGTGGAACTACCTCCTGACAATTAGGGTGCCCTAATGCAACAGTCTAGGGCCTAAGGATGGGTACATACAAGCTCTCGCTTTCCGTCCACAGCGATGCACTCAGGAGACTGGCTGTATGGATCGGGCTCTCTCTCACTTCGCGCGGCAATTGAAAAGATACTAAATGAGTAAGTGAGGGGAGCACGTACCTAGCTAGACTGAAAAGTCTAACTCCGACCGGAGACGAGGGCGAGCGGGGACGTGCGTGCCCGCACGGCGTCGATGAAGCTTGACCGGGTACAAAGAATTCACTCCACGCAGGGAGGATTGAATTATTACAGACCACTCAAAATTTTCCCGCGCAGGGGAACAAATCAATCACAAATTTTCTCCGCGCAGGGAGACTCGGGGTATGCACATCCCGTAATCTACGGATCTTCTGTCGGTATCCGGGCGACCTGGCACGGGTCGAGCCGTAATAGTGGACTCGGATACCACAAGAAATAATAAGTTAAACAGATATATAATAATAATATATATATATAGATATATATAAGATTATATATATCACAAATATATATATTATATATATTTAACTTATTTTCAAAAACCTCTTTTTTAATATATATATATATAGATATATATATATCCTATATATTATATATATATTTAACACACTCCCTTTTTTTTTCAAACTTCGCCACTCCTTTTTTTGACTTTTTTTTCACACTCTTTGTTTTTTTCTTTTTTCAATCTTCAAACTCTTTTCTTTTGTTCAAGCCTTTCGGTTGGGTGGTCAAACGGGGGGGACGGTCCACGCGGGCGGGCGACCAGGTCGCGTGCGCCGGCGCGGTCGGAGCGCCGGGTCAGGCGCGCTGGTGCAGGTGCGCCGGAGCAGGCGCGCGGGCCAGGTGGGCTGGCACTGGGCTCGGGCGCAGGGCGCCGGTGTGGACGGCCGCGACGGCACCGGTGCCTATGCGACGTGGGAGCAGGGTCGGACGGCGGGCGGTGCACGCCTTCAGGCGTGGGCAGGGCGGGAGCCTGCTGGGCGCGGCAGGCGGCGGCAGAGGGTGGCGGGAGGCGCCGGGCGCGCAGGGGCGCGGGGGCGGATGCACGCGCAGGCCGCGGCGCGGGCGCAGCTGCGCAGGTGGGTGCGGCACGCAGCGGGCGGCGAGGCCGGGCCCAGGCGGGCCGGGTGCAGGCGAAGGGCGCGGCGGGCGCGATGCGCGGAGGCCGGGCGCGGTGGGGGGGCTCTGGCCGTTGCGGCCAAAGAGGAATTTGAAAGGGGCACGGGCGACGATGCCCGGCCCCTGCGAACTGAAAAAAAAAATTTCCCTTTTTTTTAACCTTTCCTTCAACCGAGAGAGAGAGATTCACGAGAGAGAGAGAGAGAGAGAAAAAAAAAGCGGGAGAGAGGGGAAGAGATTAACGCAGAGGCTTTTCTTTTTTTTTCAAAAAAAAAATTTCTATTTGTTTTTCACCAAAACTCCTTTCAACAAAGATCTCTCTTTTTTTTTATTCTTCGTTTTTTTTCGTTTCTTTTCTTTCACTTCTAACAACCTAGAGAGAGAAAGAGAGACGACATCGAGGACGTGTCGTCGGAGACACCGTGTTGGGCTCTGATACCAAATATGACGCGGCGGCGATGTGAGAATAGATCGACGGCACTCCGGGACGCGAACAGGACGGGAACAGATAACTGCTATCTCACACAGCTCGGCCTCACGCCGGACGGTCTCACACCGGACGACTCTCGATTCTCACAAAGAGGAGGAGGGAAGGGAATAGCACAAGAGAGGAGCTCTCTCACGTACAACAATCTTTCTTTTCAATTCATCATATCATATCTCGTAACACTCTTGGCCTTCCTTTATATAGGAGGAGGCTATAGCAACCACACCTTTCAAACTTTACAAATAGCACATATGTCCTTAGCCTAATAAAACAAACTTACTTACCTAACTTTTGACTTGGGGGTTTTAACCAAATAAAATACACAAAACACACATGTTTATTGACTATGAGTTAGCCTAATAAGACGAAAGTAAAAAATACATGTATGTTACACAAATACGTACAATACAAATACACACAAATAAATATTATGCTCAGGATGCCGAGTCTTCATGTAGCTGAATCTCCGAGCCACAAGCTCGGTGCGGGGGTGCGACGTCCGGTAGTGGGCCCGGTGTCCCCACCAGAAGCATTTCCGTGGGTCTCGGACTGTGTTTTCTAATTAAAAATGAATTTTCTTAATATTGGGTCTTTGGATCCCCAAATGCGAAATAATAAATTCATTTTGGTTACCGGAGCGTGACAGGTGAATAGTACATTTTTCGAGGAGTTCGGGGTAATTTTTGTAATTTTCTATTTTTCAGATTTTTAGAACCCTAAAAATTCTATTATAAATAAACCCCCACCTCTCTCTCTCTCTCTCTCTCGTTTCCTCTCCTCTCTCGTTTCACCCTCTCTCCCATTCTCTCACCCTCCCTCTCTCAGGGTTGGCAGACTGTTTCGACCGTCTCTTCCTTCGCTCCTTTTCGTTGGTATTTTTCATTCATTTATTTCGCGGGTCGATCAATCAATTGACTAACTAGTAATCAACTGACTGATTGACGACACGGGCGTGCCAGTCACATGAGTGACGATTTATGATGCGCTCATTCTGACCCTTATCGGGCGAGAGTGAGGTTCGGTCGGGACCAGCAGTCCGCCATACCGTAAAGGCTATGGCGTTAATTACATCCCCCACGAGGAGGGAACACCTTTGATTAGTTGCCGAGATAGCGAGCTGTCGAAGCCGGAATAAAAGATACAGAGCATGCGAACAATCATGCAAGATGTCATGACCGAATACGCAGGGTTTATTGAGGTGGGGCTTGGTACATGGCGGAATACTTAGGCCCGAAAGCCGCCTTCACGCGTGACAAGGTTTCCGGTCAGGCATAACCTGGCCTTCTGACAATGTCATTTGATATACCAAGGGTGCACCCACTCGGGCATACATTAATGAGACACGAATGCTTGGGCCAAATCATGATGCCAAAGATTCGAGACGCATCAATTCAAGCTTGAAAAGCTAGTTTATTCAATTTATTCAATCAAAGAGCTTATGAAATTCCATGATTAGTATGAGGAATCATCCCATGAATGGGAAAAAGGATTAGAATTATGCGATGACACGACTCGGAGCGAAACCGGTGCAGTGCATGCGAAGAAACGGGTTGGAATGGTTAAAACGGCGCCCCGAAACGTAGGTAAAAGGGGTTAAAACGGCGCGGTCAAACGTAGGTAAAAGGGGGGAAAAGCCGTTAAAACGGCGCGGTGGAAGGTAGGGGCGCGCCGGGGAGGGCGCGCCGGATAGGGCGCGCCGCTTTAGGCCGCGCCGTTTTAACGCGTGATCGCGCCGTTTTAGCCCGATTTTGCGGAAACCGAGATTCCGTTGATTTATTTATGGATTTATTAGATTATTTTGGGGGTTTTGAGGACTTTATTGAATTGATTATTCATTGGATCGGTCCCAAACCGTTCAAAGCCAAGTCACGGGTTCGCGCGAGGTTCACACTCGAGCGCAGCAATTGTTTCGAGTTTACACTCGTTCGAGCCGAAATTTCGGCAGCATCTCCCCATCCTAAAGGATTTGTCGGGGAGAAGCGGAGGATGCTCACATGGCGGAGCACACCCCTAAAAGCCAGGTGGCGCAACGGCGGCTGGCAGACCCGAACGGATAGGAAACCCCGAGGGCTAGCCTACGAGGGGCACCATCATTCCGTGGGTTGAAAGGTGATCAGACGAAGTGACTAATAAGAGAAGGTAAACCCCGAGGGCTAGCCTACGAGGGGCACTTGACTCATAGCCAAATCATGATCGGAAGGGACAGCCAATAGGGAGGAGAAGCCCTCGAGGACTAGCCTGTGAGAGGTTTCCAACCCGTGGCCACCACGATATCCTTGAGGATAGTGGATTTAATGTTGGGCCAAAGCCCCCTGTTTATATTCACCGAACAGACCATGAGGATACATACCACGAAGGGGTATGACCCCGTGATCCACTGGTGATTCATGGGGGAATGTCCCCTCTCCCCGTCGGACAAACTCTTCGGAAAAATCGTCATGAGCAGGACAGGACATGATGTATTCGATAGAAGGGAGTTAATTGGCCTATTCGCGTAATAAACCAGCCGGTTGACTAGTTAGCAAGGGGGATTATGTTGATATCGGGGTTAGCCTGTTAGCATAAACAGTAGCTTGTTGGCTTGTGGCTTTCCACGACCAGGGGAGGGCAAGCCATTGAGCAATCGGGATAACGAACAGAGAGATAATAATACCCACAAACATTGCATTTTTTTATTATGGGGATACCCCCATCCCCCTCCATTCATGACTGGGAACGGAAGGAGGGCGATGGGAGAAGGTCCCGGGGCTCTGACCAGAGGAGCATCGAGGTGCCTTCCTCTGACCAATGGCCCTCCACGGAATAGAAATTGATGCGAGACGAAACCCCTGGGGAGAGGGTGATATCACTGTTGCCCTTGGAATCGTCAGGGCGTATGCATCAGAGAAACCACGGAAAGAAACCTCGATCCAGTATATGGAAATGAATCTTCGGTTGCATATATAGATATTGATGACTTTTATTCGAATACAGAAAGGGTGAATGCCCAGATGGCTCATTACGAATGCTCCACATCCCCTAGTCAGCATTCAAGCAGAAAGCAGGAGGGGTAAACAAAAGTGAGAAGAAGCAGGGCATCGCAAGCTCATATCCTCGCCCAGGATGCTACAATATCATACCCGCGCAGGGGTTTTCGGAGAAAAGGGGAAGAGAAAAGATGATGAAGGGGGGAGGGCTCGTATCATCGCCCTTCCCGCTTCATTTACATCACATCAGAAAAGAGAGAACGGAGAGAATCGTCAGAAAACGGATCTCGGAACCCACCTAGACTTCTTCTCCAAAGCAGAGTATCGGAACTAGCTCCTCTTCTCCGACTACGGAGGGCTTCGAGCGAACGGACCGGGGAGGATCGTAGCGGCCCTCGTGGAAACCCTTTCTTCTCCCCCAAGACTTCTCGCTCTAGGACGATTGGCTCTCTTTTCCCTTCTTTTTTTTTGATCGGATCTCCCCCCCGCTTTTTCTGTTGGCCCCTCTTCTTCTTCTATGATCCCCCTCCAGGCATGCCATATATATGGCATGTGGTTAATCCGGCGCGGTGGAGAAAGGCGCGCCGGGTTGAGGGCGCCGGGGAGCAGCCCCCTTGGCTTTTTGCGCGCCGTTTTAACGGCGCCGGGGAAAGGCCCCTTCTGGCTTTTGCGCGCCGGATTGACGGCGCCGTTTTAAGCGGCGCCGTTTTAACCTGTTCTCCCGACACGGCTAGGCCGATGGGTCCGGGGATGGTTCCGGAGACTCCAGTTGACTGTTCCTCTCGTACTGGCTCTCGGGGAGCCTTGACGGGGTGTTGACGAAGCTCTTGACGCGACGAACGGCCTTGATCAGAACTTCATGTGCTTCCGGTCCGGACACACGGGTGTCCCGTCGGTACGACTTTCGGCACTGTGATTGGTGCCTCTCATCAAGACGGACCTGTGTCCGAAGCTTCCTTGCAGGATGGCATTGCATCCTGGGTAATTCCGCCTTGAACGGCGGTCCATCGGCCGCTAATGGCCTCACTAGGGCGAGAAGCCGAACCCGTGTCGGGTGATCGGGATCTTCTTGCTGACTGAACCTCCGGCCCCTTGTTGTGGATGGCCGAGGGCATTCTTCCTCTTTCGGAGAATCATAAGGTAGACCGTCGTCCTTGATCGGACGTCGGATGTGGGGTAGCGGCATGACAGAGTCGATGCCGGATCATTGGGCAGGCTTGATCGCACTGCCGGTTGGTTGCGGGTTGACTTTGACTCTCCTGAGGTGAGGTCCCCGGTGTTCCCTTCAAGGTGGCTTGGGGCTTCGTCAGCTCGAGGGACCCTTGATAAGTTGATTTTCATCGGCTTCTGTGCTTCAGTGGGCCGTATCATTCGTCTTTGCGGCTTGGTCGCCAGGGATCATATTTTGAGTGCCAACAAATGCCCCCCAGACGTGGGTGGTGCAAGCGAGGCAGGAGTGCAGCAGTGCCTACGGATGAGCTTCGTGTGATGACGAGAGCTCGAACAGCACTCAATTCTGGCTCCGGATGCCTGTCGGACGAGGCGGGAAACTTGTTCGGCCGCGTTAAAACGGCGCGGCCGTTAAAACGGCGCGCAAATGAGCTTGTTAAAACGGCGCGGCCTTAAAGGGTTAAAACGGCGCGACAAACAGTTAAAACGGCGCGGCCTTAAAGGGTTAAAACGGCGCGACAAACAGTTAAAACGGCGCGCCCCAGGGCGCGCCGTTTTAACGACCGTGGAGCCCCCCCTATAAGTCCATTTCTTCTTCCTTTTTTCTTCACAGTCCTTCATTTGACGAAATTTTCTCTCTCTCTTCCATTCTCTTCCTCCCGCGGCGCCGAGTGAGCTCTGAGCTCGGGCGATTTTCGCCTGTGAGTAGGTGAGTTGAGTGGTTTATTGCTTCGGGTTTTGAACCCATTCTTCGGGCCCCGGGAGGCTCTTTGTAGGACTTGTCCTCGGAGCTAGATCCCTCGGGTGTCCCATTTGGCCTTGGCTTAATGCCTATGGCTGCTTTTAGGGGCTGCTCCCTCTGTGGACGGCTTCCGTTTCTTCTTTGGCAATTCCTCGAGCTGAGGAGGTGCTGCCGAAATTTTGTCAGAAATGTCGTTTTGATCAACTGATTTCTGACCTTTGTTTGTTGGTTTGTAGATAGTATGGCATCTGAATCTTCTTCTTCCGCATCCCGGGTTGCTGTGACCTGGGGGAACGTCCATTCCCTTGAGCGGGGGCTGAGACATATAGCTGCAGTGGCCGAATCTTCGGACTCAGAGACCGACACAGTTGACACCAGTCGCTTGTTCATTCTAGACGGCAACCAGTTTAAGTATGATCGAAGGGACGACATCCGACGGGATCATCCCAAAGATAAACATCTGATGGCCTTTCTCGAGCGCTTCAACCTTCGTGGGAAGCGTGACTTCATCCTGGTTCGCCGAGCTGAAGGGGCCCTGCTGGCGGAGCGAGACAGCTTGGCCGAATCTGTCATCTGCGGTATGCCCATGTACATCCCGGGTGAGCCCAGGAAGTGGGGAGCGGTGCTAGGGGTGCAGGAACTGTCTCCGGAGGCCGGGATGCTGACGAGAGCACCACAGTACACACCAGCTCGCTGGAACGAAACTGCTGGCCGTGTTGACAGGGAGAAGCCTGTATATGGTTTATTCCTCGGCCCGCTGCATTGGGGATACCGGGACGAGCCTTTTCTTTTGGACTGCTTGGCGGTCCGATTCAAGCATCAGATTTCAGTGGGGTGGTTTGGAGAGCTCAAAGCCACCGATGCTCATGCGTTCAGACCAGGAGCAGTTGAATTCACAGATTTTGTGCTGCGACAGTATGCTCCCATTCTGGTGCATGCCGGGGTCTACGAAAGCATATATGCTTCGCGGTATAGATATCCGATCTCCCGAGGTCTATGTTGTGGGATGATCGAAGTCTTCTGCCCAGAGTACAACACCTTCTACACAGCGGAAGGTGAGACTTCATTGGATTTATGGAGCCTCTCTCAGCTGAGCGGCCTACCGATAGACGGAGAGCCGTATGAAGAAGTTTGCTTCCCAGACTGGCTAAAGGATCAGACGAACGGCGAAGGTAGATATTTTACGGGCTTCGCCTATCGTTATCTGATGAAGGCGTACCGCACCTTGCTACGCCTGACGCTGGACTCGCGGGAGGCGCGAAAGCCGGGTGAGAAGAGACGCGTGCGGATGGGCACATGGCTTCAGTATTTCTTTGGTGGGGAGCAGCAATATGAAGACTTTCCCACGGTAGTTCCGACAGCAGTGGCGCGGAAGAAGAGGGCCCGGCGCCAAGCAACGTATCCAGCTGTCGCAGGGAGAGAGAGGCAGGCCGGCCCGAACCCCACAGGAGTTGACGCAGTCACGCATTGTGCTGCGTATTTAACATATTGGCTTTGTTCATTCGCCCTTCCCCAAGGGGACGAGACGGTGATTAGGCCGGAGGCGATTTACCCCGCCTGTTTGATGGCTTGGGGGACGAAGCTGTCCCTGTGCCCCGTGGCTTTATGCCTCATATACAAGATGTTGGGGGATTTGCACAAATCACGTATTCCCCGGAATTCGAGGATAGTTGGTCCCCTCCACTTCTTTAATGCCTGGGTCTGTACCCTATTCCCGGAAGCGGCTCCCCGGTCAATGCAGTCAGATCGCCCGCTGCCGCGGATGATTGAATTTGCCAGTGCTGAAGCATCCTCACTGGCGGATCAGCTTTTTGCCATCAGGGGGAAGTTGACTACAGTTCCAGTAGATTCCCCGGGAGTTCTTCATTTCTGGAGCTTGGCTGCCAGCTCTAGTCCTCTGGTAAACAGGATGCGGCAGTGCCGATTGTTTGAGACAGAGGAGTTCATTCATGAGTTGACTGGGCGCAAGAGCACAAGGCCCATCCTGGAACCGGAACTGGTTGATTGGGCGTTGTCTATCCGCCCGAGTGTTCTTGTTTTTAGAAAGAGCGGCTTGCTGTGGCTGGAGCCGTATTATCCTTTCCGCTTCAGTCGGAATTTTGGGTATGACCAACAAATTCCCTCTTCGGCGGCCCAGTTCAATCTTCCAAACAGGCACCGGGCCGGTCAGACGACTACAGAGGAAGCCCGCACATGGTGGGATTACTTTCATCGCCGGGAGGATGTATCATTCAGGGTGCCAACCCCGGCTCGTCTTCCCCGAGTGACTCCAGACTTCATCAAGTGGTGGAATGCACGAACGGGTTTTTATCGGAATTTCCGGAAAGACTGCTGGCACGTTGCCGAACGCCGCTTTCTAGATTCCCAGCGGGAGCCCATTCTGGACATTGATCCCGCATATCTGAAGAAGCTGAAGTCCTGGTCCAATGCCGAGGTGACGGCATATATAGAGGCCAGGAAAGCTGTGAAGGGCAAGTCATCCAAGTCCGACCCGAAGATGCCTGAAATCAGGAAGGATGACTATGTGAAGACCCTCTGGGGATTGTGTCGGGTCAGCAGTGACCGGGTTGCTCTTCAGACAATTCCCCTTCCAGTGGAAGAACCTCTTCCTACTGTGGCGAGCTGGCGCCCGGAGATTGACAGATTTCATCCTTATCGGACCTTCATTAGGAGGGAAGACAGGCGGGCTGACTTGTATGCCAACACCCCCTGGATATTCGCCCTGCTTCATTCTCATGGGCTTTCAGTTTCTGGTCCGTTAGAAGCCATCTGGAGCCATCAGTTACTGATATCTTTCAAGTATGTCGACGGCTGGGGGTTCGACTACTTGAGTCTATATCATCACTTATCATCCTGTGGCCATGAGGACTTGGCTCAGCTAGCGGATAAGAGTGAAACAATTGGGGACGTGTGCTGGCTGATCCATGAAGCGGCTTCCCGGGACAAGGCGCCAGTATTGCTTTACTGGCCGCTTAGTCCTCGATATACGGGGCTGCCAGGTAATGTTTGTTTTCTTCTTCAGCCATGGGGCTGTTTTCTCTGCAGTCAGTGTGCATCTTCTGACTTATATGCTTTCTGCAGCTCGTCTCTCAGTGGAGGGGACCCGGCATTGCAGGGAGTTGATATCGAAGGCGCAGAAGCCTTCGTATTTTAATATTCCGGAGCCAGCTCCGACTACAACGCCATTACCCCCTGGGGACTCGCGAAAACGAACCAGATCCCAGGTCAGGGAGGCTATTGGTAGGGCCAAGAAGGCCAAGAGAGCAGAGTCCCGTGCTACTAGAGCTCGTCGGAGGAAGGTTGCTGAGGAGGAGTCCGCCACTCCGCTTCCTCGGGTTCCATCTTTCTCTGAATTTGAGGCCGCCCGGACGCAAGGGTCCGAGGGCGAAGGTGATTTCTTATTCTTGCTTGGCTTGTTTGTTTACTTTCACCAATGTGGCTGATCATTCTTCTTTTCAATAGCTGCTGGTGCTACCTCTGCCGTTGTCGGGTTGGAGGCGGCACCTGGAGCTGCTACTGAGGAGAGAGGGGAAGAGGCCCCCTCGCTCCCTATTGAGCGCGACTTGCCTTCGCCGACGCCCCATCGAGAAGTAGAAGGTAATTTGTAGTTCGCCCGCAGGGCTTGTTGGCATATTCTATTTTCAGTCAAGGCCTGACTGTTTGCTATCTTTTGACTTCAGTCGATGTTCGACCCACGCTACTTCCCGAGGTGGGTGCCGCAGCAAGGATTGTCGTCGGCGAGCAAGGGCTTCCGAGGGACCAACCCTTAGATACTCCGCCAACGGATGTCCCCGAGGCGGAGACCCCTGAGGAGGTTCAGGCTAGAGGGCATCCTCCTAGCAGCCTGGTTCCCGCTCTGGTATCAGAGGTTCGAGAGCAAGCAGAAGACTCCTCTTCCTCCGAACAAGTTGATTATGGCGGCGGCTCCGGCGATGATGAGGGGTTCCCGATGGCGGAAACCGAGGCTGAGGATGCCGGGGCTTCTTCAGCTTACGAGAGCGACTTTTCAACATTTAGCCCTCCGAGGCTATTGGTAGCCGAGCATGGGCTACCATACCCGATTGCAGGAGAAGGGCCAGTATCTTCAGAGGCAACTCTGGGAGGCCTGAACATAGTGCCGGTCGAGGTAGGAAACCTTTTGATTCCCGCCTGCAACGTTTCTTTTCATTTCCAAGCCAGCTGGCTGATATTTGTATATGTACTGCAGGCTGAGGTGGTACCGCCAGCTATAATGATCCGTATGCCTCTTCCTGGCGTGGATATGAGCCAGCCAGCGTTCCCGCCTATTGTGCGGCCCATTGCCCTGCGGCTTCCACGGACCTATGCTGCTGCAGCGGTATCAGAGGAGTCCGGCGTGGCTGCCGAAGTTAGCGCTCCGACTGAGGTTGCAGGGGTTCAAGCCTTGGCAACTGGTGCAGAATCGTTGTCGTTGCCTAGTGGTCTTTCAGACATAGAGGCCGGAGAAATTATTGCGGATGAGGCCGATGTTACTCAGGCCTTGTCCATTATAGAGGGGTCTCTTCCCTTGGCGGCTGGCGAAACTACTCAAGAGGAGCATGTGCCTTCTGTTGCCGACACGGCTATTGCAGATTCACCCCAAAGGGCGGGCAAAGAAGTTGTTATTATGGAGGTCCCTCCAGTTGATATGGCTGCAGTGGTCGGACCGGGAGTGGGTGCCGTGCAGACTATGCCGTCGACGTCCCTCGGGGTGGCCGACGACATCTGGGCTGAGGTGGACAGCAGGGTAGACTTTCGGCTCCCCGAGACTTCGCCATTGGGCTTACAATTTTCTGGAGACATGGTATGGCAATCTCTGGATAATCTCCAGCGGGCCATGTCAGCTTCTCCAGACTTGACTTATGCGCAGCTGAGAAGCTTGGTGGACCACCTCTCCCGGCCGCTACTGGCATTTGGTTGCCCCATGGATGATTGGACCCCACGGGTTGTGATGTTGCTGAAGCACGCCAACAGGCGGGATTTCCTGAATCGGGAGGTTTCCGATCAGCTCGCTGCTGTGAAGTTGGAGAGGGCAGATTGCCGCACTGCCGTCAGTTCACTGAAGGTGACGGTGGGACAGCTGAGGGACGCCGCTGAGAATATCTCGGAACGTCAGCTGCTCCTCAGGGCACGGATAGATGAATTGCGTGCGGAACTAGCTAAGGCCGAGGCCGAGCTGCAGGAAGGCGAGCGCCTAGAAGTCCAGACGACAGAGGAGGCCGACCTGGCTGAAGGACGACTTGCTTCACTCAACGAGAGGTTATTGCAGCTGACAGCCACCGAGACTCGTCTGGAGGAATTGACCCAGTACCCCTCGCTGGGCCTTTTGGAACTAGGGGACATCTTCCGGCGTCCTCTGCCGTAGTCTTGGTTTCCCTTTGCTTTTTGTTTCCTTTCCTTTTGGAAGCTCTGTTCCTTTTTTTTTTGTCTTTGGAGTTTATGTACCCTGGGGGATGCCCTGGGCAAAAGAATGTATTCTCCACTTTTATTAAATGGAAGCATTTCTTTTCGTAGTCTTGACCACGACTTCTTTTCGTCTTTTCTTTCTTTCGGCTAATCACCTGAACCCGGGAACGAGTGCCAATAACGCAGGAGAGCGCTCACGCCTTCAGGGAAGGGATGAGGTGTTCGCTCCACCGCGGTGTAGCCGTTCCTGGGACAGGGCCTTTGCCAGGTTTGGGGGGAAAGCGACCGATCTTGCCGATGGTGGCAAGGGTCGAAAAGGGTAGATGGTCTTGCCGATGATGACAAAAACCAGAAGGGTAGCGACCGATCTTGCCGATGATGACAAGGGTCGAAAAGGGTAGACGGTCTTGCCGATGGTGACAAGAACCGGGTAGGTAGCGACCGATCTTGCCGATGATGACAAGGGTCGAAAAGGGTAGACGGTCTTGCCGATGATGACAAAAACCGTTATAGGCAGCGACCGATCTTGCCGATGATGACAAGGGTCGAAAGGGTAGACGGTCTTGCCGATGATGACAAAAACCGTTATAGGTAGCGACCGATCTTGCCGATGGTGACAAGGGTCGAAAAGGTAGACGGTCTTGCCGATGATGACAAAAACCGTTATAGGTAGCGACCGATCTTGCCGATGATGACAAGGGTCGAAAGGGTAGACGGTCTTGCCGATGATGACAAAAACCGGAAGGGTAGCGACCGATCTTGCCGATGGTGACAAGGGTCGAAAAGGTAGACGGTCTTGCCGATGATGACAAAAACCGGAAGGGTAGCGACCGATCTTGCCGATGGTGACAAGGGTCGAAAAGGGTAGACGGTCTTGCCGATGATGACAAAAACCGTTATAGGTAGCGACCGATCTTGCCGATGGTGACAAGGGTCGAAAAGGTAGACGGTCTTGCCGATGATGACAAAAACCGTTATAGGTAGCGACCGATCTTGCCGATGGTGACAAGGGTCGAAAAGGTAGACGGTCTTGCCGATGATGACAAAAACCGGAAGGGTAGCGACCGATCTTGCCGATGGTGACAAGGGTCGAAAAGGTAGACGGTCTTGCCGATGATGACAAAAACCGGAAGGGTAGCGACCGATCTTGCCGATGATGACAAGGGTCGAAAATGGTAGATGGATGTGTGTAAGTGGGATATCGGATGAAGACCCTCGCCCTGACCTTGTGAATGGCCTTCCGGATGGAGGATGGTTCATCACTATTCATCATTCTTTTTCTTTTTATTCACATTACCGGCCTAAGTGCCCTTTCGGGTTTTCACCGAGACCAGCCCCCTCTTGCTTTTGCCCACGCGCCCTTTCGGGTTTTCACGTGGCGGGGTACCCGATTTTGCCTGCGACGCCCTTTCGGGTTTTCGCCCCAGCTGGGTTATAGCCATTTTTGCACTTGTCCCGATAGAGGAGCAAGTCTGGCGGGGTATCTCTATTTTTAACCCCTTTTTTATTTTATTATTTTTTTTGAGTTCGAGGTGCAGAAGAGCTGGACCGCGAGAGTGTTGATCGGCCTTGTTGATGATGACAAGGCTCGGATTTTGGTTCATTTCGTCGACACTGGCTAGATGTCGAAGCAAAGGATATGGTTTGTTAACAAGGATGTAAGATCCGAGTCAAAGATGAAGATCGACCGATCTCGCCGATGATGACGAGGGTCGACCACGGGTTTGTTCGTCGACATGAGATATTGCCAAAACAAGGATGGGGTTGTCAACAGGGACGTAGGGTCCAAGTTGAGGGTAGAGATCGACCGATCTCGCCGATGATGACGAGGGTCGAAAATGGTTTGTTCACGGATTACCGGCGAGACTTTGATGATTGTCCCTCTCGGGGTTTGTTAGGTGGAGAATAGGAGAGGGATTTGGAAATTACCACTTTACCGACTCAAGCGCCCTTTCGGGTTTTCGCCGAAGCCAGCCCCCTCTTGCTTTTGCCCACGCGCCCTTTCGGGTTTTCACGTGACGGGGTACCCGATTTTGCCTGCGACGCCCTTTCGGGTTTTCGCCACAGCTGGGTTATAGCCATTTTTGCACTCGTCCCGATAGAGGAGCAAGTCTGGCGGGGTATCTCTATTTTTTTTAACCCCATTTTTATTTTATTTTTTTTTATTATTATTTATTTATTTTTTTTATTTTTATTATTTTTTTTTTATTCGGAATGAGAGCCAAAGAAGGATAGCTTGATCAGGACGGAGTGTCGCTAACCAAGGAAAACGTAGCTCGATCGGGACGGAATGCCGCTGACCAAGGGCAGGGATAGCTTGATTAGGGCGGAATGCCACTTAACCAAGATAAAGGGTAGCTCGATTAGGGCGGAATGCCACTAACCAAGATAAAGAAGGGTAGCTTGATTAGAGCGGAATGCCACTAACCAAGATAGGGTAGCTCGATTAGGGCGGAGTGCCACTAACCAAGGAAAAGTGTAGCTCGATTAGGGCGGAGTGCCGCTAACCGAGGAAAGGTAGCTTGATTAAGGCGGAATGCCGTTAACCAAGGAAAGGTAGCTTGATCAGGGCGGAATGCCGCTAATCAAGGAAAGGGTAGCTCGGTTAGGGCGGAATGCCACTAACCAAGATGAGGTAGCTCGATTAGGGCGGAGTGCCGCTAACCAAGGAAGAGTGTAGCTCGATTAGGGCGGAATGCCGCTAACCAAGATAAGGTAGCTTGATTAGGGCGGAGTGCCGCTAACCAAGATAAAGGGTAGCTCGATTAGGGCGGAATGCCACTGACCGAGACAGGGTAGCTTGATTAGGGCGGAGTGCCACTAACCAAGATAAAGTGTAGTTTGATTAGGGCGGAATGCCGCTAACCAAGGAAAGGTAGCTTGGTTAGGGCGGAATGCCATTAACCAAGGAAAGGTAGCTTGATTAGGGCGGAATGCCGCTAATCAAGGAAAAGGGTAGCTCCGTCCGATCACTCGGGGAGGGTTGGTTGCGCTGCGTGATACAGCTTAATATGTTTTCCATTGAGGGGAGAGAACTGGATGACTCCTTTGTGGTCTACAAGGACGTAGGCTCCTCCTTCATATACTCGGCGGACGATATACGGTCCGACCCAGTTTTCGACCAACTTCCCTTTGGGGTTAGAGGCCATTACTTCTCTTCTTTTGACCATTACCAGGTCTCCTTTCTTGAACTCTCGACCCTTGACTAACTTGTCAAAAGCGCGGGCCATTCGAGCTTGATAGAGTTGGATGTTTTGTTGCGCTAGGAGGCGTTTTCCTTCGAGCTCAGCGAGCTCTTCCAGTCTTCTTTCTGCATTGTTTTGCTCACCACTGACTAGTCCGTGCTGGATGGCAACTCGCAATGAAGGCACCTCAAGTTCGATCGGCACCACAGCTTCCGACCCATAGACGAGGGAGAAAGGTGAACAGCCGGTTGGGGTTTTATAGACGGTACGATAGGCCCAAAGTGCCTCGTACATCCTTTCTTCCCAATCTTTCTTATTAGACTTGACAGTCTTTGCCAGCAACGTGCATAAAGTCTTGTTAAAGGCTTCTGCTAATCCATTGGCTTGAGGGTTGTAGGGGGACGATGTCCTCCAGTCAATTTTGTATTTGTCGGCTAGCCGATAAATCTTCTGATTTCTGAAATGGCTGCCATTATCAGAGATGATTCGGCTGGGAATCCCGAACCGGAATATTACATTTTGTCGGAAGAACCTTGCAACTAGTTCTCCCGTCACATCTCTTAGTGCTACTGCCTCTGCCCATCTGGAAAAGTAGTCTGTAGCTGCTAAGATGTATTTGCACCCTGATGAAGATGCTGGTAGTGGCCCCACCACGTCCGTGCCCCACTGAGCAAACGGCCAACTTGGTAGAGTGGGATGCAGCGGCACTGGAGGTCTCCTCGCCACATTGGCATGTTCTTGACATTTCTGACAGGCTTTGGCAAACCTGCAGCAGTCATTGAATATAGTGGGCCAATAATAGCCCAATTTCTTTATTTCTATCTTCATTTTCGGACCGGCCTGGTGTGCTCCAGCCGATCCTGCATGAACTTCTTGCATTACTTGTTCCGCTTCTGCTGACGACAAGCAACGGAGTAGGATTTTCCTTCGGGCGTCTGCCATAATCCGGAACAAAGTTCCGCTTCTCATCTCATAAGAATCCTTGATCCTTAGGAGCTTCATTCTCTGTTCTTTTTCTTTTGGAAGTTGCTGGTGTTGAAACCAGCGTAGAAGATGTTCCCGCCAATCGGGTTGCTGGACCCTTTCAGCGACTGCTACTTCTATCTCCCGTTCGTCGGTCAGATCCTCTGTTACACTGGGGACCTGTCGGCGGTTGATTACTGTTATATTCAGGCTTATGTCTGGCGGGACTGCCAACGAACTAGCCAGCTTAGCGAGGGCGTCCGCCTGAGCATTTTGGCCTCGCTTGATGTGCTTGATGCTGATGAAGTAAAATCTTGACATCAGGCAAGTTGCCAACTGGTGATAGGGGATGAGTTCTTGTTTTCGCACTTCAAACTCTCCTTCCAGCTGTTTTATAACTAGCATGGAGTCTCCAAATGCTTCCAGCATCTGAATTCCCATGGACAGAGCAATTTGTAACCCGATTATCAGGGCTTCATATTCTGCTTCATTGTTGGTGCATGGTTTATTTATGGAGCAGGATGTATGCACCACTTCTCCTTCTGGGGATTTCAGGACTATGCCTGCCCCTGCTCTGACTCTGACCGATCCAGTGGCAGAGATGTCAATTCTAGAAGCGCCATCAAAATATAGCTGCCACGGGGAAGGCTGTACTTGAGCGGCTTCCAAAGTTTCATCTTCGGGGAGTTCTGGTTCCCACGGGTAGTTTCCGGGTACCGGATGCGCAGCAAAGAAGTCTGCGATAGCTTGACCTTTAATGGCCTTGCGCGGGACGTAGGAGATATCAAACTCCATAAGGATCACCGCCCATTTGCCCAGACGGCCTCTGAGTGCTGGCTGGGACATGATATATTTCAGGGGATCCTCCTTGGATACCAAGCTGATTTCATGCGACAACATATAGTGTCGGAGTTTCTTAACTGCGAAGACTAGTGCCAAGCAAATCTTCTCAATATAAGTGTATTTTTCTTCAGTTCTGACCAGTCTCCGACTGAGGTAATAGAGGGCTTGCTCTTTCCCTTCTTCATTATTCTGGGCTAGCATTGCCCCCAGAGAGTTGTGTGTAGCTGCTATATACAGCATCAACGGCCGTCCTTTCACCGGTGCGCCTAATACTGGAGGAGTCTTCAGATAATCCTTTAGTTTGTCAAAGGCTGTCTGGCAATCTTCATCCCAATAGAAGGGAACATCTTTCATCATCAACTTGTGAAAAGGCTGGCATCGCCCTGACAAATTGGAAATGAACCGCCGGATATAAGCCAAGCGGCCTTGTAGTGACCTCAGCTCGGAGATGTTCCTTGGCGGAGGTAACCCCTGAATCGCCCTGATCTTTGCGGGGTCTATCTCGATTCCCCGATGTCGGACGATGAAGCCCAAGAATTTTCCGCTCGACACTCCGAACGCACATTTCATAGGATTCATTTTTAGCTCATGCTGCCTCAGCCTCTGAAAAACAATCCGGAGGTCTTGCAGGTGATCTTCTTTTCTTCTGGTTTTGACCACCAGGTCATCTATGTAGCACTCGACCTTGTGGTAGAGCAATTCATCAAAAATTTTAGTCATTGCGCGCTGATAGGTTGCGCCAGCATTCTTCAGTCCAAATGGCATTCTCTTGTAATGATAAATGCCTTTGGGAGTTCGGAAAGCAGTATGGACCCGGTCGTGCTCCGCAATCCAAATCTGATTGTAGCCGGACGACCCATCCATGAATGACAGGGCTTCATGGCCGGTTGTAGCATCGATCATTACCTCGGTTATTGGCACCGGGAAGTCATCTTTAGGGCAAGCTTTATTTAGATCCCGGAAGTCAACACAAATCCGGATCTGTCCATTCTTCTTTTTCACAGGGACGATATTTGCCAGCCATGTGGTGTACTGATTTTCTTCAACAAATCCCACATCAATGAGCTTGTCAACTTCAGCACAGATTCGGGTGATGAGCTCTGGCCTCATACGCCGCGGTGGTTGTTTCACCGGCTCGGCTTCGGGACTGATTGTTAGCTCATGTTGTGAGACAGCAGGGTTTAGACCTGGCATCTCTTTATAAGTCCAGGCGAAGCAATCCCGGTATTCTAGCAGCAGCTGGATGTACAGCTCCCGTTCTTCTGGGGACAGTTGGGCACTGAGGAAGGTAGGCCTAGGGTCCTTCTCATTTCCCAGGTTGACTTCTATTAGTTCATCGACTGTGGCTTGGCCTCCGTCTTCTATTTCCGGAGGTGCCGGCTGGAGGTCGACGAAGTCTGGAATACCATCTTGAGGGTCGAGTACTTCGACTTCCTCGTCAGACACCGCCAGAGCTTCATGGGGTCTCTTGATCTCTTGTGCTAGCGGCTGGGCGGATTGTTCTATTAGAAGATCCATTGCCGGTGCAGCTCCCGAGGGCGAGAGGACAGCTTCAGTGCTTGTAGGTGAGGTTGCAGCCATGACAGGCCAGCAGTTATTTGCCGCCGGACTCGGACAGCCTATTGGATTGGTAGCAGGAGTTGAGGGAGTCTCGCCTTCTGGGACAGTTGTGTCTTCCACAGAAGTGGCTTTTTCTTTTCTGGTAGCCGGCTCCCCTTGATTGGAGTAAACCGAGGCTCTGTTGACTGTCAGCAAGGGTGTTGAAGTCGTCATTAGCATGACCCCTGCGGAGGGAGAGACTTCTGCTCCTTGAGCATCTTCAGCTTCGCTGCTGCTAGCCGTATCAAATTCGGCCTGAAAGGCCGCTCCTTCAGGATGGACCTGCTCCCAGCATCGGCATGAGATCAAGGTCTCCATTTGTTGATTCCCGGATAGGGTTAATTCAGCATGTTCGGCTTCCGCCGGATATTCATCAAAGGTTGCCCCCAGAGGGCTGTCTTCGGTTGGATAGAAGGTGGAGATGGTGTCCACCTCGTACCGCCCACTGTAATAGTAGTCTTCCAGGGTGAAACCCAGACCCGGGTGTTGAGAGACACGTCTCATTTCTTTGTCCAGATTTACAGGATACCACATCTTCTGGAAAGCTTCCTTGCGTTTTTGAGGCTGGTCGGGAGGGATGTGTTGCTTTTGAAACATCCTGGCCGTCCGATCAGTGGTGAATGCCAGGCCCTGCACAGGAACCCGTGGGTTGGCTAGATCTTCAGGGAGGCTGCAATCCGTGTCTTCCTGAGTAGGATGCTCCTCAGCTGTATAGAATAAGCTGCTGTGCCCATCTTCCTGTGCCACTTCCCAAGCTTTGAAAGGTTCGACGGTGGGACCATCGAGGCCGGAGACAGGCTTGGTGAGGCCGGCCGGGACTCCGATGCGGTCGTGTTGTCGGTCAACATGCACTTCCTTAGCTTTGGGGTATAATGCTGGGGGTGTCACCCTGCCGACATTTCCAGAAGCCGAGATGTGGGAGACCACCTTCGGCTTGACATATCCGCGCGGCGGTGGTGGATACCAACCGTCACCCGATCTATTCTTCGATGCCCCTACGGGGGCTTCAGTTTTAGAAGTCTTCCGGGGAGACCCCGTATACAGATTGGCGTCCGCCAAGTGACACTCAAACACCTCGAATGGGTGGATGTCAGCAAATATCCTTTCCTCCTTCCCCTGGAGGCTGTATTTGATGCATTGGTGGAGCGTGGAGGGCACCACCAAGTTTTCATGCAGCCATGGGCGGCCGAGCAGTGCTTTGTAGGAGGTGCGAGAGTCAATGACGTGAAACTGCACCGTTGTAGTGAAATCTGCCAGAGTCAGTGTGAATTCTGCCACCCCCATAGATACTTCACATTTCTGGTTGAAGCCCGCGATACGCATATCCCCGGCCTTTTCGAGATGCACATTGAAGTGGTACCTCTCGTATATTCTATATGGCAGGATGTTGACTGCTGCGCCAGGATCGACCAGAATCCGGTTCAGTTCTCTTCCATTCAGGTGCCCTTTCATATATAGCGGCCTGTTGTGACTGGCCGTAGGCAGTAGCATGTCTTCTGGAGAGAAGGTCATACTGGCTTCTGGTATAGCCTCAGCTATGCAGGTTTCAAACTGGGCAGGCGTCTGCAGAGCAGTGATGATTGCCTGTCTAGTTTCTTCACTCAAAGAGAGAATTTCCCAGATCGTAAAACGAGCAGGGAGCTTCTTGAGCAGCTTCATTATTCGGCTTCCAGCCCGGACATTGGAGAGCTTCATCTCCTCAATCCATCTGGGCTTAGGAAGGTTTTGATTTGTGGGTCCAGACGGACCTGCTTCATCTTCCTCGGTCTCGGCACCCTCTCGACTGGCACCGACTGTCGAGTCTTCTTTATTGGTTGCTGCAGGGCAAGCCCCACCTGCATTTGCACCCTCAGTAGATTGCACTGGCCGAGGGTGATTGACCCCGGGTGTAGGGTTGGCGTCTTGACAAGGCTGCTTCCCCTTTGACATCTTCACGAATTCAAGGAATGGAGGGACTATCTTGCCCCCAGTCTTGCTGTATAGACCTGACGGAGGAGGGATTTGAACTCCCTTGACCTCCGGCGGAGGTGTCTTGTAGGGTTGTTCCCCTCTGAACACAATATTGT
The DNA here is from genome assembly GCA_022559845.1 of Amorphophallus konjac. Classification (NCBI taxonomy): domain Eukaryota; kingdom Viridiplantae; phylum Streptophyta; class Magnoliopsida; order Alismatales; family Araceae; genus Amorphophallus; species Amorphophallus konjac. The sequence continues at coordinate 339,245,408 of CM040124.1, read as the reverse complement.
GATTTGGTGGGGGTTGGCGCCCCCATTTTCGGCCTGACCGCGTGGCATGTGCAGCAGTGGCGGCCTCGACCTTGCTTTCCCCAGTGTGGGGTGTAAAGCATATTTCTTCTTCTTCCTCTTCCCCGGGTAGGTTGAAGAGGGCTGATAGTGTATTACAGGAGACAACCCGTGCTTTATTGGCGCCAGCGGCCTTTCTTTTCTTCTTCTTTTGCTTCTTTTTCCTTTTTGCTTCTGTGGGCACCTGCCCCCAGAATAGACTGCTCGCTTCAGGGGGTGCTACTTCAGCTTCCTCCGTCTGCTTGAGTGAGAGTTGCTCCAGCTCCTGCCATGGGACGTAGTCCCGTACGAGCAGGGGTTTCAATTCGGGCTGTACATATTCATCTAGCCCTTCAATCAGGTGTTGCAGTCGAAGGACCCCGGGGTTGGTTTCCTTGACCACTGGCAGGGGAGTCTGTCTCCTTCTGTTGGGTGCATGTATTCTGATAGCTGCAGATGGAGTAATCCACGTAGGCGCTATCACTGGCGGAGCAGGCCGGGGCGTGACGCCACGGATATGTGCCCCCTCTTTCGGGCAGGGTGCCCTCTTCTTATTGTGCTTCACAGGGACTTGCTGCCACCCCTGCTGTTCCTTCACGGGCTCCAGGAAATGGATTTCGTAGGTGCTCCGTGTGCTTGCTTCAGAGATCTCCTCAGGTAACGCCTGGTAGAGGGAGATCATGTTAACTGCTGCTCTTCGGGGAGGAGCTTCATGTGGCTGAGGAGGGTCTACTTTGTACTCTCCCAGCTCTATCTCATTTTTCTTCACCATCCCTTCAATGATGTCTTTGAAAACATAACAGTCTTCGATTGAATGTCCCAGCATCTGGTGATAGGGGCAGAATCTTGGACTGTCTCTTCTTTTGAGGTCCTCTAGTCTTCTTGGCTCAGGCAGAGTGACCATACTGTATTCTGTTACCCAGTCAAATAGGATTCGGGTCTTATCCTTAGGAAAGGAATAAGCCTTCTTCATTTTGTCCCTCAACGAAGGACCTTCTTTGTCATCTGGAGCTTTCGCAGGTTGCGGGGGAGCCGCTTTCTTGCCTTTCTCCTTCTGTTGTTCGAACGCCTTGATATCAAGCGCATTCGCTTCTTTAGGTGTGGGGCGCCGTTCCGCCGCCTTGCCTTTCTGGGCTGTGCTGGTAGCTGACGGTGGGACGGGCTTGGCTAGAAAAGCCTCTACCTCGGCCACCACATTATTCAGCCGGTCGAACGACCGTATTTCCATCCCGATCATTTTTTCCAAGACCTCCCTCCTGAGATTTTGCTTACATATTTGCACAGCGTCCTCCTGATGCGGGGGCCGCTTACATCTCATTCCGAGGTTCCTCCACCTCTTGATGTAGTCAAGGGCGGTCTCATCTGCCCTTTGTTTTGTCGAATAGAGTTCGGCCACTGTGACCTCCCTCTCTGTGACATGGAATCTTTCCCTGAATTTCCTCTGCATATCTGACCAGTCATTGATTGACCCGGCCGAGAGGCTGGAGTACCATTCAAATGCGAGCCCCGTCAGCGAGGACCCGAAGAACTTCAGCAGATATGACTCGTCGGTGGACAGATCACCCATAACGGTCATATAATATGCAATATGTTCTTTTGGGGAACCTTTCCCGTTGAATTTGTCAAATTTGGGCGGCTTGTTGACTCCCGGGGGAAGTCGCTTAGCCGCATGGTGTTGCGGGTAGGGCACCCGGTAGGCATCGAATGCGACGTAGTCGCCTTCGCTCTTCTCTGCGAGCTTCAGCTCGATCATCCTCTCCACCATCATCCGGCTCACGACCGTGGGGTCGACTGGCTCCGGATAGAAGTGTGCTGGCTGCAGGTACGGGGTGACCAGGGTGGTCGCCTGTGGAGGATGCAGCAGCGGGGGTGTTGGGTGCACCTGAGGAAGCACCGGAGGCAGCAGCGACTGAGGCTGTGGTGGCCGCTGTTGTGCTGTCGTCACAGTTGGCTCTGACGGCTGGGGTAGTGTGCAAAGTGGTGGAGGGTCGTCTCGACGAGCCGCTCCCCGGGATGATTCACCTTGGACTTCGGGTGGTTTGGAGGCTGATGAGTGTTCAGTTTTCTCCATCAGCTGTTTCTTCAGGGAATCTATTTCCCGTTGATATCTTTGCAGCAGCATCAAGACTGATGGGTCTATAGTGGTGGGGACACCTTCTGTCGTTTCCCCGGACGTACCCTCGGGCAGGATATCGAGGAGTACGTCGTCTTCTTCTTCCGTCGTTACCACATTAGCGGTCAAGACGGGAGCTTTGTCATCCCAGTGGAGGTATGACTGGGGCTGTTTCTCTTTCATCGCTGTCAGAAGCCCTCTTGCTGCTTCTGTCCTGCGGGTAGCTGGTCCCGGCCGTACGGCCAACTGAGCCAGTTCTTGAGAGTTTTCAGGAAGCTTCCCATATCGGCTGGACACGCCAGCCATGTTGCAAGTGAAAACTTGCAAGTGAAAACGTAGTCGCCTTCGCTCTTCTCTGCGAGCTTCAGCTCGATCATCCTCTCCACCATCATCCGGCTCACGACCGTGGGGTCGACTGGCTCCGGATAGAAGTGTGCTGGCTGCAGGTACGGGGTGACCAGGGTGGTCGCCTGTGGAGGATGCAGCAGCGGGGGTGTTGGGTGCACCTGAGGAAGCACCGGAGGCAGCAGCGACTGAGGCTGTGGTGGCCGCTGTTGTGCTGTCGTCACAGTTGGCTCTGACGGCTGGGGTAGTGTGCAAAGTGGTGGAGGGTCGTCTCGACGAGCCGCTCCCCGGGATGATTCACCTTGGACTTCGGGTGGTTTGGAGGCTGATGAGTGTTCAGTTTTCTCCATCAGCTGTTTCTTCAGGGAATCTATTTCCCGTTGATATCTTTGCAGCAGCATCAAGACTGATGGGTCTATAGTGGTGGGGACACCTTCTGTCGTTTCCCCGGACGTACCCTCGGGCAGGATATCGAGGAGTACGTCGTCTTCTTCTTCCGTCGTTACCACATTAGCGGTCAAGACGGGAGCTTTGTCATCCCAGTGGAGGTATGACTGGGGCTGTTTCTCTTTCATCGCTGTCAGAAGCCCTCTTGCTGCTTCTGTCCTGCTTCTGTCTTGCATATACTAAATGCGAATTTGTTTTGCATAAAATTATGTAAATTTGTTTTACATATTTGTCATTAATTATGAATTTGCTCGAAGTCATTCTAAGGTTATTAAATGATCTTCTGTGAGTGGGAGATGATTGTAGTAGTCTGACTCTGCTTTCGATTTCATCACATAAGAAAGTTTAATATAATTAGTTTGGACTTCTGTTAGCAAATTGAGACGATGTGTAAATTTGATGTCACTGACTTTCTCTATTTCTATAGTGGTCGATAGCTATGGCCGCCAAGCACGTTATTGCAGATCTCACTAGGGGTGAAAAATTAAACGGCACAAACTACGATATGTGGCACCGTAAGATCCAATATCTTCTCGATGAGCAAGAGTTGCTCGACCACCTTACTATTACCATGTTACCGCCCGAAGAGGGCAACACTGCCCAACATCGCCAAGACCAAGAAACATATAAGACTTGGTTTAAGAGAGATCGCAGTGCGCGCTTTACTATGCTTAGCGCGATGGAGGACGATCTCATCGGCGAGTTTGAGCGTTTTTGTACTGCCAAGGAAATGTGGGACCAATTGAGATTTACCTTTGGGGGAACGTCTGTGACACGGTTGAGGGCTCTTGTTTTGAAATTTGAGACCTACCGGAAGGACTCGCGCCACACGATGACTGAGCATCTGAGGGTTATGGCTCATATGATTCGTGATTTAAAGGCGGCGGGACATGATCTCACAGATGAGCAACAGGTGCAGGCCGTGATTAGATCTCTCCCCGACTCATGATTCCAAATGAAACAAATTCTAACACATAACGAGAATGTCAAAGACTTTTCGGATATTTCTCGTCATGTGGAGCTGGAAGCTGAGCGCGAGATTTTGCATCGCGCCACTGCCAATGTCGGTCAGAGCAGTCGCCAATTTGGCAGGAAGGGACCACAGAAGAAATTCCAAGGGCGAGATGCCGCACCTGGCCCCAAAGCAACTCAGTCCTTTAAGCACCGCCGTGGAAGACGTGGCGGGAAGAAAAAGAAAGACAAAAGTCGGATAAAATGCTTCAACTGCGGGAAAAGAGGCCACTTCGCTTATGAATGTCATGAGCCGAAGAAGGTAATTAACGTACCTAGCTCTCCATATATTTATGTTTGTACACATGTTTTAACTGCTCAACCTAATCCTGTGTGGATTGTGGATTTAAGAGCGACCAAACATATAACTATGGATCGAGCTGGCTTCGTAGAATACAATAAGATCCCTGTAGGCAGGCATAGAGTTTTTATGGGTAATGGAACCAGCGAAGAAGTCCTCGGAGTCGGTTCGTACCAACTCCGTTTTCCAAATGGACGAACGTTGATTCTGTATGATGTACTCTATGCGCCTGGAATCCATTATAATCTCATGTCAGTTTCTAGCTTATTATCACTAGGCTTTTGTTTGAATTTTTCTGGCAGTTATGTAAATATTGCTTTAGACAGTATTATGTATGGGCATGGTAAGATGAATGATGGTTTCTTTATATTAGATCTTGCTATAGATAATGCCTTGTATTCTTCTTCCATTTCGACATATGTGTTGAATAGTAAAGACTTAGATTCTGCGACATGGCATGCTCGTTTAGGCAACATAGGGCAAGATAGAATGGCTAGATTAGTTCGAGAAGGTCTTTTGGGATCACTCACTAAGGTCAACTTGCCGGTATGTGAGCCGTGTCTTGCTGGGAAAGCATGCCGGAAACCTTTTGGAAAGGCTGTAAAGGCATCAGCACCGTTGGAGCTAATCCACTCCGACATCTGCGGACCAATGAGTGTGAGGGCACGACATGGTCATACCTATTTTCTCACATTTATAGATGATTATTCGCGATACGGATATGTCTATTTGATCGCTCACCGCTATGAAGCGTTGGATTGTTTTAAGCGCTTCCTAACTGAGGTTGAGAATCAAAAGGAAAAGAGTATTAAAGCTCTTCGGACAGATCGTGGACGCGAATACTTGTCAGATCAGTTCCGGATATTGTGTGAAGAAAAAGGTATTCGAAGGTAACTCACTATTCCTTATACGCCACAACAAAATGGTGTTGCTGAGCGAAGGAATAGAACATTGCTAGATATGGTTCGATCTATGATGGCGCAGGCGAACCTTCCTATCTCCTTTTGGGGAGATGCTTTGTTAACTGCTGCCTATATTTTGAACCGTGTACCTTCACAGTCAGTTCCTTCTACCCTATATGAGTTGTGGGATGACTACAAGCCCAATTTAGATAACTTGCGGCCATGGGGGTCAGCGGGTTATGTCCATGACATGTCAAGTAAGTTTGGGAAACTTGGCCCCAGAGCTCAAAAGCTTATCTTCATTAGATATCCTGAGAGCTCCGTGGGTTATGTCATGTATGGACAACGTCCAGAAGGAGGACTGACAGAACGAGAGATCCGAGATATTGTTTTCCTAGAAACAGATTTTCCTAGGATTGGCGACAGTGAAAAGAGTCTTGATCTCCATGAGTTGGAAGAATCCTCTGATCTCCCACCATCTCCTAATGCAGGAAGGGAATGCGTTCCCGAACCTGTGTCTGCTAAGAACAGTAGGGATGATCAGGCTGGTGGGAGTGCGTCCAGTGGGAGTGCACCAATAGAATCACTAGAAAATCAAGACTCATTACGTCGTAGCAAGCGTGGGCTTGTGCCGCGTCGATTCTTCGGAATTGAAGACGAGGCAATTATTTGTGAGCCCATGGATGATGAAGAGCCCAGATCTGTTCAGGAAGCTCTTGCATCCTTATCTAAGAAAGAGTGGAAAGCTGCCATGCAAGATGAAATTAAGTCTATGGCGCAGAATGAAGTCTGGGAGTTGGTGGAACTCCCGCCTGGGCGCAAAGCTATTAGAAATAAGTGGATTTTCAAGCTTAAGCGCAAGGCTGATGGGGCTATAGATAAATATAAAGCACGATTGGTGGCGAAGGGTTATACCCAAAAGGAGGGTATAGACTATGATGAAACATTCTCACCAGTCGTGAGATTTTCATCTATTCGCCTGGTTCTGGCTATAGTCGCGCATCTTGATTTGGAATTGTTCCAAATGGATGTAAAGACTGCATTTCTCAATGGAGAACTAGACGAGGAGATTTACATGCTCCAGCCAGAAGGTTTTGAGGCTAAAGGTGAAGAGCAAAAAGTTTGCCGCCTCAAACGCTCGATATATGGCCTAAAACAGTCGTCTAGACAGTGGTATTTAAAATTTCACAAGGCAATCCTCTCATATGATTTTGAGATGATTGAAGAGGACCACTGTGTGTACGTCAAGCGAGTGGGAGAGAGCTTCCTCATTTTGTCATTATATGTTGATGACATTTTAATAGCCGGAAATGATATGGAGTTAATCAATGCTATCAAAGGATGGCTATCTTCTGTCTTTGAGATGAAAGATATGGGTGAAGCAAGCTATGTGCTCGGCGTAAAAATTGTGCGAAATCGCTCGGAAAGGTTATTGAGTTTGTCTCGAGAAACCTACATTAATAAAATCCTGGAGCGTTTTCGAATGCACAATTCAAAACCCATTGATACTCCAGTTGAAAGAGGATGTGTCATAAGTGCTAATCAATGTCCCAAAAATGAAGAAGAAAGGAGAGAAATGTCTAGAGTGCTTTATGCCGCTGCAATTGAAAGTCTAATGTATGCTATGTTGTGTACTCGGCCAGACATTAGCTTCGCAGTGGGTTTAGTTAGCCGTTATCAGAGTAACCCCGGTCCCGCGCACTGGAAGGCAGTTAAACGAATTTTTCGATACTTGCGAGGGACATCAGACTATGTCCTACGTTACCATGGAGGTGACCTAAAACTAGTGGGATACAGTGACGCGGATTGAGCTGGTGACCATGATGAGCGCAAGTCCACTTCAGGTTTTGTGTTCCTATTAGCTGGAGGAGCTATCTCGTGGTGTAGCAAGAAGCAGTCTTGCATTGCCCTATCCACTATGGAGGCGGAATATGTGGCTTGTTCTGCGGCGAGTCAAGAAGCAGTATGGCTGCGGAATTTGTTGAAGCGCTTGGCGCTTACACCCCATGCAGATGAAGGTGTACTGCTATATACAGATAGCACTTCCGCACTTGCTTTTGCCAAGGATCCTAAATATCACGGCAGAACGAAGCACATTGATATCCGTTATCACTATATAAGAGATTTGCTTGTAAAAGGGTTAGTGGTACTACGACAGATTAGTTCTGGTCGTATGGTAACTGATCCACTAACAAAGCAAATAGGTAGAGAAAGTTTTGTTAACCATTGTAAGTCTATGGGCCTTTGTAAATTATAATTGTTACAAGTTTTGACATCATTAAAGTCTGCTTATTATGTTCTGTGCATTATGCCAATGCTTTACACATCGTCAGAGTGTCACCAGGCTAAGAATCACCCACTCACACGGGTGATTCGCCTTTGGCGCTTATCGAAAGCGACAAAGATGAGGCATTTCATATTCCTGGCACCCTGAAGGTCGGGGTGTAAGGGGAATATCTCGAACAGATTATATATGCCACCTTAGTTAAGGACTAAGATGAGATCTGATGCAGATCGACCATGAGGATTCTTCGGTAATTTCATGGAGCCTGTAAATGCCGGATACATGAGTCGCAAGAAGGCGCTGAGTGAGAGCGACTGGTTTGCGTGACTCAGGTTCGCTGCGTGAGTCGCGACTAGACTGGTATCCGTGCGGTGTTTTTTTTTATAATCATATTAATGACACGCCCATGAAGATGGAAGAACACCGCAGCATGCGAATCATACCGCATGTGTAATATTCGACCGCATATGAGAATGATGAATGGATCCCTCTTCATCATTGTGTGAGCTCATGGATCACAGTTGTGTGATTCCTAGTGTATCCCCAGTGACCTGCAGCGCTATGTCATGAAAAGGATGCTTGATGTCGCTACTTTAGCATGTCTCTTAGGGCGATGATGAACACCGTCCGGCGGAACATGTCTAGGAAAGCGGTCAAGAAGAATTGGATTGACATATGCATCATAGGGAAGACATTTTAATTTTCACCATGCTTAGTTGCTCATATCCCGGGAGGCTTTATCGTCTTTGTGATAATAAAGTCATGGGCACTTAGTATTTGGAGGTTTGACACTGCCTGTTTTCGAGAGATCCGGAGTGTCAAATCAGGTGAATATTAAATATCTGAGATACACACCGAGATGTTCTGTGTGCTCCGTTAGTTAGGTGACAACTTAACGGAGCACCCTTCTACTGTTCGAAGAATCTCGCGGAGGTCGCACACTCCATTTCCTGTATGACCGTTGAGCTTGAATACATTCAGTATGTCTGAATCTGCACTGTCGGCCCTAAAGTGCAAGTGGGAACTTGTTACGCGGCGTCGGGGTGCCCTTTGGGGCCGACCAGGGGGTGCCCCTTGGGGGGGCCGCATGGCCCATGTCACGTGGGGCCATGCGGTGACCCCTCCCCCTTTTCTCCCTTATCTTCTCTCTCTCTCTCCCGATTACTTCACTTCGAAGGCTTTTCACCTCTATAAAAGGGTGGTAAGAAAAGTGAAACAAGGGGCATCCGTGCGCAGTGAAGATAAAAGGTGAAAACGGTAAAAAGCAACACGGTAGTAACCGTGTGCGACGGGAGGAAGGAACGGGAGGTCGGTTTTCACCTACGGCAAATGATTAATAGTGCTAAAGCTCCGGATGCACGTCACCTTAGGCTTTGGATTTGGAGTGTGGAGAATTACAGGTGACTCTCGTAGCCACTTTTTGACTCCGCAAGTTATTTATTTCCGCTGCGTGATCAAGGTATGTCATTGCACCTAAAATCTCGTTTTCATCTATATTGAATTGCGGGCTCAACCCAACAGTCGTGACAAGAAACACCAGGTTTCCTCACACTTTAAGGATAAGTAGACGAGCTTGAGCTTACATACACCACACCGGGTACCTCAAGTGCTATACTAACCGGACTAACCAGAGCTTATGATCCCCATGGAGTGCTTTCAGGCTGTGTTGCCATTATTCTTAAATTTTACACGCCTCCACGGGACCTTCACATCCCAGACGACCATCCACTAACTCGACCCGTAAAGAACGAACAGCTCCAAACAAAAGTAGGGGGCGATCTAAACGCAGCTGGACCTTACCACTAACGAAGAGCCTCGGAGTGGTCAGAGGAGGATTGTTGCTGCTGCTACCGTTGTCATCGTCGTTGAAGAGGGGGGAGGAGGAGCTACTGCGGCTGGGGAACAAACGCGGCTGCCGTCGAGAAGCAGGGCCTGCCAGGATGCGGCGGAGTCCATTCGCGCAAGCAGATGAAGAAAACATTGCCATTTCGGACCCAACGCCAGCGGGCACCTCACCAAAAACCCTCCCGTTCCGGCAGGGTTCGTCTTATGACACCGAGGGCTCTCTCACAGATGCATCTGGCCCGTCTGAAGTCTGAAGTCTGAACATCTCATGTTCATCGGGTGAGGGGTTTTAAAAAATAAAAGAGATTTTAAAATGGATATATTTATGTAACTATCCCTGTTACATGAACAATTGCATAATTATTATCTTTATATAGTTATTATTATTACTATTTTTATATGAAAAATAAGTGTACAATTATCTATGAGGTTAGCTGCTATTCAAGATGACTGTTTCGATCTACAAGTTTAAAATTTTAATGAAAATATCCCTATACAAAATTGGTATTTTCACCGGTACATTGGTCTAGAGAGAGAGAGAGAGAGATAAACAGAGAAATGGATAGAGAAAGAGAGAGAGAGAGAATTGTGGAGAGATTAGAAATATTTTCGTCTTCTTTTAAAAGTCTTAAATAAAAAAATAATAGAATACTATCGATTGATGATGGCAAGAGTATTTTTACAAGTATTACATCATTGCGAGGTTATGGACAATAATAATTATATAAGGATGGTAATTCTATAATTGTTCGTATAATAAAGTTATTCTTGCAAGTAATCCTTTTAAATATGAACTTATGTAATCTCTCATGTTCAGAGGTTAACTTTTCTAATTCTAATATTTGTTTATGTTTTTTTACAATCTCAAAGGCAAAAACTATCCTACGATAAGAAACTATACAAGTGATACCTGAACTCTCAACACTGGATGCTTAAGTTCAAGATTGAGTTGTGCGCATTTTGACAGTCTAACTACTATTTTAGGGTTACCTTGCTAACTTGGTAGAGTTAGTGCAAGCGACTCTGAGGTCGGTTACGTTAATCAACCCCGGTTAATCTTTTTGAGCCCCTTTGATAAACGAACGGTCGGATCGCTGTCGGATGCTTCGTGGGGCAGGTCGCCTTCCCCCCTCACACCCAGCCCCTTAATCGGGCTTATTCGACCTTGTTGGTCGAATAAGCAAGTCCTAATAAATTTTCAAAGGGGACCTTGTTGTGTGTGAGGAGAGCGGTGGAACTCACTGACTTTCTCTCTCGTTAGTTTGGCCACCCTAATCTGTTATCAAACAGATCTTTAATGATTAGAAGAGTAAACCCGAGAGAGCTTGTGTGTGCCAACTCCACGGCGAGGGCTCCCTGCTTATTAATTGCTATCATGATTGTTTTAACAAGTTATGGTGTAATATTTTTTTACTACTTTTTTGATTGTCCGATTTGAAAACTTGAGGGTAAAACAGTGAACATAAGTTTGATACTTGTAAGCTTAAAAACATGAAATTTAAGTTATTCATTTTAGCCATCTAATATCACGAGTAGATGACCAAAGTGAGACTACGAGAGTGACAAGAAAATGTTAAAAAGTATGCGTTACAATCAGGGTTTGTTGACCCGGTGCGGGTCGCCCTGACCCGGTGCGAGTCGCCCTGACCCCGGTCGAGACCGAGACGCCCGGGTAGTGGGTCGTCACCGGATTATCCCATTATTTTAATATTATATTTTATTTTATTTTATATATAATATATCCTTTTTTATTTTATTCTATTATTTTATATGTATTATATATATATATAATCTTTTTTTAGAACGAGATGGACCGGGTCAGATCGAGACGGGACCGACCCGATCCAGGCCGAGACCGAGTCAGCCAAGTCGTGCAGGTCGACAAACCCTGACTACAACATTGCTTTATATCAATAATTCGTTGCAATAAGGATATCAAATTTGCGTGAACAACTAAAAAAAATATTACCTGCCTATGTTTAAAACGATATTTCTATGGAAAAATTAGTCATAAGTCCCTTGCCAAAGTAGAGATGCAAATCAATGTTTGATTTTGGACGTATTTGTTGTATCGATTTTTTGCTAGTAAAATATCATGCAATATGATATCATATTGTGCCGCTATATATCAAGAAGAAAAAATATATTTTATGTCAAGAAGAAAAAATAATTTTTTTGTCAAGAAGAAAAAATAATTATAGTACAATTGTTATAGATGTAATTATGATGTATTAACTAATTTGCTTAGAGTGTCATGTTAAACAACTAAATGTCATAGGTTCAAGACTTGTTTTGGTCACTGTTTCATTATTTTTTTTATTTTTTAAAAAATTATAGACTTTGATTTAATAACTTTGACACGTTGCCAACTGTTGGAACCTTCGATTATGTTAATCACATTGTACTCATAAATACGAGGAGAAGATTAGACAAAGTAGAGAAAACTGTGCACGGGATTTATTAAATCGCTTTGGCACGTTGCCAAATGAAGGCATTAACAAGGTCTATTAATTTTTTTGTGTTGCTTATTATTATTTTTTAAGAAACTTTATTAAAAATATTAATATATATATATATATATATATATATATATATATATTCTCTCCCCATTCAGGCTCTCAGCTACACCTCTCTTTTTATCTCTGTGTTTGTAACATAAATATTTTTCAAAGTTTTGAATTTTGATTTTGAGCCTTACTAATCTATTTTGAAATTAATTTTAAGATAAATATAATGTGATTAATTAGTAGACTCTAATAAAAATAATTATAAAATAAATAAAATAAAAAATAATATATGAATAGTACATGAGATATGGGTACATTTGTGAGTGGTTAGGTCTGTATGACCTATAAATTTTTAAAAATAAAAATAAAGACCTTAACGAGATTTATTAGAAATCTTTTAGTGTTAATTATTATTATCAAATTGAAAATTTTTAACAAAATTAATAAAAAAATATGTTTAAAAAAAGTCCAACCTCGCTCCCCCATTAAGAATTCGGCCCACATGTACGCCCTTGGGATTGCAAGTATGGATGTGCATATCGGACCGTACCATGCGATACGTTGTGGCACGCACGATCCAGTGCGAACCACGACATACCGCATGCATATCACACCCCACTTATGTCGGATTTTGACTGACGATTCGATAGGTGCGGTTCAACGTAACGAATCAGTGTCTAAAACCCTAATGCGAACTGCTTAAAAATTATCCGCGAGAAGAAGAGGGATAAGACGATTGAACTGAAACGCATAGGGGACAAGACAAATGCGAAAGGCCCCCAGTCCCATGTGAGAGCACTATAATTAAATATCTCTATTTTTCTTTCCACAGCTTCGTTGTCTCTATAATCAGATTTTCCCTTTGAAATGGCTGCAATCAGACTTCCAAACATTCAAAAGCAGCCGCAACCCAATTTCACACCTCACTTATTACAAGTATTGTATCGTACTTATAATTACATTGCTTAGTAAAATTCTCAGTTTCTTGTTAACAAAATGTTAACGTTCAAAATCACATTCTTAGTTTCTTGTTAACAAAATGTTAATGTTCAAAATCACATTCACCCGCGAGTGCTACTCAGAATCAGGAACATGCTTCACCAACAAACCGAATCCAGTTCACTTTTAACATTCTTCCAACGGTCCTAGTTGGACGGATCCCATTAGCAACAAATTTGTCCTCCCAGCTTGAGAAAGATAAATAAAAAATTCTCTCTCCCCTGCTTGAGAGGCTCATCAAGCGTAAAATTAGAGGCAGCATGCTTACGCCATTTTAGATTGCTCAGATATTTACCTGAAGCATTACATTGTGAAGATGCCATCCATAATTCCAAAGAACTGATTTCTTTTTTCCACGAGCCCATCCGCTGTAGGGAGGGGAGGACCACAGGGGGTGGGTCACGGCTACCGGTGGTCTTTTTCTTTTACACGTCCTTCAAACGAACTCGGGCACCTCGCCGGTAAGGGCCCGACAGGTTCTTTTCGGATGGCTAGAAACGACGTCAGTTACTTTAGATGCTCTATGTACTAGGGCAGGGTGGCCCGGACAGGCAGACGGACCTCTCCATCATCACCCCCGTGGCATCGCAAAAAAGTAATTAGCGATCACAAAATGAGGCCGTAGGAATAAGAATCAAAATAACGTGAAACACAGGAAGCACCCAAAACTAGTTATTATATCGAGTTCAAAAGTGTCCGTCACAGGCAACAGTTCCCTCTGGCGAAAGTTATTATTTATATTATCAGTCACAAAAGATGGGCAACTCATGCAACAGCGTCAAGTGGCCTCTGCAACCGAGAAGTGCAGCTTAGAATGCGACCCCACGAGGAGGCTACTCCCGCATTTGGATTCTTGGCTGCTCGCCACGTAGTTCAAGACCGGAACACTCGACTGGGCAGAGACGCCGGAGACTGAACTGCTCTCGGGCACTTGCAACCTGAAAAGGACGAGCAACAACCAATTAGACACACAGAATGAAAGCAGAGAACGGTTGATGTGCGAGGAGGTCACGCAGGCACCGCACTGAGAATCATCGTCATGAAGAGAACCTCGAGTACTGGGGATGCGCGTTGCTGCTGATGCTTGCGTGGTTGGCGTGCTTCTTCTCACGGGTGTTCGCCCTAGAGGATTTGCTCTTGTGCTTGTGCTTGTGTTGATCCTTCTTCTTCGCCTTTGGACGTTGATAGTGGTTGTTCTTCACCGCGTGTGACATAGAGGTAGCAGGTGGGTCATAGACATCTGGAGCCCACTTCACCCTCAGCTTCGTTTTCGGGGGTGCCCCTTCCTTCTCACGCCCTCCTTTCAAGGCAGAAACAAGCTTCGAAGTGGTAGCCTGGACGAGGAAGGGAAGGGGATGAAAAGGGGAGATCTGGATTTTGGCTATATGACAACCAAATATGACTTATAATACCAGCAGAAAGGAAGCTAACCACTGCCTCGCTGTTCAAGTAATACCGAATAAGCACCAAATTTAATCAGAAACTCAGTAACATCATGCTGGTTAATTCCGTAACAGATTGACATAGTGACGAGTGCAAGGGAGAAGAGCAAGAAACAGCAGGAAGACAGAAGAAATCACGATAACGACAAAGAAGAAGACATGAAAAAGGAGAAAGAGATCAATGACGACCAATAGGCTGCAATGTATGGTAATGAATACTATGCAAGTAACATATTTTGTTACGAAGACAGAAAGCATAAGAAGACAATCATAAGAAAAAAAAACGTTCAAAAATTCTCTGCAAGTTGGATGTTTTCAGAAGTTACTTGATGTCTGAAACACATGATCTGTATTCACCTCCAATTAGCTTGCCTCACTGCAGGCTTTGATAAGATCTGAAGAATGATATTTTTGCGATGAAAACAAATATATACTACCAATAGGACATCTAACACTACTGAACTCTGTGATTCATTTCTGCAATTCATAAACCTCGATTCAACAGGTTTTTTCTGTGATTGGCAACTAGAGGCAAGCAGAATAGCCCGGTTACTTCCAAAGTAGGAAAAGCATGGAAAGGAATCCAAAAAAAATCACTTGTGACTTTGCTGCAGCTTTGATGTTTCAGAGGCAAACAAGGAAGCTGTATCAATAACCTTGCCTAAACCCATCTCAGTTCCGGTCTTTATACTCATAATACAAGGTGGAAGAAACATTATCTTCTGAGACCAAATCATATGAGACCACTAGATTTCCACTTCTCTTGCTCTTGTTGGCATTTCACTGTAAGCTCTGTTTCTGTAATTTACAGAAAGACTAATATCTACAAATTCACACAAATTTGAATGAGGCAATGATCCACCTCGCCTGCTTGCCTAATAGGCTCATACATTTCACACCCTATGCGGTTACATGCATTTTGTCGTAAACAAAAAAACTAGGCCCGTCAACGGATACGGATATTATCCGGACTCGCTTCGAATTTGAATCCGTATTAACGGATAATATTCGAATTCGCATTCATTTTTTCGGATACGGATAATATCCGAATTCGAATCGGAGGAGATACGGATATTATAATATTCGCTTCGAAAAATATCCGTTCGAAATATTATATATCATATAATACATATTTTTAAATAATATATTATAAAATAAATAATATTGTAAAAAAATTTAGACATTTTATAGTTGTATTTTAATTTAGAATTTATTTTATACATTTTTGACATTTTATAATTATATTTTATATACTTTTAACATTTTATAATTATATTTATATATTTTTGAATTTGAATCGGATAATTCGAATTTTAAAACGGAGCGGATACGGATAGTCGTATATTCACTTCATATCCGCTCCATTGACAGGTCTAAAAAAAACACAACTCTAAACATCATGTTATTTTCATTCTGATTGAGAAACCGACCTTGGCAGGAAAGGCTACCATTTTCAGATGGAAAAACATCATATAAGGTACATAAACGGAAAAATGAGAAACATGGGTTTACTCTTGGAACTGTATAAATTAATAATTGCACCAAAAGAACTTACAGGCAGAGAAGTGCATCGTGCATAAACAAGGCTACCAGACTTCAGAGAACATTGAGTATCAAGTGAGGCACTTGGAAGAATTTCTCCCTCATCTGAAGGTATAAGAGACGGTTGCTTGTTTGAACATGGAAAGGTTGTGCATTTACTGAAGCTCTTTTTGATACTACCGTCCAAAGCATCCTGTTGAAAGACATTTTGCTTCTCATCCTTCGAGCAATCTGCACCATCCTTAAGGTCGCACACGTGAAGCTCTAAACTTGGTTTATGACATGGTGACTGGTCAAAGAAATCTTGAATGTGCAAACCACTGAAAACAGTTCCCAGTTTTTCAACCTTCAAGGTCTCCTCATTACTTAAGCATCCTTGAAAATCATTGAGATCCTCCACAGGTACAACCTTTACACTCTCTTGGGCAGAGTCACATGTACTACATTGCTTAGTCCCCAGATATGTCAACTTGCAGCAGAAGTAAGCATTTTTTACACAAGAGGCAAAATCTTCAGAAATTGAGCTGACAGGAGTGCAAGCGTCCATCCAAATGAAAATGGAAAAACAACTGCCATCACATGAACACCAGAAGGTCTTTCGTTGAGATGTGTGTTCGAAAGAAACTCCACATTAAGCAAAACTAGCAGATTATCTAAATGGAAACAAGTACCATCTAGTGCTTCCATAAAAAATAATTATCCTAAAAAAGAACCACATTTTAAAAAGATGAGCAAGTAAAAGTGAAAGAATAAGCCTTTTCAGCAAAAAGAAGATTCAATTTCCAAGTAACATGTTCACAAACCAAACACCATCAGATAGATATATTCACAAGTTACAAGAAAAAGAAAAAGGGAAGCAAAAAGAGCCTGATTACATCTAGCATTTTTCTCACAAGCATCTATAATCCTGAAGCCTCTCCGAAGACACAGGCAGTTTTACATGTTAAGCAAGATGATAGCTACCAAAATGGTTACATCACAGAATTCACAGAATGTAATTAAAGTGTTGACAATATTAAGCCACCAGAAATGCTAAACGGAATCAAAAGAGCAATGGATCTTACCAAGTCAAAGTGCCCACCAACTTAAGTGACGAAATAAATATTAAAAGCCACCATTAACAAAGGAAAAAGTTAGCATGAGTAAAAGAAAATGGAATAGACATGCAGTAAGGCCATTTGAAACTTAATACTGGTAAGTATCTTTATGCATGCAATGATGGACAATAATGGTAATAAGCCACAAGGGAACGTGATTACCTCCTTGCAGATCAAAAGGGCAAATATTTTTGTCACTCAGGTGTGGGAGAGTTGTTTATGCACTCAAGGGCAACCGTGAGGTTGTGGTATCAACTCCCACCAGTGGACATAACTACAGGGACGGTATGAACCTGGGGTTCTTGTGAACCATGTGGCATTGCCACCTTCTTAATAAGTGATAAGCGCATATTTATTCACATTTATTTATGTCACATGCATCGTTTCTGGGCTTTAATGAAATTAATTATGCGAGATTTTCATATTAATCTCAATCTTACACAAAATTAGAATTTTTCTGTGATTAATTAAAATTTTAAACATAACTTAATCAACGGGATTTGAGACATGTTTAAGAAGAATAGAAATTACATAATTAAATATATTTTGATAAAACTATTTTACTTGAGGGGCTTAGTTATAATTTTGACATTAAACAAACTTCACCAAGTGTGTCATTTTTTGAACAGTTCCCTTCTTCCTCAATGGCAACGAGGGCTTCACGTGAAGGTTGCACGGACGGCGCCGGAGGTGGCCAGATGAGGCGATGGGGCTTCATGCAGAGAGCACCGGCGGTGCATCACCGGCACCGGTCGCAACAGCTGGCAGAACAGGGTACCGGCGCGCGGCTCTGACGGTCGCACTCGTTTGCATGGAAGGGCATGGGCACACGTTGTGGTCAGAGCACGCGGGGGAAGAAAATGTCATTTGTGTGCATGCAGCCGGCTGGGAGGAGGAGAAGGCGTCCGTCGTGGCTGGTTCGCGTGCATGGGATGTCGATGTTTAACAAAGCAGGTAGGCCAGCACGATGGGCTTCAAGGGGAGGCCGGAGTAGAGCTCAACGGCAAGGAGGAAGACGACAAACGCCGATGAAGAGAGGTGGTCGAAGCTGAGGCTGGCGGTGGGCTCACGGAGCAGAGCTGGAAGAGCAGGGCGTTCGTAGTGGGACTCTGCAGGTGGTTGACGGCGGCGCTCGAGGGCGATCGCCAACGTCGACATGATCCTCCTGTTAACAGAGCACACGGCGGCCGGGATTCATGAGCAACGAGACAACGACAGCTTGCGACAGCGTGGACGTCAGTGAGGTCGGTGTTGGGCATCGTTCTTCACGGCGAGTTGGGCATCGTATGGGCCTGCAGTCGCTAGAGAAGAGAGACGTCAACAACAAATGATGACAACTGCATGGTGGCATTCGGGTATGGACGGCACGATGGCGGTGTGCAGGTCGACCGGTTGTGCGGTGGAAGAAGAAGAAGCCGACTGTGGGCGACGTTCGTGCATGTGCCAACGATGAAGGAAGAGGAGTGGAAGAGCACGGCCCATGGCTGTGCATGCATGAAGTATGGCAGAACATGGATTGGCATGTGGTGTTGACGACATCTGTGCTGCGGCATATGACATGGAAGATGGGCGTCCCTGTTGGCGTCGAACAGGGCGCGAACAGCAACAAGATGGTGGCCATATTCACACGCGAAGGTGAGCTACGCAATGGAGGAGAGGAGAAGAAAGAGAAAGAAGAAATGATAGATGCGTGATTGGCGCTGGGAATCGTCAACTGGGAAAGCCACGGGTGGACGGTGGCTTTGCATCTGATGTCAGACATTGCGGCGAGGTTGGCACCGTTTCGTTGACAACCACATGACAGCATGTGTGGGGGCGTCAACGGGAGCAGGTGAACGTGCAGGTGGGCTTTGACATTCACGGAAGTGGGCCTGGCTTTGGCCCTATAAAAGGAGCTATGATGGCTGCACAACAGAGCTCTTCCCCCCCTCAAACTTCTGTCTTCATAGTTAGTTGTAGTTTTTTGTTTTTTGTTTTACAACTCCTCTTACCCCTCTTCCGTGAATGTCAAAGCCCACTTGCACGTTCACTTGCTCCCTTTGACACCCTCACACATGCTACCATAGGGTTGTCAGCGAAACGGTGCCAACCCTGTCGCAATGTCTGACATTAGATGCAAAGCCACCACCCACCTGTGGAAAAACTCCGCATTCGACGATTCCCAATGCCAATCACGCGTCTGCCATTTCTTCTTTCTCTCTTTCTTTCTTCTCCTCTTCTCCACAGCACGGCCCACCTTCATGTGTGAACATGGCCACCGTCTTGCTGTCGCTCGCACCCTATTCGACGCCAACATGGACGTCCATCTTCCACGCCGCATGCCGCAGCACAGATGCCGTCAACGCCACATGCCGATCCCTGTTCTGCCGTCCTTCATGCATGCACAGCCATGGGCCGTGCTCCTCCACTCCTCTTCCTCCGCCATTTGCACATGCACAAACGCCGCCCACAACCCGCTTCTTCTTCCTTCACCGCACAGCCGACCAACCTGCACACCGCCGCCGTGTCGTCCATACCCAAACGCCACCATGCCATTGTCATCATTTGTTGTTGACGTCTCTCTTCTCCAGCGACTGTAGGCCCATACAATGCCCACCTCGCCGTGAAAAACGAAGCCCAACACCGACCTCACCGATGTCCATGCTACCGCAAGCTACCATCGTCCCGTTGCTCATGTGGCCCAACCGTTGTGTGCTCCGTTAGCAGGAGGATCACGTTGATGTTGGCGACCGCCCTCGAGCACCGCCGTCAACCACCTGCAAAGGCTCCCTGTGAACGCCCCGCTCTTCAAGCTCCGCTCCGTTAACCCACCGCCAGCCTCAGCTCCGGCCTCCTCTCTTCACCGATGTTTGTCGTCTTCCTCCTCGCTGTTGAGCTATGCTCCGACCTCCCCTTGAAGCTCACCGTGCCGACCTACCTGCTTTGTTAAACCTCCACATCCCAAGCACGCGAACCAACCACGATGGACGCCGCCTTCTTCTCCCAACCGGCCGCATGCACGCAAATAGCATCTTCTTCCTCCGCGTGCTCTGCCCACGACGCATGCCCACGCCCTTCCACGCAAACGAGCGCAATCGCCGAAGCCGCCCACTGGTCCCCTGTTCTGCCGGCCACTGCGACTGGTGCCGGTGAAGCACCACCGGTTCTCTCTGCATGAAGCCCCATCGCCGCGTCCGGCCACCTCCGACGCCGTCCGTGCAACCTTCGCGTGAAACCCTCGTTGCCGTCGAGGAAGGGAATTGTTCAAAAAATGACAAACCTTGATGAAGTTTGTTTAATGTCAAAAATTATAACTAAGTCCCTAAAGTCAAATAGTTTTATCAAAATATATTTAATTATGTAATTTTTATTCTTCTTAAATATGTCTAAAATCCCATTGATTAAGTTATGTTTAAAATTTTAATTAATTACAGAAAAATCTTAATTTTGTGTGAGACTGATATTAATATGGAAATCTCAGATTATGAATTTTAGTAAAGCCCAAAAACGATGCGTGAGACATAAATAAATCTGAATAAATGTGCACTTATCAATAAGTAGAATCAAGTAACTAAAACAATTGGATGGATGGCGCTACAAGAACATAATGTACTAAACTTTAATAGATAAACCTTTGAAAATGTCATGCTTGGAGACAAATAAAGTAAAAAATTCAAAAGAATAGCATAGTCTTATTAGTTTTAAAGGGACTTAAGTTAATGTTTTTATTGCCACCAGTCATCAGGGCTTACAATGACGAGAGCATACCATTGCTAGATATAAAACAATCAGTAGTTCTGTTAGCCACCTCAACAGAGCTAAACAAAAGGACATGAATCCTACATAAGTTAAAGGGTCATTTCTATCTCATGTCTGCCTAGGAAAGCAAGGATGATTTACTAACACTTTTGCAAACGACAAAGATCTAAATTTCCAAAGAGATTAGTTCAATAACCCAAAACTATTCCATTTCTCTAGCCAGGTAACGATAAAAAACATACAGCTATAAAACAACCTCAAAGGGATGACAGCTAAGAGTAGTTCACACATCAATCACAAGATAAAACAAAGGTTAGATATTAACACAAAGAAAACGGTTTTCCGAAGCCCATGCTTCACCGGCCTTTCCTTATAATATGAGCAAAAGTAAACCAGGACCCAAAAACAGGAAAAAAAACAGTTGGCGTCAGCAAATATGGAGAAAGCACCAATCAGAACATCAAAAGGCAGAAATAATATAAGACATTGTAATAGGAAATTATTTGAAGATTGTTTACCTCGAGAGATTGCCGTATTCGTGTTGCCCGACGAAACCTATACTAGTGTATAAACCGCAAAATAGCTCGTCCTCCCAATTTCTTATCGCAAAATTTCCACCGGAACGGTATTATAGACAAACTGATTCCGGGAGACAGAGGTCACGACCAGATTCAACAACAAGTAGCCGATAATATCTAGATCCGCCCCGAATCACAGCAGAAAGTGAGAAAAAGGAACAAAACAAGAACTCTCAAGACCGCAGTATCTCCATCCCCGAGAAAAATCCTACCGTTAACTAGAGATTACCACGACGATTCCATTTCTCCAGCTGTTTCAGACGATGGGAGCAGGATCCGCCATGGAAGGTGGTGGCTGAGGGGACAGTGGCACGCCTGTGGTGAAACTTCCCGAGCACCGAAAGCATGGTCGGCGCCCACGGAAGACCCAAGGGATTATAACGAAACCAAAACCCTAATCCGACGCCTCCCACAGATCAGAGATCGAAAGATCGAAACGAAACGAAGAGGGAAGGAAAGAAAAATGGAGGAACGAGCCCTCCCGCGATCGCTCCGATCCAGATGCGAATTGCGTCGGGAGGATCAACCCATCAGATGGAAGAGGAATGGGAAGAAAAATGGGGAAGATTAGGGAACTCCAGAAGTTTCCGAAATCGAGCGCCGGTTGAAATGGGAGCCGTTTCTGTGATTGCGGAGTTATATATGCACTGGCGGACCGACCGAGCTGGAGGCCAGCGGCGAACCGGCACTCCCCAATGACTAGAGGCCACGTCGGGGCTGACGTGGATGGATGGAGATTTTTTCCGCGTTACTTTGACACGTCTTTCTGAAGGGAGAGCCGTTCGATGGGCAACCAGCGGCTGTGAATTCGAGTTTGACCAAATCCTGATGAAAAGATCCCCGCTGGTACCGACTTGCGTATTTTGTTCCGGGGGAACTGTGGAACCCACCGCACCCGAGTACGGAGTCAATGGGCGGAATTCCATCCGTGTTGGATGGGGAAAGTGGAACGCAATCGAGTTTTTCCGACGACAAGTCGATTGGGGCAGGAAGGGTTCTGATCTTTGGATCTCTGCTGAACGGGATTGTTAGAAGCAAAATTTGATTGGTCCGGCCTGAGATATGAATCCATGATTTATATTTGAAACGGAATTTTCTTCTTCAAACAGAATTTAGGATGCTCTCTGCGGGCCACGAAGTGTCAACTGGACCGGCGGGTGAGCCCGAGATATGTAGGGCTTCGGCGGAGTAAAAATCATGCACACCCATGTGTGCAGCACAGTTTGAGCGTGCAATGTATTTTATTTATTTTATTTTTTAAAATAATTATCAACATATTTTAATTTAGGATACAAATCATATTATTATTTGATTATTTTAAAAATTAAAATAAAATATATTTATTTTTAAAAGAATGAGTCGAACATTATTTATTTGATCTGATTTTTTGTTTTTCTAATAATGTAATAATGATGTGACTTATACCTCAAATTAGAATATTTTATACCCCCGCATCTGACAAACTAGTACTACAACTGACCACCGGCTCCACGCGAGACCTCCGAAGCACAACATGCAAACCGCGTCTCACCTGAAAACAAAAGGGGGTGCGTCTCGTCTCATCGGCTCAATAAGGGTCCTGCAGATCCCCACATCACAACGGCAAATGCACGATGCAATAAATAACAATTCAAAACAATAACCATAACAATAGAACAACAACATCATCATCATCATAGCCTTATCCCAATTAATTGGGGTCGGCTACATGAATCCTGTTCCGCCAAAGATTTCTATCAAGTGCAATATTCATATTTAAACTCAAGGAACTAATGTCCTTCCTAATAACATCGCACCATCTCATTTTAGGTCTTCCTCGAGCTCTTTTACTAGCATCCACTAAGATTTGATCACATCTTTTAACCGGCGCTGAGTTAGGGCGACGAAACACATGTCCAAACCACTTGAGTCTATTTTCTCTCATTTTGCTATCAATTGGAGCTATCCCTAAGTCATTACGGATGCGCTCATTCCTAATCTTGTCTTTCTTAATCTTGCCACACATCCATCTCAACATCCTCATCTCTGCTACACACATTTTGTGGATGTGTTCCTTTCGTACTGTCCAACACTCGGTACCATATAACAAAGCAGGTCTCACAGCCGTTCTATAAAACCTCCCTTTGAGTTTCACAGGCATACGACGATCACAAAGGACACCTGATGCACTTCTCCATCTTAACCAGCCTGCCATAATCATATGCGTAACGTCATCATAAATCTCCCCATTCTCTTGTATGATAGACCCTAAATATCGAAAGCTACTACTCTTCGGAATGTTATGTCCATCAATTAGAACCATGTCTTCCTGAACCACTCTCCTATTACTAAAATTACAGTGCATAAATTCTGACTTACTCCTACTAATTTTAAAACCTTTAGACTCCAAGGAAAGTCTCCAACGCTCTAACTTAGCATTTAGAGCATCAATACTCTCATCAATTAAAATAATATCGTCTGCAAATAGCATACACCAAGGGATATCCTCCTGCAATTGTTTAGTTACTTCATCCATAACTAAGGCAAAGAGATACGGACTTAGTGCATATAACAATAGAACAACATATAATAATTAAAAGAAGTAACTTCATTACACGAGTACCAAAACTATTTGTAACAAACCATAACTCAGAGTCGTATAACAGAATACCCTCGGTCGCACGAACACTAAGTCATAACCGTAAGAAACTAGTGTCGCTACACTCTAGTGACAAGAGCATTACCCACTAGAAGCAAGGCCGGATGGATCCACTAATGAATTAATCCACATCCTCAGGTGTATCCCTACACGCCCCAGGCAGACACTAAGACATCGTACACAGAACACGAGACAAGGGTCTAGTCAGGGCCGTGCTCGTCAGCACGCATCCGAAGTCCCCGACCACGTGTGCACACACTAGCTGACTGCGCTACGCCAGGCCCTCTAGCTGATTTTCCTCCTGGTCCGGACTCGAGCTGCCACCGTGGGAGACCCTACGAAAACTAGCTTAAAATCGTCTCTCTCGGGTCTAGCTCTCCACTATTCTCAAGTGGGTTGGCACACGCGTGCTCAGGCAAGTTACGACTAGTGGGGGAAAATGTCACTCCACGTAAGGACCCGCTGTGAAACCGTTGACGTGTAATTGGTCGTGGACACAAGCATGTCGCACGAAACACGAGTCTAAGTTGCAAGGCACAAGACTGTCGAGGTTGTCATCTCGGGAATCCATAAACTATTCACGTTTCCCCGCCATGGAATACACCCACAAATTCTAACCAAGTCATCGGGCATTACGCCAAGAGAGAACCATCGCGGGATTTACACAACTAATTACTTATTTATTTTATCTAAAAATACCTCTATTTAAGTTCTAGGACGAAAAACTAAGTTTACGAGGCCGAAAAGGTCATTTTCTGGATAGGGTCAGGGGGTTTCTGTAACACCCGAGAATTTTAAAATAGAAATATATATAAAAAATTTATATGTATATATTTTTAATTATTGAACTCATATTCTAATTCTATTGATTTAACCATTTAAAATATTTAATTATCGATATATACTTTAGAAGATGCCAAATTATATTTTAGGAAATGCAAATTTATATTTTCAATCACTTAGGAAATTAATATTACACTATTCCAAAGAAATAGGAAATATATTATATAGATAGTGTTTTAAAGGATATACATCACTTTTACAAGATGCCAATTCATATTTTCATAATTTAGAAATTTTCATATTTCAACTTTTTCATTTTATCATTATTTTGAAGAAATAAGAGTATATAGATGAAGTATTAAAGGATAAACATAATTTAGAAAGTGTGAAATGGTATATAGATAATTTTAGTTAGTGTAGAGTAAATACAAAAATCTCCGTTCAAAATAACGACATATGTTAAGTCGTTATTTCCTAAACGTGAATAGTGACGTAAATAGTGTAACTTTTTATTTAAAAAGAACTTTAAAAAAAATATATGTAAAACTAGAGAAAAATGTAAGGGTCTCACCCCTGAAATTTCACAAACAAATTTCATCAATTTTTAAAGATAAAAATCTTTGAAGTTTAATATGGAAATCTTAACTTATGAAATACACGACCCTCTCTGGGGCGTCGTTTCCTTTCCGACAACTATCCTGATCATTCTATCCCTCCAGCTTGTGTGGACTGTCAACCCACTAAATACCCTATAATTCTGGATCTTGTCTCCCATCCTGTCGACTCTAAGGTTATAAAATACACTATATTCTCCTTATTTGGTTAGTTCGACAGCTAGATACGGGAATAAGTTCTGAAAAGTTGCAGAGGAAGGGAAGGGCTGCTTCTTCCTCTCCTGTCAACTCTTGTCACTTCACAGATGTAGGTGTTCTCAAATTCTTGCCTAACCAGTAGTTAAATAGGTTAACTGATTCATGTTTAGAGTTCGATTAACTAGTCAATCATGGTATATATCATCTGAATCAAGCAATAATCGTATATATATCATGCTAATTTAATAGCCTGATACATATTATCATGCTCTTTATGAGTTGAACATAGTCTGTTAAGCATGATTTCATGAGTTTCATGAGTTTTTGAGCATATTAGTTTTTTTTATTATTAACCATATTTTCAAACCTTAATATATAGCCTCTGTTATTAGTGTAATACGTTCATGTTTAAAAATTCGGAGGGCCCCAGCCCTTTTTGTAAATGACGCCCTTGACCAGGACGTCAATTTTGAAATAGAAGACTGTTATCACAGTCGTCATTTAAATGAAGACACTCCTAGTGTCGTCATTTAAATGAAGACACTCCCAGTGTCGTCATTTTAATTTCTAAAATTTTCGGAAGATAATAAATCCAACACATTCAAAAATCAATAACCATCGAACTAGAGCACTAAAATTTTACATAAACATGTTCCTGGAATCCTGACATTTTTCTCAACATATTCGTATCATTACTTCCTGATTTAGAACATTTTCACACTGATGAATAGTACATGAATAGTGCATGAATAGTGGAACAGTTTTCTAAATGACGCCCCTGACCAGGGCGTCAATGACCAAATTGAAGACTGTGCAAACAATCGTCAATTAATTGAAGACATGCATCATGTCGTTAATTCGATTTCTGGAATTTTGAGTAATTGATAATTCAATACATTCAAAAATCTATAACTATCAAACTAAAGCACAAAATTTTTGCATGAACATGTTTCTGGAATCTTGACATTTTTCTATTCCTGATGGAGAACATTTTAACACGGATGAATAGTACATGAATAGTGCATGAATAGTGAAATAGTTTTGTAAATGACACCCCTGACCAGGACGTCAATTACCAAATTGAAGACGGTGCAAACAATCGTCAATTAATTGAAGACGTGATTCTTGAAATTTTTAGAAACCAGTAAATCAAAACATTCAAAAACCTATAACTAATAAATCGGACCATAAAAATTTTGACTGAACATATTTCTGTGATTCTGAGATTTTTCTCTACCTGTCCATGTCCTCGATTCTTGATTTACGGAAAGAATTAAAAATGAATAGTGTTTAAATAGTAAACTGTGACTCATAATGCCGAGCCACCATGTTCGGACAATTATAACTTTTTTAACCTAATCACGAAACTCCTGCATGAACATGGTTCTGAAACCCTCATATTATTCTCTATTTAACCATGTACTCAATTCCTGAATTACTGAAAGTATTAAAAATGAATAGTGTTTGAATAGTGTTTTGAGTCACGGAATGTACCTTCCCGGCGTAAATCACCCCAATTTATTGAATAGTAAAACCCAACAATTTTGCATGAGCATGATTCTGAACTCTCGAGAATGTCCTCTACCTGTCCATATCCTTACTTTCTATTTTTGAGAAATTTTTACGGTATGAATAGTGTATAAAAGTCACTATTTTAATAAATAGTATCACTTTTTCAAATAAAAGAATTTTTTGATATAGACACGTAGATAAGTAGAGAAAAATATAAGGAATCTAACGGTATGCTCGTGCATTAGATTATGTATCATGATTCATATTTATTAAAATTTTCACATTGATGATTAATATACTAAACGATTAATATATACATAAACTTAGAAATGACGACTGTTTAAAAGTCGTCATTCATAAAAATGACGAGTTAGCGAAGGGCGTTATTTAGGTGAATAGTATAAATGAATAGTAAGTGAATAGTAATGAATAGTAATCTAAATAATAATTGAATAGTGTTCTTAAATAGTAAACTTGCATAATTGTATAATGGCCCTTATGGGATGTTCTAACTTTTGTTTAACCTTACTATAGAGTTATCTAGAGTTTTTGTTTAGAAAAAGTATATAAATTGATACTTTTTCCCTCATTTCTATCGTGGTTTGTACCGACGCAACTCTAAGTCATTTTCTTGCATATTATGAGTCCTTGAATTTCATTCCATAAAAATCTACCTTGTATATCCTACTAAGGTAACCCTTGAAACTCTATATTGGCTATAAAATGAGAGTGGATGTCAAAAGTAATACATGAAATGCTGTGCATATAGGGCCCGGTCTGGTCCTGGGAGGAGCACCCGAAGGTACTTGTGTCCATGGGAGTTTATTGACCACGGTGTTTAGCATTGTACCGAGTACTTACTTGACTTGAGACACTCTACCCTACTCTTTCTTTACTCACTTGACTTGACTTGCGTAGCCCGGAACGGGTAATACTTGACTTGTGGCTCGAGAAAGGGCGAAATGCTTGCTTGATTGAAATAGCCAATTCTACTGATACGTACTTAACTTTACTTGCTCGAATTAAATTTTACTTGCTCGTACCTGAGATATACTTGTATATGAGTACATACTCGCACTTGAATTCGTAATCGTACATGAATCTCTGCTAGACCCGAAGTGGCATTTACATCTATAATTCTTGAAATACTGCTTGTCAAATACTTGAAATCTTGATATACTCTCTGTATATAGCTTTTAATCTCTTATTGTTCATCATGTATAGATATACCTGCATACCCGATTCTTTTATACGTACGTCATGCATATCCATACTGATAATACATGTAAATTGTAATTCACTTAAAGATTGCTCGAATTTGAGATGTAATTCCTACTGAGCGATTCGCTCATCCAGTTGCTTCTTAACATTTTCAGGTAAATCGGATAGCGACAAGAATGGGTTTGAGGCCGAGTGAAGAGTGCTAGAACGCCAACCATCTATCATTAGCTAGTCGCGTCTTTAAATTTATTTGAGTCTACTTTGTATTCCCAGTTATGTCAGTTAGTGGTATAAACCTTGTGCTAAGTCATGTAGCCAAATGTTTGGCTTTCTAAATTTAGAAATTTTTATGGACTATATTTAATACCTTTGATTAATTAAATAATCGTCACTTGGACTATTGGAATTTATTAGATTTATTAGTAAATTGCACACTCTGTAATTATGTATGTTAAAATTCTTATCGCTCTAATGACACGATCTATATAGACGCGTCACGCATCCGAGTATCTTCCGCGCTCGGGACGTGACAGTCTTCGTGGTATCAGAGCCAGGTTTTCAAACTTGAGAAATTAAAATATAGGTAAAAACTTGAGTCAAAGGATAGTTTGTGCTTTACCTAGTGAGATGGTTAGAGCCATGGGTTAAGTGTTATAATGACTTTTGACCTAATAAGTAAACCCGATCTTTATTATCCTTAAACTTTTTTGTATAATTATGGCTACTGAAAGGGCACAATGACGCGAGATGCAGTGCACCGTGCAGGGCCTTACACAGGCACTACAGCAAGTGGCTCAAGGCGGAGCAAACCGTGGAGCGGAAGATCTCCACCGAAGTTTCCGTAACATGAACCCACCGAGGTTCATGGGTTCGTCCGACCCTGAGGATGTCAAGAATTGGCTGAAAGAGATGGAACGAATCTTCCGTGTGATGCAATGCGCAGACGAGGAGAAGGTTTTACTGGCCGTATTCCAACTGGAGCGGGACGCTCGATGTTGGTGGGAATCCATCGAAGCAACACTGCCAGAAGACCATGTCACATGGGAGGAATTCACGGAGCATTTTAATAACAAGTACTTCTCCGACCATATCCAGGACAAGAAAGCCACTGAATTTGCCGTTCTAAAACAACGGGGCTTGAAAGTGACCGAGTATGAGGCACATTTCTCAAGATTATCAAAGTATGCACCTCACTTGGTGTGTACAGAAAAGATGAAGGTGAGAAGATTCCTCAATGGGCTTCGGCCCCACTATATTACGCAACTTTCACCGATGGACATCCAAGTCTATTTGGAGATAGTTCGGCGTGCCCAACTGCTAGAAGACGCCACCGAATTATCCGAGAGAATCCGAGGAAGAGACAAGAAGGAACCCATCACAAGCCTGGGAAAATTCAAGCAATCATTCAATAAGAAGCGGTTCTTCATGGGAGGGGAGCCCTCCAAGGTAAAGAAATTCCAGAAGAATGACAGGCCATTCTCCACCGCCACTCCCTCTAAGGAGATTTGCAAGTATTGTGATAAAGCTGGTCATAAGACCGAGGAATGCTGGAGGAAGTTAGGAGCTTGTCTTTGAAGTGAGAGTCGCGAGCATCGAATTCCAGACTGCCCGCTGATGAAGGAACAAGACACCAAAGATGAGAAGCGTCCGATAAAGAAACAAGGCCGTCTGCAAGCTCTCCGAGAGACGGAACCCACTGAAGGCGGAATTATGGAAGGTACTCTCACTATTTGTTCTAAAATCGCTCAAGTTCTATTTGATACCGGAGTAACTCATTCATTCGTTTCCAAGAACTTTGCTACTTCATTTTCTAAGAAACATGAACTGTTAGATTTGATCATATCTACACCTCTTGGGAATGAATTTGATATCACTTACCACTATCCAAATTGTGAAGTGATGATTAAGGGAAGTAATTTACCTGCTGACCTGATATGCCTAGATATGAAGGGTTATGACGTCACACTAGGTGCTGACTGGTTATCCACATACCAAGCAACTATTGATTGCCGGCATGGCAAGGTAACTTTCGTGGATTTCCCAGAGCTAGTTTACAATAGCCCTCGGAGTAAATCACTTCTTATATCAGCACTCCGAGCTAGTAGACTTATGAATAAGGGATGCATGGCTTTCATAGCATTCGTGACTGCCACAGAAGTCGAGAAGGTTAAACTTGAAGACATCCGTGTAATTCAGGATTTTCTCGATGTTTTTTTCAGAAGATTTAATCGGCTTACCCCCGGAAAGGGAAGTGTCGTTCACAATCGACATTGTCCCTGGTGCTGGCCCTGTCTCTAGGGCACCATACAGAATGTCCCCTACTGAGCTGAAGGAACTAAAGGAACAACTAATTGAGTTATTGAAAAAGGGTTTCATCTGGCTGAGTACTTCCCCTTGGGGAGCACCCGTGCTGTTCGTCAAAAAGGATGGATCGATGAGACTATGCATCGATTATCGGCAGCAAAATAACCTTACAATCAAGAATAAATACCCGCTGCCAAGGATTGACGAGCTGTTCGATCAGTTATCAGGAGCTTCATATTTCTCCAAGATTGATCTTCGTTCTGGTTACCGCCAATTGAAAATCAAAGAAGAAGACATTCATAAAACTGCATTCCGAAACAGGTATGTGCATTACGAATTTACTGTTATGCCTTTCGGACTAACAAATGCCCCCGCAGCTTTTATGCGGTTAATGAACAGCATATTCAGGCCCTATTTAGACCAATTCATTATGGTCTTTATTGATGATATTCTGATCTATTCCAAGACCGAAGATGATCTTGAAGAACATCTCAAGAAGGCACTGCAGATATTAAGGGAAAACGAGCTATATGCCAAATTCAGCAAATGCGAGTTCTGGCTCGAGTAAGTATTCTTTTTAGGCCATGTTATTTCGAAGAATGGAATTGCTGTTGACCAGTCCAAGGTCGAAGCCGTGAAGAACTGGGAACGACCTACAAATGCAACAAAAATTCGAAGCTTCTTGGGTCTAGCTGGTTACTACCGACGTTTTATCAAGGACTTCTCCAAGATTGCCGTTCCTCTGACCAGGTTAACCCGCAAGGAAGTGCCTCATGAGTGGAATAAAGACTGTGAAAAGAGTTTCCAAGTTTTGAAGGATCTCTTGACCACTGCTCCAGTCTTATCATTACCAATTGAAGGAGAAAAATACGAGGTATATACTAATGCTTCGGGTATTGGCCTCGGATGTGTATTGATGCAGAATGGAAGAGTCATTGCATATTCTTCCCTACAATTGAAGAAACATGAAGAGAACTACCCGGTTCACGACTTAGAACTGGCCGCGGTAGTATTTGCTTTGAAGATCTAGAGATACTATCTCTACGGAGAACAATTCATTGTGTACTCTGATCATAAAAGCCTCAAGTACTTATTCTCCCAAAAGGAGTTGAACATGCTGCAAATGCGTTGGCTTGAGTATCTCAAGGATTTCGACTTCACTATACAGTATCATCCTGGTAAGGGTAATTCCGTAGCTGATGCCCTTAGTCAAAAGTCGAGAGCGATATTGGCCAACTGTATGATACAAGAATGGAAGCTGCTGGAGAAATTCTCTGAACTTGATATCAGCACAGATGAGAAGAACATGTGTATTATTCTATCTCATATGAGCCTACATCCAGATTTGCTACCTGAAATCAAGGAGCTACAGGAAGAAGATCCCTCACTAGTGGAGATAAAAAGTAAGCTGGACGAGAGACTTGATTTCAAGCTGACACCTGATGGCAGACTGCTATTTCATGAACAGACATGTGTGCCCGACTGTCCTGAATTGAAGAAGAAGATTCTTGAAGAAGCTCATAGATCGAGGTACACAATCCACCCTGGAGCCACTAAGATGTACCAAGACTTGAAAAGAACTTTCTGGTGGCCTAACATGAAAAGAGAGGTAGCATACTTTGTGTCTCGTTGCCTCATATGCCAACAAGTGAAGGCGGAACATCAAAAATCCGTCGGAAAGCTACACCCGCTGGATATTCCCAAGTGGAAGTGGGAAGGCATTGGCATGGACTTTATCATGGGTTTGCCCAAGTCTAGGGGCGGTTATGATGGAATTTGGGTAATTATCGACCGGCTAACTAAATCGGCCCATTTCTTACCCATCAAAAGCCGATGGTCAGTCGACGTACTTGCTGCCCTATATATTAAGGAGATGGTTAGATTGCATGGAGTTCCCGTCTCGATCGTATCTGACCGAGACCCGCGTTTCACCTCTCATTTTTGGAAGGGTCTACAACACTCTCTCGGGATGAAACTTAATTTCAGCACTGCTTTCCATCCCCAGACAGATGGTCAGACAGAAAGGACAAATCATGTTGTTGAAGATATGTTAAGGGCATGTATTATAGATTTCGGCGGAAGCTGACACGACCACTTATCCCTAGTCGAATTTGCTTATAATAACAGCTATCAAGCTAGTATTCAAATGGCACCTTTCGAGGTGCTTTATGGCAGGAGTTGTCATTCTCCAATATGCTGGGAAGAAGTCGGTAAAAGATAAATTCTATGCCCAGATATGGTTAGAGATTCGACTGAGAAGATACACCTTATCAGAGAGAGACTCGAGGTAGTTCAGTACAGGTAAAAATCGTATGCTGATAATAGAAGGAGAGATTTGGAGTTCTAAGTTGGTGACCATGTATTTCTCAAGGTATCTCCTGGTCGAGGTATTAGAAGATTCGGTGTTAAGCGCAAGCTTACACCGAGGTTTATCGGTCCATTCGAAGTATTGGAAAGAGTGGGCGAGGTGACCTACCGTAGTGCTTTACCTCCTCAACTCTCGGAAGTGCACAATGTATTTCATATATATATGCTGAAGAAATATGTGCACGACTCTTCTCACGTCATCGACCATACTGATTTGGTGATTCAAAGAGATCTTACTTATGAGCAAAGGCCGATGCGGATCCTCGACCGCGAAGTTCGAGTTCTAAGGAGCAAGACGATCCCTATGTTGAAAATCCAATGGAATCGATGCGCGGAACAAGAAGCAACTTGGGAGACCGAAGAATTTATGAAAAGAAGATACCCATAATTATTCTAAACTGTAAGTATTTTATACTTTCCACAATATCCCTATACAGTTGAATTTGGGGACCAAATTCTTTTAAGTAGGGGAGGGTGTAACACCCAAGAATTATAAAATAGAAATATACAAAAAAAAATTATATATATATATATAATTATTGAACTCATATTCTAATTCTATTGATTTAACCATTTAAAACATTTAATTACCAATAGATGTTTTAGAAGATGCCAAATTATATTTTAGGAAATACAAATTTATATTTTCAATCACTTAGGAAATTAATATTACACTATTCCAAAGAAATAAGAAATATGTTATATATATAGTATTTTAAATGATAAACATCACTTTTACAAGATGTCAATTCATATTTTCATAATTTAGAAAAATTCATATTTCAACTTTTTCATTATATCATTATTTTGAAGAAATGAGAGTATATAGATGAAGTGTTAAAGGATAAACATAATTTAGAAAGTGAGAAAGGGTATATAAATAATTTTGGTTAGTGTAGAGTGAATACAAAAATCTTCGTTCAAAATAACGACATATGTTAAGTCGTTATTTCCTAAACGTGAATAGTGGCATGAATAGTGTAACTTTTTATTTAAAAAGAATTTTTAAAAAATATATATGTAAAAATAGAGAAAAATGTAAGGGTCTCGCCCTTGAAATTTCACAAACAAATTCCACCAATTTTTAAAGATAAAAATCTTTGAAGTTTAATATGAAAATCTTAATTTATGAAATCACGACCCTCTCTGGGCGTCGTTTCCTTTCCGACAACTATCCCGATCATTCTATCCCTCCAGCCTGTGTGGGCTGTCAACCCACTAAATACCCTATAATTCTAGATCTTGTCTCCCATCCTGTAGCGACCCGGATTCCGGATACCCGGCATACCCGGTAGGACTACCGGATACGCGTGATACCGCATGGAACCCGCGAGGCCTCCCAAGACCAGGAAAGCTCCGAAGGAAAAAAGGCACGTGTAGAGTACATTGAAGCCACAGAGATAGTACAGTAAGCAATTAAATGTCATTAGATATGTTTGCTAAAGGAGCAGAAATAAAATTACTTTTTAATTAATAGCTCAAATTAACAATTATATCCCAGAGTCAGTCCACAGCTAAAGACAACAAGTCTAGCACAGTACAGTCGACAGAAAGGAAAGACGTACCAAAAGGTCGGGAGAAGCCCGACGCAGGTACCAACTGGCTGTAACGGCATGCAACGAGCACGCACACTCCAGGAACCACGTGGAAGCAAACGAACAACGCCACCCCACCTGAAAGAGTAGGGGGTGAGCCACGTGTCACTGGCTCAGTAGGGGTCACGCGGATCCCCACTGAAAAATACGCAGTAACACAGAACAACAAAAACAGCAGGTGTAGCAAAGCAGGAAAAGCTACACTACAAAACTGTAAAACTACGCTACAGGCAGTAGTAAGCAGACGGGAAGTAGGCGTATGGAACAAGTAAGAGAGGGGAAGAACACGCGTCAGACAAGTGGCGGCCGAACCAACCTCGGCACCCCAGACTACTCCAAGCAGCGACAGAAGGGCGACTCTGATCTAATAAAGTCAGAAGTTACCGATCTGCTGACCCAACACCAGGTCTAAGACAAAGACCTGCAAGAACAGACAAAAAGGTCTAGAAAAGACCGCACAGACGACCGACAGACTTGATCACACAAACACGACTAGAACGTCGTGCACACTGTCCCACGCACGACCAGGATATCATGCATGTCACAAGACACTGACCTCGGGTGCAGCCACGGAAAGGCCAACCCAGAAAGGTCACGACGCGTAAGAAACGCGAAGAGCAGTGGAGAGCCACGCGCCACACACGGACGCACCTCCCCACCAGAGCAACGGCCAGTTGCGTCCACAGACGTCTTATGCTGCGCCACGAGCGTCTCGCCTGCAATACCGCTGAAGCCACGGTAGAGTCGCAGACACCCGCACAGAACCAAACAGCATCAAGTAACCAGTCAGGGTCACGCCCATCGACGTAAGTCCTCAGTCCCTGACCACGTGTGCACACACTGGCTCTAGCCTAAGCCAGGTACTCCAACTAGTTTTCTCCCTCGGTAGGACGCTACCGTTGGCTGGGTGCCCACGGAACTAGCTTACAAACCGTGCCTCGGGAACACCCCTCCGCCATCACCAGGTGAGTCGGCACTCAAAGGCCTAGGGCAAAAACAATCGGAGGCGCACAAAACACAAAACTCCGAGCACAAGTGCTAGAGTACTAACAGGCAGACACGCTGTCACACGTACTACGAAGCACCACTGACAGTACGGCAACTGCCAACAGACTCAGGACTAGGTAACTAGACCTACCACGCAACGATCCTGAGTCGAACAACTCAAAGGCAAGATCGTCACAGACAGCGGAACAAGCCGCCAATCGGTCTAATCATAAGCCACGAGAAACGACACTCCGCAGGAAACGACTCACGGAGACCCGAGGGAACACCGAAGACCCTCAGACACACCTGGACATGCGGACCGAGGTAACAACACCTCGAGGCATCCAGAACCAGCGTCTCGGACTGGAAGAAATCGCCAAGACACCCACACACAAGGTCGCCCGTCAACCGCTGGGTCACCCCGGGTTGACCGGAACCCGACCAAAGACACACACACAAAAGTAGGATAAAGAATCCTACCATAAGCATAAAGATTCATGGCTACCTTACAACGTAGTCTTAGCCCTCATAAAATGTCAGGCGACATCCACGGGACAGCGGACAGACCACAAGGACAAGCTAAGACAAGCAGAAACCGAAACAATGGAAATCGGAGCACAAGGCATGTAACGCACCACCCTTAGACCGCTACATAAACCTGACGGTCTAAGGCTAGGCCGTTACACCCAACGTGACGGTCGGGGAACAGGCCGTCACACACACCGCCCTAACCAACTTCTAGAAACGCAAAGGCATGTAACGGACAGCATCGGGCGCGTTACACCAGCCTGACGCGCCCGACCAGGGCCGTCAGGGCCAACAACCCTCAAACTCTAAACACACTCGGAGCATGTAACGCACCAGACCGAACGCGTTACAGCCACCTAACGCGCCAGGACAAGCGCGTCATGGCCAACAAAACCCAGAACAACAACTGGCTGAGAGGCATGTAACGGTCCCGACCGGACGAGTTACAATCACCCAACGCGCGGGGGCGCGGCCGTTAGAGCCAACGACGCAGCCACCCAACTCAGGCAAAACAGCATGTAACGGCCTGGGGCAAGCGCGTTACACACACCTAACGCACGGGAGCACGGCCGTTAGGCGAACCGACTCACTCGGTCAAACACGGTCAAACAGAACGTAACGGCCTGGGGCAGGCGCGTTACGCACACCTGATGCATAGGGGCAAGCGCGTCATAGGAACCGACTTAACCCAAACATAAAACGACAAAATAGACGTAACGCGTCTCACGGGACGCGTCAGAGAGATATGACGCGCCACCCCTGGGCCGTCACACTCTCAAAACCCCGAAGAACTCAAATCAACCCAGACGCTGTAACGGTCAGTCGTGGGGCCGTCAGGGCATGTAACGGTCCCTGGAACGACCGCCACACCAGTTACGGTGGGAAAACGGAGGGTTGGCCAAATCGGCCCGTTCCACGCCCCATTCACGCCGAAGCGCAGGGGAAACAACCCTTGACGACGAAAAACAACATAAGAAGGCTAAAAGGCCCACATGCAAGCACAAAAACACAAGATCGGGGCGATTCCTACGAATCCACCCTAAATGGGTCAACGAGGTTCCCGGGCTCCTACCGGCCTCGAATGACCACCGATCAACACGAAACTAGCATGGATGTGATCCTAACATCCCAATGATCAGTTCAACACTAACCGAGCTGCAAATGGTTGCCGTTCTCCGGCGAACCCTACAAAACCCGAAAATCACGGTTTAGGCTAAACAAGCCCAAACTCGGCCGTTTCCGCGCCAAACGAAGTGCAAGGGCAGGGAAAACGAGCAGGAGGAAGTGAGGAACCATCACCCTACCTCCGCCGAAGAAACCGTGCCCCAAAGGGACTAAACCGCGTCGAAAACCACGCCGCGAGCTCGAACACCGGCTTTGAATCCTCCGTTCGGGATCGCGCCAAAACCATTCCGATCCTCGCTCCATCACGCACCTCAACAGCTTCCCGACGTCGCCACCTCACCAACGGACCCCTCCGTCTGCAGCCGGAGGCGAGAAGGTGGGAGAACGAGAGAGAACGGGAGAGAGAGAGAGGCGAACGTGCGAATGAGGAGAGAGAAAGAGGAAAGGAAAATAAAAAGAAAAGAAATTAGGAAATTTTCCTAATTTTTGAAAATTTCAAAAATGCGCCGAAAATGCACAAATTCAGAAAAATACGTAAAAATAGTCGAAACGACCGGCTCGAAAAGTACATCGTCGCTGTAGCATCCGCGAGTCGATGAATTGAAAAACAAACTCACCGTAGGGTTCTGTAACTAGTACGAGAGAAAAACCCACACGGCTCGTAAAGCTCAACTCGGAAGCCACAAAAGCGAACCGAAACTCACCGAAACCAATCCAGAAGATCCAATGAAGATCCAGCAAGACCTACCAAGGATCCAGGGCATTACATCCTCCCCTCCTTTAAGGAATTTCACCCTTGAAATTAAGGACTAACAAAGGAGAAGCAGGGAAGAACAACCCAACATCACAACCACAAAAATAACACAAATCTCGAGAGAACACGACTCAGAGGAACATCGTCATATCACAATTACAGGCACACGCTCAGGATCTCAAGGCAACAATCCACAAAAGAGCACGACACCCAAGTGAGCACAATTCTGACACCTCCGAAACAGGGCAACGTCGTTTACGACTCACAAGACAGGAGACACGACTGCCACAACAACAGACAACCGACCGAGAAACACAACGACAGTACAGCAAGCGGCAGCTTACACGAGGAGACACAATCCTGTCAGCTGACAGCTCGACCACATCATCGGCTCCAGTGCCAAAGGCGACAAGGAACACCTGGCACACATGACACCAACGACAACAGCAGCACCGGACCACAAACACAATCAAGTCAATCCTCACTCAGATATTACATCTGATCGAGTCACAAGCTAACTCTAGGAAAAGAGCACAGCAAGGCTAACCGACAAGACTTGGTCCACACAGAGACACAAAATCATAGAGAAACAGCACTTACAGAAACAACACAACGGCAGCACCTGCAGGATTCCGGCTCCGCACAACACGCAGGGCCACAGAATACCACTGCAAGTAGGGTCACAACAAGGCACAAGAACAGCTGAGCACACGACCACAAGAAACGGGTCACGCATCAGACTGCTCACCAAGAGAAGACCCACAATAACAAGAAACGACAACAATCTCGGGGAACGTAACTCAAGGACCACGAACACGCCTCGAGAGCACAACACCCAAGAAAGAAATGCAGAGCAAAGGGTACTCAATCAGCAGAAATGCTGACAAATTCCCCAATACTCGCAAATGCCAATGCCAACACCAGAAAACCACCAACAATGGCACGACAACAAACGACATCGCACAAGAAGCCAAGACGAAGTCACATCGAGAAGAAACAGATCTCTCGACCAGTGGGTAGCCAACCCACACACTTCCGCTGCACTCTCAACAACGCGCACAGGCAACTAGAACAACCTTGGTAGTCGCACCATAGCACACACCAGGCGCCATCGCAATCAATGAAGAACGCAAATCACACGCCATGAGTACCGATCTCGCGAACAACCGATCACAAGGAGCCTAAGTGCAACAGGAGAAGAGCACCAGTTTCAGCATAAAGCACAAGGAAAGCATCAATCTCAGCTTACCTTCACGTCCCGAAAACGATAAATGAGTCTTCACGATACATCGGCCGCTGGACACGGCACGACAATACGGTACACAACAGCTCTTAGCACCTTCGTGGAGCCCAAAGCCAAGCAACCGTATAGCAGAGAGCAGTTCAGGCTCAAAACAAAGCTGTCCACACTTAAGCAGACACAAGACACAGGCACCACCAAGACAGTAATTCCAAGGCAACACTCGAAAAGATTCCACCAAAGGGGATAAGAAACGAGAAGCTCAACCACAAAAGCTCACCAGGAAGGGAAAATCCTAGCTTGCCTGAGCAACTTCTCAACCACGGAATCAAATCGAGCACTTCAACAGAAGCGAAACACATCAGGAGCTGAACAAACTCAAGCCGGGACGACCAAGACAACGTGAGAACGTGTACGGTCATCAGACCAAGGCTAAAGGCCAACAGCAACCTGAACAACATATGGAGAAAACCTCGAACAACGTACTGCAGATTCAAGCCTTCCGACGAACACTGCCAAGTACAACATGCTCGAAACAAACGCAACGACGAGAAAGAAACACCTCGTCACATCCTGACGAGAGCAGGACCATCTCGTACAGTGCCAGAACAGCACGCACAAGACAACACACAGAAAACACAAAGCGACAAGGGATCGCAAACCGAAGCCAGCTGAAGACTGTACTTGACTTTCACGACTCTGGATACAGTATATCTCAGATTCCCATGTACTTCACACGACAATGCTCTGATAGCTCAGAAAAGAACTCAGAACATCTCAGAACATTGCTCTGATACCAATCTGTAGCGAGCCGGATTCCGGATACCCGGCATACCCGGTAGGACTACTGGATACACGTGATACCGCATGGAACCCGCGAGGCCTCCCAAGAGCGGGAAAGCTCCGAAGGGAAAAAGGCACGTGTAGAGTACATTGAAGCCACAAGGATAGTATAGTAAGCAATTAAATTTCATTAGATAGGTTTGTTAAAGGAGCAGAAATAAAATTACTTTTTAATTAATAGCTCAAATTAACAATTATATCCCAGAGTCAGTCCACAGCTAAAGACAACAAGTCTAGCACAGTACAGTCGACAGAAAGGAAAGACGTACCAAAAGGTTAGGAGAAGCCCGACGCAGGTACCAACTGGATGCAAGGGCATGCAACAAGCATGCACACTCCAGGAACCACGCGGAAGCAAACGAACAACGTCACCCCACCTGAAAGAGCAGGGGGTGAGCCACGTGTCACTGGCTCAGTAGGGGTCACGCGGATCCCCACTGAAAAACACGCAGTAACACGGAACAACAAAAACAACAGGTGTAGCAAAGCAGGAAAAGCTACACTACAAAGCTGTAAAACTACGCTACATGCAGTAGTAAGCAGACGGGAAATAGGAGTAGGGAACAAGTAAGAGAGGGGAAGAACCCGCGCCAGACAAGTGGCGGCCGAACCAACCTCGGCACCCCAGACTACTCCAAGCAGCGACAGAAGGGCGACTCTGATCTAACAAAGTCAGAAGTTACCGATCTGCCGACCCAGCACCAGGTCTAAGACAAAGACCTGCAAGAACAGACAAAAAGGTCTAGAAAAGACCGCACAGACGACCGACAGACTCGATCGCACAAACACGACTAGAACGTCGTGCACACTGTCCCACGCACGACCAGGACATCATGCATGTGACAGGACACTGACCTCGGGTGCAGCCACGGAAAGGCCAACCCAGAAAGGTCACGACGTGCAAGAAACGCGAAGAGCAGTGGAGAGCCACGCGCCACGCACGGACGCACCTCCTCACCAGAGCAATGACCAGCTGCGTCCACAGACGTCTTATGCTGCGCCACGAGCGTCTCGCCTGCAATACCGCTGAAGCCACGGTAGAGTCGCAGACACCCGCACAGAACCAAACAGCATCAAGTAACCAGTCAGGGTCACGTCCGTCGACGTAAGTCCTCAGTCCCTGACCACGTGTGCACACACTGGCTCTAGCCTAAGCCAGGTACTCAAACTAGTTTTCTCCCTCGGTAGGACGCTACCGTTGGCTGGGAGCCCACGGAACTAGCTTACAAACCATGTCTCGGGAACACCCCTCCGCCATCACCAGGCGAGTCGACACTCAAAGGCCTAGGGCAAAAACAATCGAAGGCGCACAAAACACAAAACTCCGAGCACAAGTGCTAGAGTACTGACAGGCAGACACGCTGTCACACGTACTACGAAGCACCACCGGCAGTACGGTAACTGCCAACAGACTCAGGACTAGGCAACTAGACCTACCATGCAACGATCTTGAGTCGAACAACTCAAAGGCAAGATCCTCACAGACAGCGGAACAAGCCGCCAATCGGTCTAATCCTAAGCCACGAGAAACGACACTCTGCAGGAAATGACTCACGGAGACCCGAGGGAACACCGAAGACCCTCAGACACACCTGGACACGCGGACCGAGATAACAACATCTCGAGCCATCCAGAACAAGCGTCTCGGACTGGACGAAACCGCCAAGACACCCACACATAAGGTCGCCCGTCAACCGCTGGGTCACCCTGGGTTGACCGGAACCCGACCAAAGACACACACACAAAAGTAGGATAAAGAATCCTACCACAAGCAA
The DNA here is from genome assembly GCA_022559845.1 of Amorphophallus konjac. Classification (NCBI taxonomy): domain Eukaryota; kingdom Viridiplantae; phylum Streptophyta; class Magnoliopsida; order Alismatales; family Araceae; genus Amorphophallus; species Amorphophallus konjac. The sequence continues at coordinate 339,203,737 of CM040124.1, read as the reverse complement.
GAAGATTCCTGGCTACCTTACAATGTAGTCTTAGCCCTCATAGGACATCAGGCGACATCCACGGGACAGCGGGCAGACCACAAGGACAAGCCAAGACAAGCAGAAACTGAAATAATGAAAATCGGAGCACAAGGCATGTAACGCACCACCCTTAGACCGCTACATGAACCTGACGGTCTAAGGCTTGGCCGTTACACCCAACGTGACGGTCGGGGAACAGGCCGTCACACACACCGCCCTAACCAACTTCTAGAAACGCAAAGGCATGTAACGGCCAGCATCAGGCGCGTTACGCCAGCCTGACGCGCCCAACCGGGGCCGTCAGGGCCAACAACCCTCAAACTCTAAACACACTCGGAGCATGTAACGCGCCAGACCGAACGCGTTACAGCCACCTAACGCGCCAGGACAAGCGCGTCATGGCCAACAAAACCCAGAACAACAACTGGCTGAGAGGCATGTAACGGTCCCGACCGGACGCGTTACAATCACCCAACGCGCGGGGGCCGGCCATTAGAGCCAACGACGCAGCCACCCAACTCAGCCAAAACAGCATGTAACGGCCTGGGGCAGGCGCGTTACACACACCTAACGCACGGGAGCACGGCCGTTAGGCGAACCGACTCACTGGGTCAAACACGGTCAAACAGAACGTAACGGCCTGGGGCAGGCGCGTTACGCACACCTGACGCACAGGGGCAAGCGCGTCATAGGAACCGACTTAACCCAAACATAAAACGACAAAATAGACGTAACGCGTCTCACGGGACGCGTCAGAGAGATGTGACGCGCCACCCCTGGGCTGTCACACTCTCAAAACCCCGAAGAACTCAAATCAACCCAGACGCTGTAACGGTCAGTCGTGGGGCCGTCAGGGCATGTAACGGTCCCTGGAACGACCGCCACACCAGTTACGGCGGGAAAACGGAGGGTTGGCCAAATCGGCCCGTTCCACGCCCCATTCACGTCGAAGCGCAGGGGAAACAACCTCGACGACGAAAATATAACATAAGAAGGCTAAAAGCCCCACATGCAAGCACAAAAACACAAGATCGGCGGGAGATTCCTACGAATCCACCCTAAATGGGTCAACGAGGTTCCCGGTCTCCTCGGCCTCGAATGACCACCGATCAACACGAAACTAGCATGGATGGATCCTAACATCCCAACGGTCAGTTCAACACTAACCAAGCTACAAATGGTTGCCGTTCTCCGGCGAACCCTACCCCGAAAATCACGGTTTAGGCTAAACAAGCCCAAACTCGGCCGTTTCCGCGCCAAACGAAGTGCAAGGGCAGGGAAAACGAGCAGGAGGAAGTGAGGAACCATCACCCTACCTCCACCGAAGAAACCGTGCCCCGAAGGGACTAAACCGCGCCGAAAACCACGCCGCGAGCTCGAACACCGGCTTTGAATCCTCCGTTCGGGATCGCGCCAAAACCATTCCGATCCTCGCTCCATCACGCACCTCAACAGCTTCCCGACGTCGCCACCTCACAACGGACC